>JAWWNI010000437.1:0-576840 GCA_034642065.1 Darevskia nairensis
ATAGGGCCTCGGCGCGTTTTATTTGACATTTCAAACAGTGCTAGATGCGTGGATGAGACAGAACTGGGGAACTGGGTGGAGGATGCAGCTTCCAGATTTGAAACTCGGCTGCAAACCATCAAGCAGCCAAGGAAAAAAACCTCAAGAATCTTGAGTTCGGACCATCGGTTAAGCGCTGACCTCGCTCAGCGTTGCCTGCGCGGACTGGCAGCGGCTCTCCGGTGTGTGCGTGTGTGTGCCCCCTTTTGCATTCAAAGTGTGTCCCTCTGCCCATGATCTGTGGGAAGCGAGATTCCCTTGGGGTTCCAAAGGGCGAGCTGCTTCAGTAGGAGCGAAGGAAGCTGACTTGCACCCCTTGGGCCTTGGCTCAACTAGTGTTGGCTGCACTGGCCGGCAACGGCTGTCCGGGGAAAGGAGGCAGCCGCTGATATCCCAAACCCCCATTCAGCCCCAAGGGGAGGTGTGAGGAGTGCAGAGTGCCCTTGAATGCAAAGGAGATCCCCAGATAGGAAGGGAGAAGGAGGAAGGGAATGCAGAGCAGGAGAGGGGGCTTTGGAGTGGAAGAAAAATTCCCTATTTAGAGGGATAATTCCTCTTGATGGCTTTCTCCTCCTCCTCCTCCTCCTCCTCCTTCTTCTTCTTTCTTCTGCTCCTCCTCCTCCTGTTATTATTATTATTATTATTCCTGGGCGAAGGTTTGAATTTGCTTTTAAAGGTGCTACCTGATTGGATTTAAGAAAAGAAGCTTAAAAAACTTAAGCCATTTCCAAGGTCTCTTTCCTCACCCCACCCCCCCACCCCGCCTTCCGCTGCAGAGGCTAACAGGAAAGGCTAAAAATAACTTTCTTCTTTGTCGAAAAATATTAAAAAATTGTCCAGTAGCACCTTAGAGACCAACGACCAGTGTTAGTTGGTCTCTAAGGTGCTACCGGACAAGGTTTTAATTTTTTCCGACTACGTCAAACCAACACAGCTACCTACCTGAATCTTTCTTCTTTGTGTGAACAAAAGCACATCAAAGTGCAAGTAGATAAATAGGTACCGCTGCAGCGGGAAGGTAAACGGCGTTTTCGTGCGCTGCTTTGGTTCGCCAGAAGCGGCTTTGTCATGCTGGCCACATGACCTGGAAGTTGTATGCCGGCTCCCTCGACCAGTAAAGCGAGATGAGCGCCGCAACCCCAGAGTCGTCCACGACTGGACCTAATAAGCAGGGCCGCCGCTTCCATTTAGGCTAACTAGGCAACTGCCTAGGGCGCCAAAATGGAGGGGGCGCTGGCCAGCCTGCCCGCCGCCGCCCCAACCAGTGGCGGAGCGAGCATGTTGGGTGAAAACCGCGGCGGCAGCACCAAAATGGAGGGGGCGCTGGCCAGCCTGCCCTTCACCTCCCGCCACCGCCCAGTGCCGCCCCAACCAGCGGAGAAAATCGCGGCGGCGCGGGGCACACAGGGGGCGGAGCACCATACGTCATTGCGCATGACGTACGGTGCCCCGCCCCCTCGCCTAGGGCGCCAGAAACCCTGGCACCGGTCCCTGCTAATAAGGTGCTAGTTTTGACCTTTAAAGCAGTGTTTTTCAACCACTGTTCCGCGGCACACTAGTGTGCCGCGAGATGTTGCCTGGTGTGCCGTGGGAAAAATTTGGTTGGATACTGCCAAGGAGTTCCCCCTTCTGGCAAACAAAGCTATTTTGACATTGCTCCCATTTTCCACTACATATCTGTGTGAGATGAGCTTTTCAAGCATGATTGCTATAAAAACTAAATACAGAGAGAGACTGAGAGCTGTTGACGAAGAGCTACGTGTGTGTCTTTCTTCAATTCCAGCCAGAATATCAGCTTTGTGTTCAGCCAAACAAGCCCAGGTTGCGCACTGAATAAAGTATTTTATAATTTTTCATATTTCTGTTTACTTACTATTTCATAATAAAGTAATTATAAAATACTTTCTTTGTGTTTATTTGATTCCTATTCAAGAGAATTACTTTATATATAGTCAACATAGGCACAGAGTTAAATTTTTTAACATTTTCTAATGGTGGTGTGCCTCGTGATTTTTTTCATGAAACAAGTGTGCCTTTGCCCAAAAAAGGTTGAAAAACACTGCTTTAAAGCTCTATGCGGCCTAGGACCCTCGTACCTAAGGGACCGCCTCTCCTGGTATGCCCCGTGTAGGACCTTAAGGTCCTTAAATAATAACATCCTAGAGGTCCCGAGCCATAAGGATGCTAGGCTGGCAGCAACTAGGGCCCAGGGCCTTCTCAGTACTGGCCCCGACTTGGTGGAACGGTCTGTCGCAAGAGACCAGGGCCCTGCGGGATTTGGCATCTTTCCGCAGGGCCTGCAAGACAGTGCTGTTCCGCCTGGCCTTCGGGTTGGTTTTAGTTTAACCCTGATGTTTTATTCCTTTATGGTTTTATTGGTGGGCTACTTAAAAATGAGGCTGCATTTTAAATTTTAAATTGTATTTTAACTTGTATTTTAATTGATAGTTTTGTATGTTTTGTTGTGGTTTTTATGGTTGTTAGCCGCTCTGAGCCCAGTCTTGGCTGCGAAGGGCGGGGTATAAATAAAAATTTATTATTATTATTATTATTATTATTATTATTATTATTATTGGTCAGGGGTCCCTTTACCCTTTACCTTTTACTTTGTTTTGGGAACAGGCAGCTTGACAGAAGAAGTGCTTCAAAACATAGAGTGATAGAGGGGGAGCGGAAGGGGGGTGGAGGACATTGATTGGTGGAAAGCTCTAATTGCAACTTTGAATTTTTATTTTTCGTTTATTTTGTAAGAAGGGAGAAAATAAAGACGAGAAAGAGTGACATCTAGTGAATATGGGGGAAATTATGTTTGAGGAATTTTTTTTTTTTTTTTAAAGGAATGCCAACAGGCACCGGCTTTAAGTGAAAAATTATGCCCTTATTAATACAAACATCCGGAAATCCCAAAGGGGCTGAACTAACATATATTCATGAGCTAACCGGTCACATAATTACAACACTTTTTCCCACAACAGCCACAACCCACCCATATGATTTCCAACCAACCAGGAATTATTATTACTATTAATTAAATTTGTATACCGCCCCATAACCGCAAGTCTCAGGGCGGAATCCATTAGCTCTTCTTACAAACCCACCCTAACTTCTCATTAAGCTAATGTGCTATTACCTATTTATTTTTCAGTGTCCTGTTTATTATTTACTATATCCAATTAGATGCATCCCAATATTGCTTTCGTTATCTGTGAATAATATAGCAGTCATACTGGTGCCCTAAGCAGTTTTTGTGCAGTGAGGAAAGGGGAGAAAACTGAATTAAGGGAGGCAGCCTTTATCCCTAACATGATACTTGGTTTCTGGTTCAAACTCCTGATGTGGTGTTTTGTTTTGTTTTTTAATCCTTCTATGCAGTGGATGGGCAGGAGAGTGAGAATTATCAGGAGCTGCTTCTTTGGGAAGAAGCAAGTATAACATGAAGAAACAAATATTTAAAAATCAGCAGGAACGAAAAGAGGAGTGGAATAAATTCTGTGCTCCTTGAGCTGTCACAAGAAGTTTTTGAACTGAACAGAAGGGAAGAGTATCCAGTCTTGGGGACAGGGTGGATTTGATTTAAATCACGATTTAAATCACTAGTCAGTAAGGCTTGATTTAAATCACTAGTCAGTAAGACTTGATTTAAATATTTTTTTTACAGAAAGACTCATTCTTGCTGGTATAATCTTAATATTTACAACCATATGAAGGTTTCATTTCTGGAATAATAAATTTTCAGAGTAGTTTTTACAGTTATATCAAAAATTGCTGATTTGGTTATACTACTAGAAATACATAGACAGATCATTATGAAATTATGGTGAGGTTTAATAAGTAAACTGTTTATATTTGGACAGCTTTTCTGCTGTACTTTATTGGAAGGAGAAAAATAATCATTTCCTTAATAACCATTTAAACAATTTATTTAACTAAAACAATAACATGATAGCATATGTATCCATGTTTGTTAACTGATGTGGTTAAACATTTAAAAAAAAAAACTTAGACTGAGTTTTAGCACACTTGATAAACTTAAAACAAATCCTTATTTCCTGATGAATAGCCTTTGGACTACAATGTAACTTAAATAGAAGACTATATTTAGAAAGATTTTTCCTCCAAAAGCATTTTATTTAAAAAATCCGATTTAAATAAAAAAAAATTGTTGATTTTTATCCACCCTGCTTGGGGAAAATATTGAAATATAAATTAAATAGACACTGCAAAACCCACAGAAGGGAGAACACTATAAATGAGAGGAACGAAGGAGGAGCTTCAGTTGCAGTCCTGCCCTAAGGATAAGGGATTCCACACTGGAAAAATGGTTATAAACGCAGGAATGGTGCAAAGAGTTTCAGTTGTAGTGAAAACCATACTTCACATCAAACTGTAGAGTAAGGGAAGAAAGAGGACTCTTTACTTCCTTTTAAAAATCTTGAACTCCTAGGATACCCACCTTCTTTTTGTTTTTCCCATAGTAGCTGATTTCTGGCAGTCTTCTGAAGTGACACTGCGGAAAAACAGGTTGGAAGAGAGATGGCTGGAAAGAAAAGGGGTCGAAAGAGGAACGAGAGAAACCAGAGAAATAAAACCTCTACTTCTCAGAGCACCAATGTCCGCAAACTCCCTGTTCCACAAGACCACAAAGGAAGAAGGGAAAAGTGCCCAGACTGTGGGAAGACATTCACATCTAAATCACATTTAAATAGACACTGCAAAATCCACACAAGGGGGGAGATATATAAATGCGAGGAGTGTGGAAAGCGCTTCAGTGAAAGGGGAGACCTTACTTCACATCGGAGAACTCACAGACTTGAGAAGCGATATGAGTGTGTGGAGTGTGAAAAGAGCTTCAGTTGTATCAAGACCCTCACTGTACATCAAAGAACTCACACAGGGGAGAAGCCATATCAGTGTATGGAGTGTGGAAAGAGCTTCAGTCAAACAAGAGCCCTTACTATCCATCAAAGAATCCACACAGGGGTGAAGCCATATGACTGTTTGGAGTGCGGGAAGAGCTTCAGAGATACTGGAAAACTTGCTGTGCACCTAAGAACCCACACAGGGCTGAAGCCATATGAATGTATGGAGTGTGGAAGATGCTTCGCTCAGAGTGGAGCCCTTAATATACATCAAAGAAGCCACACAGGGGAGAAACCATATGAATGCCTGGTGTGTGGAAAGTGCTTCCGTCAGAAAGGAGCCCTTACTATCCATGAAAGAACACACACAGGGGAGAAACCATATGAATGCATGGAGTGCGGGAAGAGCTTCAGTCAACAGGGGCACTTTATTTCACATCAAAGAACACACACAGGGCTAAAACCACATAAATGTTTGGAATGTGGAAAGAGCTTCTCTTGTACTTCAGGACTTAACAAACATCAAATAGTCCACACAGCAGCGAGGCCCTTTGAATGTGTGGAGTGTGGAAAGAAGTTCAGAAGCAGTAGCTATCTAACTAAACATTTAAGAGCACACACAGGACTAAAACCATATAAATGTTTGGAATGTGGAAAGAATTTCAGCCAAAGCAGAAGCCTTGTTATCCATCTAAGAATCCATACAGGGGAGAAACCACATAAATGTATGGAGTGTGGGAAGAACTTCCGTTGTAGTGGAAGCCTTAGTTCCCATCAAAGAAGTCATTCAGGGGAGAAGCCGTATGTGTGTGTGGAATGCGGAAGGAGGTTCAAGAGCAGCGGACATCTTTTTCAGCATAAAATAGTTCACGCAGGTTTGAAGCCATACGAATGCGATAAGTGTGGGAAATGCTTCACTCAGAGTGGATCCCTTAATGTACATCGAAGAAGCCACACAGGGGAGAAACCTTATGAATGCACGCAGTGTGGAAAGAGCTTCAGTGAGAGAAAATATCTTGCTGTACATCGAAGAATCCACACGGGGGAGAAACCATATAAATGTGTTGAGTGTGGAAGAAGCTTTAGTGTTAACAGCTCACTTTATCTGCATCGAAGAACCCACACAGGGGAGAAGCCATTTAAATGTGGGGAGTGTGGAAAGAGCTTCACTGTAAAAGGAAACCTAACTACGCATGAAAGAATCCATGCAGGCGTGAAACCATTTAAATGTATGGAATGTGGAAAGTGCTTCGGTTGCAGTGGAAGCCTTACTAAGCATCAAAGAATCCACACAGGAGTGAAGCCACATAAATGTATGGAGTGTGGAAAGAGCTTCACCCAAAGTGGAAGTCTTGCCGCTCATCAAAAAACCCACACAGGGGAGAAGCCATATGAATGCAAGGAGTGTGGAAAGGGCTTTTGCTTTAAATCAAACCTTACTCACCATCAAAGAAACCACCAAGGGAAGAAATGATTTACATGAGTGTGTGATTAAATCCCTTTCTTAATAAGGCCTCTTTTTTTTAAATGTCTTTTTTATGAAAGCTTTAAAGAAGAGATAAAAAGATTAGTATCAAATACAAAATATCTTTTTAAAATACAAAAAGGCAAAAGAAAAAAAGAAAGAAAGAAGAAGGAAGGGGAGGGATTCCATTCCTTGCTTGTCAGCTATATACAAACAATTATTCAAAACTTTCACACCAAGGTAACACCTGGTATAGTGATGGCTAACCTTGACACTCCAGATGTTTTGGAACTACAACTCCCATCATCCCTAGCTAACAGGACCAGTGGTCAGGGATGATGGGAGTTGTAGTTCCAAAACATCTGGAGTGTCAAGGTTAGCCACCACTGGTGTATATTGTTCAGTCTCCAGACCTAGATATCACAAGTTCATCCACCCCCCACAAAATGCCCATGAGGGGTTTCTAATAATTATTAAATAACAAAGATTTTTCTGTGATTAAGCACATTAGCGTCGCCATCTCAGCCAAGTCCAGTAATTTCCTCAACACTTCCTCCATAGCAGGTAATGTTAAATCTTTCCACCTTTCTGCATAATAAAAGTCCTGCCGCTATAATCTTGTATTCAAATAATCGTCCACAATCATTTTCTAATTGCACATCCATTAGTCCTGAAAGGAAAAGATCCTGCTTCAATTGAACATTAACTTGTAAAATCTTCTGCATCAATTTATATATTTGTATTAGCTTTTTTACATTTTGTTGGGGGGGGGGGGAACCAAGAAACCCAGTCTTACAGCAACGTGTTGATACTAGGCTGAAAATGGTCAATACAGATGTAATTGTGCTGAGATTCCCCTGAAGATATTGAATAAAAGAGAAAAGACTAATTATTTTTATAGGTAAACTGAAGCAGAAAATAATCCAGTTTAGATGGGACATACCAGAGGGAGTATTTTTTACTTTTGAAGAGCAAAGATTTGCGGACAAATTTAAATCTGAAATTGAATAAACACAAATACAAAAGAGACAATACAAGATGGGGCCAGAAAATCACAACAGAAAGTGGAGGTTGGAGATACAAAATTGGGTGATAAAGGAATGGACATGACTAAATAACTTGCTTAGTTATGGATATTTCATAATTTGAAGGGGGGGAAACCTGCATGTAGATTTGTTTACAAGGAACAGGGGGAAGGGTATAAACTATTTGAATAAAAAAATAACCTAGGTGAGGACTAACAGGACTGAAGAAAAGAAAGTGAGTTGTTTTATATATATTCTCAACTCTGTCAAAACTTTCTGGTGAACAAGGTATGTATGTTGGACAAACTTTGGTTGTAGACTTAGAATCATGGAGTTGGAAGAGACCACAAGGGCCATCCAGTCCAAAACTTCCATACCCCAAATGAAGAAAGAAAAAACCAGCATTTTATAAATGTGTTGCTTTACTTTGGTTTACTTTGGCTACTGGGGTTGATGAAGTTGACACATTACCACAGATTTCTTCAGATCACAATCCAGTTATAGTGACTTTTTTAAAAAAAAATGGTTTCTTTGGTGACTCAATGAAACGTTGCAACAGGAAAAGGTTGTACAGGACTGCAAACAGAAGCTAAAATAATTATTTGAGAATAATTCAGGTAGTTAGAGAGAGGACAACATTACACTTATACCTAAAGAGGCTCATTAAATGGATAAAATTGATTTATACATCACACAGCCCAGATAATTGTTAATGGAGAACTGACAAAACCCTGTGAGATACAAAAGGGGACTAGGCAAGGCTGGCTGTTTTCCCTGTTCCTTTTCATTTTGGTCTTGGAAATTTTGCTTAGACACATTAGGCAAGATGAGAAAATTATAGAGATGAAAGATTTAAAATGGAACTTTTAAGCTACAGACCTTTGCTGATGCTCGTTATGCAGTGGCAGACTGGCTTCAATACCACCAATTAAAATTGAATGTTTAAATTAGATAGGCAAAATGGTTTTATGAACCAGAGTTCACAATCTGAAAGGGATCTGATAGAAAAGGCGGATAAAAAGACTTTTGGTATAGACCAAAGGAAGACAGACAATGAGCATGTTGTTGCAAAAATGTATAAGCATTTGTTGAAATCTGAAATTGAAGAAGTTAAGTAAGGCATGCATGATTAAAGGGGGGGGGATGGTTATAATATACAGATGGAACAGTGACAACATGTGGACCAAAGGGTCAAAACTGTATTCTGTTCTTAAAAGAGAAGTTTTTTATAAAATGAGGTTCTGTTGGTATTTAAAACCTTTGAAATAATTTGGAAGGTAGAAAGGATTTCCAAATGTTTGTTGGAAGTTTGAAAAATATGAAGGGACATTTTACTATGCTTGGTGGACATTCAAAAAAGCTTAATAAGACTACTTTGAGCCAATTTGGTGACCCTGCAGGGTCGTTGTGTTCAAGTCAGCAACAGAGGAGAGGCTGTCCTTCATCACAGACAGAGAGAAGCCAGACACTGTTATACTGCAGGTTGACCCAGCAGTGGAAAGCTTTTCAAGACAAAATTCTTGGGAGGAGGGTGGCTGGGGGCACAGGAGGCTCAAAACCTTGTGGAGTTGCCATGCTTGTAATTAAGAAATGCCCACTTGTTATTAATAAAATTTTGATAGATCCTAAAGGGATGTATTCAGTGCTTTTTTTCCTGGGGGCAGAGGCGTAGCAAGCCCAGGTGGTACCCGGGGCGGATTTTTTTTGGTCACCCCCCCCCCCACCACTTTAATTTTTTTTTAAAAAAGTGTCACCCCCCCTCTGGGGTGGAACCCGGGGCGGCCCGCCCCCTGCCCCCCATTGCTACGCCCCTGCCTGGGGGTACGCAGGGGCACGCATACCCCTAAACATTTTGTGAATCTAAGTTTGGCCTCATTTAGGGGCAGTATTTCAATATGAGTAGGAAAATAAGAGTAGCCCTAGAATCATAGAATCGTAGAGTTGGAAGAGACCACAAGGGCCATCCAGTCCAACCCCCTGCCAAGCAGGAAACACCATCAAAGCATTCCTGACAGGTGGCTGTCAAGCCTCTACTTAAAGACCTCCAAAGAAGGAGACTTCACCACACTCCTTGGCAGCAAATTCCACTGTCGAACAGCTCTTACTGTCAAGAAATTCTTCCTAATGTTTAGGTGGAATCTTCTTTCTTGTAGTTTGAATCCATTGCTCCGTGTCCGCTTCTCTGGAGCAGCAGAAAACAACCTTTCTCCCTCCTCTATATGACATCCTTTTATATATTTGAACATGGCTATCATATCACCCCTTAACCTTCTCTTCTCCAGGCTAAACATACCCAGCTCCCTAAGCCGTTCCTCATAAGGCATTGTTTCCAGGCCTTTGACCATTTTGGTTGCCCTCCTCTGGACCCTCCTCTGGCCCTAAACATTTTTAAAAGAAAAAAATGCACTGGAAGTATGTGCATGTACAGTGATCCCTCAACTTACGAGTAACCCGACTTCCGTATTTTTCGAGTTACAAGGGATCAAAGCGGCTACGAATTTTTTCGACTTCCGGAAGGAAGTCGCGGCCGTTTTTGATAGGATTTCCTCGACTTCCGAAGTTTTGATGGGGCTTTTTTCGACCTATGAATTTTTTCTCCCCAATGCATTCCTATGGGGACTCGACTTACGATTTTTTCGACATCCGATGGTCCCGTCGGAACGGATTACCTTCGTAAGTCGAGGGTCCACTGTAAATGGGACACCGTTGGCTGAACAACTTACCTTTTGCTCAGTTTACTCCTGGATATCTGAGCAGATCAATTTTTTAAAGAACACTCTGCAAGTGTTTTTTTTTTTTAATTGCTATTGCAGGGAGAGGGAAAGAGAGGAAGCAGGAGTGTTTTAATAATACACACATATTTTTGACTTCCTTTTGGGCAAATCTATCACATCACAAAACATGTATTTCAAAAAATAATTTTTTAAAAATTTGCATATGTGCAGTGAAACAAGTCCCCACAACGGACCTAGGTTTCCTGGCTTACAGCAGCCCTGACACCTTCGTTTTTAAATGTCTGACTGCTCCTCTGTGCAAATCTGATATACAGGCAACTAGAAGTGCAATCCACTAAAATGAATGGTCCGGACTGAACCCGAGCATAATCCGCAGCCTCCCTGCTGCCCAGAGATTGTGATAGTGTCACTGATGATTTTTGTTAAATTATTCTATACTAGCTGACCGGGCCACGCCTTGCTGTGGCTGATTTTGTGAAATGCAAAAGTAAGATACAGTATTAAAGTGAATGCGTATGTTTACTTAACCTTATCTCGTTGAAGTTCAGTCTATGTGTTCTCCGTTTGCCCCTCCTGTTTTTGTCTTCGTTTCTACAACTGTTTATTACTACTATTTTAGTCTATGAGTTCCAGTTACAGGTAGGTAGCCGTGTTGGTCTGTCATAGTAAAGACAAAATAAAAGATTCCTTCCAGTAGCACCTTAGAGACCAAACTTAGTTGGTCTCTAAGGTGCTACTGGAAGGAATTTTTTTTTTTGTCTTAGTCTATGAGGTTTGTTCTGTGCTGTTTAACGTCCACTGGAGGGCGCTATATATTTTTTTTTTTTGCACAAAATCACATTTTTACCTGGGAAAGGTGTGGTATTTGTGAAATGTAAGTACATATGATCACTCCCATATGGGCATGTAACGCATGGGCGTAGGCAGGGGGGGGCAGACGGGGGCAATTGCCCCCCCCTAGAAGGCAGCTGCCCCCCATAGCTGCCACCACCACCACCCCGTCTGTCTCCTGGGTCTGGCTGCTACCGTTGCTGAGTGCTGCTTCTTTGCTGAGACTGAGCGAAGAGGGAGTTTGTTGGGTTAAAACGCCTGGAGAGGAGACGATGAGATCTCCTTGATTCCCCCCCCCCCCCCCGGAAGTTTCCTTATCAGGCTACTCTGTGAACTATTAACGCCTCGCTAAAACTGCCTCCTGCCCCTCCCCCTCGTCCCAAGGAGCTTTCTCTGCTGCTGTTTTGATCCACACTCAGCGATCTTTTTGTGAGTGACTTTACCCCTTTGTCCTTTGCCTTTAGCCCCCCCCCCAGCCTTTTTTTAACCCCTAAAAAACGTGTTTGCTTGGGTGATTTTTCAAATCTTTCGTGTGCTGAAGAAGTGTGCATGCACATGAAGGCTCATACCAAGAACAAACTTATTTGGTCTCTAAGGTGCTACTGGAAGGAATTTTATTTATTTATTTATTTTGTTTTGACTATGGCAGACCAACACAGCTACCTACCTATAACTTGCTTGCAAGTAATTAAAGTAAATTATAAGCTATTTAGCCATAAAGTGTTAGTGTTCTGATATGCTGCTGCATGGAAGAGGTGTGAGTTAATAAATATAAATGAATAGCTGCTGTGGTGTTTTTTTGTTTTGTTTTTTATTTTGCTAAACCACTTTGCAGGTTTTTTAAAATAAGGAAGCCAGAGGCGGAGGCATATGAAATAATGTAAAACCTTTTTTGCAGGCAAAAAACAACAACACACAATGTTGGGGGGGGGGGATGACAAGAAATTTTCCGCATCGGGTACCACCTGACCTTCCTATGCCTCTGTGCCGAGCGGAGCGTGGCGCCCGGGGGAGCTTTGCGCACCGCTTGGAATGAAAGGCGCCGCTGCGCATAAAGTTGCCCTTGCGCCCGCCCAGGCTTGCCCGGGGAAAAGGCTTCCCAGGGATCGGGAGAGAGATGCCTGCCTGCCTCCAGTCTGGTGCCTCCGCCTCTGGCTTCCTCACTTACGCTCTCCCTGTGTGGTGGCTCTGTGGGGCAGCCCAGTGCTCCCTCTGCACAGCACTGCTCAAGGAGAACCCGTAAGCCAGCCAAGGCGGTGTAAGCTTCCCCTCTCCCTCTGCTCCCCAACCTGCTGCCCAAAGGGAAAGGGGTGAGCAGGAAGATGGCAGGTTATTTTATTTTGATTTTGTTACAGGAATTTCTATACTAACCTTCATTGGAAACCCCCAGGATCGTTTGTGTGTCCGTGTGCATGGATTAAAATGCAGACAATATATAGCAGAACAGTAATAAAACCCAGCGAATTTATGCAAGGAAGCAAAGAATCCACAGGGATAAAATCAGCTCTAAAAGGGCTGGGGAAATGGAAAAGTCTGCCTGGTACTGGAAGGATGACAAAATAGGTACCAAGTGGACCCCTCTACAGATAACACACACTTCACAACTGAGGCACCACCAATGAGAAGGCCCTTTCTTTGTGGAGCAGCTGCCTTGTCTCAGTTTGTGGGGCCACCCCCAAAAGACGTTCTGTTGAAGTTCTGAATGTTTGGGCTGACACATAAACTATTCTGGGTCCTAAGCTAGAAAAGGCTTTAAAAGTCAAAGCCAGCACTTGGGCTCAGAAATTGGGAGCCAATGCAACTAGCATAGCATCACTGTTACATTATCCTAATAAGCCTATCCCAGTTGGTGATCCAGCATTCTGAACTAGCAGCAATTTCCAAGCCATATTTCAGAGGCAACCCCACAGAGAGTGTATCACAGTAGTCTAACCTGGTACAGCATAATCAATCACAAGACACGGCACACACACACACACACACACACACACACACACACACACACACACACTTTCAATGGCAATGCCTATGAACTTTGGGGGGGCCCAGTCCTCTCAAATATTTTAGGGGAGCCTAAGGGACCTCTAAATGGAGGGCACAAGGAGAAGGGGACGACAGAGGACGAGATGGTTGGACAGTGTTCTCGAAGCTACCAACATGAGTTTGGCCAAACTGCGAGAGGCAGTGGAGGATAGGTGTGCCTGGCGTGCCTTGGTCCATGGGGTCACGAAGAGTCGGACACGACTGAACGACTGAACAACAACAAAGGGACCTCAGTCCCTAGGAGTTGGTCCCTATGAACTTGGAAGTTATCAGAGTACGGATCACTGATGCTAAGCTCAACGTACAATTGCTGCTTGCTTTCAACTCCCTGCTACACTGCCCAGAGACAGAAGATGAGGGGACCAGGGGAGCTAGTGTCTACTCCTCTCACTTGCCTTTGAACTCACCGTAGGCGGTGGGGTTTGGCTCCACAGGGAGAGCACAGGCAAAGTGCAGAAGCCATGGCTTCCAAGGAGCGCCTCTATGAGCTCTGGATGCTCTATTTCGCCAAAGTAGGCGCTTCTCCTTTGCGCTTCCAGACTGGCTGCACCCCTATTTTGGGGGGTGAGGCTGCGCCCCTATTTTCTTTTTGAGGGGGTCCATTTCCTTCGCCTTTGGAAACACCTGCACCGACTCCTTGGGGATTGAAACGAAAGTTTTGAACAAGTTTTATTCAAACCCAATAAAAATGATATTAGCATAAGACAAGTAACTAGAAAAAAAAATTAAAAAAAAATTCAAGCAAATAATTGTAATAACTACTGTAATAAAGCACTGCTATAATTATATATAATTTTCTTAAAATTTTGGTTTCATTCGCCTTTTCCATGCTGAAATGTCACAACCTGAACGACCATGGCTTGCCCCCCCCTAGTTTTGATCCTGGCTACGCCCCTGATGTAACGTGTCCATATTTGAACTATCTTGTCGTTGTTATTTAATGCTTGTAAGCAGCTTTGGGATTCGTTTGAATGGTTGAATGGAAAGTGGCATAGAAATATAATTCAATCCAATGAATGAAATCCACTCCAAGGTCGCTTTGAATGGAAGGCGGAAAGAAGCAGGAGCCGACCTCTTCGCAAAGTCCCCGCTGCGAAAGTCTCCTGGAAGCGAGAGCGCGGCGCCACCTGCAGGCCGGGAGCCGCCACGACAAGCAACATTCCGCCCTTCTTTCCCCTCCCCTTCCAATCAGTGCGGAGCAGCTGGACGTTCTAAGTCCTCCCTTCGCGGTGGCTGCTGGGAGTCGTAGTTTCCTCCATCCACCAGGACGGCGAGATTCCGCGGCAGCCGCGCTCGGCGGCACTAGCCTTCCCGTCATGCCTTGGAGAGAGAGAGAGAGAGAGAGAGAGAGCGAGGCGCGGAGGGTGGCGGCGGCGGAGGAGAAGGACGGCGGCCGAGCGGCGCTTGAGGTGGGCGTAGCCGGGGGTGGGGGCTTAGGTTTCTGGAGGCCGCAAAGGGGGCTTCGGGGGCCGCTCGGGGGATGATGGTGGGGGGAGGGAAGGGTCGCTGAATGAGACCAGTGGTCCAGCTAACTCAGTATTGCCTGCACGGGCTGGCAGCAGCTCTCCGTGATGGCGCGCCCAGGGCTCTTCCCAGCCCAACTGGGGATGGAGCCTGGGACCTTCTGCATGCCAAGCAGGTGCCCTGCCCGGGAGCCTCCTCCCTTCCCCCGAAGCGTAGGAATCTGCCTCCCACCCACGGAATATTGCAAAGGAGGCGACTGGAATTGCACAAGGATCGGGATATGGAGGTTTCCACAAAGCTCCCTGCGCCCCAGTCCATTGTTCAGAGCAACGGTGCTGGCCACACGGACTGGCAGCTACCCTCCCCGATGGCAGGCACAGGGTATTCTTTCCCAGCACACAGTGGCGTAGGAAGCCACTCGGGCACCCGGAGCGGCAAATATGACGTGCACCTGGGGGCAGGGTGTTGTGACGTAGCACGCATGCGCAGCGTTGCTACGTACGACACATGCGTTGTATGTAGCGACGCCGCACATGCGCTGTACATAGCGGGTTGCTGGCACCGCTGCTCCAGTGCCGTACGGATGGTGCCAGGATCCTCTGCTTGTGGCTGCAGCCGTGAGCAGAGAATCCCAGCACTGTCCGGACGGCGCCACCGGCAAACCGCATGCCTTGTCACCCCCGGAGACGTGGCACCGGGAGCGCACCGCCCCCCGCCCGTTGCTACGCCACTGCCAGCAAAACCTGGTGAACCCAGGACCTTCTGCATGCAAAGTGGGTGCTCTGCCACGAAGCTACTGCCCTCCCCAAGATGCCCAGATGTCCTGATTTATCTGGTTAAATAAATAAATGGGGAGAGGCCTAGGTTTAAGAAGATGGTACACAGCTGCTGTAGGAGTGGACTTTAGAGAAAAGCAGAGTGTTTTCATTGTGGCGGCTTTTTTCTGCCCCCTTTTACCGCTCTACAGTATCCTTCTTGGGATGCAGCAGTCGGCGAGAGGAGGGCTCCTCCTTTTCCTGCTTTCAAGGTCCCGTGGTCTTTGTGAAGGTGGCTGTGCACTTTCCCACAGAGGAGCTGTTGGCTCTCCTCGATCCAGTCCAGAGGGCCCTGCGCAGGGAAGTTATGGAAGAGAATGATCTGGCTTCTGTGGGTAAGTTCTTTTTCTGGGCTGAGTTAAAGGTAGATAGCCGTGTTGGTCTGTCATAGTCAAAACAAAATAAAATAAAAAAATTCCTTCCAGTAGCACCTTAGAGACCAACTAAGTTTGTTCTTGGTATGAGCTTTTGTGTGCACATCCCAAACCAGAAAGTGATTTCGTGGTATCTGAAGAAGTGTGCATGCACACGAAGGCTCATACCAAGAACAAACTTAGTTGGTCTCTAAGGTGCTACTGGAAGGAATTTTTTTGTTTTTGTTTTTTGTTTTGACTATGACAGACCAACACGGCTATCTACCTTTAACTGGAGGTATCTGAAGAAGTGTGCATGCACACGAAAGCTCATACCAAGAACAAACTTAGTTGGTCTCTAAGGTGCTACTGGAAGGAATTTTTTTATTTTATTTTGTTTCTGGGCTGAGTTACTGAAAGCAGGGAATATCGGTGGTTTTTTAAATTTTCTGTGTGAAGACCCTCCTGCAGGCGTGCCACATCCTTTCTGACTCAGGATTTAGAAAACCACAAGGTGGGAAAAAGAGGGTAATTTATTGTCCATTATGTTCCAGACCACTCCGGCCTTTCTGTGTAACTAAAGGACCAGAGTGGTCCAAAATGGATTGAATGATAAATTGTTCCTTTTTTGCTGCCCTATGCTTTCTTTAAAACCCTTTCCCTGGTTGTATAGGGTCCCCTGTTTTATTTACACTACAGTCACTCCCTACCCCCCTCTGCCTGTCTGAAGAATTGTCAGAAGCCCCAGAATAGACCGTCTGTCACCTTTGACCCATCTGTTTGTAAGTTTTACTTCCTTTGGGAAGTGCTTCTTCTTACACTCCCCCTGCCTTCCTTTAACATAGGTTCTCTGCCTTAAGAAATCCCTTCATTCAGCCTGTTCTTGAAGATTTCCTGTCCCCCCCCCCCAGACCTCCCTACGACACCAACCCCTTCTAATTCTGTTTTCCTTCCCCTCTGAGGTAAAGCCAGTATGTCGTAGTGGTTGGAGTGTCTGACTAGAACCCAGGAGACCAGGGTTCAAATCCCCACTCGGCCAAGAAACTCACTAGAAGAAGAAGAAGAAGAGTTTGGATTTGATATCCCGCTTTATCACTACCCAAAGGAGTCTCAAAGCGGCTCACATTCTCCTTTCCCTTCCTCCCCCACAACAAACACTCTGTGAGGTGAGTGGGGCTGAGAGACTTCAAAGAAGTGTGACTAGCCCAAGGTCACCCAGCAACTGCATGGGGAGGAGCGGAGACGCGAACCCGGTTCCCCAGATTACGAGTCTACCGCGAGTCTAAGGAGAATGTGAGCCGCTTTGAGACTCCTTCGGGTAGTGATAAAGCGGGGTATCAAATCCAAACTCCTCCTTTGGGTAGTGATAATGCAGGGTATCAAATCCAAACTCCTCCTCTTCTTCTCTTCATTTTTCTGTCAGGTAATCAATCTTGTGTGCAGCTGCAGAGCCAGACCTGAGACTCAATGCTGTTTTAATACAGGCAATCCTTGTTTCCCATGGGGCTTACGTTCTAGGTCTCCGTACGCATTAGTGCAAAGTGTTCTGCCCTGCCCCCATTCTGCTGTTTTAGGGTCACTTCCTGGTTTGGGATGTGCACAATTGTTGTTTGTTACCTGTATATTGCAGGATCTGCCTCCCCGCTGTCTTTCCCAGTGTTATTCACACAGTAAATGGCTGGGATTGTTCCCTAATTTGGGAAGCTGTTCCTCCCTGATCAGGTTTCCCTTTGTATTCCCGCAGGTGATGGGAGGGAGAGCAACAAAGAGGATGGGCAGCAGAGAATGAAAACTGAAGCAGAAGAGAATTTGAGGGAGAAAGCTGCTGTTCCAGGAGCCACTGGCTTCAGTGAAATTGTGATGCCAGAAGAATGTCACACAGGAAAGAAACAGGCAAATATCCCCCGAGGTACAAGAGCCGTGACTAGGATATCAAGCCTTTGGAATCTTAGAAGACCGCATGAAGGGGAGAAACCATTTAAATGTTCAGAGTGCGGAAGGAGCTTCAACTACAGGAAACATCTCATTGTGCATGAAAGAATCCACACAGGGGAGAAACCATATAAATGCTCAGAGTGTGGAAAGAGCTTCACTCAGAGCAGTACCCTTTTTAATCATCGAAGGATCCATACAGGAGAGAAACCGTTTGAATGCTCAGAGTGTGGGAAGAGCTTCACTAGCAGCAGCAGCCTTTCATATCATCACCGAGTCCACACTGAAGAGAAACCTCATAAATGTTTTCATTGCGAAAAGAACTTCAGCCAGAGGAGTGAGCTTCTTGCTCATCAGAGAATCCACACCGGGGAGAAACCTTATAAATGCTCAGAGTGTGGGAAGAGTTTTACTCACAGCAGTAGCCTTTCTTATCATCAAAGGGCTCATAAAGGAGAAAAGCCGTATAAATGTTCTGAGTGTGGAAAGAGTTTCTGTCAGAGCAGTGGCCTCATCTCTCATCAGAGAATCCACACAGAAGAAAAACCATACAAATGCTCAGTGTGTGGAAAGAACTTCACTCATAACAATAGCCTTTGTAAACATAAAAGAATCCATACAGGAGAGAAACCGTATACATGCTCAGAGTGTGGAAAGAGCTTCACTAATAGTAGTAGCCTTTCTTATCATGAAAGAACCCACACAGGAGAGAAGCCGTATAAATGTTTTCATTGTGGAAAGAGCTTCAGCCAGAGCAATCACCTTCTTTCTCATCAAAGAATCCACACAAGAGAAAAACTGTATAAATGCTCAGAGTGTGGAAAGAACTTTAGTCATAGCAGTAGCCTTTCTTACCATCAAAAGATGCATACAGGAGACAAACCATTTAAATGTTCTGAGTGTGGCAAGAGTTTTTTTCAGAGCTATGGCCTTCTTTATCATCAAAGAATCCACACTGGAGGAAAACCATATAAATGCCTGGTGTGTGGCAAAAATTTCAGTCATAGCAGTAGTCTTTCTAGTCATCAGAGACTCCACACAGGAGAGAAACCGTATAAATGTTCAGAGTGTGGAAAGAGCTTCACTAATACCAGCAGCCTTTCTTACCATCAAAAAATTCATATAGGAGAGAAACCATTTAAATGTTGTGAGTGTGGAAAGAGTTTCTGTCAGAGCTATGACCTGCTTAATCATCAAAGAATCCACACTGGAGTGAAACCATATATATGCTCAGTGTGTGGCAAGAACTTCACTCATAGTAGTAGCCTGTCTAATCATCAGAGACTCCATACAGGCGAGAAACCATTTAAATGTTCAGAATGTGGGAAAAGCTTTAGTCACAACAGTCACCTTACTTACCATCAAAATACCCATTCCAGTGAAAAAATCTTTAAATGCTCAGAGTGTGGAAAGAGCTTCAGTTGTAGCCAAACCTTAGCGATACACTACAGACTGCATACAGGAGAGAAAGCATTTACATGTTCAGAGTGCGGAAAGAGCTTCAACCAGAAGACTCACCTTACTAACCATCAAAGGACCCATACGGGAGAGAAACCATATAAATGCTTAGACTGTGGGAAGAGCTTCAGCCGAAGCAACACACTCTCTAATCATCAGAGGCTCCATACAGGAGAGAAGCCATATAAATGCTCGGAGTGTGGGAAAAGCTTCGCTCAAAGCAGTGGCCTTTCTTCCCATCAAAGGATCCACGCGGGAGAGAAATCACATAAATGCTTAGAGTGTGGGAAGAGCTTCCCTAATAACGTTAGCCTTTCTTATCATCAGAGAATCCACACAGAAGAGAAGTCGTATACATCAGGGGTGGAGATCCTTTTGGGCTCTGGGAGCCAGATCATTATCTGGCCCCACCAAGAGGGCCAAGCAGGGCAGGTAGGTGGAACAAACCACCTGTCAATCACATGATGTCATAGTGATGTCGCATGACTGGCAGGTGGCTTGCTGCACTCGCCAGTCAAAATCCCTTGCAGTGTTCCCTGGTGGCCATCAGGTGGCTGCCAGGCATTTGGGAACCATGCAGAAAGGAGCGTTGCAAGCGCTTTGCTCCAAGCACAGGGCCAGCAAAGTGCCTCTTTCTCTCCTCCCTATCAGCTGTTGGGGAAAGGAGGAACAAGCCTGTGTTTCGCAAGCCTGCTGCCAGTGCTTGCAAAATGAAATGGTCCCATGCATCAATTGCTAGGCAGAGGGTTACATCCTGTTTTGGCTGCACTCGCCCATTCCATCTTGGGGACAGGCCAATTGAATTGAATCCTGCTTTCCTGCCCATCGGCTTATGTCAAGTGCTGGTGTGCTTGGCTGAAACGAAGGAGGAAGACCTGGTTGGAACATGGTGTGCACAGTGGAGCACTCGTGGGACTCGGATCAGGACCCTGGTTCGCCCATATTGGGCACCTAAAAATGTGCAGCCCACTAGCCTGCACTACAGCATTCACAACATCCCTGGTAGGGCGCCAAGATTAGATCAGGTGACTCTTCTATAATGTTGGAAATAGGTCTCTGGTGAATATACCCTGTTGATTTGGGGTGGCTGCATTTGTTGCATCACCTGTGTCAGTCAGTGAATATCTGCCACCTTTGCCTGTTTCATGCAAATGACTCTGCACTCCCCTACAGATTATAATTGCTGAAATCACCAGTTTGCTACTGCAAAAGGTCAATG
The DNA here is from genome assembly GCA_034642065.1 of Darevskia nairensis. Taxonomy (NCBI): domain Eukaryota; kingdom Metazoa; phylum Chordata; class Lepidosauria; order Squamata; family Lacertidae; genus Darevskia; species Darevskia nairensis. The sequence goes on from JAWWNI010000437.1 coordinate 20,239, forward strand.
GTGTGTCTGTTTTTACATGTATTTGAGCTCAAAGAGTCACTAACTGTAATTTTTGAACCTCATTGCCATTCAACTACCACTGTACTGTTTTCTCCTTTGACTATTAGCCATCTAAGATTTAGTCCACAAAAGATGGCCATGCCACAATCAATCTGTTAGCTTTTACAGGGCCTCAAGGCTCAATATTTTTCTTGTTCTTTAAAAAAAAATAAAAAATGTGGAATCCAAGTGCACACGGAATTTCGCTGTAGCAAAAGAGGGCAGGAGGACTGGGTTGTTTCTCTTGTGGTGGTGTGTAAAGATGTACTGTATAGGTTTTGCTACCTGTTACGTGTACTCATAGTGATGTGAAAAAGTAAAAAGTAAAACAGAAATGTTACTAGTTATTTGACAGAAAGTACTTAAGTGATGTTTTGTTCTCTCTGCCCAGGATTTCCTTCTGTAGAATATTTCACAGGAATGGTTTCCCACACATCCTGCTCTTCCTCTTTTTGATCCTGGAAATAACATCTAAGCCTTGTGTTCAAACATAGTTATTGTCCAGGGTTTCAGGCAGGAGACATTGCCAGCCCTACTTGGAAAGCCCAGGAGTTGAACCTGAGTCCGTCTGCAAAGAAATCAGTTGCTCTCCTATAGCCTCTCTCCAAAGGACTCTGCCTTACACAATATCAGACCGCTGATCTATCTAGCTCCGTATTGGCTACACTGGCTGGCAGCAGCACTCCAAGGTTTTTTAACAGAAGTCCTGTGCTCAGAGACTGCTGTGGGCAGGATTCCTGCATTGCTGGGGTTGGAGTGTGTTGCTAGAGTGGTGCATGCTCTAGTTATCTTCCGCTTGGACTACTGCAATGCACTCTACGTGGGGCTGCCTTTGAAGGTGACCCAGAAACTGCAGCTAATCCAGAATGCGGCTGCCAGACTGGTGACTGGGAGTGGCCGCCGAGACCACATAACAACGATCCTGAAAGACCTACACTGGCTCCCAGTACGTTTCTGAGCACAATTCAAAGTGTTGGTGCTGACCTTTAAAGCCCTAAACGGCCTCACCCCAGTATACCTGAAGGAGCGTATACCCAGTATACCTGAAGGAGCGTATACCTCAGTATACCTCCAGAGAAGCGGACACAGAGCAATGGATTCAAACTACAAGAAAGAAGATTCCACCTAAACATTAGAAAGAACTTCCTGACAGTAAGAGCTGTTCGACAGTGGAATTTGCTGCCAAGGAGTGTGGTGGAGTCTCCTTCTTTGGAGGTCTTTAAGCAGAGGCTTGACAGCCACCTGTCAGGAATGCTTTGATGGTGTTTCCTGCTTGGCAGGGGGTTGGACTGGATGGCCCTTGTGGTCTCTTCCAACTCTATGATTCTATGAGCGTCTCCACCCCCATCGCTCAGCCCGCACACTGAGGTCCAGCTCCGAGGGCCTTCTGGTGGTTCCCTCCCTGCGAGAAGTGAGGATACAGGGAACCAGGCAGAGGGCTGTGGAACGCCCTCCCATCAGATGTCAAGGAAATAAACAACTATCTGACTTTTAGAAGACATCTGAAGGCAGCCCTTTTTAGGGAAGTTTTTAATGTTTGATGTTTTGTTGTGTTTTTAATACAATGGTACCTCGGGTTAAGAACTTAATTCGTTCCAGAGGTCCGTTCTTAACCTGAAACGGTTCTTAACCTGAGGCACGCTTTCACCAATGGGGCTTCTTGCTGCCGCTGGCGCACGATTTCCGTTCTCATCCTGGGGCAAAGTTCTTAACCTGGGGCAAAGTTCTTAACCCGAAGCATCTGTAACCTGAGGTACCACTGTATTCTGTTGGGAGCTGTCCAAAGTGGCTTGGGAGCCCAACCAGATGGGCAGGGTATAATAATAATAATAATAATAATAATAATAATAATAATAATAATAAGGCTAGATGACTGCTTGGGGTCTCTTCCAACTCTACAATTCTGTGATTCTACCATGGATCAAACCATGGGCCTTCTTCATGCAGAAGCCTGTGCTCTGCCACTGAGCATCCTCAGAGCTCTCTCAGCCGGAGCCATAACTAAAGAAAACATGAAAGATGGTGTTGCTAACACAGAACAATAGAGTTGGATATCTTCCAGCATGGAGACGTCAAGGTCCAGGGCTGAAGCAATTCCTGTTGTTACTACCTCTTGCCCAAAGACAGCAGTTTGTTCTTTTTTTGTTGCATTATTATTCTTGGAAGTACAACCGGGAATTCTATGTATGAGCTGGAAGGGACCCTGAGAGTCATCCAGTCCAACCCCATGCAATACAGGAATGTAGCTGTCCCATATGGGGATCGAACCTGCAACCTTCGCGGAGGGGAAAAGGGTCCTGAAGGAGCTTCCACCTGTGTAGGCCTGACCTAACAAAGACATACCTTCACATGTTTCTCCTCAAGCTATATGTACTGTTTTGGTCAAATTTTACCTCAGTAAATGCTCTTTTCTCTCTGGACTCATGCCTGCTTTATTCCGGTCACTCTGCTGGGACAGCATTAAGATAAATCCAACAGTGTAAACAAGTTTTGATGGATGCAGTAATGGAATACTGAATGGTTTAGTTTTTGTAAAATAAGCAGGGATTTATGATATGCAAAATGAACCATGGAAAGAGAAGAAGGGAAGTCACTGATATCTTAAGGGTGTGTGTGTGTGTCATGCCAGGGGACCGGGGACACCCTGAAAAGATAATCCACTGCTTGGAGTCTGAAATATCACCTTTGGCAGTATGATTTGTTAATAAACGCCCCCTCCCCCAGAATTGGTTTAGCAGCCCCTGCCTTCCTGCAAACTCATGTACCAGTCAAATAAGGTCAGAACTCCTTATTTGGAGTCCACAATTATTTTCCTTTAAGTGCATCATATTGTTTTGGCAGATGCAATATTTTTATTTTTATGTGTTTTCACATATCTCCATGCCTTTCATTGTAAAAACACACAACAATGAAATTAAAAGCTCCATATGTAAATTTATGTAAGGTTCTCCACTTAGGCAGGAAGAGCCAGCTGCACAAATATAAGATGAGGGACATCTGACTTGCCAGTAGTGTATGTGGAAAGGATCTAGGGTTCTTGGTGGACCACAAGCCCACAGTGTGATGCAGTGGCAAAAAACAGCGAATACGATTCTAGGCTGCATCAACAGAAGTCATGTCCAGATCAAGGGGAGTCATAGTCCCTCTCTATTCTGCCTTGGTTTGGCCACACTTGGAGTCCTGTGTCCAGTTCTAGACACCACAATTTAAGAAGGATGTTGACAAGCTGGAACATGTGCAGAGGAGGGCAACTGAGATGATCAAGGGTCTGGAAACCAAGCCTGATGAGGAATGGTTGAAGGAGCTGGGTATGTTGAGCTTGGAAAAGAGGAGACTGAGAGGAGATATGATAGTCATCTTCAAAGATCTTAAGGGCTGTCACACGGAGGAGGGAGCATACTTGTTTTCTCCTGCTCTGGAGGGCAGGACTCGAACCCATGGCTTCATTACAGAAAAGGAGATTCTGACCTAAACACCAGGAAGATCTTTCTGACGGTAAGAGCCATTGGGCAGTGGAATGGTCGCAGTCAGAAGATGGGGAACTTTCCTTCCTTGGGTGGTTTTAAAGCAGAGGTTGGATGGTCATTCATCAGGTATGCTTTAGTTGTTCCAGAATTGCAGGTGGATATACGACTCTTGTGGTCCCTTCGAAATCTACAGTTATATGATTATAAAATACAACAATTCCGCATTCTGTTGTTTATATATTGGGAAAGGTTTTTAACCACATCTTTAAGGTTGGAACAGTTTTGTTTGCTTTACAGGTGCATATTTTATTGCTGTAGCCGACCTTGGGACTTTGCAGTGAGGGGGGGCGGCGGCGGATAATGAACCTAGTAAAATTCAAACCATTTCATAGGCAAACACAGTTGCAACTCCCATAGAGAGGCATGCTGGGATCAATAGGGCTGCTCTGCACTTTACTGGAGGCTGTTTTGCCTGGAGAGGGGGGGAATGGGCCATTAGTCCATCAAAATCCCATTTCTTAACAAAACAAAACAAATTGAAATTCTAGAATAAGAAACTGCCTCTTTCCCCTCGGCTGCCATATCTGTTTGTGACATCACAAACGGCTGGGAAAATATCTGCCCAGCCCTACTAAGCCTCACATTTGGGGGGGGGGGCACTTAATAAATAAATGATGACTGAGGACCCCCCCCTTGTGACACGTGTGGCATGTGGACACCATGACACCCTCAGAAACCCTCCTTAGCACCTACCAAGACCACCCCATTTTTTAACAGTTTCCCCAAAATCTGTTAGTTTTTACAGTGCTGCAAGACCGTTTGTTTTGGCAAAGTTGAAGGATTATTTTTATTTATTTATTTTGCCCTTTTTGATAGTTCCTTTTGACTGGTTTCTTTCACTTAAGGTCTCTAAATCCATTTAAATGATCTGGACAACATGGGTGAATTAGAAAACCTTTTTATTAAGCACAGTTGCAAGTGGGGTAACCCAAGATCAGGCACACAGGAAAAACACAGATTTATAAAGTCCCTTGTCCGGCAAGTCCCTCCTTCCAATCCCACAAGAAGGGGGCATGCCAGTTTACAGTGTATTGCTTCTGCCTCATTAACATTTTTACCATCCTACTTAATCATAATACAATACAAATACAAATCCAGTGGTACCTAGGGTTAAGAACTTAATTTGTTCTTGAGGGTCCGTTCTTAACCTGAAACTGTTCTTAACCTGAGGTACCGCTTTAGCTAATGGGGCCTCCCGCTGCCACCGCCCCATTTCCGTTCTCATCCTGAGGTAAAGTTCTTAACCCAAGGTACTATTTCTACATTAGCGGAGTCTGTAACCTGAAGCGTTTGTAACCCAAAGCGTTTGTAATCCAAGGTACTATTGTACCTTTATTAACATTTCAAGTTCAGACATTTCAAGTCAGTGGGATGGATTTAAAAGGGACAGGAGTGAGGCAGTTGAGGGTCATAAGGCACTGGATTGTTTTGCTTCACCCTGTCTATTCCCTAGAGAGGGGTGAGTCATTAAGAAGCCTTTCCAATAGGATGGAGATTAAAAAGGAAGCCACTGAGGCAGTAAAGTCCTTGTCCCTGACCACTAGGAGGAACCTCATTTGGCTTTCTCTCAGAGCCGTGGGTCACAGGTCTGGCATCTTTCTCAGCATCTGTTTGCGGAGTCGGCTGTGCGAAGGGCAGTCCAAGAGAATATGGTTCAGTGAGTCTGGTACTCCCAGATTGCAGGCACACAGGCGGGCTTGATAAGGAATGTGCGAGTATTAATAAATTTATGGAAAGGTAAAGGGTTGCTTGGGACGCAGGTGGCTCTGTGGATTAAACCACAGAGCCTAGGCGGGCTTGCTGATCAGAAGGTTGGTGGTTTGAATCCCCGCGACGGGGTGAGCTCCCGTTCCTCGGTCCCTGCTCCTGCCCACCTAGCAGTTCGAAAGCACGTCAAAGTCCAAGTAGATAAATAGGTACCGTTCCGGCGGGAAGGTAAACGGCGGTTCCATGCGCTGCTCTGGTTCACCAGAAGCAGCTTTGTCATGCTGGCTACATGACCCGGAAGCTGTACACCGGCTCCCTCGGCCAATAATGCGAGATGAGCGCCGCAACCCCAGAGTCGGTCACGACTGAACCTAATGGTCAGGGGTCCCTTTACCTTTACCTTTAAGAGTTGCTTAGAAACATAAAGAGTTGCTTCCTATTAAAAAGGTCAATCTATTAACTCTTATAGATTGAATTAAGTGTGTTTAATTCAAAGTCTTAATAAAGCATCCTTAAACAATGAAAAGGCAACAATCATTTCATTTCCTACACCCTTTATTTTACACCATTGTAAAAAATAAATTCAATGCGTATTGCTCATTGGGTAGAGCATGAGACTCTCAGGGCTGTCCTTTGAGCCCCATGTTGGGCAAAGGATTCCTGCAGGGGATTGGACTCAAAGACCCTCGTGGTCGCTTCCCTTTCAAGTGAAATCATTCTCGGCACACTCAAACACATTTCAAACACATTCAAAGGTTTTAATAAAAAAATAATCTTTATTAAATATTTTTGTCAACTGAAATGGTCACCTGATCTCAACAATCAAGCGTTAGAAACCACCCAAAATGGCATGAGATACAAAGTCCTTCTTCTTCCTGTTCCGAGAGATTTGAATGGGAAAATCCTTTCCATTCCTGAATAATAAGGGGCAGTGGGGTGAGGGAGGCCGGGGGGCCACATCTACACCGTTTAAACAGCTATGAAGCCGCTTTAAACAGGAATGGCTTCTTACCCTAACTGAGAGCTATAGTTTGAAAAGGGTGCGGAGAGTTATTAGGAGACCCCCTTGATCCCCTCCCAGAGCTACAATTCCCAGAGTTCCTAACCCTAATGCTAACCGTTAACCTTTAACCAGAGCTACAATTCCCAGAGTTCCCTGGCAAGAAGGGAAAGCTAACTCTAATCCTAACACTAACTCTTAACCCTTAACCCTAACATAAGTGATACAGCCCCATCAATAGATGATTGGCAAACCTTAATGATAGAATATTTGGAACTGGCAAAGATGTCAGAGAAGATGAGAGGATTAACAAATCAAAAAATTTACAAGGAATGGAGTATATTCAAATCATATTTGGATACATATTACCCAGACAACAAGTTTTTAACGGTCCTGGATTGAGACTTGAAAAAGGAAAAAGGAACAGGAATTTAAATAAGAGATTAGAAGGTAAAGAAATAAAGGTTGAGCAGATTGTGTATAAATTGATTCAAAAAAAGACAATACAAATACAATGTGGAAAATTGGAAGTCGTTTTATTGATGTTTGTTTATGTTTGTTTACTATAAACGAGATAGTACAGGATAAAGGAAAAGGAACTAAGGCCTAGATAAATACCGGTATATAAGTCAAATACTGTACAAATGTGGTGAGATTCATGACTTGTCTGTGAGTTGTTTCATTTGTCATTTTTGTTTGTTATGGATTGTTGTTGTTGTTTGTTTTCCCTTCTGGGAGGTATGTACGTGTAAACTGTTTTTAAAATGAATTAAAATTTAATAATAATAATAATAAATAAAGCATCCGTAAACAATGAAAAGGCAACAATCATTTCATTTCCTACACCCTTTATTGTACACCACTGTACATTGTAAAAAATAAATTTAAAAATTGGTGTTGTTTAGATCCATCCATATAGCTCATTGGGTAGAGCACACGTCTCTTAATCTCAGGGCTGTCCTTCGAGCCCCATGTTGGGCAAAAGATTCCTGCAGGGGTTTGGACTCAAAGACCTTCCTGGTCCCTTCTGACTCTGCAATTCCATGATTCTGCGATCTAAGGGCATTGTTTTCAAGTGAAATAATTATTGGCACACTCAAACACATTTCAAACACATTCAAAGGTCTTAATAAAAAAAAAAATCTTTATTAAATATTTCTTCAACTCAAATGGTCATATGATCTCAACAATCAAGCGTTAGAAACCACCCAAAATGGCATGAGATACAAAGTCCTTCTTCTTCCTGTCCCTGAGAGATTTGAATGGGAAAATCCTTTCCGTTCCTGAATAATAAGGGGCAGTGGGGTGAGGGAGGCCGGGGGGCCACATCCACACCGTTTAAACAGCTATGAAGACGCTTTGAACAGGAATGGCTTCTTACCCCAAAGAAACTTAGAGCTATAGTTTGAAAAAGGGGCTGAGAGTTGTTAGGAGACCCCCTTGATCCCCTCCCAGAGCTACAATTCCCAGAGTTCCTAACCCTAACCCTAACGCTAACCTTTAACTTTTAATCAGAGCTACAATTCCCAGAGTTCCCTGGCAAGAAGGGAACCCTACCCCTACCCCCTTAACAAAAACTACAATTCCCAGAGTTCCCTGGCAAAAAGGGAACTCTAACCCTAACTCTAATCCTAACACTAACTTAACCCTTAACCCGAGATATAATTCCCAGAGTTCCCTGGCAAGAAGGGAACCCTACCCCTACCCCTACTCCTACCCCCTTAACCAGAACTACAACTCCCAGAGTTCCCTGGCAAGAAGGGAACCCTACCCGACCTCTACTCCTACCCCCTTATCCAGAACTAAAACTCCCAGAATTCCCTGGAAAGAAGGGAACACTACCCCTACCCCCTACCCCTAACGCTAGCCCTAGCCCTAGCCCTAACCCTCGTAACAAGTCTCCGTCCCCTGAACAACCTACAGTTCCCAGAAACCCCGAGGGGAAGCCATTCCTGTTTAAAGCGTCTTCATAGTACTTCCAACAGACGGTGCGCCCAATGTGGCCTCATGTTCCTTCCCTCTTTTTCTTCTTCTCTCTCCCCACTGCCCCATCCCTTGCAATGCAGCAGATCTCTCAGGTCTGGCCATGGGGGCTTGTCCGTTGCTCGCATATGAAATGCTCATGTGATCTGAACAATCAAGTCCTTCTTCTTCCTGTTCCCGTGAGATTTGAATGGGAAAATCCTATCCATTCCTGAATAATAAGGGGCAGTGGGGTGAGGGAGGCCGGGGGGCCACATCTACACCGTTTAAACAGCTATGAAGACGCTTTAAACAGGAATGGCTTCTTACCCCAAAGAAACTTAGAGCTATAGTTTGAAAAAGAGGCTGAGAGTTGTTAGGAGACCCCCTTGATCCCCTCCCAGAGCTACAATTCCCAGAGTTCCTAACCCTAACCCTAACCTTTAACAAGAGCTACAATACCCCGAACCCTAACCCTAATCCTACCTCTACTCCTACCCCCTTAACCAAAACTACAACTCCCAGAGTTCCCTGGCAAGAAGGGAACCCTACCCCTACCCCCTTAACCAGAACTACAATTCCCAGAGTTCCCTGGCAAGAAGGGAACCCTACCCCTACCCCCTTAACCAGAACTACAATTCCCAGAGTTCCCTGGCAAGAAGGGAACCCTACACCTACCCCCTTAACCAGAACTACAATTCCCAGAGTTCCCTGGCAAGAAGGGAACCCTACCCCTACTCCCTTAACCAGAACTACAATTCCCAGAGTTCCCTGGCAAGAAGGGAACCCTACCCCTACCCCCTTAACCAGAACTACAATTCCCAGAGTTCCCTGGCAAGAAGGGAACCCTCACCCTAATCCTACCTCTACTCCTACCCCCTTAACCAAAACTACAACTCCCAGAGTTCCCTGGCAAGAAGGGAACCCTACCCCCTTACCCAGAACTACAATTCCTAGAATTCCCTGAAAAGAAGGGAACTCTACCCCTACTCCTACCCCTAACGCTAGCCCTAGCCCTAACCCTCGTAACAAGTCTCCGTCCCCTGAACAAACTACAGTTCCCAGAGACCCTGAGGGGAAGCCATTCCTGTTTAAAGCGTCTTCATAGTACTTCCAACAGACGGTGCGCCCAATGTGGCCTCATGTTCGCTCCCTCTTTTTCTTCTTCTCTCTCCCCACTGCCCCCATCCCTTGCGATGCAGCAGATGTCCGTCTGCAGTCTGGCCATGGCCTTGTCCGTTGCTCGCTGCCAGTATTTCGCGTTCATTTCTCCGATGAAAATAGGGACGTCCTGCGGTTCTCTTCATGACTTTGAAGGCTGGATTCAGAGAAAACCTCACCGGATCCAGACATCCCTGTAAGGCAAAGGCAAACAAATGAGTGGGATGGCCCCCATCCAACAGCATCCCCCCAGCCTCCTCCTCTCTTTGGCTGCCTGTTAACAAACAAGGCTTCCAAACCAGTTTCTACCCATCTTGCCCAGCGTGGCCTCGTGGCATCCACTAGCCTGAATGCAAACTCCTTCGACAACCATCCACCACCTGCAGCCTCGCCAGCTCCATTGCCAGACATCAGCCAGCTTCAGAGCTGACTATCAGCCGCCCTCAAGTAGCGATCCCACCAGCAAGTACACTTTGTACTTGCCTTCTCCTTTCTCCACAGCATCCCAGCACCGGGCGATTGCCTCCTTCCGCTTGACAGCTTGCCACCACGGGGGGCAGGAGGCCACCAGGGCTGAGTGCCACCGAGCTGCCCATTTCTCTCTGGGGAGGGCAACTGCCGAGGCTTGCGCCTTGGCCCACATTTATACCCACTCAGCTGCAAAAAGTTTTTGTGGCATCACAGTCAACCCACAGACAATGGCAGCAGCTGGGGAGGCATCACCATCACCCCCTCAGCCCTCACAATGGTGGGCGCAGCTCAGCAGCCAAAACACACACCCCTAAGTTGTGCCAATATCACTGAAGGCCACACTGGAGACCCAAGGGGGCAGGAGGGGGACATTTCTCAGCCCACGGGTTGCATTTCCCTCCACACAACACTAGTCAAATGCACAAATGAACAGAGCAATGAAAGCAGGCCTTTACAAAAGCACCAAACCCAATAACCCAAGCTATAGTTCCCATATTCTTCGTGGGGGAATACCATGAGTGTTTAAAGTGGCTTCATGGAGCTTTGACTAAATGGTGTGGATGTGGCCCCCGCCTCCCTCACCCCACTGCCTCTTATTATTGAGGAATCATAAGGATTTCCCCATTCAAATCTCTCGGAAGAGGAAGAAGACTTTGTATCTCCTGCCATTTTGGGTGGTTTCTAACGCTTGATTGTTGAGATCATATGACCATTTCAGTTGGAAAACTGTTTAATAAAGTTTTTTTTTTTTTATTAAAACTTTGGATGTGTTTGAAATGTGTTTGAGTGTGCCGAGAATGATTTCACTTGAAAGGGAAGTGACCACGAGGGTCTTTGATTCCAGCCCTCTGCAGGAATCTTTTGTCGCGCTGCGTAAATGCAGTTTTTTAGTGAAAGAAGAAGAGCTTTACTGAGTTAAAGTAAACTTCTTCATAAACAACATGGTTCCAAACAGTTTTACTGAGATTACATACAAACTCTGCTCACAACTGAGGCTGACTGACTCTGACTAAAATCTTACTGAGAACAGAGAGAGAAAATGGCTGCTACTTTTTAAGGAGAATGAGTCACATGCCAGAGTGACTCTACAGTTAGCAGTTAGGCCTGAATAACTTTAGTAGGCCCGAATGAATGTGCAGTCCCTGCACTTCCCAGCCTGCTTTGCTGCTTCTGCTCTCATGTGTCTTTGACATATGACATCTTTTGCCCAACATGGGGCTCGAAGGGCAGCCCTGAGATTAAGAGTCTCGTGCTCTACCCAATGATGCTTTATTAAAACTTTTGATTAAACACACTTACTTCAATCTATAAGAGTCACCCTGCGAGGTAGGCTAGGGTGAGACGCAGTGATTGGCCCAAGGTCTCCCCATAACTGGATCTGAACCCAGGTCTCCCAGGTTCAACGCAGGAACCCCTGCCCCACCCTGACTAGCGATTCCTACGTTTTGCTAGGCTTCAGAAGTCCAACCTTTTCCCGAAAAGGACAGAAATGCAGCCCCAATGCACAGGAATATGCTTTCTAGTGCTGTCCAGGGGTCTCTGCCAGATGCCGGGAACAGACGCCAACCAGAGAATATTGAGAAGCAAAGCAGCTAGTAAGCCTGCTAAGTAATAAACTGCTGCAACAGGGTCCCCCACGCAGAGACGGAGGAGAGACACCCATAACAATGGTATGCAAGCTCTTATATGTTCTTGTTGTTCTTCTTTAGTTGTTTAGTTGTGTCCGACTCTTCGTGACCCCATGGACCACCAGAGCACGCCAGGCACTCCTGTCTTCCACTGCCTCCCGCAGTTTGGTCAGACTCATGTTGGTAGCTTCGAGAACAGTGTCCAACCATCTTGTCCTCTGTCGTCCCCTTCTCCTTGTGCCCTCCATCTTTCCCAACATCAGGGTCTTTTCCGGGGAGTCTTCTCTTCTCATGAGGTGGCCAAAGTATTGGAGCCTCAGCTTCAGGATCTGTCCTTCCAGTGAGCACTCAGGGCTGATTTCCTTCAGAATGGATAGGTTTGATCTTCTTGCAGTCCATGGGACTCTCAAGAGTCTCCTCCAGCACCATAATTCAAAAACATCAATTCTTCGGTGATCAGCCTTCTTTATGGTCCAGGTCTCACTTCCCTACATCATTACTGGGGAAACCATAGCTTTAATTATACAGACCTTTGTCCGCAAGGTGATGTCTCTGCTTTTTAAGATGCTGTCTAGGTTTATCATTGCATACTGAAATAAACAGAAATCTGCTCTTATTCCCTTATGGGGTACACAAGTGCCTTTTGAGGTTCTCCATCGGAAGGAGTAAATTACAGAGGCCAACCAGAGAAAAATTGAGAAGCAAAATCTTTATTAAAATTGAGAAGCAAAATATTTATTATATCTGTTGCAACAGGGCCCACTCCAAAAAAAGGAGAAGCAGCCCCCAATGATGGTGTGCAAGCTCCTATATAGACTTTGAACGTTGGTGCTGAACTTTAAAGCCCTAAATGGCTTCGGTCCAGTATACCTGAAGGAGCGTCTCCACCCCCACCGTTCTGCCCGGACACTGAGGTCCAGTGCCGAGGGCCTTCTGGCGGTTCCCTCACTATGAGAAGCCAAGTTACAGGGAACCAGGCAGAGGGCCTTCTCGGTAGTGGCACCTGCCCTGTGGAACGCCCTCCCTTCAGATGTCAAAGAGAACAACAACTACCAGACTTTTAGAAGACATCTGAAGGCAGCCCTGTTTAGGGAGGTTTTTAATGTTTAATATATTACTGTATTTTAATGTTCTGTTGAAAGCTGCCCAGAGTGGCTGGGGAAACCTAGCCAGATGGGCGGGGTATAAATAATAAATTATTATTATTATTATTATTATTATTATTATTATTATTATTATTATTATTTGAAATCCCACCCCCTCCTGCTCAAGACCACCCCCCTATACATCATACATACATCACAAAAAGGGGTGTAACCCAGGACTACCTTCCTGATACATCACAGTTACATCATGAAAGGGGAGGTCTGGTAGCGGTAATCTGAGCATCTTTGACCATCCCCATCTTGCCCTCCACCAAAAACCCATCAAGTGAAACAAAGAGTTATTTACATTTCCCTGTTTACCAGCCAAGTTAATCACACCCTTTTGTCTGGCACTGGATATGTATCAGGAAGCCAGGATTATCCCTTTATTTCCCCCCCTCCTTGCAGAGAAACAGTTTGTGAGTGAAAAATGGTGAGGCCTGTCTTCCTGTGCTGTTTCAGACATGTGGCCTTGTTTGCTTGGCACACTTATGAACATATAATATATATATAAAAGGCCCTGATTCTCTTATTACAATTCAATGATATGCAAGCTGTTATATAGACTTTTGAAATTGCCTCCCCTGTAGCTCAAGACACCCCCCCCCCAAAATCAAACAAAAGAGGTGGTCCCCAGCAGAAATACATTGCAGGGTGGGGTCTACAGCAGAAAACCTGTCTGTCAGGATACCTGTTAATGGTCACTGATTGCTTTACCTGGGCAGCCTGGCTATTCCTTTTGAGATGCTGAATACTTAGTTTCTGAATCCAGGCCACTGGCTCACCCTAATTATACATAAACTAGTAGACATGAAGTCCGTTAAATTAACGGGCGCTAGAGCATCATGGAAAGCGGGGACGGCGAGAACTTGCTGAAGGGCTCGATGTACTTAGGCGCACCGGCCAGCGCCGAATGGCCCTTCAACAGGCAGCGCAGGAGGCACATCGCGGCGGCGGCGGCGGCAGCACTGGCACCAGCCAGGCCCCGGCAGGCCAACTCAGCCGCCACTTGTAACGGCCGCTGCCGCTTAGAATTAAGTCCACGCGAGCGCACACCCGCCGCTTCAACAGGCCGGCCGCCTGAAGTCTCTGCGCTCCAATCCCTGTGCCCGTGGGGCACATGCGCAGTAGGACACAGGGACGGACACAGGGACTGGACGCAGAGACACTTGCACTTTATTATATAGGATATGCTCTAAAGACAGGAGTTGTGAGCAAAGGGACAGTGGGGAGAATATTGGAGGTCATTGGAAGAGTCAAAACGGCTTCAGGATTGATCTCCTGTTCTATTTCAGATAGGGACACGGGTGGTGCTGTGGGTTAAACCACAGAGCCTAGGGTTTGCCAATCAAAACATCGGCGATTCGAATCCCTGCGACAGGGTGAGCTCTTGTTGCTCGGTCCCTGCTCCTGCCAACCTAGCAGTTCGAAAGCACGTCAAAGTGCAAGTAGATCAATAGGTACCGCTGCAGCGGGAAGGTAAACGGCGTTTCCGTGCGCTGCTCTGGTTCGCCAGAAGCTGCTTAGTTATGCTGGCCACATGACCCGGAAGCTGTACGTTGGCTCCCTCGGCCAATAATGCAAGATGAGTGTCGCAACCCCAGAGTCACTCACGACTGGACCTAATGGTCAGGAGTCCCTTTTTGTTGTTGTTCAGTCCTTCAGTCGTGTCCGACTTTTCGTGACCCCATGGACCAGAGCACGCCAGGCACGCCTATCCTTCACTGCCTCTCGCAGTTTGGCCATATTCATGTTAGTAGCTTCGAGAACACTGTCCAACCATCTCATCCTCTGTCGTCCTCTTCTCCTTGTGCACTCAATCTTTCCCAACATCAGGGTCTTTTCTAGGGAGTCTTCTCTTCTCATGAGGTGGCCAAAGTACTGGAGCCTCAACTTCAGGATCTGTCCTTCAAATGAGCACTCAGGGGTGATTTCTTTAAGAATGGATAGGTTTGATCTTCTTGCAGTCCATGGGACTCTCAAGAGTCTCCTCCAGCACCATAATTCAAAAGCATCAATTCTTCGGCAATCAGCCTTCTTTATGGTCCAGCTCACACTTCCATACATCACTACTGGGAAAACTATAGCTTTAACTATACGGACCTTTGTCGGCAAGGTGATGTCTTTGTTTTTTAAGATGCTGTCTAGGTTTGTCATTGCTTTTCTCCCAAGAAGCAGGCGTCTTCTAATTTCGTGACTGCTGTCACCATCTGCAGTGATCATGGAACCCAAGAAAGTGAAATCTCCCTTTACCTTTTTACTATTTCAGACACCTGGTTTATATACTCATGTACAGCGGTACCTCGCCTAACGAAGATAATGCGTTCCAACGCGATCGTCGTTAGGCGAAAAAATGCGTTCCGCGAATCCCCATAGGAACGCATTGGGGAAAAATTCGTAAGTCGAAAAAATCGCGGCAAAAATTCGTAAGTCGAAAAAATCCTATTAAAAGCGGCCGCGACGTCTTTTCTTAAGGCGAAGAAATTCGTTTCCGGCGGCCATTTTGTTTTGCCGGAAGTCATTCGTTAGGTGAAAAAGACGTTGGGCGAGTTATTTGTTAGGCGAGGTACCACTGTATGTGTTTGCCTTGGAAATTTATGAACATATGATTTATATATATGAGACATTAGAACTCCTAGAACACATTTAAAACACATTAAAAGGTTTTAATAAAAAATATTACTTATTAAATAGTTTTCCAACTGAAATGGTCATATGAACTCAACAAACAAGTGTTAGAAACCACCCAAAATGGCAGGAGACACAAAGTATTTATTCTTCCTGTTCCGAGAGATTTGAATGGGGAAATCCTGTTGATTCCTCAATAATAAGAGGCAGTGGGGTGAGGGAGGCCAGGGCCACATCCACACCATTTATTGAAAGTGCCATGAAGCCACTTTAAACACTCATGGTTTTCCCCCACAAAGAATATGGGAACTATAGTTTGGGTCATTGGGTTTTTTGCTTTTGTAACTGAATTTGTAATGGATTTTATTCAAACACAATAAATGATAGATAGATAGATAGATTGATTGATTGATGAAAAAGCGTTTTTTCCCTGACTCTGCATGTCATTCCTTGAGCAACTTCCTGTGCAAAGATAAGGCCTGCTTTCATTGCTCTGTTCATTTGTGCATCTGACTAGTGTTGTGTGGAGGGAAAAGCAACCAGTGGGCTGAGAAATGTCCCCCTCCTGCCCCCTTGGGTCTCCAGTGTGGCCTTCACAGATATTGGCACAACTTAGGGGTGTGTGTTTTGGCTGCTGAGCTGAGCCCACCATTGTGAGGGCTGAGGGGGTGATGGTGATGCCTCCCCAGCTGCTGCCATTGTCTGTGGGTTGACTGTGATGCCACAAAAACTTTTGGCAGCTGAGCGGGTATAAATGTGGGCCAAGGCGCAAGCCTCGGCAGTTGCCCTCCCCAGAGAGAAATGGGCAGCTCGGTGGCACTCAGCCCTGGTGGCCTCCTGCCCCGTGGTGGCAAGCTGTCAAGCGGAAGGAGGCAATCGCCCGGTGCTGGGATGCTGTGGAGAAAGGAGAAGGCAAGTACAAAGTGTACTTGCTGGTGGGATCGCTACTTGAGGGCGGCTGATAGTCAGCTCTGAAGCTGGCTGATGTCTGGCAATGGAGCTGGCGAGGCTGCAGGTGGTGGATGGTTGTCGAAGGAGTTTGCATTCAGGCTAGTGGATGCCGCGAGGCTACGCTGGGCAAGATGGGTGGAAATTGGTTTGGAAGCCTTGTTTGTTAACAGGCAGCCAAACGGAGAAGGAGGCTGGGGGGATGCTGGTGGATGGGGGCCATCCCACTCATCTGTTTGCCTTTGCCTTACAGGGATGTCTGGATCCGGTGAGGTTTTCTCTGAATCCAGCCTTCAAAGTCATGAAGAGAACCGCAGGACGTCCCTATTTTCATCGGAGAAATGAACGCGAAATACTGGCAGCGAGCAACGGACAAGGCCATGGCCAGACTGCAGACGGACATCTGCTGCATCGCAAGGGATGGGGGCAGTGGGGAGAGAGAAGAAGAAAAAGAGGGAGCGAACATGAGGCCACATTGGGCGCACCGTCTGTTGGAAGTACTATGAAGACGCTTTAAACAGGAATGGCTTCCCCTCAGGGTCTCTGGGAACTGTAGTTTGTTCAGGAGACGGAGACTTGTTACGAGGGTTAGGGCTAGGGCTAGCGTTAGGGGGAGGGGGAGGGGTAGAGTTCCCTTCTTTTCAGGGAATTCTGGGAATTGTAGTTCTGGGTAAGGGGGTAGGGGTAGGGTTCCCTTCTTGCCAGGGAACTCTGGGAGTTGTATTTTTGGTTAAGGGGGTAGGAGTAGAGGTAGGATTAGGGTGAGGGTTCCCTTCTTGCCAGGGAACTCTGGGAATTGTAGTTCTGGTTAAAGGGGTAGGGTTCCCTTCTTGCCAGGGAACTCTGGGAATTGTAGTTCTGGTTAAGGGGGTAGGAGTAGAGGTAGGATTAGGGTGAGGGTTCCCTTCTTGCCAGGGAACTTTGGGAATTGTAGTTCTGGTTAAGGGGGTAGGGGTAGGGTTCCCTTCTTGCCAGGGAACTCTGGGGAATTGTAGTTCTGGTTAAGGCGGTAGGGGTAGGGTTCCCTTCTTGCCAGGGAACTCTGGGAATTGTAGTTCTGGTTAAGGCGGTAGGGGTAGGGTTCCCTTCTTGCCAGGGAACTCTGGGAATTGTAGCTCTTGTTAAAGGTTAGCGTTAGGGTTAGGATTATGACTTCTTGGAATTGTAGCTCTGGGAGGGGATCAAGGGGGTCTCCTAACAACTCTCAGCCCCTTTTTCAAACTATAGTTCTAAGTTTCTTTGGGGTAAGAAGCCATTCCTGTTTAAAGCGTCTTCATAGCTGTTTAAACGGTGTGGATGTGGCCCCCCGGCCTCCCTCACCCCACTGCCCCTTACAGGAAGAAGGACTTGATTGTTCAGATCACATGACCATTTTATTTGCGAGCAAAGGACAAGGCCGTGTCCAGACCTGAGAGAAGGAGCCTTGAAGGGAGACTGCAGGCGGACATCTGCTGCATCGCAAGGGATGGGGGCAGTGGGGAGAGAGAAGGAAAAGAGGGAGCGAACAAGAGGCCACATTGGGCGCACCGTCTGTTGGAAGTACTATGAAGACGCTTTAAACAGGAATGGCTTCCCCTCAGGGTCTCTGGGAACTGTAGTTTGTTCAGGAGACGGAGACTTGTTACGAGGGTTAGGGCTAGGGCTAGCGTTAGGGGGAGGGGGAGGGGTAGAGTTCCCTTCTTTTCAGGGAATTCTGGGAATTGTAGTTCTGGGTAAGGGGGTAGGAGTAGGGGTAGGGTTCCCTTCTTGCCAGGGAACTCTGGGAGTTGTAGTTCTGGTGTAGGGGTAGGGTAGGGTTCCCTTCTTGCCAGGGAACTCTGGGAATTGTATCTCGGGTTAAGGGTTAAGTTAGTGTTAGGATTAGAGTTAGGGTTAGAGTTCCCTTTTTGCCAGGGAACTCTGGGAATTGTAGTTTTCGTTAAGGGGTAGGGGTAGGGTTCCCTTCTTGCCAGGGAACTCTGGGAATTGTAGCTCTGATTAAAAGTTAAAGGTTAGGGTTAGGGTTAGGGTTAGGAACTCTGGGAATTGTAGCTCTGGGAGGGGATCAAGGGGGTCTCCTAACAACTCTCAGCCCCTTTTTCAAACTATAGCTCTACGTTTCTTTGGGGTAAGAAGCCATGAGTGTTTAAAGCGTATTCATAGCTGTTTAAACGGTGTGGATGTGGCCCCCCGGCCTCCCTCACCCCACTGCCCCATATTATTCAGGAATGGAAAGGATATTCCCATTCAAATCTCTCAGGGACAGGAAGAAGGACTTTGTATCTCATGCCATTTTGGGTGGTTTCCAACGCTTGATTGTTGAGATCACATGACCATTTCAGTTGGAATACTATTTAATAAAGATTACTTTTTATTAAAACCTTTGAATGTGTTTGAAAATTTATTATTATTATTATTATTATTATTATTATTATTATTTTATTCAATTTCATTGTACTTGTACAATGACAATAAAGAAATCTTGAATCTTGAAATGTGTATGAGTGTGCCGAGAATGATTTCACTTCAAAGCAATGCACTTAGATTGCAGAATCATGGAATTGCAAGAGGTTTTTTCCCCCCTTCCTCACACGCTTTATTCCAAAACAGAGAAGACACTCGCACACACCTCTTGGGTCCAGAAAGATCATGCCTTATTGGAAAGGGGCTGGGGGGGGGGGAAGCGGAGGGGGGCAGGGAATACAGGCACCCAAAGTTTAGGAGGGGGGGGCTGCTGGTCTTCCAAAAGGCAGGCTCCTCCGAATCGCCGGCTACCTGCGTCCACCTGCCCCACACGCATGTGGGGCGCTTGTCACCCCAACAGGAAAAAAAATGAGAGCGAGGGGGAGGGAGGAAAGAAGGCAGAGGCACTGCTGCTGCCCCCCCCCCTCTGGGATCTGTCACATGCTGCCCGGGTGAGTCACAGGTTTGGGGGCGGCAGGAAGTGCCATGTTGCTGGTGTGAACAGATTGGGGGGTGCTGGGGGGGCGGTGATAGGAGAAGTAGGAGAGTTTAGAGGGGCACAGAAAAAAGCCCAGAGAAAAGATGGAGAATGGAGATAATTCAGTGCCCCTGAATGCCACGCTGATCTCTCTCTCTCTCTGCCCCCCAACAGGCTGGGGCAAAATGCCTCCTTGCCCCCCCCAACACTCTGACCCAGTGCACCCCACCCCACCCACCCCCTGAGCTGGTGGTTCAGTATTTACATCGTGCGGTTTGCTGATTCCTTGATCAGGAGGCCGGCTGCGGAGCTTGCGTGGCCACCAGAGGCTCTCACCCCCACTGCATGGGGGGCAAAGGGGCACGAGGGGCAGTGGCGGGGGCAAGGGGGGGGAGCTGGCTCGCGATCCCGAGTCTATGCCAAGCCCATCTCCTCCAAAACGCTCCGGGGCGACTCGTCCTCCTCCTGCAAGAGGTCCGCCTGCTTAATGGCTTTGAGGACGCTCTTCTTGGAGGTGTCCTGGACCTCCCCCCCCCAATCAGGAACTCGTCCAGGATGAAGTAGACCTTCTCGAAGTTGAAGATGATGTCCAGCTCACACACGCTGCCAAAGTATTTGTCCAGCAGCTCCACGTATCGATGGATGAGCTCCAAAGTGATGAGTTCGTTGTCTTGGCCCTCGATGGCGCAGCAGAAATACAAGCTGGCATACCTTTTGTAGACCACCTTGAGGTCCCTCCACTCCAGGAAGCTGCACATCTTGGGCTTCCGCGCCAGGACCACCTGCATGAGCTCCGTCACCATCTTCTTCTTGTCCTTGTCTGACGTGGCCAAGTACCACTTCTGGAGGCGCAGTTTGCCCTGGCGGCTGAAGAGCAGCATGAAGCGCATCATGGCGGGCTTCCATCCGTGGCGGGCCGTTCCGCGTGGCCCCTGCGGCCCTCCGGCTCCTCTTCCGCTGCCCGAACCTGCCCAGGTGCCTCCCGGCCAGGACCCACCTCCCTCCCCCGGAATTGCAAGAGTTGAAGGGACCAGGAGGGTCTTTGAGTCCAAACCCCTGCAGGAATCTTTTGCCCAACATGGGGCTCGAAGGACAGCCCTGAGATTAAGAGACTTGTGCTCTACCCAATGAGCTATATGGATGAATCTAAACAACAAACACCATTTATTTTTTACAATTTACAGTGGTGTAAAATAAAAGGTGTAGGGAATGAAATGATTGTTGCCTTTTCATTGTTTAAGGACCCTTTATTCAGACTTTGGATTAAAAACGCTTAACCTAGATGCACAGAGGTTGCATATACCTGTGATTGGTGGTTAACTCTTGACTTTATCTGATAAGAAACTAGCTTGAGCTTGAAAAATGGTCAGAGCATGAAAAGCAGGGCAGCTTGCGGCCAGCATGTATTCAATATTAAGACAATCTTGGGGGGGGGGGAAATGTTCTGTGTGTGTCAATAAATTTGTCTAATGGGGCTTATGACCATATTTGTATAGTGATTAACTTGGGAAGTGGACAAATTGTGAGGCGTTGTTTCCTCAGCGCTGTCTATATATGGTCTGCCTGTGATGTCACAAACAGACATGGCAGCTGAGGGGGAAAAGGTGGTTTCTTATTCTAGGATTTCAAACCCAGGGGGGTAGGTGGAGGACATTTTTCACCCCAGGGGCTGCATTCCAGGGGCTCCCATGCCTGCAGTGCATCAATTTACCGTACACTAGTTTACATTGAATTGCATTTGCCATTTGCTCGCCTCTTCACACAGTTTGGAACAGTCCTTTTGGAGCTCTTCATAATCGCTTTTCTTTTTAACTATCCTGGACAATTTTGTGTTATCAGCAAACGTGAAAAAGTAAAAATGCTTTGGTCCTTGGCGTATTCTACTTTCCACACCTCTCCATTTAGAGAACTATTTACCGTATTCCTACTCTTTGCTTCCTGCAACCTAATCCATTTTGGCTCCACAAAAGAACCTCTCCTCTTATTTCTGCCAAGCTTCCTGCAGCCAATCGGAAGCAACGTTTTGGAAGTCAAACAGACTTCTGGAACGGACTCAATTCGACTTCCAAGGTACGGCAGTCATACCTCGTGTTGCGTTGGCTGCGGGTTGCGTTGGCTGCGGGTTACGAACACGCCAAACCCAGAAGTACCGGAACGGATTACCGGTACTTCAGGGTTCAGCGGGTTGCGCATGCGTAGACGTGCCGAATCGCGACCCGCACAGAAGCGGCGCTGCGGGTTGCGGACTGCTCAGGATGTGAACGGTGCTCCGGAACAGATCCCGTTCGCATCTAGAGGTACCACTGTATAGGGAAACCAAACCAATGCAAACAGGAACTGAACCACAGGGTCACACTGTTTCTCCTGGATTTTTGAAAGGATATAAACTTTTTGCTGCTGTTATTTGAAGGCCAGGCGTACTGGGGATTGAGGACACCACATTGATGACCCCTGAATAAGAGGATGACACCGCACCCCTAAACTTTGTGACATTGCTGAAGGGCAGAACTCAATAATGTGGTCGGGGAGGAGTGGGAATGGAGCCAGGGCCGTCAATCAGAAGAACCTCAGACTGCCAGAATATTTTTTGCTTATGGCTTCGTTACTTCTTTCTCAATGAGTGTTCGGTGGGGTAGTCATATACGTACCACCATACCAAAAAAAGGCCACCCAAAGGTTGATCTGCGTTTCCTACCTCTCGTTTGCCTACTTGTGATGTTTGCTGAGAATGCAAATAAAATGCTTTTCTGTATGGTTTGTGTGGCACTGTGTGTTGACCTAAGATCGCTTCACACTGCTCAGATGAGTGGGTTCTTTCCATGTAGAAATCCTTCTCCTGTCACTGAGTAGTTTTTCAGACTCCATACATTATGCATGTCTCCATAAAGTTGTTATCAGTGCTTTTTCCTTAAAAAAATGTTTAGGGGTACTCTCATTTCCTACTCATATTGAAATGCTGCCTCTCAATGAGGCCAAACTTAGATTCACAAAATGTTTAGAGGGATGCGTACCCCTGCATACCCCCAGAAAAAGCACTGGTTGTAACAACAGCAACAACAATGATTTATTATTTATCCCCTGCCCATCCGGCTGGGTTCCCCCAGCCACCCTGGGCTGCTCTCAACAGAATATTAAAAAGACGATAAAACATCACACATTAAAAACTTCCCTATTTACAGGTGAAACTCGAAAAATTAGAATATTGTGGAAAAGTCCATTTATGTAAGCAATTGTTTTCATTAGCTACTGGAGTTTAATATATGAGATAGACTCATGACATGCAAAGCGAGATATGCCAAGCCTTTATTTGTTATAATTGTGATGATTATGGCGTGCAGCTGATGAGCACCCCAAAGTTGAAATTGTTACTTTGGGGTTCTCATCAGCTGTACACCATAATCATCACAATTATCCTATATAATAAAGTGCCTGTGTCCCTCTGTAGCTTTCCGTCCGTCAGTGGAATTCGGTACTGAGCATGCTCTCCACTGACGCAGGGATTGGAGGGAGCGGGGAGAGAGGTGGGAAAGTGGGTGGAGTCGCAAGGGAGAGGGAGATAGGAAAAGGGAAGAGTGACAACATGCACGAACACTCAGAGGTCAATAGTGATGGGTTCTGGGTAGGGAAAGGGCTATAAGGGAGGATAGAGGTAGGAAAAGGGTAGAGGGGACAGAGGTAGAAAAGGAGTAGAGGAACCTCAGAGGTAGGAAAGGAGTAGAGGTGCCACAGTGGTAAGAAAGGGGTACATGGGCCACAGAGGTAGGAAAGGGGTAGAGGGACCTCAGTCTGCTTTTACAAATGTTTCACCACATATCTTCTAGCGCCTGTTAATTTAACGGGCTGAACGTCCACTAGTAACAAATAAAGGCTTGACATATCTCGCTTGGCATGTCATGAGTCTATCTCATATATTCGTTTCACCTTTTAAGTTGAATTACTGAAAGAAATGAACCTTTCCACGATATTCTAATTTTTCGAGTTTCACCTGTATTTAGTTACGCCCAAAAGACATGGTGTTTCTTCTTCCACTTGGCGACGATTCACAATCCAGCCTGGATTTTTTTTACTGGTATCTGAACCTTGATCCACTGTTGCAGCCCAAAATGGGAAACTTATATTGAGATAATAATGCAGTCACCACACCGAAGCAGCTTAAGATCCAAATAGTTTACTGTTGCAGAAAATGAGGCTCAGTAAAAGAGTTCCAGACATAGATATACACAGCTTGTAGGCTTCTGCAGATACAGATATATACAGATACATAAGAGTACAAGGCATTTCCATTATTCTCACCAATTCAGGACATAACACAGGACATAACAGGACAACTAATAGACTACTACTGAGCTGACATGCATTAATCACAGATATAGGGGCACTGGGCCATTACCATAGCAACGCCCATAAAGGAAATTAACCCTTTCTCATATCCAGTTACTCAAACACCCCTTCTTTAATTTTGCTCATGATAATTGGCTTTCATTTGATGGCAGAAAACCTAGCCGTTTCACCATTTCTTCACATTTACATGCTGCAACAGGCTTTATCAGTATATCTGTCAGAATTTTTTCTGTGGGGCAGAATTGTAATTCAATTAGTTTCTGTTCCACGTGGTCTCTTACATAGTGATATTTGAGATCCACGTGTTTAGATCTCTGTTGGACTTTCTTGGACTCAGCCATATGCATACAGGTCTGGTTGTCCTCAAATATTGTGACTGGCTCCAACACAGGTAGACCCGTATCATTTAACAGTTGTTTAAACAATCTACTCCCCTGTTTGTAAAGCTTTTCTCACACCCACCTGTATGGAGCCTCTGATGATAACGAAGGCCGTTGCTCTGAGCAAAGCTCTTTCCACACACTAAGCATTTATACGGCTTCTCCCCTGTGTGGATTCTTTGGTGATTAAAAAGCGTACTGCTCTGAGTGAAGCTCTTCCCACACTCTAAGCATTTATACGGTTTCTCCCCTGTGTGGATTCTTTGATGACTAAGAAGGATACTGTTATGGATGAAGCACTTTCCACAAATGGAACATTTATGTGGCTTCTCTCCTGTGTGGATTCTCTGATGACGAGAAAGGCCAGCACGGTCAGTGAAGTTATTTCCACACTCCGAGCACTTATAAGGTCTTTCACCTGTGTGGGTTCTTTCATGATAAGTAAGGTTGCTGCCATGACTGAAGCTTTTCCCACACTCGGCACATTTAAATGGTTTCTCACCTGCATGAAGTCTCTGATGACTACGAAGACTTTTGCTATGAGTGAAGCTCTTTCCGCACTCTGGGCATTTATACAGTTTCTCTCCTGTGTGGATTCTTTGATGACTAAGAAGGTTACTTTGCTGGCTGAAGCACTTTCCACAACTGGAACATTTATGTGGCTTCTTTGTGTGGATTCTTTGGTGATTAAAAAGCGTACTGCTCTGAGTGAAGCTCTTTCCACATTCTAAGCATTTATATGGTTTCTCCCCCGTGTGGATTCTTTGATGACTAAGAAGGCGACTGTTCTGGCTAAAGCACTTTCCACAATTGGAACATTTATGTGGCTTCTCTCCTGTGTGGATTCTCTGATGACGAGAAAAGCTACTACGGTCAGTGAAGCTCTTTCCACACACTGAGCACTTATATGGTTTTTCTCCAGTGTGGATTCTTTGATGGGTAAGAAGGTTGGAGCTCAGACGGAAACACTTTCCGCACTCTGAACATTTATACCGTTTCTCTCCTCTGAGTGAAGAGCTCTGAGTGAAGCTCTTTCCACACTCTAAGCATTTATACAGTTTCTCCCCTGTGTGGAATCTCTGATTACTAAGAAGGTCAATTTTCTGGCTGAAGCACTTTCCACAACTGGGACATGTATGTGTATTGTCTCCTGTGTGGATTCTTTGGTGATTAAAAAGCGTACTGCTCTGAGTGAAACTCTTTCCACACACTGAGCACTTATATGGTTTTTCTCCAGTGTGGATTCTTTGATGAGTGAGAAGGTTGTAGCTCAGACAAAAACTCTTTCCGCACTCTGAACATTTATACGGTTTATCTTCTGTGTGGATTCTTTCATGTACAAGAAGATGTGACTTGTACTTGAAGCTCCTACCACACTCTGAACATTGAAACAGTTTATCCCCATCATGTTTTCTTCCAAGGGTGCTAAGGCTTAATATACTAGTTGGGTTTTTTGAACAAAGAGAGAGACTTTCCTCTTTCTTGCCTGTGTCAGGTCCTTCCAGCATGGAAATTTCATTGAAGCTAGCACCATCTGGAACAACAGCGTCCTTCCTCACATTTTCTTCTGCTTCAGTTTTAATTCTCTGGGGTTCATCCTCTTGACTGCTCTCCTTCTGATCACCTGCAGGAATACAAAGAGGAACTTGGTCAGGGAGGAACAGATACCCAAATTACGGAACAATTCCAATTAACAGCTATCTGAAACAGAGAAGGGGAAGGATAGTCAGAAGGCAGCCACTCTTGATGGGCAATACGGTAACTGGCTGCATATGTGGAGTATGTATAGAGCAGGGAAGGTTGACGGCCACATTCCCCCTTGACCAATGTTTCTGGGGGATGCATGATGACGGTAAGTGTAGCCAAAGGTGGGTATGGCCAGTCCACACGGTCTCTCTCACACATACACCTTTGCTTGCACGCACACACACACACACACACAGCCCCCACCTCACAGCTGAACTGTGGGGCTACCTTTGAAGGTGACCCAGAAACTACAACTAATCCAGAATGTGGCAGCTAGAATGGTGACTGGGAGCGGCCGCCGAGACCACATAACACTGGTCTTATAAGACCTACATTCACTCCCAATACGTTTCCGTGCACAATTCAAAGTGTTGGTGCTGACCTTTAAAGCCCTAAACGGCCTCGGTCCAGTATATCTGAAGGAGCGTCTCCACCCCCATTGATCTACCCAGACACTGAGGGCCTTCTGGCGGTTCCCTCACTGCGAGAAGCCAAGTTACAGGGAACCAGGCACAGGGCCTTCTCGGTAGTGGCACCTGCCCTGTGCAATGCCCCCTCCCACCAGATGTCAAAGAGAACAACTACCAGACTTTTAGAAGACATCTGAAGGCAGCCCTGTTTAGGGAAGCTTTTAATGTTTGATTGATTATTGTATTTTAATATTTTGTTGGAAGCTGCCCAGAGTGGCTGGGGAAGTCCAGCCAGATGGGCGGGGTATAAATAATAAATTATTATTATTATTATTATTATTATTATTATTATTATATCATCAAATAATCAATCTGAGAACCAGGGAAGAGTCGGTTTTCCTCCTCATTAGAGCACTGGGCTGCACCTATCCCAGTGCTGGGTCCGCTCCAATATCTTTCATCTTTTTGTCTCTGCTGGTAAAATCAGTGGGGTCTTGGGAGGTCAGAGAAATTTGCTCCATGGACAGCGGGGAGGGCACACCAGACCCTCAAAATTGAAGGTTGTTCATTGTATATTATAGAGCTCTGGAAGCTCAGAGTGAATTTGACATTGAACAAGCCTTGTCACATAAAACAACCTCCCATTTCCTAGTTCCCCCACACCATCCTTGGGGTTCTTCCAGTCTGCCAGACCTGATTTAGAGGAAACAAAATAAAAAAATTCCTTCCAGTAGCACCTTAGACTAGAGACCAACTATGTTTGTTCTTGGTATGAGCTTTCCTGTGCATGCACACTTCTTCAGATACATGCATGCACATGAAAGCTCATACCAAGAACAAACTTAGTTGGTCTCTAAGGTGCTACTGGAAGGAATTTTTTTATTTTGTTTCGACTACGGGAGACCAACACGGCTACCGGTACCTACCTGTAACTGATTTAGAGGGGCACACAAGCGGAAGAGAGGATGGAAATAGGCACATTGCATTCATGGGATTTGTTTTACACCCTAGCATCTCAACTATTTAATTGTATCCAGCCCTCATTATGCATCAGGTCGCATGTTTCATCCATAGCACCTCCAGTCAACAGAGCTCAAAAGCAGCAGAAACAACTCCAACTGAGACCCTGTGTCATGATCTTATGGTGCTGCCCTGGGTGTGTGAGTGACTGTGGGCCAAGAGAAGGAGACTTACCCAGAAGGGCCAGATTCCTGTAATTCTCCTCCATGATGTCCCTGTGCAAGGCCCTCTGGCCTGGATCCAGGAGGGTCCCTCCTCCTCCTCTGTGAAACACACGGCCGCCTCCTCAAAGATCACCAAACCCTGAAAACAGAAAAAAGGGAAGAGCTTTATCTCACAGGTAATTTAGCAATCCAAAGAGGCAGTGAAGGTGAAGTGACTTCAAGTTCCCCTGTGGAATCGTTCTAACTTATTCGTTCTGTGATGCTTCCCCAAATCCCCACGTTATTAGAGCAACAAAAGAGAGACAAAAGAAACAAATAAGCCAATATGTTTGTGGTATGAAAAATTATGGGATTACAGCAGGAAGGTATGAGAGCTGCACTGATTGGGAATGAAGCAGTATGGCTACGGCTAGCTCGAAACTTTTGCAGGCGGAATTGTGTTTCACCCCTCTCTGCAGGATAGCACAGATTCCTGGACTGATGTTGGAGTACATGAAGTCTCCCATGACTACTATATCTCTCCTTTTTGAATGTTTGGTAATCTGCTATAGGAAAGCATCAGAGACGATTATTCATGTATGCGACGACAGCAGCACGGATTCTACTGGCCCAGAGATGAAAAGAAGATGAAAGTCCTGACTAGAGACTTCTGATGAAGACGATGGACTACGCCGAAATGGCCAAATTGACCGGGAAAATCAGAAACCAGGAAGAGAATAAATTTAAGAATGGGGGAAATTCACAATGTACTTAAGAGAACACTGTAAACAACTAAAAACTTTGGCAGGATTTGAGTAACGTTTATAATGTACTATAAACTAAGGTAAAATGGGATTATTTAAGAAAAATAGACAAAATAAGGTAGGCAGTGGAAAAAGATTGAAAATGGTGACCAGGTATATTATATTTATAAAATCTTTTGAGTGCTGGTGTATTTTTTTCCTGAAATCCTCATCATGTTATTGATCTCTGTGTAAAATTTCAAAGAGATCTGATAATTGGTTATGGAGAAAAGAAATAAAATACACACAAGGCCGAGGATCTCAAGAGGGACAGAAACACAGATTTCACGAAACCTTGAAGTGCTATAAAATTAAAACCGTTTGAGATAGAGGGAAAAAATTTAAGGGGGTTTATTTCAACCATACCGGTAAGTGGTGTACACAAAGTTTCATCAAAATCCAAGAGAGTGGGTGGCAAAACCCTTGTTTTTTGCGTTGATTTGATGTGGAATAACCCTGGGGTTTCCCCCTCTTTCTAAGGGCCTCACCCCATCTGCACAAACACACACACAGAGGGACTTTCCTCTATCCCATGATGGCTAATTCCCCAACCCAGATCTCAATCCTACATCTGCATTCCAACACAAACCTACAACTGGCATCCCAATCCAAAAAGGCAAGGCCTCAGGGAGCTCCCAGCTTAGCAGAGAGTGCCATGGTGGAACTCTGCATGGATGGGAACACAGGAATTGGCCCATTCAGCTCGTTGTTTCCTACACAAACCGGCAGCAGCTCTCTGGGGTTTCAGCCTTTTCCAAGCCCTACCTGGAGACACCGGGACTGAACGGGTAGTGCAACGCAGGTGGTTACAGCCGGGGAAAGGAGTTTACCACTGAGCTGGAAGAAAAGCCACCATCTCCCAATAGCCCCACGCTTGCCAAATTCGGCTCCAAAAGGAGCTGTGATGAGCGCAAAGGGCCTTTGGGTGCAGGGGTCTCCCAGAAACAGGGAGGCAGGTGGAAGGGAATCCCAAGGCAGGGGAAGGGCCTCTAGAGAGAGGAAATCCAGCCAGGGGTGGCAGAGAACAAAAGGGAGGGAGGGAGGCAGCCAGAGTCTGGGAAGAGAATGGAAATTTGTAGCAAGGCTACAGGGAACCAGGCAGAGGGCCTTCTCGGTAGTGGCACCCGCCCTGTGGAACGCCCTCCCATCAGAGGTCAAAGCGATAAACAACTATCCTACATTCAGAAAATGCCTGAAGGCAGCCCTGTTTAGGGAAGTTTTTAACCTGTGATTTTGATGTATTTTAATATCTGTTGGAGGCCGCCCAGAGTGGCTGGGGAGACCCAGCCAGATGGGCGGGGTACAAATAAAAAAATATTATTATTATTATTATTATTATTCCAACCAGCCCTATTGGTGCCACCAGGGCTTTTAGGCCCAGGCAGAGTGATCAGGAGGGCAGCAAACGATGGGCATCTTGGGGAAGGGCGGGGGCTGCTTTGCATGCAGAAGGTCGCTGCCAGTCCGTGTGGGCAACACCGTTGCTCTGAACTGGGGCACAGGGAGCTTTGTGGAAACCTCCATATCCCGATCCTTGTGCGATTCCAGTCGCCTCCTTTGCAATATCCCGTGGGTGGGAGGCAGATTCCTACACTTCGGGGGAAGGGAGGAGGCTCCCGGGCAGAGCACCTGCTTGACATGCAGAAGGTCCCAGGCTCCATCCCCAGTTGGGCTGGGAAGAGCCCTTTGCGCGCCATCACGGAGAGCTGCTGCCAGCCCGTGCAGGCAATACTGAGTTAGCTGGACCACTGGTCTCATTCAGCGACCCTTACTTCCCCCCACCTCAATCATCATCCCCCGAGCGGCCCCCGAAGCCCCCTTTGCGGCCTCCAGAAACCTCAGCCCCCACCCCCGGCTGCGCCCACCTCAAGCGACGCTCGGCCGCCGTCCTTCGCCGCCGCCGCCGCCCTCCGCGCCTCTCTCTCTCTCTCTCTCTCTCTCTCTCCAAGGCATGACGGGAAGGCTAGTGCCGCCGAGCGCGGCTGCCGCGGAATCTCGCAGTCCTGGTGGCTGGAGGAAACTACGACTCCCAGCAGCCACCGCGAAGGGAGGACTTAGAACGTCCAGCTGCTCCGAGCTGATTGGAAGGGGAGGGGAAAGAAAGGCGGAATGTTGATATTGCTTGCTTGTCGTGGCGGCTCCCGGCCTGCAGGTGGCGCCCCGGATTCGCCCTTTTCGGAGAGTTCGGCTCCTGCCTCTCTCCGACTTCCGTTCAAAGCTCCCTTGGGGTGGATTTCATTCATTTGATTGAATTATATTTCTTTCTTTCTATAATCCATTCAAACGAATCCCAAAGCTGCTTACAAGCATTAAATAACAAGATAGAACATAGTAGAACATCTCAAATATAACATCAGTCATATAGAATAATTTAACAAATCAGCAGTGAAACAATCGCAATCTCAAGGCAGCAGAGAGTCTGGGATTGTGCATCCCGGGTCCTCGGTGGGGGGGGGGGATCTGGTTCAGTCCGGACCATTCATCTTGTTGTTGTTCAGTCGTTCAGTCGTGTCCGACTCTTCGTGACCCCATGGACCAAGGCACGCCAGGCACACCTATCCTCCACTGCCTCCATTCATCTTAGTGGATTGCATTTAAACCCTGCCAGGGACCGCCTAGTGCCATGCATGGCTCTCCCCTTCCATCATGCACAACAACCCTGCGGGGAAGGAAATGTTTCAGCAGTGCCGGATTAAACCATGTGGAGGCCCTTAGGCAGCTGAAATCTTGGGGTGGGGGGTAGGCCTTGCAAATTATCTCCTAATAACGTTTTCTATTTTACCAATCAACTATTTTAATAAACCAAATCAATATTACTTTGATCCGTTGTCACAGGGCCCCTAAAAGGTGTGGGCTGGGGGCCCGTAGGCTGGGGGCCTTCTCTGCCTATTTGGTAACCCGGCACTGTGTTTCAGCTGTGCAAGAGGGGGGAAGGAAGCCAGCCATGAAGTAACTCCTCAGGAGATGGGCCACAGCTGAGTATGCACAAAGTCAGATCTGTTCAGATCCTCACACATTTTGGCCAGCCTTCCAGGAAGTCACTGTCAATATGTAATAAGAGATGAGCTATTCTGTCTCTCGCTCCCCAAACTTTAATTATGCTGTTGCCACTTCTGAACCTGTTTGCTATCCATGTCCCTTTCTTTGTGAATACCTGGTTTTTAAGGAATAATTTTTTAAAGGAATAATTTTATTGGCCAAGTATCAATCATACTTGGAATTTTGCTTCGACTACATTGCAATGTAAGAAAACGTACCTCATACCAACGCTATTGCCCTCACGCTACAACAGCACAACAAAGGAACCCCATACCATCAACTGAGCTCCCTTCCGCACACAACTACAAATTCAACAGTTTGATGGCACAAGGAAAAAAACTATTCCTGTGCCTAGGCGTTTTTGTGTATAGAGTCCTGTAACGACATTCGGGTGGAAGTAAATCAAACAGGTAATCACCAGGATGCGAAGGGTCTGCGACAATTCTATCTGCTTTCTTCCTGGCTCGAGCAGCATAAAGTGTCTCTATTGGAGGCAAACTAACACCAATTACCCTCTCTGCAATTCTTACTGCTCGTTGGAGCCTCTTCTTATCCAGCTTAGATAAAATATATTTCAGTAGGAGCATGTGGGAGATGTCAATTTCAACCGTATCCCCTTACCATTGGCATGTGTTTCTGCCACAGGCTCACTATGGTCCAGCACCCTGAAGTTCGCTCTGCTTCTTACTAGTGTTAGGATTGCCGTATTTCAAAAAGTAAAAGTTGCTGAGTTTTTTCTAGGAAGACCCAAATATTATCGAACTTAAAAAAAAAAAAAACCCCTGAAATTTAGCTTTTTTTTTTTTAACGAAAATGCCAAAAAACCCATAATTTTTCAGTTTGATTACCGAAGATCTGGAAATTTCCCCCGGATGTCTCTTCCGCCTTTGAAATCCTGGACTAGTGTTCAATTGCTCAAAAACACTCTGGTCTTAGTTATTTATAGGACGTTGCTTCGGTGTGAACCTTTTGACACGATCATTCCATGCTGCCAACATTCCTAAGATTCACTGGCTTGGCTCTCACATAATGCTAAGCTGTGGTTTATTACTGTCAAGGTGAACCATAGTTCCAGTTACAGGTAGGTAGCCGTGTTGGTCCGCCATAGTAAAAACAAAATAAAAAATAAAAAAAATCCTTCCAGTAGCACCTTAGAGACCATTAATTTTGTTCTTGGTATGAGCTTTCGTGTGACCACAGGAATTGGTTGAAGCAGACCACGGGTCTTATCCCTTGTGTACAGATCATTCACCTTTGAGGTGGTTGAACCAAATGAAAGGTACCAATAGCAAATTAGTCCGATGGAGTATGCACTTACAAGATTATAACTTCGACATTAAACATATTAGAGGGAAGGATGAAAAAGAAGTACAGTTGGAACGACTACGGACAGATAGTGAGAGGGAGATGTATTCTCTCCACGAAAGCTCATACCAAGAACAAACTTAGTTGGTCTCTAAGGTGCTACTGGAAATAATTTTTTTATTTTTTATTTTGCTTTGAAGGTGAACCATAGTCAATAACCCATAGCTGAAGCCGAGGCACTGGGCAGATAGTCACTTAACATCAGAGCAGCCAAACCTTGAGAACCATTTCCATTGTTGGCCCCTCTTCATTCATGGCTCTGTAGCATTTAGCAGTAAATTCCTGCATTCACATATAACACAAAACCCTGGCTAATGTCAAATGCGGATTACAAACTTTTGTTAACAAGTGCCTTTTAATAATATTTGACAGACCACAGTTAAACTGCTGGGTTAGTTTCACAGATATCACTAAGCCACAGTTTCATAAAACATCATTTATAGAGAAAAGGCAAGCAAGAGATTACATGACAGATGTTTGCAAAACTATGCATGGCAGGAAGTAGATAGAGGAAAGTTTTTTATCCCTCTCTCACAACACTAGAACTTGTGGATATCCAATGAAGCTGGAAAATTTAAGACAGGTAAAGGAAAGTACTTATTTTACATTGATAAACGGTGGAACTCACTCCAGCAGGAAACAGCGATGGCCACCAATTTGGATGGCTTTAAAGTCCATCAATGGAGGAGGATGGAGGCTGTGCTCTGAGCAATGTTCTGTCCCCACTTGCAGGAAACCACAGGAGTGGAGAGTACCCATTTTCCTGATCCAGCAAGCTCTTCTTCTGTTAACCATGCTTTGGCATTATGTGCAAAAGAGACTATGGTCTTTCCTGTGTAAGTTTGTTCCTTGTGACAGATACCACATCTGACTGAGGATTTAAATGACTTATTCCCTTGTGTGGATTTGGTGGTGATATGCAACCACTCTGCTTACCTGAAAACTCTTTCCATGGCAACTACAGTGGTACCTTGGTTGTCAAACTTAATCCGTTCTGGGAGTCCATTCGACTCCCGAAACTGTTCGAAAACCAAGGCACGGCTTCCGATTGGCTGCAGGAGCTTCCTGCACTCAATCGGAAGCCGTGGAAGCCGCGTCGGACGTTCAGCTTCCAAAAAACATTCGCAAACCACAACACTTACTTCCAGGTTTGCAGCGTTCAGAAGCCGATTTTTTTGGGACCCAAGCCATTTGAAAATCAAGGTACCACTGTATAGCGGACCTTTATATGATTTTGCTCCTGTATGGGGTTTCTGATGTACACTAAAGGACCCCTGGATGGTTAAGTCCAGTCGAATTCAACTATGGGGATGCAGCGCTCATCTCTGCTTTCAGGCCAAGGGAGCCATCGTTTGTCTGCAGACAGCTTTTCTGCGTCATGAGGCCAGCATGACTAAACCATTTCTGGCACAACACACCGTGACGATTGCCAGAGCACCCAGAAACACTATTTACCTTCCCACCACAGTGGTACCTATTTATTTACTCGCACTGG
This sequence comes from Darevskia nairensis, assembly GCA_034642065.1. Lineage (NCBI taxonomy): Eukaryota > Metazoa > Chordata > Lepidosauria > Squamata > Lacertidae > Darevskia > Darevskia nairensis. Next base: position 54,117 of record JAWWNI010000437.1, read on the forward strand.
TATGCTTTCAAACTGCTAGGTTGGCAGGAGCTAGGATAGAGCAACGGGAGCTCACCCCATCGCGGGGATTCGAACCGCCAATCTTATGATCTGCAAGCTCAAGTGGCTCAGATCACAGTGCCACCCGCATTCCATACTAAGACGTACCCTTCAGCTGAAGCCCTTTCCACATCCCAAACAATGCTATTCTTTCTCTGCAAAATGGATTATTTTATGGTGAAAGAGGCTATTGCTTTGGCCGAGCTCTTTCCACACTCTGAACATTTATACAGCTTTCTCACCTGTATGGGCCCTTTGATAGTTAGTAGCTTATGGTCGAAGTACTTTCCACACTCTGAACATGAAAATGCTTTCTCCCCTGCGCGTAAAGCAAGGGTTTGGCTACAACTGAAGCTCTTCCCAAACTCACATGTCTGATAATTAAGAAGGTCACTATTCCGGCTGAAGCACTTTCCACAATTGGAACATTTATGTGGCTTCTATGTGGCTTCTCTGATGAAGAGAATGGCTACTATGATCTTTTAAGCTTTTTCCACATACCGTTTCCCTCCTGAATGGATTCTTTATTTAACAGCACACAGCTCTGAGTGAAGCTCTTACTCTAAGCATTTATATGGTTTATCCTGTGTGAATTCTTGCGTGTGAGGAAAGGTGTCTCTTGTACGCAAAGCTGCTTTTACACACTGAGCACTTATATAGTTTTTCTCCAGTGTGGATTTTTTGATGATCAAGAAGTTTGGAGCTCAGGCGGAAACACTTTTCGCACTCAGAACATTTAAACGGTCTCTCTCCTGTATGGACTTTTTGGTGAGAAAGAAGCGCAGAGCTCTGAGTAAAGCCCTTTCCACACTCTAAGCATTTATAGGGTTTCTCCCCTGTGTGGATTCTTTGATGACTAAGAAGGTGGCTGTAGCGGCTGAAGCTCCTTCCGCAATTGTAACATTTATGTGGCTTCTCTCCTGTGTGGGTTCTCTGATGACGGGTAAGGCCACTACGGTCTGTGAAGCCCTTTCCACACTCTGAGCATTTATAGGGTTTTTCTCCAGTGTGGATTCTTTGATGATTAAAAAGGTTGTAGGTCTGTCGGAAACACTTTCCGCACTCTGAACATTTATACGGTTTCCCTTCTGTGTGGATTCTTTCATGTTTATACAGTTTCCTGCTATCAGCAAAGTTATTTCCACACACTGAGCACTTATATGCTTTCCTCCCAGTGTGGATTCGTTGATGAGCAGGGAGCTTGGAGCTCAGACGGACACTCTTTCTGTTCTCTGAAGATTTATCCCGTTCCGTGTGGGTTTTTTCATGTAGATGAAGAAGTGACTTATACTTGAAGCTCCTTCCGCACTCTGAACATTGAAACAGTTTATCCCTATCATGTTTTCTTCCAAGAGTGCTAAGGCTTGATATTCTAGTTGGTTTTTTTGCACAAAGAGAGAGACTTTCCTCTTTCTGGCCTGTGTCAGGTCCTTCCAGCATTGAAATTTCATTAAAGCTAGCACCATCTGGAACAACAGCGTCCTTCCTCACATTTTCTTCTGCTTCAGTTTTAATTCCTTGGGGTTCATTCTCTTGACTGCTCTCCTTCTGATCACCTGCAGGAATACAAATAGGAACCTGGTCAGGGAGGAACGGATACCCAAATTACGGAACAATTCCAATTAACAGCTATCTGAAACAGAGAAGGGGAAGGATAGTCAGGAGGCAGCCACTGTTGATGGGCAATAACTGGATGCTTATGTGGAGTATGTATAGAGCAGGGAAGGTTGACGGCCACATTCCCCCTTGACCAATGTTTCTGGGGGATGCATGACGACGGTAAGTGTAGCCAAAGGTGGGTATGGCCAGTCCACACGGTCTCTCTCACACATACACCTTTGCTTGCACACACACACACACACACACACACAGCCCCCACCTCACAGCTGAACTGTGGGGCTACCTTTGAACGTGACCTGGAAACTACAACTAATCCAGAATGCGGCAGCTAGATTGGAGAGCTACATTGGCTCCCAGTACGTTTCCGAGCACAATTCAAAGTGTTGGTACTGACCTTTAAAGCCCTAAACGGCCTCGGTCCTGTATACCTGAAGGAGCGTCTCCACTCCCATTATTCAGCCCGGACACTGAGGTCCAGCGCCGAGGGCCTTCTGGCGGTTCCCTCACTGCAAGAAGCAAAGCTACAGGGAACCAGGCAGAGGGCTTCTCGGTAGTGGCGCCCGCCCTGTGGAACGCCCTCCCACCAGATGTCAAAGAGATAAACAGCTATCTGACATTCAGAAAATACCTGAAGGCAGCCCTGTTTAGGGAAGTTTTTAACCTGTTATATTTTAATGTATTTTAATATCTGTTGGAGGCCACCCAGAGTGGCTGGGGGGACCCAGCCAGATGGGCGGGGTACAAATAATAAATTATTATTAAATTATTATTAATTCTCTGGTGTTTATTCTCTTCACTGCTTTCCCTCCCATCACCTGCAGGAATACAAAGGGAGACCTGATCAGGGAGGAACGGACACAAAACTTCGAGAACAACCCCAACTAACCTCTGTATGAAAAGCAGAAGGGGAAGGATAGTCAGGGGGCAGCCACTGTTGATGGGCACTAAGACTGAGGGCCGCGTTCACCCTTGATCAATGCTCCTGGGGGCCGCATGCCGAAGGTAAGTGTGGCCAAAGGTGAGCATGGCCACTCCACATTGTCTCTCTCACACATACACCCTTGCATGTACACACACACAAGCCCACAGCCCACACCTGAACTGTGCATATCAGCTGGGCTGGGAGTTCTCAGATCAGTCTGAGAAGCAGGAAGGAGTAGGGTTTCATCCTCATCAGAGCACTGGGCTGCTCCCATCCTTCATCTCTTTGCATCTGCTGCCAAAATCAGTGGCGTCTTGGTAGGTCAGATAAATTTGCTTTGTAGATCAGACCCTCAGAATTGAAGGTTCTGTATTATAGAGCTCTGGAAGCCCAGAGCAAATCAGACACCACACTTGCCAGGCAACAAAATCTCCCCTCTCCTAATCCCCTCGTGTTGTGCCTGAGGTTCTTCCAACTTGCCAGAACTGATTTGGAGGGGCACGCAAGCAGAAGAGAGGGGGGGAATAGACCCACGGCACTTGTGGGGTTCATTTTACATCCCACTAGCATAACTAGTGGACCATAATGAGCTGGACCATAAAGAAGGCTGATTGCCGAAGAATTGATGCTTTTGAATTATGGTGCTGGAGGAGACTCTTGAGAGTCCCATGGACTGCAAGAAGATCAAACCTATCCATTCTGAAGGAAATCAGCCCTGAGTGCTCACTGGAAGGACAGATCCTGAAGCTGAGGCTCCAATACTTTGGCCACCCCTCATGAGAAGAGAAGACTCCCTGGAAAAGACCCTGATGTTGGGAAAGATGGAGGGTACAAGGAGAAGGGGATGACAGAGGACGAGATGGTTGGACAGTGTTCTCGAAGCTACCAACATGAGTCTGACCAAACTGCGGGAGGAAGTGGAAGACAGGAGTGCCTGGCGTGCTCTGGTTCATGGGGTCACGAAGAGTTGGACACGACTAAACGACTAAACAAAGCGTAACTATTTAGTTGTATCCAGCCCTCGGTATGTATCAGGTCACATATTTCATCCTTAGCGCCTCTGTCAGCAGAGCTCAAAAGCAGCAGGGACAACAACTGAGAGCTTGTGCTATGATCTTATGATGCTGTCCTGGGTGGGTGGGGAACCTCAGGCTAAGAGAAGGAGGAGACTAACCCAGAGAGGCCAGATTCCTGTAATTCTCCTCCATGACTTCTCTGTGCAAGGCCCTCTGGCCCGGATCCAGAAGGGCCCACTCCTCCTCTGTGAAATGCACGGCCACATCCTCAAAGGTCACCAGGCCCTGAAAATACAAAAAAGGGAAGAGCTTTATCTCACAGATAATTTAGCAATCCAAAGGGGTGGTTAAGGTGAGGTGACTGCAGGTTCCCCTGTGGAATCCAAAGGATGTCTGAAGAGCCCAGAAGCAGCAATGGGATGCAGGACAAGAGGCACCTCTCTTGCTCCCCAGAGAATGTTACTTCGGAGTTATGGTGCCTCTGATCGTGGAGGCGGAACATAGCCATTGTGGCTACTAGACAAGGTCAGTTTCTCCCTGGAAAAGCAGTCACCCTTGCTGGAGAACATGTCAAGAGCTTTGCAGGATCAGGCCAATAGCCCATCTACTCCAGCTCCCCGTTTTCACAATGGCTACCTACATACTGTATGGGAAATGCACCCAGAAGACAAAAATGTATCGAGTATCAGGTAGGTAGCCATGTTGGTCTGACGCAGTCGAAATAAATAAATAAATTTAAAAAATTGTCCTCATCCTCCCTGAATTTGTTTAATCCTCTTTCAAAGCATCATTGGTAGTTAAGAATGCTTTTCAAATACACTCTGAATACCACTTTTTGGGAAGGGTAGGGAGAGCAGCACTGTTGTGCTTATTTCCTGCACTGGGGCATCTGGCTAATAATAATAATAATAATAATAATAATAATAATAATAATACCCTGTCCATCTGGCTGGGTTTCCCCAGCCACTCTGGGTAGCTCCCAACAGATATTGAAAATAGAAACATCAACCATTAAAAACTTCCCTAAACAGGCCTTTCAGATGTCTTCTAAAAGTCAGATAGTTGTTTATTTCCTTGACATCAGATGGGAGGGCGTTCCACAGGGCAGGCGCCACCACCGAGAAGGCCCTCTGCCTGGTTCCCTGTAAGTTCACTTCTCACAGTTAGGGAACCGCCAGAAGGCCCTCAGAGCTGGACCTCAGTTTCCAGGCTGAATGATGGGGGTGGAGACACTCCTTCAGGTATACTGGGCCGAGGCTTTAAAAGTCAGCACCAACACTTTGTATTGTGCTCGGAAACTGCCACTGTGAGAACAGGATGCTGGACTAGATGGGCTCTTGGCTTGATCCAGTCGGCTCTTTGTATGTTCTTACTGAAAGGAAATCCTAAAGATGTCAATGGGACTGAATACCAGGCGCTGGGAATCACAAGTGGGAAGAGCAAGGCTGCTGAGCTCATGTCTTGCTTGCAGGCTTCCCATTGTGGCATCTGGTTGGCCATTGGCCTGGTCTTGCAGCCAGGCTCTTCCAAACTTTCTTCTGCAGCTAAGCAAGAACATATTAGAGTTGCAAAAAGAAAACAGAAACTATGCAGAGCAGGCATAGGCAACCTTGGCCCTCCAGATGCTTTGGAACTACAATTCCCATCATCCCTGACCACTGGTGCTGTTAGCGAAGGATCATGGGAGCTGTAGTCCCAAAACATCTAGAGGGCCGAGGTTGCCTATGCCTGATGCAGAGCATGCAAAGCTTGCACATCGGGCAACTGTACCAGAAGCTGAGGGGAAGGGGCAGATCCTGCACAGCTCTCTGTTCCTTCTTCCTGGACCCGATTCAGCAGCTCTCCAGAAACAGTTTCTGCTCCACGCAGAGAAGGAGGAGGTCTGGAAGAAAACGTCACCATCATTTTTGTAACGCAGCGGGGGCTCTTGTCTGGGGGTGGCGGCCGCAAGACCAGGACTGTGATTCCTGCATCGCAGGGTGTCCGACTAAATGCCCCTTCTAATTCTCCAGTTCTATAATTCTGTGGTTCTGTTGTTTTCACCATCTGCAAGGGAGACAAAAGAAGGTCGGAGGGCATTTTAGACCTTTGCAACCGCGGGAGGCACCTCAGGCCAAATGTGGACCTCCAAACCTCTCTGTCCGGCCCTCTGAACCCTCCTCCAAGGCCACACCTCCTCAAGGGCTTTCCCCCAGTTGGAACGTACCACTGAAATGTGAGCATGCCTCTTGCTTGCACAGCTAGAAGGATGCTTACTATACCAAAGTTAAGAGTCACATTCATTGCTCCACCCACTTTTTGCCTCTGGCTCCGCCCACCAGGGGGGTCACACACCCCCACCAAGGAGGCAGCGATGGCCACCAACTTTGATGGCTTTAAAAGAGGATTAGACAAATGATTGGAGGAGAGAGCTATTGAAGGCCGCTAGCCATGATGGGTATGCTCTGCACCTACACTTGGGTTTTATTCTTTTAAGGCTTACAACAGTTTCTTTTTACAGACCATTGATCCATAAAATGAAAGCAATAAACCGTGTACTGCAGTCACACAATCAATCAGTAGCTGAACTGGGTTCTACACAGTCACATAATAATAATAATAATAATAATAATAATAATAATAATAATAATTTATTTGTAACCCACCCCCCCAAATCTGGCTGCATCCCCCCAGCCACTCTGGGCAGCCTCCAACAGATATTAAAATACATTAAAATATCACAGGTTAAAAACTTCCCTAAACAGGGCTGCCTTCAGGTATTTTCTGAATGTCAGATAGTTGTATATCCCTTTGACCTCTGCTGGGAGGGCGTTCCACAGGACGGGCGCCACTACCGAGAAGGCCCTCTGCCTGGTTCCCTGTAGCTTTGCTTCTCGCAGTGAGGAAACCGCCAGAAGGCCCTCGGCGCTGGATCTCAGTGTCCAGGCTGAACGGTGGGGGTGGAGACGCTCCTTCAGGTATACAGGACCGAGGCCATTTAGGGCTTTAAAGGTCAGCACCAACACTTTGAATTGTGCTTGGAAACGTACTGGGAGCCAATGTAGCTCTCTCAGGACCGGTGTTATGTGGTCCCGGCGGCCACTCCCAGTCACCAGTCTAGCTGCCGCATTCTGGATTAATTGCAGCTTCCGGATCACCTTCAAAGGTAGCCCCACATAGAGCGCATTGCAGTAGTCCAAGCGGGAGATAACTAGAGCATGCACCACTCTGGCGAGACAGTCTGCGGACAGGGAGGGTCTCAGCCTGTGCACCAGATGGAGCTGGTAGACAGCTGCCCTGGATACAGAATTAACCTGCGCCTCCATGGACAGCTGTGAGTCCAAAATGACTCCCAGGCCGCGCACCTGGTCCTTCAGTGGCACAGTTACCCCATTCAGGACCAGGGAGTCCCCCACACCCGCTCGCACCCTATCCCCCCAAAACAGTACTTCTGTCTTGTCAGGATTCAACCTCAATCTGTTAGCCGCCATCCATCCTCCAACCGCCTCCAGGACCTTCACCGCCTCCAATCATTTCCACACAAAACCTATTTCCCAAAGTCAAGATTCATATTCAGAATACAAACATTACAGTGACACAGAGCATGTGCAGACTGCCTTTCTTGCATCACTTAGTGAATGTCAGCCAGCCTCCACACATATGGCCTTGGGGAATCTGGCTTCCCAGGAACAGCTTCCAAACAGCACCTCACTCTTTTAACTAAAGGAAATCTTAGATGATTAATTCTTATGAATGTTCATTAATGCTGCCTTAATCAATTAAATAGGCACAAATCTCTATATGAATATTAATTCTGAAGATAAAGAGTGAATGCTTTGTTTCAAATGACACCCAACATGTCACATGGGCACATCATTCCAAATCTAAGAAAAAAGAGCCGCAAAAACAAAAACAGAAAATAGCAAAAATAGCAAAAACACAGACTTCAGCGTAACACTCAAAACGGAGCACGTTCAGTTTCCGAAAAAAGTTCGCAAACCGGAACACTTACTTCCAGGTTTGCAGTGCTTGGGTTCCAAGTTGTTTGAGTGCCAAGGCATCTGAGAATCAAAGTACCACTGTATTCAAAACCACCAATGGATGAAGCCATCTCTCACCTGCTGTTCCTCCTCCTGCTTCATGTCCTCTGCCCGGCTCAGGTGGAAACCTTTGGCCAGAGAACTGGTCTCCTTTCTGCATCCCCTCACCCAGTTCTCCATCTCCGGGGGGAGGACAGCCAGGAACTGCTCCAGAATCGCCAGGTCCAGGATCTGAGTCTTGGTGTGTCTCTCTGGCTTCAGCCACAGACGGCAAAGGCGGTGGAGTCGGCTGCAAACATACAAGGAAGTGCGCTTCACTGACTGGGACCAGGAGCTCTTGGCTTAGCTAATGAAAGGAAAGCACAAAAACACCCACATGGTGGGTGTCAACCTTGCATGGTTGGAGCATCATTCTATACAACTCCTCTGGGAATAGAGGCAGCTTTATGGAGTGAGATCACTGTCCACACTGACAGACAACAGCTCTCCAGGATTTTGGGCAGGCAGTGTCTCTCCCAGCCCTAACTGGAGATACCAGATACCTTGGAGAGCCGCTGCCAGTCCGCGCAGGCAACGCTGAGCGAGGTGAACCGACGGTCTGACTCAATATTCTTGAGTTTTTCATTAGTTGGCTACTGGTTTGCAACGGTGTTAAAAACTTGGAAGCAGCATCCACCCAGTTCCCCAGTTCTGCCTCATCCACGCAGCAACTAGCATTGCTTGAAATAGCAAACAAAACGCGCCCTATTGGAAAACGGGGGTGGGGAGAAGAGTCTCCTAACTTACGGTTTATTTATATTTGCACGGACGACTTCAGATTGCAAGCCTAGGCGCTGAACCACATGGATCTTACATTAGAAAAGAAAGAGACAGAGAGAGGGAGAGGGACAGAGGGAGAAATGGAGGGAAGGAAGGAGGGAGGGAGGAAGAGGAGGAGCCTTGGTAGGATTCCTGGGAAAGTGCAAAGTGCATTTTCCCCGGGCGATCTGCCGATTTCCCCTCCTGCCCTCTGCTGGCTGGAGCCGTGCAAGGTTGATTGTGTAGAAACGAAAAAAAAATATAAAAAAATTCCTTCCAGGAGTAGCACCTTAGACTTAGAGACCAAGTTTTTTCTTGGTATGAGCTTTCGTGTGCATGCACACTTCTTCAGTGCACACAAAAAGCTCATACCAATGCACACAAAAGCTCATACCAATAAAAAACTTAGTTGGTCTCTAAGGTGCTACTGGAAGGAATTTTTATTTTATTTTATTTTGACTATGACAAACCAACACGGCTACCTACCTGTAACTGTGTAGAAACGTTTATATATATAATATAGCAGGGTTAAACGTTTCCTTATTTGAATTTACACAGCAGCAAGCGTATTGCTGACTCGTTTGAGTCCTTTTTAATAATTATGTCTTCTACCTTCCTGCCTTCTTGGTTGTTATTCCCTTTTGTCCCTCTTAAAAGAAAAAATACCTATGAATCTGAATGATAACAATATAAACTATTTTACTGTCAGATTCATTGAGTACATTCATACTTAGGTTACAAAGGATATAAAGTCCCAAAAAGACTCCATCAGAGCATTTACTACTTAACACATCTATCAGCAGCAGCCCAACCGTCCAATGGACCAAACAAACTGTCACATAGAGTCAGTTAGTCTTCTCTTAGAATGTTGGATTTGACTGACATATCCCAGATTGTCCCCAACAGCCCTTTTTTGCAAGCTTTTTTTGCAGAGAAGGACCCTCCCCGACTCATTCTGACTCGCAGGTTCTCGAAATCCATCCCTTGGTAGCGCTTCGGTCAAGATGTTTTATTTATTGCATTTATATTCCCCCCTTTTTCCCCCTCCAGAGGAACTCAACGCAGCATACACAGTTCTCTCCCTCCTCATTCCCCCCCCCACAACAACCCTGTAAGGTAGGTTAGGCAGAGAGCCAGTGCTGACCCAGTGAGCTTCATCATGGCTGATCTGAAGCCCCCACCCTGTGCATGTTGTAAGGTTTATATAATATAGTTGCAGAGTTAAACGTTCCTTATTTAAACCTGCACAACGGCAAACGGATTGCTGACTCGTTTGAGTCCGTCCTTTCTTGATTGTCAATCCCTTTATCCCTCTTAAAATAAAGATACACATGAATCTGATTAATAACCAAAATAAACTAATTTACTGACAGATTCATTCATGTACATATTTAGGTTACAAAACAAAATATATAAACTATATAAACTGAGAGACTCCATCAAAGCATCTACAACCAGCAGCAGCAGCCTAATCTGATCAACCGACCTGACAGATTCACAGATGGCAGTTAGTCATCTTATGGAATGTTGAATTGACTGACATATCCCACAGTGGGGATTCCTCTGTGAAGAGAGATGGACACACAGAAAAACTTTCTGACAGGGCTGTTCAGTATACAAACAAAGTATCAGGTGTTATAATAATTGTGATCAAACAAAACCAAAACTCCAAAACACCAAATTGGCTAATAAATATTGAGAAGAGTTTACTCAATCAAACATGTAAAAATGAACACATTAAGGTGCAGTGTGCAAATCCAGACTGTGACGGTCACAGTCAGGCAAGAAAACATGGTCATGCGTGATGGTAATCGCAGATAGGCCCTCCTCGCCATCCCTCAGCGAAAGTAGATCTGAAGACCTGAATCCCGGATATAATCAGGTTTCACGGGAGCTTCTTCAGTTCATCGTGCAGTTTTTACAACACCATACAATTAAATTGTAGATTCTCTACTTGCTGTGCCATGTTTTCTTGCCTGACTGTGACCGTTCCCTCACAAAAGACTTTGCACGTTCAGTAGAGTACCATTTGCAACACTTTTGCGTAATTTGATTACGCTAGGATATTATCATTAGTCTCAGTATTATGCCATCAGTTTATTGAGTTTTTACAGGCTTGGCTTTGCACGCTGCACCTTAATGTGTTAATTTTTACATGTTTGATTGAGTAAACTCTTCTCAATATCTATTAGCCAATTTGGTGTTTTGGAGTTTTGGTTTTGTTTAGTCAGAGCTGTTCGGCAGTGGAAAGGATTCCCTCAGGAGGTGGTGGACTCTCCTTCCTTGGAGGTTGGACGGCCGTCTGTCATGCATGCTTTAGCTGAGATTCCTGCATTGCAGGGGGTTGGACTAGATGATCCCTGGGGTCCCTTCCAACTGCCCGTTTCTTTTAGGTCAATCTTTTTTAAAAAATAAAATAAAACAGAAAAAGAGGGGAAGCATTACAGCTGTCAAAGCAATGTTATACACGTCAAAGCAACAAACTGACACCTCACAAGCAGCTGATAAAACTATTAAAAAAAGAAATAAATAGTAGATAAAAGCAGGTGATGATTTAAAACCAAAAACAAATAAATCAATATCCCTGCAGTGCATACAATATCCAAAACATATCATTCGGGCCGGTAAGTTTGTTATTGGTCTCTCTCTCAGGAAGGATGATTTCAAAGTCAATTGCAAAATTTTCATATAAAAATGGAAACCTTTTATTTATTTATTTTTGCATGCATCGGAAAGGAAGGGCTCCGTCACTCGCTGCCCTTCCTTTGAGAGACCGGCGAGGCCAAGTGCCTGCGGTGACCGTGGTGCTGAAAGAGTTAACGTGGCCAAAGAGCTGCGGGGGCCTAGACAAGTCGCGGGAAAACTGGGGAGCAGGAAGTGAAGGCGATCCATAGAGAAGGGTTCTTTCTTCCTGGCTTCCTTCCTGCCACGCCTCCTGCCTCCCACGTGGGGGAGGGGGTGCCGCCTTCCAAGGGTGAGCTTTAAGCTGGGGCTTCTGCATTGAAGGACAAAAGGCAGACGGGCGGGCGAGGAGGAGAAGGAGAAGCAAAGCCTTGAGATTTGGAAAATGGGAGCGGGGAGATGGGGGGTCCCCTGGGTGGGGGGCGGCGGCGGAGGGATCCTGCAGTGGGGGTGGGGGTTAAAAATGCATATGTGCCTTTGCAGGTCAGGATTTGTGGGTTGTTTCTGTCACTTAACCTTGCACCCATCTCTAGCTGCTCATTTCCCACTCGCAGGTTCCCAAATCTGGTTTCTGTGTGTTTTTCTTCTTCTTTTTTAGCGCAGCAGGCAGATGTTCAGCAGGTGAAGCGCGGAGATGTTACTAGTTGATCCTCACCGAAAGGGCCGCAGCTCAGGGGTAGAGCATCTGTATTGCATGCAGGAGGTGCCAGGTTCAGTTCCCAGCATCTCCAGGTGGGGTTGTCCCTTGCCCCCAAACCCTCCAGAGCTGCTGCCAGTCAGTGTAGACAGTATTTAGCTTGATGGGCCAGTGGTCTGACTCCGTAGAAGGTACCTTCTCAAGGAAAGGGAGATTCCGGGGTCTTCTAGCAGTTGTGCAGAAGAGGGGATTTTTGACAACTTTATTTAATTTTGTTTCTAGTTCCTTGGGGACAAGTTGCAAAGGAACAAAGGAAGCTGCCTTATACCAAGTTGCTCCATCTACCTTAGACTTGCCTACACCGACTGGCAGCAGCTCTCCAATGGTACCATTTCTAGTCTTGCTCAAGGCAGATCCACTAAAGTGAACAGACATGACTAATCTAGGTTCATTCATTTGAGTGGATCTATTATGAGTAGAGCTTAGTTTGATGCATTCCAGGGTCTCAGGCAGGGGACACCCTCTCCCAGCCCTACCTGGGACCTTCTGCAAGCAGAGCAGCTGTCCTGCCTCTGAGCTGTTTGCTCCCTTCCCCTTTTAGTTGGATAGGTTTTGTTTTGAGGGTTCGATCGCTGTTGGCTTTTATGTTTTGCTTTTTTATATATTTGATGGCTGCGGTTAACGTTGAGGAAGCTGCCTTTTTCTGAATCAGGCCATTGGTCCATGCAGCTCCCATTTCAATCAGTGTTTAAGTTGCTTTGGGTTGCCCTGGGCAAGATAAAGTGACTTGACAAATTTAGTTAAAGGTAGATAGCCGTGTTGGTCTGTCATAGTCAAAACAAAATAAAATAAAAAAATTCCTTCCAGTAGCACCTTAGAGACCAACTAAGTTTGTTCTTGGTATGAGCTTTCGTGTGCATGCACACTTCTTCAGATACCAAGTGTGCATGCACACGAAAGCTCATACCAAGAACAAACTTAGTTGGTCTCTAAGGTGCTACTGGAAGGAATTTTTTTATTTTATTTAGTTTTGACAAATTTAATAAGTCAATAAAAAGAAATAGCTCGGTATAGACCGCAGTGACTGGCAGCAGCTCTCCAGGGTTTCAGATGGGAGTCTCTCCAAGCCTTGGCACAAAAGAGCTTCTTTCACAAGTGAACAGGGAAACGGGAGGCATCATAACATTTAATGCCGGTGCTACAGATGGAGACCCATAGGTCCTATGCCAAGCACTGCCCTTCCACAAGCTGTGCTGGTTCCGGTCAGCCCCTTCTGCGTAACTGCAACAGGGAACCCACAGTCACTTTTACATCTGATTGCCCAGTGATCTGGATGCGGAGCTGCACCTGTTGAACCCACCGTGTGTGAGGCTGTTAATAGCACAGGAGCGTTGCCAGAGAATAGAAATGCTGGTAGCTTCCTTGCGGTTTCCATGTACCACAACTTAAGAGACCGCCTTATCCCTTCTGTACCCAGCACATCGCTGCAGTCTGGAGGAAAAATTACCGGTACTGCCAGTTCCAAAGATCTCAGAAGCCCTCAGAGCAGAGCTTGTAGTGTGGCTGCCCCTGTTCTGTGGAATAGCATCCCTGTCGATCTGCACTTTGGGGAACCGTGAAAGACATTTTTATTTCAACAGGTTTTCCCAGTTGGATAAAAGGAGTATATAAAAGTCTACCAGTATATAAAAGTCTACCACAAGTGTATTCTTTGCTAGGGATTTTAGTCTTGTTATAAACCGGTATTTGTTACCTTTGTCTGTTTTTAACTGCTTTTAATTACCTTATACGTAAATCACCATGAGAGAGGGTGGTTCAGAAGGCGATGAATAAATCAGTGACAATAATAATAGTTAGCACCTCAAAGCTCTTCCTTAAATTAAATCTGTTTTTCAAGTTGGACAGGGTTTTAGATCGCCAGTAGCCATGATAATCTAACAGGAAAGTTTCTTGTGTCCGAAATTGCATTCATTGCAGGGGGTTGGACTAGATGACTCTGGGTCCTCTCCAACTCTGTAGTTTTATTATTCGTAAATGCTGGAGAAGGAGGAACAGTTAGAGATTCTGCCTTGTATGCAGAAGGTTCCAGGTTAAAATCCCTGGCATGTCCAAGTATGGCTGGGATGGCCTCACCTGAAACGCAGGAGAGCTGCTGCCATAGTGCAATTGTAGCTCAGTATATAAAACAGCTTCCTATGCTCCATTAGGCTTTTTTATTGTTCTTTTTTATTACTACCATAGAATTGTTGAGTTAAAGGAACCCCCAAGGGTCATCCAGCCAAACCCCCAGCAATGCAGGAACCACAGCTAAAGGATCCCTGACAAATGGCCCTCTGACCTCTGCTTTAAAGGTAGTCAGGCTGCCCACAGTAGGAAACCGAGAACCGGGCTACGCTAGGCTTGATCTGGAGAGGTGATTTTTGTTGCGCTCTTAACATTTCTAGGCCGGGAGAGGGAGAAGATGGCTGCCGTGGGAAGTGGGGCCGCGATGTCCTTAGGCCTTCACTACCAGCCAGTGCTTGAGCAAGGGCCTCGGCCCGGAGAGAGAACAGGCGAGGAGGAAGACGACACAGCAGGCCCCAAACCCGACAAGGACGTCAACAAAAGAGCCAGGAAAAGCGTTCCGGCCAGCATGGCGGCGGAGCTCCTGCGATGGCCGGCCTCGCAGCAAGTGAAGCAGGAGCCAGGCGACGGGATCCCGCAGGGCTGGGACGGCCCCTGGCAGGAGTTCCTGAAGGCGGTTCAGTCCCCGCACCCGGGCTGGGGCAATCCGCAGCTGCCCGCGGCATGGGAGGAGAGCAGCAAGGCATTTGAGGGAGCCGCCGACGCCTGGATGTGGCCCCGAGGGGACTGGGCAGCCCGGCCCTTCTCGGGAGAGCCGCAGCCAGCCCCCCAGCACCCTCCGGAAGGCAGAGACAGGGGCGACGGAGCCAGCGGGAAGTTAAAGGCCCAGAGCTCGAGGCCGGGCCTGGTCAGCGCAGAGTCCCAGCGCCGGCGCTTCCGGCAATTCGGCTACCGGGAGGCCGAGGGTCCCCGCGAGGTCTGCGTCCGGCTGCGGGAACTGTGCCGCCAGTGGCTGGAGCCCGAGCGGCACACCAAGGAGCAGATCCTGGAGCTGCTGATCCTGGAGCAGTTCCTGACCATCCTGCCACCCGAGATCCAGAGCTGGGTGAGGGAGTGGGGGCCGGAGACCTGCGCCCAGGCGGTGGCCCTGGCTGAGGGCTTCCTGAGGAGGCCCCGGGAGCCCAAGAGGTGGGAGCAGCAGGTGAGGCAGCTCTCCGCCCCTCGGGACTTTGGAGGGTGGCAGTCAGAAGCAGGGAACGGGCCCCTAACCACAGCAGGGAGAGACCATAGCTGGGGTGGAGGGAGCAGAGGGGCCACTAGACTACCGGTATTCCCCCCTCCTGACCAGTTCCCCTAGTCACCGGTAGAACGTAGCCAGGAAGGAAAGACAGTTCCTAGTGGAATCAGGATGTAATTCAACAGGTAAAGCTGCCAACACCCCCCCCCCCCGTAAGCTGAAGATCCCCGAACGGAGGTCCAAGGGGCAGACCACACCGCCGGTTACCGGAATCACACAGTCCCCCTGGTCCCTTTACCGGGACGCAGGCAGAAGTTCAACAAGTAGTGTCCAAATGGTTAAGGACCAGTTCAGCTTCCTTCGGCAAAAGGCACAGAGTCCAAACAACAAAAATCCTTTTCAGGTTTATTGGAAAAACTAAATAAAAGGGTTGCACATTTCTTTAACGGTTACAAACAGAAAATAAAAACGTTGTTTAATATCGCTAAGCTAAAACAAAGCATACTTACAAGGCAATGCATTTCAGAGTAAAACAGGAAATCAATAATCCATTCCCTGGCAATGCCCGCAGGCGAACCAGTGCAAGATGACTACAATTTGCATCTCTATTCCCCCAGCTATTATCCTTCAAGATCCCACACCTCGACCAATAGATGACTTAAGACCATTGTAATTTACCAATAGCTAATGAGGGAGGTATAAGGACCCAGGTGGCGCTGTGGGTTAAACCACAGAGCCTAGGGCTTGCTGATCAGAAGGTCAGCGGTTCGAATCCCTGCGACGGGGTGAGCTCCCGTTGCTTGGTCCCAGCTCCTGCCAACCTAGCAGTTCAAAAGCACGTCAAAGTGCAAGTAGATAAATAGGTACCGCTCCGGTGGGAAGGTAAACGGCGTTTCCGTGCGCTGCTCTGGTTCGCCAGAAGCGGCTTTGTCATGCTGGCCACATGACCCGGAAGCTGTACGCCGGCTCTTGGCCAATAAAGCGAGATGAGCGCCACAACCCCAGAGTCGGACACGACTCGACCTAATGGTCAGGGGTCCCTTTACCTTTAAAGAGGGAGGTTATTTTTCTTAATTGTTAGAGAATCAGGAATTCACACAGCTGCCCCTTTCTTTAATCTTAGAGTCCTTGAAGGTCAAACGGACTCCTCCTTCCTTCCCAGAGATGTACCAGGCTTCTTCTAAGCTGTAAATTAGCTGATAACCCCCTGCAGATGTGTCCAAATCTACCTTGTAAATCAAGTACCCTCCTGTCAGGATGTAAGTCCCTTCACACTTCTAGAGACAGAGGTCTGCATGATAGAAACCAGACCCTCACTTTCCCAGGAGGCTGCAGTCCCATAACGCCACAGTCCTACCTGAACCAAAGTTTAATACATAAAGAATGTCTAAATTCACTACAATAGCCATTGCGGCTCATGGTAGCCACCGACAGCCGTCTCCTCTCTCCATCTGCCGAATCCTCTTTTAAGGCCGGCGAAGTTGGTGGCCGCTCCTCCTTCTTGTGGCAGGGAGTTCCGCAGTTTAACTCTGCTCTCTGTGTGAAGAAACCTTTCCTTTAGCCTGCCTTGCGTCTTCCGCAAACCTTCTTTGTTCTCCCTTGTGGTTCTAGATCTCAAAGCCTTTTCAGGAAATGCCCAAGGCAGAGCAGGCTCCATCAGACACGGGGCTGTGGCAGCTGTACAGGGAGGCAAAGCAGGACAGCGATGGCAGCTCAGTGGGTAAGTGTTCCTCATGCCTGTGCAGGGGGTGTGGCCTGGGGAAGGTTCCGAGGGCCAGTTAAAGATGCGCAGAGGGCCACATTTCCCACCCCTGCTCTTTTGGTGAGTTATGAAGCCTTCTTTAAAAAATATTAAATGCCTTGCTTTTAATTTGCATTGGTATTTCTCTTTTACTGATCACATTCTGTTTTATTATATTCTCTTGTTTTTATTGTATTTTACTCTTCTTGGGAACCCCTGCACTGCAGGGTGTTAGTTTTTCATCGCCTGAGGTTAAAAACCCCCACAGCATATCAAAGCTATCATAAATAAATATAACAGGGTACCCTAACAAAACACGGCCTAGGCCTTTGCCCAGTTTCATTATTATTATTATTATTATTATTATTATTATTATTATTATTTATTTATTTATTAAATTTATATACCACCCTTCATCCGAAGATCACAGGGCGGCTGACTTCCGAAAGCGTAGGGCAGGTGATATGAATGGGGAAGCAACTTGCAACCAGAACCCTCTCCATATTTTGCCAGGTGTATCTCCCCAAAAATGGCTATTGGCCACAATGGCTACGTTTTGCCATGACTCTTAAAGACAGTATGTGTCAGTGAGTGCCAGTTTTTGGGCATCACGAAGGAGAGCAGCTATTGCAGTTTTATCTTAAGATCATAAAACGACAGTGGCCCATCTAGTGCAGCGTAATCTCACAACCAGATGACCCAATGAGAAACACCTGTGTGGAACCCATTCACAAGAGCCCTCTCCCATGATGTTTAGAAGCATTACTGCCTCCAAGCCATTGATCGCCTTATTATTCTCCATGAATTTCAATAATAATAATAATAATAATAATAATAATAATAATTTGTTATCTATACTGGCTGGTCCTCCCCAGACACTCAGGGCAGCTCTGAACAGAATATTTAAAACATGATAAAACATCAAACTTCCCTAAACAGAGCTGCCTTCACAAGTCTTCTAAAAGTCAGATAGTTTTCTATTTCCTTGACATCTGATGGGAGGGCGTTCCACAAGGTGGGTGCCACTACCGAGAAGGCCCTCTGCCTGGTTCCCTGTAACCTCACTTCTCGCAGTGAGGGAACCGCCAGAAGGCCCTCAGAGTTGGACCTCAGTGTCTGGGCTGAACGATGGGGGTGGAGAGAAATAAAATATATTTTATTTCTACTATATATTTTGGAAAGTTGTTTATCCTCTACTGATCCGGACATATTTGGATATCACAGCCAAATTTTGCACAAAATTCCCGAAATTTTTTAAATCTTTGAAAAAGAGTAGGGTGTTGTGTATGGATACCACTGGACGCCATTTTGAATCAAGATGGTGGGCTGAACCTTTCAAAAATGAAGACGCTCATTCAGGTATACTGGGCCAAGGCCGTTTAAGGTTTTAAAAGTGAGCACCAACATTTTGAATTGTGCTCAGAAATGTAGTGGGAGCCAATGTAGGTCTTTCAAGGACTGGTGTTATATAGTCTTGGCGGCCGCTCCCAGTCACCAGTCTAGCTGCCGCATTCTGGATTAATTGCAGTTTCCGGGTCACCTTCAAAGGTAGCCTCATGTAGAGCTCATTGCAGTAGTCCAAGCGGGAGATAACCAGAGCATGCACCACTCTGGCGAGACAGTCCATGGGCAGGTAGGGTCTCAGCCTGAGTACCAGATGGAGCTGGTAGACAGCTGCCCTGGACACAGAATTCACCTGCGCCTCCATGGACAGCTGTGAGTCCAAAATGACTCCCAGGCTGTGCACCTGGTCCTTCAGGGGCACAGTTATCCTGTTCAGGACCAGGCTTCTTCTAAAGCCATCTGAGTTGGTGGCCACCACTTCCTCCTGTGAGGCCAAGTTCCAAAGATGAACTGTGCGCCGCGTGGAGAAGTTATTTTATCTGTCCTGCATCTGTTAACATTTATGCTGGATGAGATGGGTCATTGGCTTGGTCCAGCAGCCCAGTCTCTCCTTAACATTCTATTCTATAAAGAAATCAGTTCATCATTCAGTTCTCTTATTTGCAAGGAATGACCGATGTGTCTCTCCCTTCTCTTAATTCCCAGCAGGCGATGGGTGGGTGAGCGAGAACGAAGAGGAGAAACCTCGGCTGAGATGTTCCGAGAAAAATGGGCCTTCCGGGTCGTACGGAGAGAACCCTTTCCTGTGTCCTGAGCAGTTGGGCTCCTTTGAAAACCAACACAAATCAGAGAATCCACACGACGTCCCCTCGGGAGACGGGGAGTGCAAACCGGTGGCCTGTCCGGGAGTCGTCCCGAAACTCGGCGACCTGGCGGCTCAAGAGAGGATCCACAAGGACCGGAGGAGGAAAGTGTGCACCGAGTGCGGGAAAGCGTTTGGCCGGAGCTCTGACCTTCTTAAACACCGGAGAACCCACACGGGGGAAAAACCCTTCCAGTGTCTCCACTGCGGGAGAAGCTTCAGCGACCGCTCCAACCTCATCGCACACCGGAGAATCCACGCAGAGAAGAAGCTGTACCAGTGCTTGGACTGCGGCAAGAGCTTCTGCCAGAATTCGTACCTGGTCCGCCACCGGAGGACCCACACGGGCGAGAAGCCCTACAAGTGCTCGTACTGCGGCAAAGGGTTCAGCGACAGCTCGAACCTGGTGGTGCACAAGAGGACCCATACAGCGAGCGACAAGCCCTACCGCTGTCCGGATTGCGGGCGGAAGTTCAGCGAGCCCTCGCTCCTAGGCCGCCACCAGCGGATGCACGCCAAGGAGAGGCCGTACAACTGCTCGGACTGCGGGAAGACGTTCCGCCACCGCTCGGATCTGGTCCGCCACCGGAGGACCCACACGGGGGAGAAGCCGTTCAAGTGCCTGGACTGCGGCAAGGGCTTCAGCCAGAGGTCTCACTGCAGCACCCACGAGAGGCGGCACACGAGGCAGAAACTGTACCCGCAGCACTTGGAGGGGGGGAAAGGCTTCGGCCCGGCCGAGATCGGACTTCCCGCAAAGGAGGAAGCTGCGGAAGCGGCTCAAAGGATCGCTACCCAGAAGGACGTGAGGGTGGGGCATATGTGTGTTCTTCTCCACACTGAGTGGGGTTACTTATAGCCGGGGCTGGCGCTAGGTAATTTGACACGATGGGACTTTCCGATTTTGTAAATGGCAAAGTGCATTATTACTTCAAAATGTGGCAAGCCAGTCCTGCTGTGCTTGAAGGCCTTTTCCTCTGCTCCTTCTCTTGAGTAGGCCCTGGACCTCTGCCCTCAAGCTCTGCCCTTACAGCAGCCCTGGCTTACAGTCCACCTTGTTTGTAAAAGCCCATTTGCTTGGTACCGATTCTTAATGTGCCCCGAGCGACTAGCATGGACGTTTTACGAAAATGGCTTTTCGCTGCCATTTCCCCACAAGTGACTAACTTAGCCCGTCTCCCGAGTATACTTATTACTTTGTGTTTGTGGACTACTAACTTTTGCCCAATGTATCTGACGAAATTGGGATTGACAAAGAATTCCGCCTCCTGTTGATGAGTTTGGCTTTTTTAAAAATCAAAACAGGTTTCTATGTCCTCATTTGTGCCAAGATAGGTTTGAAAGTTTATATGAATGCACATGATATTTGGAGGTGTCTTGGGAGCCAAAAGAGGGGGTTGAGCGAGTGGCGCTTGAGTGGGGTTCACATCACTGGCTCTTTTCCCCCTTCTCCCCATGTCCAGAACAGACTAAAGAGCCACTGGGATTCTGGGAAAGTGCCCCAGACACCAATCAGCTTCCGTGTAAGGGGTTACTCCTGCTCATGTCGCTCCTGCTGAACCTCTTATGGTCTGAGCAAGGAATCTTTCAGGGGGGGCGGGGAGATGTGTCCTTTGGAAATGGGACTTTATGGAAAGGCAGTGGGTTTTTTTACAAGGTGGGGTAGGTAGAAGGCCTTTGTCAGGGACCTGCCCTCGCCCAGAGCTCAGCCGACGGGGGGAAGGCGGATGGAGAGGGAAAGAAGTCATGTCAGAGAGCAGTTCCCAGGAGAGCCAGGAAAGCAGCAGTGGCAGGGAAGGGGAATTGCAGGCAGACATTGCGGGGCAAGAGGTTGAAGATGCTAACAGACCTGGCAACACCAAGGGGAGGGGCTGAGAGCCTGACGGATCAACCCAGCGCCAGACCGCAGGTGTGCAGGGGTACAAAGCGGAAGGAGAAGAGGAGGCGCTTTGGGTTTCCCAAACTTCTATGCTGGGGTGGAGTTGGGAAATGCCACTCCCTGAATCTGCGACCGACTCAAGCGGTCATGAATCTTAGGAGCTCTGATGTGTACATTTGTAAATAAAGACAATTAGTTTAGCAGACGTGGTCTGGCTGATTACTATAGAGGAGACATTCCAGAGTCCTTACAGCTCGAGAGTAATCAGCCAGACCACGTTGTCTGCTAAACTAATTGTTTCACAGATCAATGAAAACCAAGCTAAAATAGGTGACATAAAAGGAAAGGGGAATGGGGAGGGAGGAGGAAAGGAACAAGCTAAGGAACTAGTTCTTAAAGCTATAATGGCCACTTGGGGTAGAAACAGTGCAGGGAGCTTGATGGAGTGACTGTTACTAGGAGACAGTTGCGGAAGAGCCCAAGGCAGCTCTGAGCCGCAGTGATTGAATAACCCTTATTGGTTTCTCTCTTTCTGCTCTGCAACCTCATGCAATATTAGCATTTGCTAAGTTCTATGTATGCCTATTTCCAGCATGGCCTACTTTAAAAAGGGTTCAGTCTAAGCCCTGATGTCTCATCCATTGTGTCATTTAAAGTCACATTGTGTTCTGCGCCTTCAAACAGCATTCTTGAACATGCTTATTGCTCCCATTGTTTTTCTGCATTCTGCCAATGCAAGAGAAATGTGTTCAGGGACACAGCCAAGAACATTTGTGTGTTTGTGGGGGAAGTTGTTCATTGTAGGCAAAATGGCCACTCAAGTCAACTTGGGTCAAAAATTCATAAGTCGAAAAAATTCGGATGCGGCGGCCATTTTGTTTTACCGGAAGTCACTCGTAACTTGAAAAAAACGTAAGTCGAGTTACTCGTAAGTCGAGGTACCACTGTACCTGGGGTTCCCAATGTGGCCCCATGGTGCTTGGCCAACCCTTTTGCCCCCCCCCCCAAATTTGTAATGAGGGTTGCTTTATTCACCAAGGATGCTGTGGAAAGGGCTGCAAAGTGGTGTGCAGGCATCTAGGGACACATTTCCCCAGAGTGTCTCTAGGTCCCACATGGGGCCCATAGAGAAAGAAGATGAGACAAGCAAGCTAGAGGCCACCAGCATCCTGCTCGGGTCCAGAACATTCAAAAGCAGCTTATTTTCTTGCTCTTCTCTGTGCTGCAGGGGGTTCCCTCTGAGAACTGCTGATGGCTGGATCCCCGTAGGTGAGGGCAGTGTCTCATGTTCACATTTCTTGTGTGGTGGCAGCAGCCACAACCCTTCGCTCGCCTGGTGCTGCCCACCTTTCCTGCTGCTCTCAGCGTGGTGTTGCCTGTCATCAGTGGGGGTGGGCAGTGGGCAGGACCTCCAGGTCAGGTGGGCAAGGGGTGCGTGCCACCGCCAAGGAACAGGGGAAGGTGCTGGAGGGCAAGAGATAAAACCAAGCCTAAGGTGGAGGGGATCAGGGCTTATCTGCTCCCCTCGCCAAAAATATTATTAAAGTTGGCTCCCATGCTTCTAGAATTATTTGCTGGAGGCTGCCGGGGGGGGGGGGGCAAGGCTGGTTTTGCTCTCTGGTCCTGCTTGCAGGTTTTCCACAAGGTGCTGGGCCAAATGGGCCACTTTGGTGTCCTTCCACGGGGTGAGAGGAGGCTCACAGGGAAACGTATGACACACAAACGAGGCCAACATCATATAGGGGATGGAGCAAGGGGAGGCGGCCCTCAGGCAGGTGGGGGGGGGAGGTGTCTTTATTCCGCTATAGGCATTTGTTGTTCTAGCTGTTAGTATCCAAGGAGAGAAATCAGATGCACCTTGTGCTGAAATGAAGCTCCTTGGGGGAGCATTGTGTATTTGGGGTGAGGCTGAGGAACACAGGGAAGGTGCCCTGTGTAATGTATAGGGCAGCACAGCCCATGGGGCCCCTTCCGGAAGCTGCCGGACTGCAACTCCCATCCTCTCTGACCCCTGGCCATGCTGAATGGGTCAGAGGGAGATGGAGTCCAGCATTATCCAGAGGACACCCCGTTTGATGCCCCTGATATGCAGAATCCAGCCTGTAAACGAGGAACATTAATGCATCAACCCCAAACATATTTATCTGGGCAGAAGCCCCACTCAATGCAATGAGGTTTATTTCTGTCTAAGTGGGGAGATGGCGCTGTTATTTGCAGAGGGCATTTGAAGCGGACACCCTGTTCAGTTTCTTATTCATTTTCTTCCCATCTAAGGTCTCCAGAGCAAGGAGCTATCCTGCCTGACGTGGGGTTCATTTTTTAGTCAACTATTAATTTAATAGTGGGGAGAGGAAGGGTTCCTAGAATTGCAGAGTTGAGGGTCATCTAGTCCCACCCCCTGCAGTGCAGGAAACATTTGCCCAACGTGGGGCTCAGACCCACAATCCTGGGGTTAAGAGTCTCGTCCTCTGCCAAATCAAACATCTCAAAAGGAAAACAAGATTGAAGGTAAGGGAGCCCAGGGGCGTTCCTAGCCCCTTGGCTACCCGGGGCGGGAAGCCAAGAGGCACCCCCTGGGGCGGGGCGTCGCAGCGTGTGCGTGCATAAAGCGTGACGCCCCGCCCCCGGGGATGCCAGGCGCCAACTTCGGGAGCCTCCTGAAGCCGGCGCCCGTCCGGCATCCCTTGGTGCGTGCGGCAGCTGCTCGTGCACGAGCAGCCGCCGGCCGCACCAAAGGATGCCGGACGGGCGGCGGATTCGGGAGGCTCTGCAGAGTCTCCCGAAGTCGCCGCCTGTCACCCCTCTTGGTGCGCCGGGCAGCACGAGCAGCCGCCCGGTGCACCAAGGGATGCCTGACGGGTGGCGGATTCGGGAGGCTCTGCAGCCCGCAGAGACCCCGAAGCCGCCGCCGGGGCTCCATGGGCGGAGCGCAAGTCAGGGCAGGGAGAGGGGCGGGCCAGCGAGGAGGGGTGTCACCCCTTGCTGGCCCGCCCCTTTCCATTCCCCGGCTCTGCAAGCCAGCGGCGGGAAAAGCCGCTGGAAGGGGGGGTGCTATTTTCGGCGCTGCCGGGGCGGAGCCACAAGGGCGGCCAGCGGGGGGGGGGGGGAGACACCGCTCCTTGCTGGCCGCCCCTGCAGGTCCACCCCGGCATTGCCGAAAATAGCCTTTAAAAAAAAAAAAAATTTAAGCGCCCAAAGTGTCATCCTCCCTCAGGGTGGCACCCGGGGCGGGCCCCCCCTGCCCCCCCTTGCTACGCCCCTGAGGGAGCCCATTTGAGGAAAATATTATTTATTGGGACTGTTAAATGTGTGACTGTCTCTTTAAGAAGAAAGCGGCAGAGGGGATTATGGGGAAAGGAAAATGCAAAGCGACAGAAACCCATTTTTCTTTTGTTATTTCTGCTGATTTTGACTGGAATGAATCTTCTCAAAGGGACCTTGAAAAACTGCCCATCGTGCTCTTGGTGGGAAATGGTTTTTGTATCAGTCACTCTAGTCTGAAGAGAAACATCTAATGGGCCTGAGAGGCAGATTTAGTCTCCTCAGGAGATTCTGAGGGGGGTTTCATTTCCCCCCAGATCAAAGAAAGGGAGGAGGGTCTCCCCAGAGAACGAGGCTCCTGAGAACGTGCGGAGTTCGGCTCCTGAGTCAGCGTCAGAAAAAGACACACGTCCCCCTTCATAGTCCAGAGTCACTCGGATCCTCCTGGGATCCTCATTCAGGGACAGAGAAGGGGAATGAGGGGATGTCCAGGCCCTGTACTTGCCTCCCCACTTCCCCACACCCCAGACCCCCACCTCAGGGTTGAAGTAGAATAAGCCCTTTCTCTCCACAGACTTCCTGGCGACCCCCACAGCCCACCATCCCCCACTTCCCACAGAGACTTCCCAGAAATGTCTGCCTGCTGTGAATCCCTCACGTCCCAACACACAATGTCGGTGGCTGAATCTCTCAGGATTATCAGGCAGGTATTGATGTTTGTCTCCACTTCTCACGCTTTTCCGATCCTCGGACAGGATGAGTTCAGGATGGGCTGTGTCTGGATCCAGAGTGACATTTGCTGTTGGGGAGAAGATGAGGGAAAGAGAAGATTAGGCAAAGTCAGCCGAGAGACAGAAACAGACATCTTGTTAAAAAAACAAACAACAACCATTGATCTGAATGGGATTTCTTTGCATCACATGCAAGAGTGAGACTTGCAGACTTTCATCAGAATAAATATCTTCCTTGTTCGTTTTTAAATCAGTTTCCTTCACTTTCTTATATTCAATGTGTATTGTGCCTGCCCTCCTCTCAACCCAGGCATTTTCTAAGAGGAAAAACCACCCAGGAAACCTTTTACTCAGCTCTTCTGTGTTAGTGAAGGGGAAAGAGGAGAACTGGAGGAGGCAGGAGAGGAGAGAAACTGCTTTCCTCTGGCAATCTCTGTGGGAATTGGCCTTTGGGGACCTCTGGGTTGGGGTGGGGGATGAGGACCCCCCTGTAATCCTATATAATAAAGAGCCTGTGTCTGTACATACTACTTTCCGTGTGTCAGAGGAAATCGCAAGTGCGCGTGCGTTCCAGTGACACAGGGATTGGAGGACGCAGACCAATAGGAGTGGGGGCAGCGGCGCAACACGCCACTTCCCGCAGCCTCCTGCTGTCGGCCATCTTCAGCGGACCTTTCCGCTGCCTCCGCCGATGGCTCCGGCTTCCTCTTTGCTTGCCGCACTGCCGCCCATCTGCAGCGGACAAAGCAAAGAGGAAGCCGGAGCGCAGGGAACAGCAGCGGGAGGAGCAGCAGCAGCAAGCAGCTCAACCATCTGCTTGCCTGCTTCGCGCGCACCAATCAGGGCCGGCCGAACGCTGGGCGCGCGCGAAGCAGGCAAGCAGATGGTTGAGCTGCTTGCTGCTGCTCCTCCCGCTGCTGTTCCCTGCGCTCTGCTCAGGGGCTCCCGTGAGGAGAAGGCGGCGGCGGCGAGTCGCGTCCGGTCCGGCGGCATAAGGGGACGACGGAGGCGCGCACCGCTCTTTCGCTCTGCGCTCCACTCAGGGGCTCCCTCTCCCGGGCACCGCTCTCTGCCTCCCCTCGCCGCCTGCTGCGTCCAACGGGCTCCCGCCAGCAGCTGCTGGCCTGGCCTTGGCTTGCTGCTGTTCCCTGAGCGCAGCGGGAGGAGCAGCAGCAGCAGCAGCAGGCAGGCAGCCAACCGGTGGAGGAGAAGGCGGAGAGGCGGACGCAGCCGGCGGGGATGCTGAGCGAAGCGCCCCAACCTCCTCCTCCTCCTCTCCGCGCGGCGGGTCCAAGGCGGCGGCAGAGCAGTTTCCAAGCAGAGAAACCTCCCGCCCCTTCCCTCCCTCCCTCTCCCTTTGCTTCCTTTTTCTTCTTTTTTCTTCTTCTGCCTTCCTTGCTCGCTCTTCCTGCCTTCTCCTTTTGCAACGCGCGCGCGCGCACACACACACACGCCGCCTCCCTCTCCAAAAAAGGGCGCAGCGCCCGAAGGGGGTCAAAGCCAACCCTTCGGCTGCTGGCTGGCCAGCTGTTTTCGCTTCTTCCTCCCACTTTATGGTGGTTGCCGAGATCCAAGGCCCTCTTCTTTTTCTCCTCCCTCCCTCGCTTTCGCTGCTCTCTTTCTCTCCCTCCCCTCTCTCTTTCGTCCCAGCTTTTCACGTTCGCTTTCCAGACTGGCTTGGCTGCATGGCTAGGAGGTCGTCTAGGGATGCAAGGGGTGGGTGGCTTGGTTGCATGGCTTGGGGGTGGTCTAGGGGTGCAGGGGGGGTGGCTTGGTTGCATGGCTTGGGGGTGGTCTAGGGGTGAAGGGGGTGGGTGGCTTGGGGTGGTCTAGGGGCGCAGGGGGGTGGCTTGGGGGTGGTCTAGGGGTGCAAGAGGGTGGCTTAGTTGCATGGCTTGGGGTGGTCTACGGGTGCAGGAGGTGGGTGGCTTGACTGCATGGCTTGGGGTGGTCTAGGGGTGCAGGGGGATGGCTTGGTTGCATGCCTTGGGGTGAAGGGGGTGGGTGGCTTGGGGTGGTCTAGGGGTGCAGGGGGTGGGTGCCTTGACTGCATGGCTTGGGGTGGTCTAGGGATGCAAGGGGTGGGTGGCTTGACTGCATGGCTTGGGGTGGTCTAGGGGTGCAGGGGGTGGCTTGGTTGCATGGCTTGGGGGTGGTCTAGGGGTGCAGGGGGTGGGTGGCTTGGTTGACCACATATGCTCTAGAAGCGCCGCCAAGCCAGCCCCTCCGCCCGCCCCGTCCAGAGAGGACCAAACTTTCTTCGCAGCTGTGGTGATGAAGCGCGCGGGGAGCCGCTGCTCGGCGGGCTCCTGCCTCGGGCTGAGAAGGGTGGCCGCCGCTCCCCCCATATACTTTCTAGCGCCCGTTATCTTAACGGGCTTAATTTACTACTACTACTAATAATAATATAATCACACTACTGCCTACTGCCCTTCATCTCTATAGGTCTGAGGGTGGTTCACAGCATAAAAATACAACACAAAAACACATTTAGGCCTCCCCTCACTTTCGTGGGGTTTGCGTTCTGGGCCCTCATGCCCACAAGTGAAAATCGCGTTAAGTGGGGAGCCTGTTTATTCCTGCTCTCCATCTCTCTCCCCCACTTGGTCTCTCCTTGCCTTCCTCCCTACCATCTTGGAAGTTTAGGCCTTGCTGCCAGCGAAGAGGAGGCAGGTGGCAGGGCGATTGTACAAAGGACTGCTTATTCCATGCTTCTCTTTTGGATTTAATATATAGCATAAGACTAGTTCCCTGGGGGAAAGGGGGTATAACTCAAAAAGTTACCAGTTAGGGGCTAAGACAGTCATTATAGGCAAGTGTATGGTTGCCATGTTTTGAAGAGCAAAAAAGAGGACACATTTGCCAACTTCTACTCTTAACCATGGATCGCTAGGACGACACTCATTTTAAATACCCCTACTCTATGTAGGCTTTCAAAGCTGTGATATCCTGCTAGTAGCAATGTTCTTAGCTTTAAACAACAAAAGAAGAAGAAGAAGAAGAAGAAGAAGAAGAAGAAGAAGAAGAAGAAGAAGACATATTGCTCTTTTGCTTGCCACATGAAAGTATTGGGGCTCATGTTCACATCTTTGTGAACGCAAGTGTGCACAGAACAATTTATTAAACTGTTAAACATGTACATATGGACTCTCCTTAAGGGCAGGGGGGTGTTAACTCTTGCCCTCCTGGACTCCTTCTCCAAGATCTTGTAGCTGAGCCAGCATCCTTTTAGTTCAGCCACAAGAGAAGGGATTTTGCTAGCTTAAGATGCTGCTCTGTTGCGATTCTCTGATCTAGGCTAGCTTAGATGGGTGCCTTAGATCTGAGTCTAATGCACTAGAAAAAAAATTCATGGGTTCACGTAAACCAAAAAACCGAACAAAACAACCTGAGACATCTTGCCAAATTTTAAATATCTACCAGGGGAGAAATTTTAATCATGAAAATAGAGGACCCATCCGAGAAAAAGAGGACATGTGGCAACCAGTCCTGAAAAAGGTCACATGAAAAAGAAACCCAACTCTAGGCAGAAATGAAACTGTTCCCTGTTCAGTCTGATCCTTCTGGGTAATTTATCTCCCCCCCCCCCCTCTGTACCTTCAAGTCCACCCTCTCTGCCTTTGTGGTACACACAGCAGGGCTAGAGTCAGGTTGTACAGAAAAGACTCTTTACCCCCCCCCTATGAAACACTAGTCCCCCCCCCTCTGTAAATTGGGGTCTCCATGTGAAATTTACCTCTCTGAAGATTTCTGAATGACTGAACATCTGAGGAAGGAAAAAGAGAGGCTTAACAGGCTACAATGCAATAGCTACAAAAACCAAAAAACTTTTTACAAAACATCACCATAACAAAGCACCTGCTGTTTCCTTATTTCAAGCAAAAGATTAAATCACAGAACAAATAATTGCAAAGACAACAACTGTAGGTCTGTGATGTTAAATATTCTCCAAAAGTTATTCTCGAGAATTTAATACCACTAGGCCTAAGGAATTAAAACAACTAATGTGTTTAGCTGTAATTCCTGCACTGCAGGGGGTTGGACTACATCAGGGGTGGCCAACTTCCAAGAGACTGCGATCTACTCACAGAGTTAAAAACTGGCAGTGATCTACCCCCTTTTGGAGGGTTCAAGTCAAAGTTGTTAAGCTTTTTTTAGGAAGGAAAAAAAGGAAAGCCCTGTTTTTGGGGGTTCACGTAAAAGTTGTTGAGCTTCTTTAGGGAGGAGGAAAGCGACATTGAGGTTTTTTTAGGAAGGAAAGCCTTGTTTTTGGTGGTTCAGGTCATTTTAGGGGTGTAGGGCAAAGATGATCACAATCTACCTGTTCGACATGCCTGGACTAGATGATCCTTGGGATCCTTTCAAACTCTATTCCATGATTTCATGGGGAAATCAGAAATAGTAAACCATACTAGAAAATGGCGGAATACAATTATTCAAAATCCACAAATGAAATGGGAAACTGTACTGGAGGGCTAGAGGAAGGTTTAACACAGGGGTCCCCAAACTAAGGCCGCTTCTACAAAACTTTCAGATTAACAAGCATAATTGTGCCTTTTGGGGCTCATGTGCTCTTGCTTCCATCCTCAATGTCTCCATCTCCTCTCAGGAGATCTTGAAGGCTGAAGCCCTAGATATGGCAACTGCAGGGGGGCGTCTGAGGAGGAGACAGCTCAGGCCTTGGCTCCACTGCTGAGAAACAAGCCTGAGGAGGAGGCAGAGGGGAACTGGGAGCTTCTGAATGTCCTTTGACTCCATTCAGAGCAGGAGAACCACCGAAGGGACAATCCCTGATTGTGTAGATGGGTAACCAAAAGGAAAAGGAGGTTCCGTATAGAAGCGAAGGGTCTGTGACAATTCTCTCTGCTCTCATCCTGGCTCGAGCAGCATAAAGTGTCTCTATTGGAGGCAAACTAACACCAATTACCCTCTCTGCAATTCTTACTGCTCGTTGGAGCCTCTTTTTATCCAGCTTAGAGGCTGTGCCATACCAGACAGTGATAGAATTACAGAGAACAGTTTCAATGGTGCCTCTGTAAAATTAGATCAACGATTCTTGGGGCAAATTAAATTTTCTTCGTTGTCACAAGAAATACAATCTCTGGTGGACCTTTTTAATAATAATATTGATGTTGCCTGACCAATTTAAGTTTCGAGAAATCATAGAGCCCAGGAACTTAAAGGACTCTACCACTACAACCATGTTACCAAGAATGGAAAGTCTAAACAGAAGCACATGGGAAGAAAAAATCCTGACTTTGCTCTACGCTCTGCTTCAGGCTTTCTTTACAATCTCCAGCATCACAATGTCCATGGGCCATTCTGGGGGATAGGAAATGAAGGCTGGGGCACCAAGAAGGAAGGTATCCTGGGGTTACTCCATTCCATGCAATAAGAGCCTGGCATGTTCAGTTCTGAAGAAGTAATAGAATTCCCAGTGTGAAATCCTGGCAGCCAATTTTCATTACCTTTCCATTGTTTCATTGCATCCTCCACAAGTTGATTAGGATCACAGGATTCCAAGATCTTATTCCTCAGTTCTGGAGGGAAAGGCAGTGGCTTCTCTGGACTCTCTCTTTTCTCATACCTGGTGGAATGAAAAACAATGTCCGCCTATTCGAATCCACAATTTATGGTAAGGGAAAAGAAAGGAATTGAGAGGAGGAAGCCGGCTGTGGGAAGCCTAGAGAGACAGGCAGGCACCGAGTGGGGAGTTTCTTCCTCACTACAGACTCCTCAGCCAGACCCCAAGGGCCAAAACAGCAACCCCAGGCCTCTGAGTCTCCCCACTGATGTCCATTCAAAGAAGCAGCAGAATCATCTGGTCTCAAGGGGCAGGAATTGTCTGAGGGTGATGACAGCACAGCACACGTTTCCTTTCTCTAGATCAGGGGTGACCAACTCCCAAGAGACTGCGATCTACTCACAGAGTTAAAGATTGGCAGTGATCCGGCTTCCGGTCGAGGTGCCGGCGGAGGCGGTCGGGGGGAACTTCGCTGCGAAGTTCCCTGCCCGAAAAAGGGGTGAAAGGGGTGTCCGAGACGGCGCATCGGCCCCCAAAACTCCCGGGAAGGGCGTCCCGGGACCGGCGGATCCGGCAGTGACTCGGGCGACTCTCCTACTCCCGAGAAGACCCTAGTAAAGGTCTTCGAAGGAGAGCGGGAGAGTCTGAGTCCAGCGGATCGAATTACATCAAACCCCCTTAAGGGCAAAGCTGCACGATCGGACCCGCTGAGCGTCTTGATTCCTCCAAGATTAAGATTTGGACTACAAAAAGTGAGTTGTCAAACCAACTTTAAAAGACTTTAAATTTGGACAAATTGGAGACTGGCTTGGGGACTTAAAACACGGAGGTCCGTCCCCTGCTATTGTGACAATGATCAGGAACACTGTAACCGAGGCATTTAAATCGCAACTTTAAAGTGACACTTTGTAACAGAGATTTAATCCTACTGGCTCCCCAGACCTGGGGGGAAGCTTGGCAAGAAAAGCGGAATAAAAGGTGGATTAAATTGAACTGTTAGAACTGCTGGAGTTAAATTTGAATTGATTTTTTGGTGTGTGAAAGGATGTATCTTTAAACATGGCGGAGGAACAGGAAGTCACTGTGTGGAAAATTTTGAAAGTGCTAGAGGAGTGGACAGAGGAATTGAGAGACTTCAGAAAATCGCTAAGCAACAGTCAGAACAATGAAGATACCAAACCAGCTGTCCAGGAAGAGGAGGAGGGAGAAATCCGGTTCAAGGTCATAGAACAGAAGAAAAGGAAAATAACCAGCCGCAAGAAAAAAACACGACGAAAGAAAAGTGGAACTGTTAAAAGTCTCAGGAAGAAAGTGATAAGGAAGTTTGGCACAGGCAGCAACAAGAGAGAGTTCCAAAGAAAAGAGCAAGAAACTGACCAAACTTCACAAGGGGTGGTTGGGAGATGGATTTTTGGGAAAGCTGCACAAGAGAAGATGTGGTTCTGGACAATGGGGAAACTTGGTGTGGGATAAGGATGGCATACGTAAATAATGGGACAATGCTTTTGGGTTTAAGATTATTATTACGGACATGGTTAAGGAATGAATAAGTAAATGATATTAATGCTGAGCACCTGGAGATTACGGGGAGACAGAGGGAGGAGATATATGGAATGTAGTTAAATTCATGCTGAGGGGAAATAAAATTAGAGAAAATGTATAAATAGAGAAAGACGATGTAGAAGATTTTGAAATATGAAGCTGATAAGAGACTAGGTTAAGAATTATGGAATCAATAAGGGGGACGTGAGGGAGTCACAAGATAATGAATTATATAGTAGTATTTTTAATTTTTGAAATTTTTGGATTATTATTTTTTTTGTCTCTCTGTGTGTTTTGTATTGTTGGTGTTTAAGTGTGTAAAATCAATAAAGATTAATTGGGAAAAAAAATAAAGATTGGCAGTGATCCACCCCCTTTTTTTGGGTTCTGGTCAAACTTGTTGAGCTTCTTTTAGGGAGGAGGGAAGGCCCATTTGGGGGGGGGGTAAAGGGCCAAAATGTTGAGCTTTTTTTAGGGAAGCCAAAGTTGTTCAGCTTCTTTGGGGGGAGCCACTGATCTACCAGTGATCTACCACAGACGTCCAGTGATCTACTGGTAGATCACAATCTACCTGTTGGACGTGCCTGCTCTAGATGTCCCCAGAGAAGGTGTGAGGAAGAAAAAGAGATTCACTTCTGTTGAGAAATGTGAAATGTTCCTTAAAACCTCTACTCTGAACCTGAGTGAGACCTTGAATTTAAATACTGCAGCCGGAATGTGGTCAAGAAAATAGCCAATTCCTGCTCCTTGGTGAGAAATCGCCCCCTCCCAAGGGGCTCTATGGGGCAGGTGTTTGCTTGGGACAGGGTATGGCGGCTGGAAGAGTGTTTGCTGCAGAGAGACTGAACTGGTCAGTCTAGAAGGAAACAACTCAGGCAATCATTGCTCCTAAGAAAGTAACTTTGCCTTGTTGTGTGTGCCAGTAAAACAGCCTTCTCTTAGCGACACTTGAGTAAACTCAAAATATTTGTTTCTGGAGCTTGAGGATCTCTTGCTTTGATATATTAGATAACCTCAGCTCTAGAATCAGATGTTTGCAGAAGTTGAGACAGATCTTCCAGAGGTGCACAACCAAATCAAATGATTCATCTAAAGGTCATTCAGGCCAATACAAAACAAATTATACACATTACAAAAGTAAAACCAAACATCACAAAGGAAATAGCGCTAATTCATTAGGGAGAATTCGGGGGTTACAAGTTCCAAAGAGGGGGCCCTGCTTTTACCTGTGAGATGCTCGAGGGAGTGAGTCCTACAGTCTTCCCCCCTGCAGCCCCTGGAGGGCCATGTCTGAGTTTCTTGCATCCCGGCCTCATGGAGAGATGCTAATGGGATTGAGCCAGATCCACTTACCTCTCCAAGGTGCTTCTCATATCCTAGAGGGGAAAAGAGAAGGGAATTCACTGCACAGCACAGACCACCCTAGGAAGACCCCCTCAGACCCTTACCCTCAGATGTCTGTCTGCCTGGCACATGCCAAGGTTTTGGGTAGGGATGGCTGAATCAGCCAGTTTTCGGTTCTCACAGTTTTTATTTTTACATTCTGAAATTATGAATTTTTCCAATATCAAGTTCTCCACATTTCCACATCAGTTTGCAATTATTGTTTAAAATCCTTATGAAAATCCACCAGCATTTAAGGGAATTTCACGTTTGTGGATTCAATTGAAAATTCCAACCCATCTCATGTCTTAGATTATGATTTATTAACTTTAATTCAGTTAGAATTGTGCAATTCAGATGTAAGTAAGCATGTAGGATAATCCTACTAAGGAGCTGTCCCAAATTGTCTTCCATATAAGTCCCCAAATTTCAAATTCTATTCTCCAAATGGAAATAAAAAAGCACCTGCAGCATAAAATGCCTCCAAAGGGGTAATAAACCAGCTGAGTGTTTTTTTGGGCTGATCCACACTTCTGCTTTTCCTGTGCCCAGAAAACACAAGTCCAAGTGGGTTTGCCTTTGCCCTGTCACTTTCCCTCAGGAAAAACCTGCTCCTTAGTGCAACATCAAAGCAAAGGTCAATCCGGGGGAAACCTGGCTGATGTTTGCTCTAATTTATCATTAAACAGGGGATTTCCTAGAGGAAAGGGGTGGGACAAGCAGCAGTCTGGATGAGTCCCTCTGTCTTGCTCTTTGGTCACTGTGACTGAGCACCATTTTGGGCTGATCTGTATCCATGGAGAATTGGATCAACCCAGATGTTGTGGAGGAAATGGGAAGAGAAGCTTGGTCAAGAGACTGGCTCATGTCGGATGGAGACCTGGATGCATCTTCAGCGAAGCCCATCACAGGGCAGGAAGTCAGCATTGCTAAGACGGAAGGCATTCGGTGACAAATCTTCAGTAAAGAGCAGAAAACCACCTCCTGTTCCATCAAGACCACAGAAGAATCTCTAGTCTGCATTCAGGTGAGTTAAGCATCCCAGGTCTCTTGGGTCTTCCTGTCCATTACAAACCTGACAAGAGGCTTCATCATCTGAGCCCCTGCACTCCTTGCATACATGAAAGGGGCACAGAAAGGATGGGAGGCAGCCTTTTCCTGGAGCCGTGGGCTGTTCCTGCCACCGTCTTACCTGCAGGAGTTCACTCGCTGGCTGCTGACCCTTTTCCTCCATCTCCTGGATGATCCTCTCAAGAGAGGAGAGTTCCCTGGAGAGTCTGGCCAGCTGCTCATCCCTTCTCCCTGCAACCTCCTTCTCCACCTCTTCCACATGAGTCAGCAGACGTTTCTCTTGTTCTTCCAGGAACTGGTGCAGTTCTTTGAACTTCTCCACAGTCTTCAGCCTCTCCGTTTCTGCTAATTTCTGCAAGAAAAGAGGAGGTCTGAGTGTGGAAGATGGTCAGCCTTCAAAACATCAGGAAGAGAATGATGCGAATTCCACAGGGAGGACACTTCTGATTTTTCAGAGACATGAAACCTCCAGTGGCTAAAGAAGTAAACATTTATTTTGAGGGGAGGCCCTCTCCATAGCTGTTTCTGTTGACTTCTATTTCACAGACGGCTATAGCCTAAAAGGAAGGAGCTCTTTTTCTAGCCACGGATGTTCCCTGCATGTTTTGGGGAATGCATAACCTGAGTTCATTATTGTTCAGAGAACATCCATGGGCATAAAACACCCCTCAGTTTAGACTGGGGCCATTTAGGTGTAGGAAGGCAACAGCAACAGAGAAGGAGGAGGACAAAGTGCAGAGTTCATCCCCATAGCTCCCTCCCCCGTTTTCTGTAAAGGTTCAAAATGGCCCAAGTTTCCTAAAGATGAACAAAAGCGCACATTTAGAAAGACAATTCTTTAGTAATATTTATGGTAAATCAGGATTTGGATTGAATTGCTTCCACCCTTTCAGCTCACAAGTCCTCAGGCTTCTCCTTGACTGCTATTCACATAATGAAGGACAAGGGGAAAGAAACTCAATTTAGCTGCATTCAAAGGTGAACTCACCTCATTCACTATTGCTGAAAAAATATGGAGAACAAAACAGAGCTTTGAAATTCACATCTCTGATATTTTTATGCTTGATGCAGCCAGGTAATAGTCACAAAAAATGTATTTACAGAATAATACATAAACAGACTGATATGGAAAAAGGAGAAATGGGGAGAAGCTGAAATGGGCAGAATTCCCCATCACTCCTCAGTCCTGAATCGATTCTTCAAGTGCTTGTTCCCTCCCTAAAAATACAAGAGCAGCGCTTACCAGGAGGTCTTGGCATTCCTTGAGCAGATCTGCTTGATAAGCCAGAATTTCCTCTCTCTCTTTCTTCAGAATCTCCAGGTGGCGACAGATCTCTTCCTAAAGAGAAAAGGAAAACTCAGGTTTGATTGAGACACAAAGAGAGGAGATGAATACTATACTGGCTTCTTGCGCCCTGTTGCATTGCTGTAATAGCAAAATAGTTTACTGGAGGGGGGGAAAGTCCATGACTCCCTGGACCTTTTTTCTGTGGCACCCCTGTGGGGGCTCAGGGACCTAGTTAGCTCACCCCTTGCTTACAGACTTCTACCTAGTCTTCGCAGATGCTACTCAGGGATATCAAAGGAGATCTCTTTGTCCCCCTGGCAGAGAGAAAGACTTCAACTCCCTCCTCCCAGGAGCCCCCAGGCTTCCCCTGGGCTGCTTTTTGCATAATAAACCACCACCAATTCATGCCATGCCTACTTTGGACCTGAGAATTAAAAAGAAAACCTCCCAAGAAGAATCCACAGCTATTTCTCCCCCTCAAGATCCAGGGATCTCCTACCTTGTATTCCTCGAAAGCCTCCTCCAGAGGAACCACCTTGTGATTTTCATGTTCCTTTGATTTGTCACACACCAGGCAGATGGGGGCTTCGTGGACTTTGCAGAAGAGCTTCAGGGGCTCCTGGTGCTTCTCGCAGACCCTCCCTTCCCCCCCTCCTTCTCCCTTCCCCTCTTGAAGGCTGAGATTCTGGGCTATTTCTACGAAGTTTGCCAATTGCCGGTTGGGGATGAGGCTCCTTCTCTGGACTCTTTCTCTGCACTGAGGGCAGGAAGCCTCTGCCTCCGATTCCCCCCAGCACTGGATCAAGCAGGATCGGCAGAAGTTGTGCCCACACTCTGGGATGCTCACTGGATCCTTGAAGTAATCCAGGCAGATGGAGCAAGTGGCTTCATCCCGGAGACGCTGGATGTGACCCCCTGCAGCAGCCATGGCTCCCTCGCCCTAAAGAGCTGAGTTAAGTTTCGTTTTCTCAGTTTTCAGCCACTGGGAGTTTCCTTTCCTGGAAATGACTGTGATCACGTGAGCATTATATATATAAAAAAGTCCCCAGGTCTTTGCAGTTGCTGAATGTTTTCTCCAGGAGCAGCGAATGCCTTTTGATTTCTTCCCAGGCTTTTCATTACACACAAACACACACATACCTAGTAAGCTGTGGTATTCATACTGTAACATTTTCATTCAAAGGCTTCATTGTCATTTTTGAATTGGAGAAAATCTGCCTCTGCCCAAAATGGAGGGGAGTTCTGAATTAGGAAATGGGACTTGATTCCGTGAAGAGAACTCCTAAAAGTCTGGTTGCTAATTCTAACTTCATTCGTTTTTAGCATGCTGGAAAAGAACTTAAGATGGAAACAGACGCTTTCAGCATTGCCAACCTGGTGCCCTCTGTTTGCTTCAGACTACAACTCCCATCCAGTGGTGGAGCATATGCCCGCCCTGCCCAGGTATAAATAAGAAATTCTCCTCCTCTTCCACCTAGTTCAGTGTGGTCAGCAATGACTGGCAGCAGCTCTCCAGGATTATAGACAGGAAGCTTTTCCTGAGACCCACCCACCTCAAGCACATGGCTGCCCCACTCCAAAAGGATGTCCATCACTTACCTCCCTTGGACCATCCATAAAGGAGCAGCACAAATCAGGTGTGGGGAACCTTTGGTTCTCCAGGTGCTGCTGAACTACAATTCCCATTGGCCACAGCCAGCATGGCCAATGGCTGATGGGAGATGTAGTTCAGCAACTGCTGGAGGGCCAAATGTTTGTCCTCCCACTGTCTGTGTCAACGATCCTTCTAGACCTAATTTTCGTGAATGGTGAAGACACACCTTTTAGCCTGGCTTTTGGGGCCTGTATATTTTAAAGGCCAGTCTTATTTTCATAACTTGTTTTGAACTGTTTTTGATATTGCATTTTAGGGTTGTGGTGTGAAGGGCAGGTAATAAATTGCTAATAATAATCCTATATAATAAAGTGCCTGTGTCCGTTCATATGTTGTTGGATATTAAAAAGTATACCTAGGCCGGTCTGATGTCTAAAACCGATGCCGTCTCTTGTAAGTTAAACAGGTGTTTGTGATTGTGATTGATTGACTGAAGCGTGGGCGTCACTGGGTGTATTTAAGGCTCTGCTACAGAGCGTTTGTTGCTCCTAGCTTTAGGAGTTGGTGGGAGTGGGAGTGGGAGTGGGAGTGGGAGTGGGAGTGGGAGTGTTTGTGTTTGTGGCTGGGGGTATAGGAATGTGAATCTTTTGATAAAGGATAATTAGCGTTCAGTGAACAGTGTCTCTGTAAAGAACTAGAAGGGAGTTCTTACTTTCTTTTTGCAATTAAGTGCCTGCTAGAAAAGTTTATTTTAACTCCTGGTGCATGCTTTAGTCAAGTTAAGGTTTTTCTGTTGCGCTTATTATTTAAACTCTGCGGAAAGCATACTTTTATGGGCCACTAGAAAAAAACTGGACTTTTGTTTCAGTACCCAGTTTTTATTTTTATCTAAAATACGTTCCGTGTGTCAGTGGAAATTTCCCACTGCGC
The DNA here is from genome assembly GCA_034642065.1 of Darevskia nairensis. NCBI lineage: Eukaryota > Metazoa > Chordata > Lepidosauria > Squamata > Lacertidae > Darevskia > Darevskia nairensis. The sequence goes on from JAWWNI010000437.1 coordinate 92,301, forward strand.
ATGTCCCAGACGGACGCAGGGATTGGACGACCGGAGAGGGGGGCGTGTCCGAGAGGCAGCGGCGGCGCACGCGTGTCGTCAGTTGCGGAAGCCGCCACCTCGCATGGAGCTCCCAAGGAATCAGAGGGGGGGGAGGGAGAGAGAGCGCCAAGCGCCTCTGCTGCCGCTGCTTCCTCCGCCGCCATGCCGGCCGCCCTGCTCCACTCCGCCACCTCTCCCTCCCCGGAGGAGCCCCTGAACCTCTTTACCTGCCCCAGGAGCGGAGGCGGCACCAGAGGCCTTTCCCGCCGCCATGGGCCCGCCCAGGATCCTCTGCCGCCTCCGCCTCGCGCGGCGCTTCGGCCAGACGATCCCCCGGCGCGGCCTTCTCTCCCCCAGGAGGCCGTGGGCGAGAAGCCGGGAGAGGAGGCGGCCAACAGGCCGCTCCCCTCAGAGCGCTTCGGCAGCGCTACCCCCAGTGACGAAAGAAGGCTCTCTAGCACCCGTTAACTAAACGGGCTTAAACCACTAGTAATAATAATAATAATAATAGCTCCCTGCCACCCTCATGACTGTCAAAGAAAGGGAGAGGGAAAAGGGGGGCAGCAGGAGGGGGGAAACAATGGCCCCTCGCGTTTGGCCTCGCCCCACACCAGGCCCTTTTGGGTGGGCCTTGACACGTCAAAGGTTGCCTCCACCCCCTGAGGCATAGAACCGAGACAGAAAGCACGAGACAGAAGGTTTGGAGCTTATTTATTGGGAAGGAAGGGTTTGCTGAACGTCCCTCTTGGGCTTGATTTGCCTACAGGTCGCCTCCTTGGTGGTTTTTCACATTTGCACTACGGGTCAAATGTTAAAGCGCTGAATATCCACACAAAGAAACACCCTTGGCCCAGTTACCACCTTCCAAGCAATATTATTCCATTCCTTACTCCGTAGCTCTTCAAAGCATCTCCTCGCACAAATACTCTTTCAGCCTTCCTCAAAAGTCAGAGCACAACGCTAAGGAATCCGCACTATGGATAAGGAATTCCTGAGGTTCAAACCACATGCTTAGATGTTGCTGAACTACAACTCCCATCATCCCTGGCCACTGGCAATGCCTGCTGGGGCTGATGGGAGTTGTAGTTCAGAAGGATCTGAATGTGCCCCCCCACCTGTGATAAGGGGTCCTCTTAAGCTACCCCTGCCCCAGCCAATCGATCTCGTATTTCCGCTATGGGAATGGTTTCGTGCTGACCTATCTTACAGGGTTGTGGTTAAGATAGTCTGGTTCACATGTCATGCCAAGCCAAACCATGGCTTAGCTCTGCGTTTCCCAAACTTGGGTCTCCAGCTGTTTTGGGACTGCAACTCCCATCATCCCTAGCTAGCAGGACTGGCAGTCAGGGACGATGGGAATTGTAGTCCCTAAACAGCTGGAGACTCAAATTGGGGAAACACTGGATTAGCTTGTGGACTCTGGGAGAGGAGATTGCGGCCGCTTTCCTTGTCCTGTTTGACTGGCTGCTGTTCCAGACTGGAGGTTTTCAAGCAGAGGTTGGATGGCCGTCTGCCATGGATGCTTGAGTTGAGATTCCGGCATTGCAGGGGGCTGGACTAGAGGACCTTCGGGGTCCCTTCCAGCTCTATGATTCTAGGATTGTAAGCCGTAGCTTAGCTTACCACTCCATCCCAACCTGAGCTTGTGGGTATAGCTTGTCCAAACGACAAGCTGTAAACCACAGGCCAAACCATGGTTAATCTGAACCATGGCTACTTCAACCATGACCCCTGGTTTGGGGGACACGCCAAGCCAAGCTCAGCTCAGCACAGCGGCAAATCACTGGGCGAGGAGTGAAGCGTCCCTGGGAGCCTGTGTGGCTTGGCTTCGTGGGACGTGCAAACTAGGGTGCTGTACGAGAAGCGCTTTCAACATTTCAAAGTCAAATCTGTGGGTCAGCAGCCACGCGCACCCCATACATTTAAAGTGCTACGATAGCACTTCAAGCAATCCTGGCTTCCCCCAAAGCATTCTGGGAGCTGTGGTTCTTTTAAGGATACCAATGAGTGGTCAGTAGAGCCCTGGTCCCCCTAACAGAGCTACAATTCCCTATGGTTTAACAGTCCACCCCCCTTCACAGGGGCTTTTGTTATTTCAATCCATGTGCCTATTTCGCAGCTTTGATTTTCCTCTTTTAAGTTTTGTCTCCCGTTACAACAGTTCTCTCTGTTTTATATACATCATAAAGCAAAATGAACAATCCTTACTCCCAAAAAAATCCGTCTTTACTGGGAGTGGTAGCACTTTAAAAGGAAAAGGGGTCTCTTCCAACAACTGTCAGCCATCTTAAAAAACTACATTAACCACAATTCTTGGGGGGGGGGAAGTCATGACTGTTTAAAGTGGTATCACATTGCCTTCTCTATGTCCCCCTCCCCAAGAGATTCAGAGGGTGGCAACACAAGAAGGGCCCTTTTTGTGGTGGCTCCCCAACTGTGGAATGCTCTCCCTAGAAAGGCTCGCTAGGTGCCATCATTACACGTCTTTAGGCACCAGGCAAACACATTCCTCTTTAGCCATTAAGTAACCTATGGACTGTTAAAGCTGTTGAGGGGGGAACTGCTATCATGATCATTTTATTTTTCTACTGTCTCTTATTATGCCTTCATTATGTTTTTATTATTGATGCTCCGCAAAATGTGTCCTTAATCTTGCACACCACGCGGGGATCATAGCATCATAGAACTGTAGAGTTGGAAAAGGGACCCTGAGGGTCCTCTAGTCCAGCCCCCCGCAAAGCAGGAATCTTAACTAAAGCATCCATAACAGATGACCATCCAACCTCTGCTTAAAACCTCCCAGGAAGGAGAGCCCAACACCGCCCGAGGTTTACCTTTTTTGATAAAGGGGTGAATGTTGCCACAGCCTCCTGTTGACAGCTTATTTCCATGCCCTCCTTAGTATTGATTGGCTATGTGTGTGGCGCTGTGGTCTCAACCACTGAGTCTCTTGGGCTTGCCGATCAGAAGGTTGGCAGTTTGAATCCCCGCGACGGAGTGAGCTCCCGTTGCTCTGTCCTACCTCCTGCCAACAAAGCAGTTTGAAAGCACACCAGTGCAAGTAGATTAAGAGGTACCGCTGTGACAGGAAGGTAAACGGCGTTTCCGTGCGCTTTGGTTTGTCACGGTGTTCCGTTGCACCAGAAGCGGTTTAGTCATGCTAGCCACATGACCCAGAAAGCTGCCTGTGGACAAACGCCGTCTCCCTCGCCCTGAATTTCAACCATACTGAACTTAAAACTGTGTTCACTGGAAAGGTTTATCTGAATATAAAATATGGTTACAGCTCCCACATTTGAACTAAACCGACCATAGGTCTTTGTTCCTGTACCAGCATACATCCCCCCAGGAAACGGGCCGGGCTGTCACTATAACAAGGACTGTTAAAATCAGAAACGGGCTCTCACTATAACAAGGACTGTTAAAATCTGGCATGAATGTGCTACTCACCAGCTGAAGGACTGTTTCAAGGGAAAGAATTGAAATATTTTCGAGCATTCAAATCTATGCTATATCAATCGCTGCACAAGTAATGTTTTGTGTTGTTTTTATGGGAAAGCATCCAATTTCATTGTATTGTATTTGTACAATGACAATAAAGAAATCTTAAATCTTAAAGCGAGATGAGCGCTGCAACCCCATAGTCACCTTTGACTGGACTTAACCATCCGGGGGTCCTTTTTACCCAGCATTGATTTCTTCTTTACATAAACACACTCTCCCTCTTTCTTGAGAGAGAGCCAGTGTGGTGTAGTGGTTAAGAGCGGTAGACTCGTAATCTGGTGAACCGGGTTCGCATCTCCGCTCCTCCACATGCAGCTGCTGGGTGACCTTGGGCTAGTCATACTTCTCTCAGCCCCACTCACCTCACAGAGTGTTTGTTGTGGGGGAGGAAGGGAAAGGAGATTGTTAGCCGCTTTGAGACTCTTTCGGGTAGTAATAAAGCGGGATATCAAATCCCATAGCTGTCAACCTTCCCCTTCCGGTCCTACGTTTTCCTCGCTGCGTGGATTTTCAGGTGTGTGATGAGCGTTGAGCGGAGCCGGAAGCACTTTCCGCACTCGGAGCACTCGTACGGCTTCTCCCCTGTGTGGATCCTCAGGTGCCCGGCCAGGAGGGTGCTGACCCCAAAAGTCTTCCCACACTCCAGGCACTGGTAGGGCTTATCCCCCGTGTGGACCGCCTGGTGCCGGATGAGCTGCTGGCTGACGGCGAAGCCCTTGCCGCACTCCAGGCACTTGTAGGGCTTCTCCCCGGTGTGGACGCGGCGGTGCGTGATGACCTGCGAGCTGTTGCAGAAGCGCTTCCCGCAGTCCGGGCACTGGTAGGGCTTCTCCCCGGTGTGGGCCCTCTCGTGCCGGATGAGGTCCGAGCTGATGCTGAAGCCCTTGCCGCAGTAGGAGCACTTGAAGGGCTTGAGGCCTGTGTGGATCTTCTGGTGGTTCTTGAGGTGCGAGCGCTGGCGGAAGCTCTGCCCGCACTCGGCGCACTGGTAGGGCTTCTCCCCCGAGTGGGTCCTCTGGTGCTCAATGAGCTGTGTGGTCACCGGGAAGCTCTTCCCGCAAGCCTGGCACTGGTAGGGCTTTTCGCCCGTGTGGGTCCTCTGGTGAACCACCAGCGTGGACTTGGAGCGGAAGCTGCGCCCGCAGTGGGGGCACTTGTAGGGCTTCTCCCCCGTGTGCACCCTCTCGTGGGCCAGCAGGCCCGTCCGGCGGCTAAAGCTCTTCCCGCAAACACCGCAGGTCGTCTCCCACTTGCCTCGGGGAGATTTCAGCTGGCTCACGGGTTCGCCAAGGTGGGCAGAGGCTTCTCCGCAAGTGACGCTCTCCTCTGGGCCCTTTCCCAACTTCCTGTGGGGTCCAGGCTGCGTCGAAGGAGCATCTTCTTCCTCCTCTGTTGTTGCTAGGGGACACCTTCCTTCCCCCTTGCCTGGCAGCTCCACCGGCTCTGCAATTTTCACCTGTGAATCCTCCATTTCTATCATCTGTCCGTCACCTGGGAGTAAAACAAACAAACAAACAAACAAACAATAATCTTTAATACGGTCAAAGACCAGCAAGAAAATTATGCAATCCAATTCATGGAATTGGTATTTACTTAATAAAATTACAATTTAAAAAAAAAAATTTTTTTTAAATTTTTAAATTTTTATTATATTTTAAAAAGAAAACAGATAGTCCACAAAACACATAAACTATGTACAATACCATACAAAACAAAGCATATCGATGAAAATTATATATCAATACTTATCATATAAAAAAGAATAGAAAAAAGAAAAAGAAAAAAAAGGGGGAAAAAAGAGGAAGGAGAGAGGAGAGACAAAAAAAAGAAAGAAAAGGAAATATATACAAAACACACACAATCATTATGGCTTTCACTGACTGCGTTCTCAGGTATTTGAATTATACTATGAAATTAACTGTTTTGATCCCTTAATTCCTTTTTCTTATTCAACCTTCCTTTCCCAATCCTCTCTACAGTGATTGATACGCGGTGGTTAGAAATAATGCCAAGATTTCAATGTGGGGCATTCTTTTTTCATGTAGTCTCCAAATTTTTCCCAGCTTTTCCTGAATTTTTGATTGCTATTTCCTCTTACTATATTTGTCAATCTGGCTAGGTCCATATAGTTAAATAATAAAATTACAATTTAAAATTTGCAGATTTACAATTTTTTTATAGATGGGTCTTAGTCACCTAGCGACATTCAACTAGTTCAACTAGGATATCAGTCACTGGTATTTGCTGCCATCACTGTTCGTCTTACTCTTGTCGCTATATAGCAAAATTTTGCAACAATCCTGGTGGTTTCTGTATCTTTATCAGCTAGAAGGTATCTAGCGTAAACTTCCTCTGATCGACCGGGCAGTTTCACCAAAAGCGGTTCAATCAGTTCTTTTCTTGAGTCCCGATACAGTGGGCAGTATAACAGAACGTGCCCAGTGGATTCAATCTCATTGCCATCATAGGGGCATAATTTAATATAATAATTTATTATTTATACCCCACTCATCTGGCTTGGGTTTCCCCAGCCACTCTGGGCGGCTCCCAACAGAACATTAAAAACCCTATAAAACATCAAACTTTCAAAACTTCCCTAAACAGGGTGGCCTTCAGAGAACTAAGAGAGGTCCGTTTGGGAAACTGTTTCCTGCTCGTAGCCTCGTACGCAGGGCTGCTCAGGGATTCTTATAAACAAACACATGAGATCTGTTCCATTTTTATACCACGGGTTAAAATCAGTGCAGTTATGAAACGTTTGTGGTGCCATCTTTAATCAAAATGGCACCCGGTGGTCTGCAAGGATAGATGGAAATCTCCTCCTTGATCTCAGGAACAATCGTAGGAAATTTGGTTGAAAATGTCAAGCAATGCTAAATGATATAAATTATAAAAATATTAATCCTATATAATAAAGTGGCTGTGTCCCTGCGTCCAACTTTCCGTGTGTCACGGAAGTGCCGTACTGCGCATGTCACTCACGGACGCAGGGATTGGAGCGTAGGCAATGGCGGTTACGCCTCTTCCTGCCCACCCCCGCAGCTCCGAGCCCCCGCCGCCGCCTTTACTGCTTCCAAAGCGCGGGGGAAGCGGCGCAAAGCGCTGCTCCCGCCGGCGCGGCACAGCGGGCTGAGCCAGGCCGCCTGCCTCGGCGGTAGGCCGGGCACCCTCTCAGCCCTCGCGTGGGAATCTAGCGCCCGTTTTTAACGGGCTAAATTCACTAGTATATAATAAAACCGCAAGTACTTTGCAATCGTGAGGAGTAGTTTTTATGCAATTTTACACACATTTCGCGTAGCAAGCAAAACTGAATTACATTAATCCCACCAAAATATCTTCTGAAGCCCCAAGTCATGTTGCAACTTTTTAGCACCCCTCATTTTTGGGGGGATTTGAAAGCTGGAAAGTTCAGCGTGCCCTATAGGCACACCTACCCATGCAGCTGCCACCCCTGTTGCCCTCCTGCTTGACCTCTGCACCAGGCTGCGTCTCTCTGGTCTCTGAAGGAGCCTGATCAGCTTCAAGGGGATTCACAGGCCTCTCCCGCTGGCAAACCCCCTGGAAAAAAGAGAAGCGAGGATTTCCATCACAGGGCCAAGGAGGATCTGGTGTTGAGAAGCAATGCTGCCTCCTCTATAAATACATCTTTTAAAAACTGATTTTATGGCCCCTCCAAACAGGTGTCTTTGCATTTAAAGCACAGGACTCTCCCCACCCCCCAGAATTCCCCCATCACAGGGCTACAGTTACCAGCACTCTTGACAAACTACAGTTCCCAGGATTCTTCAGGTGAAGTCCTGTGCTTGAAACAGGAGTAGAAGAAGAAGAGTTTGGATTTGATATCCCGCTTTATCACTACCCGAAGGAGTCTCAAAGCGGCTCACATTCTCCTTTCCCTTCCTCCCCCACAACAAACCCTCTGTGAGGTGAGTGGGGCTGAGAGACTTCAAAGAAGTGGGACTAGCCCAAGGTCACCCAGCAGCTGCATGTGGAGGAGAGGGGACGCGAACCCGGTTCACCAGATTACCAGAACGCCCACACATCATTCCCAATTTACAAGCTGTTTTGCTGCCCCAATGTCACTGTGCTATTGCTGACTGGAAGGGACGTTCCTGCGCTACAACGCAAAAATAAAATAAAATGCAGTTTTAAAAAGCGTTAACGGATTTATTAAGGGAGTTACAGGACGTGCGTGGATTGGAAAGTACGCAGCATGTTCACCCGCAAAACATTTCCAGGTGCCAGCAGTAATCTTGCTTTCAGGCCCAGGGAGCCAGCGTTTGTCCACAGACAGCTTTCCGGGTCATGTGGCCAGCAGGACTAAACCGCTTCTGGCGCAACAGAACACCAGAGCGCAAGGAAATGCCGTTTACCTTCCCGTCACAGCAGTTCCTATTTATCTACTTGCGCTGGCAGGCTTTCGAACTACTAGGCTGGCAGGAGCTGGGGCAGAGCCAGTGCTTTTTTTCTGGGGGGTACGCAGGGGTACGCATACCCCTAAACATTTTGTGAATCTAAGTTTAGCCTCATTGAGGGGCAGTATTTCAACATGAGTAGGGAAGTGAGAGTATCCCTAAACATTTTTTTTAGGACAAAAGCATTGGACAGAGCAATGGGAGCTCACCCCGTCACAGGGATTCAAACCGCTGACCTTCTGATCGGCAAGCCCAAGAGGCTCAGTGGTTTAGACCAGTGTTTCCCAACCAGTGTGCCTCCAGATGTTTTGGGACTACAATTCCCATCATCCCTGACCACTGGTATTGCTAGCGAGGGATGATGGGAGTTGTAGTCCCAAAACATCTGGAGGCACACTGGTTGGGAAACACTGGTTTAGACCACAGCACCACCCGTAAGGCGGATTGTGTGTCACCACCCCAATACCTTCCAGAGCACAAATCATCATGAATCATAGCTGTCAACTTTTGGATTTGAAAATAAGGGATTTTTTCAACCTTTTGGATTTGAAAATAAGGAGTGCCGCGAGGGCGGTGCAATGGCACCAAGTAGCCTCGCCACCCTGCGCTCCAGAGGTGAAAGAGCGAGCACGTAGACGGCAGGCAGGCTGTCTGTCTGGTTGGGTGTGAGGGTCTGGCTGCACAAGGCATGCAAGCTCCGCCCCCAGTCGGTCTCAGACTCCTTATTGGCAGCCAAGCAACGCAGCTGAGGAGCCTCCCTGGCCGGCAGGGAGGGAGAGGAGCTGCTTCCTTTGAAATCCGTGAAATTTAAGGGATATCAACAATTCGGGATAGCAGTGGGAAATGGCATTGGAATAAGGGAGTCTCCCACGAAAAAAGGGACAGCTATGTCATGAATGCATAAGAAAAAGAACTTCCTGCAGGCACAGCCGGTGCGCTACCAGTGAGTTACTTCTCCAAGATGCATCTATGGGGAAGGGATTAATCAGTGGGGAAAAATACATTTGGGAGCAGCCAACTCTCCTTCGCTCTGTTTCTCCATTTTCTAAAGTCTCATCCAGGACAGATCTGACCTCACCTGCTCCCCGCAACTCCCAGCTTCCCATTGTCCCTGCAGGAAACCCTCTGCCAGGGCCACCGCCCGTGCGCAGCTCTCGGGCCCTCCTCTCTTCACCCAGGTCTGGATCTCCGGCGGCAGGATGGCCAGGAACTGCTCCAGGATCAGCAGCTCCAGGATCTGCTCCTTGCTCTGCCTCTCCGGCTTCAGCCACCGGTGGCAAAGGTACCAGAGCTGGCTGCACACTTCCCGTGGTCCCTCGACCTCCTGGTAGCGGAACTGGCGGAAGTTCAGCCGCTGTACCTCCATGGCGATGGCACCCTTTCCCCAGGGATTCCCCCATGGGTCTGTGTAGCCCACCTCAGAGTCCAAGCAGCCGGAGGCCAGTTGGGCTTCCCTACCATGGCCTGGTAGGAGTCGTGTGGCCTGTTCTCCGCTCGGATCGGCCAGCCCATCCAAGGAAGGCAGGCAAGTCTTTGTGACATCCCAAGGGGCTGGGAGCAGGAGCGGTGGGTTGCCCCATTTGGGTCTTCTGACCGCCAGCTCCCCTCTGCAGCTCAGGAGCTCCTCACTTTGCCCACACAGGTCGCTGTGGCGGAGTTTGTGAGATTCTTCCAACCTGGCTGCCGAATCCTGACCCTCTGGGTCCACGGGGGGCAGAGCCACATCCTCCGGCACAGACTGGAAATGGAGGCCCAGGGTTGCTGACGCTTCCTGTTCCGTAGCCATTTTTGTCCGTCCCCCTCTCCGAAACCCAGCAAGGAAAGATTCAGGCCTCTCTCAGTCTGCTATCAAAGTCCAGGCCTCCTGCAATTTCTCAGCAGAGTATGTCAACGAAACTGCTTCATCCTGGGGAACGCCAGGGAAGAGGAAATGCTTCCAGATGAGCCTGCTCCCCATTCAGACGAAGCAGAGGGCATATTTGGAAATTGGTGGTTTTCCAGATGACCGACAGCAGGGCACTTTTCTCTAGGAGGAGGAAGACAGGAATGTGGAAGGAGAGAAACAGGTAAACCTGCATCAGCAGACGTATAGTGTCCAGATCAAGGGAAGTAATAGTACCACTCTGTTCTGCCTTAATCAGACCACACCTGGAATACCGTGTCCAATTCTGGGCACCACAGTTTAAGAACGATATTGAGAAGCTGGAATGTGTGCAGAGGAGGGCAACCAAGATGATCAAGGGTCTGGAAACTAAGCCTTACGAGGAGCGCTTGAAGTGGCTGGGTATGTTTAGCCTGGAAAAGAGGAGATGTGATAGCCATCTTCAAATATCTTAAGAGCTGTCACATGGAAGAGAGAGCATGCTTGTTTTCTCCTGCTCTGGATTGTGGGACTCCAACCAATGGCTTCAGGTTACAAGGAAGGAGATTCCGACTAAACGTTTGGAAAAACAATTCTGACAGTAAGAGCTGTTTGGCAGTGGAACAGACTCCCACAAGAGGTAGTGGACTCTCCTTCCTTGGAGGTTTTTAAGTAGAGGTTGGGTAGCCATCTGTCACGGATGCTTTAGCTGAGATTCCTGCATTGCAGGGGGTTGGACTAGATCAGGCACGTCCAACAGGTAGATCGTGATCTACCAGAAGATCTACTGGACGTCTCTGGTAGATCACTGGTAGATCACTGGCTCCCCCCAAAGAACCTCAACAACTTTGGCTCCCCTAAAAAAAGCTCAACATTTTTGCCTTGCACCCCCAAAAAGCGGGGCTTTCCTCCTCCGTCAAACAAGCTCAACATCTTTGACCTGAACCCCTAAAAAATGGGCCTCCCTCCTTCCTAAAAGAAGCTGAACAACTTTGACATGAACCCCCCAAAAGGGGGTAGATCACTGCGAGTTTTTAACTCTGTGAGTAGATCGCAGTCTCTTGGGATTTGGCCACCCCTGGACTAGATGACCCATGGAGTCCCTTCCAATTCTAAGATTCTATCATTCTAAGACTAGAAATTAAATATTTTGGTGCATCTCTGAAACTGAGTGCCAAAGTGATGGCAAAACTTACAGGAAGAATTAGAAATCGGGAAGAGGAGGTCTTTAAGAAAGAACGGGGAAAGTTTATAATTTTTTGTGAAAAGCTATTGTAAACAAATACATACATTGGCAGGATTGACAGAAAACTTGCAGTAAAAATTTGAACTATGGATTGGCAAAGGATTTATAAAAGTAAGAGTTATGATAGAGATGCAGAGGGGGAAACCATTACATTAAGATCCACAATGGGGGTGGGGAGGGAAGTCAGACGGTATTATATATTTATGTATTTAATTCATTTGTTTATGTAAAATAGAAAATGCAAAAATAAAATTTATACATAAAAAAGACACTGAGTGCCAAAATGTGAACGGGGGGGGGGGGGGGGATGGGAGCATGATCTGCAGCATGCAATATTTTTCTCCATGCAATGAAAGGATTCATCTCCCGACTCCTGCATGTCGATGGTCTGTTAAAAGGAGAAAGCAAGACCCCCTCCCCCCCCTTAGTTGGTAACCCTTTTATTAAATAATAAAAATAAAGGCACAGGAGCCCTGCCCAGAAAGAAAGGTGGCAACTGCCCCCATGATGCATCTTCAGCCTGGCTCAAAGGGACTAGCGCCTTTAACTGATGCGTTTGCTTTGTTCCTCCCCTGCTTCTCCCCTTTGATACCCCTCTCCCTGCATCTCACCTCTGCTGCTCCTTGCAGCCATGCAGAATGTGCCTCTTCCTCTCCATCAGGCAGGAAAGGAAAGGAAGGGGCCCTCCCCACCCCCAACAAACTGTTTGGTCCTCTCTAGGACCCGGAGCTCTATTGATCCTGGCTCTTAAAGGGCCCGTTCACACGAGCTGTCGCTCTGGTCTAGCACAATGGGTGATGGAGGGCGAGGTGCAAGGAGGGTGTCAGGACTGGGTGATCGCGACTCTGTTGGGTGACAGGCGGGTGCACTAGCCACCAGGCACAGGCAGGGTTAATTTTTGCTAGGGATCAAGAAATTCCTGGCCACAGAAAGAATATGTGTAGACATTAAGTGCAAAAAAAAACCCCAGCAACGGCGATGATGAAACACAGTATCTGAGCACGTGCAGAAAGCCGTGCAATCGAGCGAGGCAGCAAGGAGCACGACCCGGTGCTGATAACAGCTGAGATTTACTCAGAGTAAACATGGATGGACAGGACTGGGCTACGTGAGGAATATTGTCAATTGCAGCCTTTTCAGTTCAAAGCCCCCTGGAAGTATTTTTATTTTTAATGGGACTTGTATCTACAAAGACATAAACATAGGATTGCCCTGTGAGAAAGATATCCACAGCATAAGGTAAGCAACAACAATAATAACAACACTGAATTTATGTAGATGTGAGATAATATTTTTAGGTATATGTTTTTAAATGCTAATCACTTGGAGACTTTTAAATTTTATTGTTTATTATTAAAATTTATTAGTCACTTGCTGCCAAAAGGTATCCAAGCGACTAGCATTTATAAACATATACATAAAACAGTATTATTAATTATAATTATAATTATTTATTATTATTAGATTTATTACCTGTCCTTGGCCAGCAGGTCCCAGAGTGGGTTGTAGCAATTTAAAATTCAGAATTTAAATGAGTCAAAACAAATTCCAGACAGGGTGGACTCTTGGGGATAGGGCATATTAAATGCTTACCATATGAGCCAAGCCAAAGGGTTGAACAGATCGAGCAGAGCTTCCTAGCAAGGCCAAAAATAAATGGAAAAAGGAATATATGCAGCTGTGTGCAACAGGGAGGCTGTGAGTTGAGCAAGGCTCCTGTTAGAAGGTGAACTGCAATAGGTATCTGCAACGGCAAGGAAAGCGAGTAGGCTGCAAATTATTGCTTATTGCTTATTGCAATATCTTGCAGTATTCTCAGTTTTTAACCATTTTGATCCCATTGCCAGGAGGGGCAGGAGAGAAAGGCGGGCAGCCAGGTTGGGCTGGGGTGTGTGTGTGTGTCTCAATTATTAGTACTATTTTGATGTTAAAAATAGATGCAGAAGCTCCCTTACTCCAGCTTTTCTCTAGCTGTCAAATTCTCTTTTGAGAGTCATAGAATCATAGAGTTGGAAGAGACCCCAAGGGCCATCCAGTCCAACCCCCTGCCAAGCAGGAAACGCCATCAAAGCATTCTTGACAAATGGCTGTCAAGCCTCTGCTTAAAGACCTCCAAAGAAGGAGACTCCACCACACTCCTTGGCAGCAAATTCCACTGTCAAACATCTCTTACTGTCAGGAAGTTCTTTCTAATGTTTAGGTGGAATCTTCTTTCTTGTAGTTTGAATCCATTGCTCCGTGTCCGCTTCTCTGGAGCAGCAGAAAACAACCTTTCTCCCTCCTCTATATGGCATCCTTTTATATATTTGAACATGGCTATCATATCACCCCTTAACCTTCTCTTCTCCAGGCTAAACATAGCCAGCTCCCTAAGCCGTTCCTCATAAGGCATCGTTTCCAAGCCTTTGACCATTTTGGTTGCCCTCCTCTGGACACGTTCCAGCTTGTCAGTATCCTTCTTGAACTGTGGTGCCCAGAACTGGACACAGTATTCCAGGTGAGGTCTGACCAGAGCGGAATACAGTGGTACTATTACTTCCCTTGATCTAGATGCTATACTCCTATGGATGCAGCCCAGAATTGCATTGGCTTTTTTAGCTGCTGCATCACACTGTTGACTCATGTCAAGTTTGTGGTCTACCAAGACTCCTAGTTTCGCCTGCTATGCACACCAGGAAGAAAATGGGGACTGGAGAGTGAAAGGACAGAGATGGCTTTAGAGGAAGCAGGGACCGGCCCAAGACAAAATGGCTGCCAAGCAGGAAACACCCTTGGGCTCCTCTTCCCAGACTCCTGTAGAGCGGAAGATGCTGCCAAGAAGGAAAATGGAGACTCGAGGCTCAAAGGACTTCAACTCCGGCGAGAGTTTGGAGGAAACGAGCCTTTCTCAGGTCAACAGGGGTGAATTTCGAAACCGGCGGCAGGTCAAAGAGGAGCCCGATAAGGGGTTGGCACAGCACTGGGAAGCCCAGTGGCAAGAGTTCCTGAAGACGGTGGAGTCGCCTCACTTGCAGTGGGGGAACCCGCAATTGGAGGAAGGGCCCAGCCCGGACATGAGCACCCAAGCACATGTGGCTTCCTCGGAGGGGTCGTCCAGACGAGAAACTCTGATCCCGCCACGCCTTGACAGGCAGAAGACCTGTGGCTTCTTGGAAGCTGCCATCATGGGAGATGTAACACAGGTGAAGGAAGAGAACTTGGACAATATCCTGGACAGCGGGGATGTGCCCCGGCAGCACTTTAGGCAACTGCGCTGCCAGGAGGGGGACGGGCCGCGCATGGTTTGCGCCCGGCTGTGCTTCTTTTGCCGTCAGTGGCTGAAGCCAGAAAGGCACTCGAAGGAGCAGATCCTGGACTTGGTGGTCCTGGAGCAGTTCCTGAGCATCCTGCCCCCGGAGATGCAGAGCTGGGTCAGGGATCGTGGCGCCGAGACCTGTGCCCAGGCGGTGGCCCTGGCCGAGGACTTCCTGCTGGGGCAGGAAGAGGATGGAAGGCTAGAGGAACGAGTGAGTATGTTAGTTTCATTTAACGTGGTTACCTCAAAGATCCTCTCACCCCTTATATACTCAGTCACAGACCCTCCAAGAGTCCCTATTTCCCAGGGACAGTCCCGGATTTACAGAAGCCGTCTCGGTTTCTGATTTGATCCTGGAATGTCCCACTTTTCTTTAGGGTGTCTCTATATTCTTTGGAGAGATGCTGGAGTTATGCGACCCCTGAGCCAAGGAGATAAGTAATTCTACACCCTTTAGAATTGGGTGTCTGCCTTCAGATAAGGCAGCCCTGTATAGGGAGGTTTTTTTAATGTTGAATGTTTCATTACATTTTTATTTTTTATTTTATACAATTTTTATTAGATTTTATGTTTTACAATTTTAAATACTCATTTAAACATCCTTACAATATCAACGACTTCCCTTCTTTTTCCATGGTTCATTTTGCATACCATAAATCCCTGCATATTTTACATAAACTAAGCCATTCAGACATCCATCAAAACTTATTTACACTGTTGAATTTATCTTAATGCTGCCAGCATTTTCAAGTGTACACAATCCCCCCCAATATATTCAATAAACGTTTTCCAGTCTTCTTTAAACATATGTTCTTTTTGTTCTCTTATTCTATATGTTAAGTCTGCAAGCTGCGCGTATTCCATCAGCTTAAGTTGCCATTCTTCTTTAGTTGAGACCTCGCTCGTTTTCCATTTTTGGGTTAACAAAACACAGGCCGCAATAGTGGAATGAACAAACAAACAAACAAATAAACAAAACATTACATTTTTATGTATGTTGGAAGCCGCCCAGAGTGGCTGGGGCAACCCAGTCAGATGGATAGGTGTGGTGTTCGTACAGAGACCCAGGTCAGTTCACGGACTATTGACCTGTACACCACTGCTTTATTCTTCCGCTGCCACCAATCAGGCTTCTTCTGGTGAAATACTGAGTCTCAGTCAGGTTGTAAAGTCAACAATGAAGATTAAAGTTTATTGAAGAACAAACAAGTTTTAAATATGTTCACAACGGTTTCTCAAATGCGCGCCCTTAACTAGATGTTGCACTATCTCACACTGTCATACTTCTCTCTCAGTTCTATCCAGTGTGGTGTAGTGGTTAAGAGCGTTAGACTCATAATCTGGGAAACCAGGTTCGCGTCTCGGCTCCTCCACATGCAGCTGCTGGGTGACCTTGGGCTAGTCACACTTCTCTGAAGTCTCTCAGCCCCACTCACCTCATAGAGTGTTTGTTGTGGGGGAGGAAGGAAAAGGAGAATGTGAGCCGCTTTGAGACTCCTTCGGGTAGTGATAAAGCGGGATATCAAATCCAAACTCTTCTTCTTCTATCCCTGTCTCTCACTTTAACTCACAACCGCTATGTTCGACTTTTACTCGCTCTGTCTGACTCTGACTCCTCTATTTGCCAATGGTAAACACCCTGGGCTGAGCCTCAAAACCAGGTTAATAATAATAATAATAATAATAATAATAATAATAATAATAATAATAAATTTATTATTTGTAACCCCCCCCCCCCGCCCGTCTGGCTCTCCCCAGCCACTCTGGGCGGCTTCCAACAAAAATAAAAAATAAAATAAAAAATACATTAAAATATCACATATTAAAAGCTTCCTTAAACAGGGCTGCCTTCAGATGTCTTCTGAATGTCAGGTGGTGGTTTATCTCTTTGACATCTGAAGGGAGGGCGTTCCACAGGGCGGGCGCCACTACCAAGAAGGCCCTCTGCCTGGTTCCCTGTAGCTTTGCTCCACCTCTGAGCTTCCTCATTGGTCAATCTACATTAACCATTTCCATCCCCCCTATACAAACATAATCACAAGGAATGGGCAAATGCCACATTATTATTATTATTATTAGCCCCTTGTCCTGATCCCTGTATCCAGCAGTGATCCAGAAACAGGGTCATAGGCTTCAGGCGAACCAGAGCTTTATGGCCGAGTGAAGATTTGAACCCTGGTCTCCCACATCTTGGTCCAACACTCTAACCACTGCACCACACTGCCTCTCATCGCATGTAAATTTGCTTGATATATAAGGCAGCATCTTCTCTCTGTTACAGTACAGAGGGCTAGTCAGGAAGGGCGAATCCATGAATTCCCCCCAAGAAGAGCTGACTCCATCGGACGTGGGCCTCTCTGGGGAGAGTGAGCAGGAGTGCGTCAAAGCCAACAAGATAGTCGGTAAGTATTGTTGTTACGTGAGAGTCTGGAAGGAAGTGGGTATCGGGTCGCTTTTAGATTGTTTGCTGGCATAACTCTCAAACCACCACGAATAAGTGAGGAGAGGAGTTCTCAAGTGAGGAGAGGAGTTCTCTTGTGCTCAGATCCTGCTTGTAGGCTTCCCATTGGGGCATCTGGTTGGCCAATGTGAGAAGGGGATCACAGAGTTGGAAGGGGGCCTGAGGATCATCTAGTCCAACCCCCTGCAATGCAGGAATCACAGATTGAACCTGCAACCTTGGCATTCTCAGCACCGCTCTCTATCCAACTGAGCTATCTAAGATGCTGGACGAAATGGGCCTTTGACCTGATCCCACAAAACTCTTCTTAAAATATATTTTAAGGCTACATAAGCTGTTTTGTTTTTGTTAAGTATTACCCTTCCTGAGTCTGGAGGATGTGGGTGAGCTATCTCTGAAAAGGATCTAGGAGTCTTGGTAGACCACAAACTTGACATGAGTCAACAGTGTGATGCAGCAGCTAAAAAAGCCAATGCAATTCTGGGCTGCATCAATAGGAGTATAGCATCTAGATCAAGGGAAGTAATAGTACCACTGTATTCCACTCTGGTCAGACCCTACCTGGAATACTGTGTCCAATTCTGGGCACCACAGTTCAAGAAGGATACTGACAAGCTGGAACGTGTCCAGAAGAGGGCAACCAAAATGGTCAAAGGCCTGGAAACGATGCCTTATGAGGAACGGCTTAGGGAGCTGGGTATGTTTAGCCTGCAGAAGAGAAGGTTAAGGGGTGATATGATAGCCATGTTCAAATATATAAAAGGATGTCATATAGAGGAGGGAGAAAGATTGTTTTCTGCTGCTCCAGAGAAGCGGACACGGAGCAATGGATTCAAACTACAAGAAAGAAGATTCCACCTAAACATTAGGAAGAACTTCCTGACAGTAAGAGCTGTTCGACAGTGGAATTTGCTGCCAAGGAGTGTGGTGGAGTCTCCTTCTTTGGAGGTCTTTAAGCAGAGGCTTGACAGCCACCTGTCAGGAATGCTTTGATGGTGTTTCCTGCTTGGCAGGGGGTTGGACTGGATGGCCTTGTGGTCTCTTCCAACTCTATGATTCTATGCTTCTAAATTAAATTACACTTTTTAAGAACCTTTCCTGTTGTGCGGTTCTTTTTCTTCCTTTCAGGAAAAGATTGTTCCTCTGCCACAGCAATGCTACATAAAAATGAAGAGGAAAACGGTGTCCTTGGATTTTTCGATCAAGTGGAATCATCTAGGCCGGCAGCGGGGAAAGGAGAAGCCAGCCTTACCCAGTGCAGGGATCATCATAGTACATTTGAGAGTCAGTCCAGGCCTGAGAGCTGGAGAGGAGACGGCCAAGGGAGTGAAGCAGACCTCCGCAAGAGCTTCAATGAAACCATGGCCTGGCAGGGGACTCCAGCAGGTGAGAGACAAAAGACTTGCAAAATTTGTGGAAAAAAGTTCAGCTGGAAAACTGATCTCATCAAGCACAAGAGGACTCACACAGGAGAAAAACCTTACAAATGTTTGGATTGTGGGAAGTGTTTCAGCCAGGTATCAGACCTTAACATCCACAAGAGAATCCACACGGGAGAAAAACCCTTTAAGTGCTCTCACTGTGGGAAACGTTTCAGCAGGAGCACAAACCTTATTGTGCATGAGAGGATGCACACAGGAGAGAAGCCCTATAAATGCTCATACTGCGAGAAAACCTTCTGTGCCGGCTCGCAGCTTATTAGTCATCAGAGAATCCACACAGGAGACAAGCCCTATAAGTGTTTTGAGTGTGGGAGAACCTTTAGTTGGGGCGCCACCTTTCGAAGACACCAGAGAATCCACACGGGTGAGAAGCCATATAAGTGCTTGGAATGCGGCAAAAGTTTCAGTTTCAAGTCTGTCCTTACTGCTCACGAGAGAACCCACACGGGAGATAAGCCCCATAAGTGCTCCGAATGTGGGAAAAGCTTTAGTCAGAGGGCTCACCTTAGTAGTCACCAGAGAATCCACACTGGAGAGAAACCATTTCAGTGTTCGCAGTGTGGGAAAAATTTTGGTCTGAGGTCAGTTCTGATTGCCCACGAAAATACTCACGTTTTAGAGAAGCCGCACAAGTGTTCAGACTGCGGGAAAAGTTTCAGCAACAAATCCCAGCTCACGAATCATCAGAGGCTGCACACGGGAGATAAACCTTACAAATGTTTTGTCTGCGGGAAAACATTCAACTTGAGCTCCCTCCTTACTGGACATTTGAGAACTCACACTGGAGAAAAACCGTATAAATGTTCCCACTGCGAGAAGTGCTTTGGTGGCCGATCAACTCTTGTGGCGCATGAGAGGACCCACACAGGCGAGAAGCCGCACAGATGCCCGGATTGTGGGAAAACCTTCAGCCAGAAGACTAATCTCAACAGTCATCAGAGAATCCACACTGGAGAGAAGCCTCATAAATGCCTGGACTGCGGGAAGGGCTTTAGTCAGAAATCGCACCTCCTTAATCACCAGAGGGACCACACGGGAGAGAAACCATTCAAATGTGCGTGCTGTGATAAATGCTTTGGCGCCAGGTCCACCCTCTTGGCGCATGAGAGGATCCACACGGGAGAGAAGCCACATGAATGCAAAGACTGCGGTAGGAGCTTCAGTCGGAAAGCGCACCTTGCCAGACATGAGCGAACCCACGGTGCTGGCAAAGCATTCTTGGTGCTCAGTCAGTAGGAAGGTTTCTGGGTGGCCAGAGATCATCAGTGAAAGGAAACCCGCCCTGTAAATAAACTATATAATTTTTGCTGCAGGAACAAAAACAGACTTTGTTAACTGCCCCATCCCACCCACATGTAATTTTGGAATAAATCCCAGAGAGATTGGGAGGGGGGGAGGAATTTCCAAGGGAGCCTGCCTAGATTTGGCTGCATGCATGATGTCATCATTTCTGGGATCTTCTTTAGGGATTGTTTTGTGCTTTTTTTTGGGAGGAAGGAGCCGTAACTCAGCAGTAGAGCACATAATCTGCCCAGAGCTTAGTGGTCAGTCCCTGACGTCTCCATTTTAAAGAAAGGATCTGGTAAGCAGGAACCAACTCTGTACAAGAGGGCAGAGGCGTAGGAAGGTCAGGTGGTACCCGGTGCAGAAAATTTCTTCTCACCCCCCCCCCCCATTGATTTTTTAAAATTATTTTATTTTTTGCCTACAAAAATGGTTTTACGTTATTTCATATTTTCTTACAAAGGAATAATAACAAGTAATAATAAAAAAACATTTTATTTATATCCTGCCAAAGTCGGGCTCAGGGTGGCTAACATCAGATACATAACATTGGTATAAAATCAAACAATAATTAAATTACCTCCTAAAAACATGTCAAAATCAAATTAAAGTCTAATTAGATGGCTTTCCGCAGGGTTAGGGTTGGGAACTGTAAGTGCTCCACTGAATTGAAATTTCAGCCTTCACAACATAGGAAAACAGCCAAGTAAACAGCTATTTTCATGGAGGAGGTTCAAGATATTAATTGATATGCATGAAATTTCATATGTAGCTATATAATCCCTAGTATAGTAAGATAAGACCTTTGGAGCAGGTATTTTTTTAAAAAAAGTTTTTTATGAACCACCCTAGTAGGGCAGTAATTGTTCCTTGATAATTTGTCACCCCCTCCATGAAGGAACCTGGGTTGGCCCGCCCCCTTCGCCCTCCCTTCCTACGCCCCTGCAAGAGGGGCCTACAACAAGCATTGCAGTGCTGAAAATGCTCTCTGTCCAAAAGCCAAGCCTCTCCATTCCATTCCGCCTCTCCAGTTTCCAGGATTTCACCACTACCAGTCAGCATTCCGTGCCAACTGAGCATGCTTAGTCCTTACTGGGATTTTATTCCACCGCCTCAGTTTCCAGCTTTTCCTCCACCCCACAACAGCCTTGACAGCATTCCATGGCCACTGAGCAGGCTCAGTCTTTATTGGGACTCCAGCACGCCTTAATATTTTGGTGGGTTTTTTTTTAAAAAAATACTACTGTATTTTTCTGTGTGTAAGACGATTTTATTATTTTTTTTAAATTAGGCAGTGGGTGGGTGAGCTTTTGGTGGCGGCAACCCCACCCCCCAAAAAAGCTCAAGAAATAATGATTTATTAATTTTGGGTTCAAAAAAATATGGGGTGTCTTATACATGGGGGTGTCTTATACAGTGCTTTTTTTTCCTTTAAAAAATGTTTAGGGGTACTCTCATTTTAACTCAAGACAATCACCGTTTTATAGTTCAAATTGGGAAAAATAAATACAGTAAATGGACAAAAGTTTTATAGTTCAAATTGGGAAAAATAAATACAGTAAATGGACAAAAGTACAAAGTGACAGGTCATGCTGCCATTGGAAATGGAACACGTTTGTATTGGGTGGCGTAAACCACCTTTTGAGTTTATGCAACAGTTTATCGTCAAAATGGAGGAAAATGGCAGTTTTCTGCTATTGCAGTGGAAAGAATCTGCTAATACAGTGGTACCTTGGTTCTCGAACTTAATCCGTTCCGGGAGTCCGTTTGACTCCTGAAACTGTTCAAAAACCACGGAACAGCTTCCGATTGGCTACAGGAGCTTCCTGCACTCAAGCGGAAGCCACGTCGGATGTTCGGCTTCCGAAAAACATTCGCAAACTGGAACACTTACTTTCGGGTTTGCAGGTGTTCGGGAGCCAATTTGTTCGGCAACTAAGCCGTTTGAGAACCAAGGGACCACTGTATTACTAACGGCTTCCCAGTGTTTCACCAGGGGCGCCTACGTTTACAATGGAACGTGACGTAGAACCCACAGGTTGAATAAAAAGTTGTCCTGTCAACCAATTTTTATTATTCTGTGTGCATCTGCCCTTATTTGAGTGCATGTAACCCATTAAAATGGAATGGATTTAATGTTTTGACATTGCAGCGTTGGTGTCTGTTTATAATGGAACTTAACTTGGGTGCATTTGAGTTGCATGAGCAAAGGACAAATGGGTCCCTGCCCCATTTAAGACTCTGGATGTGTGTTTGGGGGGATGCAATAAAGAGAAGAGGCTCCATAAGCAGGGGAACCAGTGTCATTTTTATTCCCAGTAGGGCTCTTCACGGCTATATGGAAGTCACATATTCATTGGACTAAAGCGCTTTCCCCTCCAGCACGGAAATTAAATTGCAGGAAAAGCTTTACTTCAAGGTCAAGGAACCTGAGGAATGCAGCTCTCTGGGCCTCTCCCCCAGGCCACATTCCCTCGCTGGGTCTGCTCCGCATAGTCCTTGATAACTTTGCCTGACTGGAACGATTCCTTGAACTCTGAGCATGCCTCTTGTGTAGTAGAAAAATCTGCCCTTATTCCCTTATGGGGTACACAAGAGCCCTTGCAAGTTCCCTGCAGGTTCTCCATCGGTAGGAGTAAAAACAGAGGCCAACCAGAGAAAAATTGAGAAGCAAAGCCTTTATTTTCACTGTTGCAACAGGGTGCTTTCCTCTCACACATGAGCAGGAAAAGGACCCAGAACAATGGTGGGCAAGCTCCTATATAGACTTCGAAATTCCCCCCCTTCCGCTCAAGACCACCCCCCCTATACATCATACATACATCACAAAAAGGGGTGTAACGCAGATACATCAGATACCCCTCAGATACCCCTCAGATACATCACAGCCACATCATAGAAAAAGGCGGTCTCCAGCCCAGCAGAAATCTTGAGTTGTTTACCTCCTGTCTGCCACTTCATATGATAATGTCTTACCTGATTGCCTTTCCTGGGCAGTTCACTCTTTTGTTATTATAACCACTAATTCCTGAATCTAGGTCACAGGTCACAGGCCCACACCCTGTCCATATCTTGAGTGTGCCCTTAAGACAGGATGGTGTGAGGCCTGTCTTTCTGTGCTGTTTTCAGACACCCCTCTCTGTTCATGTCTCAAATAGTGTACTGGGGTGTTTTAAAAGGAAGCTCTCCCCCCCCCCGAAATTCCCACAACAATCCCCCTCTCTGAGGCAAGATTGTTGTGTAACAACCAATCATTGCCTCACACAATCCATGGTCACGTATTCGCCTTCTCCCATTGGGGACAGCTTAGGGAAAGGTGGGGGCTGTGGAGAGTTGTCATCATGGCGGGAAAAATTAAATGGATACCTTTGTGTAAATCTGAAGTCTTGCAAGTCAAGCCCCTAAGGGATATTTGCAAGTGCACATAGCTGGACATAGGACATAAAAATAACACATGTTGCATTTTGTTACTAAATTACTTGTGATAGTCCAGGACGTTGGGATAAACTTTTTCCCAATAGTGGTCTATGCTTTACACTCAGCAGGAAAGTGACTGAAAAGTGCAGTGTTTTTTGTTTGCCAATTTATATGTTCCCAGGTGACAAATCTAGCTTCCTCTGGTCTCACCTCCATACCACAGCCGCAACAATCCCTGGGGAATCCCCTGAGGGCTTTCCTCGTGACCATTCTTGCCTGGTATTTGCCATAGATTTGGACAGGCTTAGAACACGTCATGAGAGAAATGTCCTTGCCTAACCTTCCTATGGGATTTTATTTTATAGGCTGGTCTTGCACTCATGGGAAAATTGCTCAGTTGTTCTAAGGGGACCAAAGAAAGGTCATTGCACCTGGGATACATGCCCAATCAGAACTGAGCCAAATTAGAATTTATTTAGCCCATGGTTGTTACTTTCCAAACCAATCTGTTAAAACCATTTTATAAAAGGGCAGTTTTTGTTCAAATTGGTAAATTTAATTCTATAAGGGATAATTCCTGCAAAATCAAAGCATATGCAGTTTTCCGTTATCTGGGCTTTCATGGATCGATCCTGAAGTTTATCCTTGGTAAAATTTAAATGTGTAGAGAAAGTTGGACCGGGAAATGTGGTCATAAATTGGTCTAACCTAAATGTGGGACTATTAGAAAACATAAAATGCATGAGAATTCCTCCACTAGTCTAAACAATAAGAATTAAAGCAGTACATCAGACATAAAACAATTAAACACAAAATTGGGTCGCCCCCCCCCTTTGTGGGAATCACATATTACCAAGCACATTTAAGCATTCTTACATTACAACACATAACACACACAACATACAGTTATTAATTCCAGACTATTTGGATATCCTTTAGGAAGTCATGAGATTTTTTGAGACAATTCTTGGTTTTACACGTATCCTTAACCATTAGGTACAAGGGCTTGAGGTCAGAAAAAGAGAAGATGTCCTTAAAGCGCAACTTTCCCCCCTTTGTCAGCTTCACCCCCCCCCAGTCTGTCCTTTTGAATGAGATTCCGTGGCCACTTTTAAAACTCTGGTGTCTGTTGCTGTTGCAGGTGATAGTCTTATGGTCACAAGGAATTGGGCTGAGGGTTTTCCATCATTGGGTCTGCATTAACATCTGATATCCTGTACGGGGCAGGGTTTGGGGCTAAAAGACAGAGTTATCAAGGAAGTAAAAGCCAAAAAGGAGAGAATCTCCTTGAGTTTTTCTGGGAAGCTGCAAACAAAATAAATCTTAGCTAAGTATTTATTCATTTCAATATTATCATCACATTTCCATTATAATTACTGCTGTTGTCTGCTGTTTAAATATAAAAATATTAAGGGGAAGCAAAAACAAAAATTAGATTACTCCAAAGATAAAATATTAAAAGGAAACAACAACAAAAATTAGATCACCAGTTAAATAATTTTTTTCAAAGAAAAATAAATAAACAGTAAACTAATGGAAAAATAAACTTAAAATTCATCATGTAAGTTTTGGAGATACGATAAAATGAAGGACCTTATTCCATGTGTTGCACATGTTCTCAAAATATAAAAACATGACCTGAGGAACCAAAAATAAATAAATGCTAAAACACGCAAAATTTTAAACATCCCAAATAAAAAAAAAGAAAAAGGAAAAAATGTTTCTTTCTGAGGGAAGTAGTTTGAGGCTTCTCAAATATCCAAGCTGTGAAAGAATCTTGCATGTTAGATTGAGGGAAGGGAAGGATTAACAGAGGTAAATGCTTTGGGTTGAAATGCAAATGTGAGATAATACATCTTGAGTGCCCACTGAGATAGAACAATGGAATGTTGGTTGCTCTGTCTGTCACCTGGGGAGAACAGTCCCCCCCCATTCTCCCCCCCCCCTTCGGAGACAGAATTTGCATTAAGGGCTGAAAGAATTGCAAATTCTTTCTCTGCACTTTTTGGGTCTCCATATCCTGTTGAAAGAGAAAATTGTTTCATGTGGAAATCTGTCAGGAGATGTTCCTAAAATGCATTAAAGAAAACCTGTTCTAAAATTCATTTAAATCACGACCCTCTCATTTTACCTGTGGAAAGATTTTGGCATGTTGTTTTTATGGCCCAATACTTAACTCTTTTGTTGTTCCTCAAGTAGCCCCTGGGGCAAAGGACACAAAGGGTGTTTTCCTTCAATTCCAAGTTAACATAAGGATTGAATTTAAGTTCCATGTGGAGAGCATGTGACCTTGTCACCTCTTAGTAAAACCCCCTTTTTTGACATAGCCTCTGTGCATGTACAGAGTTCATGACTCAGAAATCTATTGTACCATAAAAGTGTTGCACCTTTTGGCTAAATTACCATTTGAATAAGGCCAAGATTGGGTTTTCCTTCAGCAGGAACTTAATGAAGGGGAAGGGGAAGATTAGTCAGTTTAAATCCATTTCCCTAGGTTGATGTAAAAAGACATTTCTGATACATGCTATTTCCTGTTTCTTGCTGCTTAGGAGATAGGCTTAGAAATTTAGTATCCAGGCAACCCAACCCTTCTATCAAAGAGCTGAAATGAAAGTTTGGTCAAATTAAATTCCTCATGAAGTCTCAGCTTTAATGACATGTATGTATGTATGTATGTATGTATGTATGTGTTATAAGAATTTAAGGTCTCAAATATATAAATTAAATGTACAAGGCAAACACGTACATAAATACATAAACCACATGTCTGAAACAGTACAGGAAGACAGTCCTGAAACCATTTTGACTCTCCCAAACTGACGAAATGTTTCTCTGCAAGGAGGGAAGAACTGGGAAAAAAACTCTAGTTACAGGTAGGTAGCCGTGTTGGTCTGCCATAGTTGAAGCAAAATTTAAAAAATCCTTCCAGTAGCACCTTAGAGACCAACTAAACAGAAGTCTTCACTGTATCTGAAGAAGTGTGCATGCACACGAAAGCTCATACCAATAACAAACCTAGTTGGTCTCTAAGGTGCTACTGAAAAAACCTCCCCATTGTCTCTGTGCTCACAAATCCTGCCTTAAGGGCTCATTTAAGGTGTGAATAGGATGAGCCTGTGACCTTAATTCCTAGATTCAGGAATTAAGTAGTTATAATAACAAAAGAGCGGCCAAAACCCAGATAATGCAATCAGGTAACTTGCCAGACAGGAGATAAACAACACACTCAGGATTCTGTTTTAGACCGCCCCAAGTGATGTATGTATGATGTTTCTGGGGGTGGTCTGGAGTTTGAGGGTGGGCAATTCGACAGTGGAATTTGCTGCCAAGGAGTGTGGTGGAGTCTCCTTCTTTGGAGGTCTTTAAGCAGAGGCTTGACAGCCACCTGTCAGGAAGGCTTTGATGGTGTTTCCTGCTTGGCAGGGGGTTGGACTGGATGGCCCTTGTGGTCTCTTCCAACTCTATGGTTCTATTCTATGATTCTTTTAATTCCAAAAGTCTATATAACAAACTCACCTTTGTTCTCCTCCTCTCTCCTGCGTGTGAGGGGAGCACCCTGTTGCAACAGTTTAATAAAAGATCAGGCTTACTAGCTGCTTTGCTTCTCAATATTCTCTGGTTGGCCTCTGTTATTTCCTCCTACCGATGGAGAACCTACAAAGGACTCTATAAGGGCCCTTGTGTACCCCATAAGGGAATAAGGGCAGGTTTTGATTACAACATTTGTATGTATGGGGTCACGAAGAGTTGGACACGACTTAACGACAATCAATCAATCAATCAGCAGGGCCTGGCAAATGTAAAAACCTGCATTCCTGGCTCCATCTGCTTTTGACTTTGGCCCAAGCTCCTGCTGTCACATGGCCCCCAGAAGGTTGCTTACAAGTAAATGAGGCGCACAGGCCGAAAAAGGTTTCCTACCACTGCATTACATACTGCATGCTACAGTGGGGCAATGTGAGAGCATTGCATAGAATTGGAGATCTGGAAGGGACCCAAAGTCATCTAGTCCAAACCCTTGCAATACAGGAGTCTCAACTAAAGCATCTGTTTTCCCGCAGGTGTGAAACATGGATAGGGGGCACTAGCATTGCAGGAAGGGGTGTTCGCGTGTGGAGCCAGCCTTTTGCAGTGGGGGGAGAATCAGGACTTGGTTTTACAACACACACCTCTCAAGCTCTGGGAGTGGGGGGGGACCTTTTTACGCAAATACACGATTTGTGGAGGGGAACTGCCAGGTCGGTGAGCTGGGGCAGGGTTTTTGTGGGGAGGGAAGCTGCTCACAGATTTGGAGTGATTCCTGCCTGCCCCTTATGGGCCGACCTTACCCCACTTGGCCAAATCTCATTGAGACAGCTTTGCTGTGGCCCCATTGAAATGGGAAACGGGGTGGGGTGTGGGGCTGGAGACATGATTGGGGTGAGGGGTGCAGGCCAGGTCGGGTGGGGGAGGATGGAGCTGGCAATAAATTTTCTCTTAAGGACACTTTTGCAGTATTTCAGGTTATTAAAGTACAAGACTGCCAATGTCAAAAAACAAAACAAAAGCATCCGTGACAGATGGCCATCCAACTTCTGCTTAAAAACTTCCAAGGAAGGAGAGTCCACAACCTCCCAAGGAAGCCCATTCCATTGTCGGACAGCTCTTACTGTCAGAAAGTTTTTTTCCCCGTATGTTGAGTCGGAATCTCCCTTCTTGTAACTTTAAGCCTTTGGTTTGAGTCCTACCCTGCTGAGCAGGAGAAAACAAGCTTTAAAATTTCCTTTAAAAAATTTTTTAATGGAGTAGGAATACAAGTAACTTAATTTAAACAAGTTTAAATATAAACGATCAGCATCATCCTGCTAGAGATACACACTTAATTTCCATTTATTTTACCGGGTGTTTGTAAATCCTGCTAGAGGAGACCACAGGCAAATCTAGTTTAACCAACCCTACCACTCCCAGGTAGGAAACTAGATAGAATCATAGAATCATAGAGTTGGAAGAGACCACAAGGGCCATCCAGTCCAACCCCCTGCCAAGCAGGAAACACCATCAAAGCATTCCTGACAGGTGGCTGTCAAGCCTCTGCTTAAAGACCTCCAAAGAAGGAGACTCCACCACACTCCTTGGCAGCAAATCCCACTGTCGAACAGCTCTTACTGTCAGGAAATTCTTCCTAATGTTTAGGTGGAATCTTCTTTCTTGCAGTTTGAATCCATTGCTCCGTGTCCGCTTCTCTGGAGCAGCAGAAAACAACCTTTCTCCCTCCTCTATATGACATCCTTTTATATATTTGAACATGGCTATCATATCACCCCTTAACCTTCTCTTCTCCAGGCTAAACATACCCAGCTCCCTAAGCCGTTCCTCATAAGGCATCATTTCCAAGCCTTTGACCATTTTGGTTGCCCTCCTCTGGACACTTTCCAGCTTGTCAGTATCCTTCTTGAACTGTGGTGCCCAGAATTGGCACCAATTCTTCCCAGATGCCTCTGGGAAGCCTGCAAACAAGGGACCTGTGACTATTTGCAAATTTTGTTTTTGATCATTTATTCAAATGGCATTTGCCGCACCCACAACCCTCTGGCTTTGTTTATTTCATCCCTTTCCTCCGCCTACTTGCTTACATATCTTCCTACATTTTTACGAGGTTTTTGGATGAGATAATAAGCCGCAGCTCCCATCGGACGCAGCTCTTCAGCGCGGCTCTCTAAGAGTTAAGGAGAACGAGTTGCAGCTCCTAGGAATCCCCAGGCCCAGGAAGGTGAAAGGGGAGCGAGAGCGTGTCTGTTCGGGGAAAGGGGGCGAGAGAGAAAAAACGCCAAAGTTCCTTCCTGTTTGAATTGCCTTCAGCGGCGGATGAATGGAGGAAAGAGCCGAGCGAGGGAAAGCGGCTTGCGATGCAGAGGGGAGAATGGTGAGTAAGCAGCAATGGAGGGAACGCAGACCGGATTCTCCTCTCTGGAGGTTCTGCGCTTTCTAACAGCTGGGTGGCAGGCAGAAATCCAACAGGGGAAGCTTTTCTCTTTCTCTTTTTCTTCTTCTCCCCTGCTCCCCGGGCGTTCAAGTTTCTGCCTGCAAAATCAGCCGCTGAAGCCAGGGAATAAAAAGGGAAAGCGCCAAGAACAAAGACGCCACCAAGCCATTTAAACACTTAAGCAAAATAATAATAATAATAATAATAATAATAATAAGTAATAGTAATAATTTTATTACTTATGCCCCGCCCATCTGACCGGGCCTCCCCAGCCACTCTGGGCGGCTTCCAACAGAATATAAAAAAAACACAATAAAACATCAAACGTTAAAAACTTCCCTAAAAGAGAATGTTGCTTTGCTGTTAAGCAAACGGAGGCGCCAGCAGGGTGGTGGTTGTTGTTTAGTCGTGTCTGACTCTTCGTGACCCCATGGACCAGAGCACGCCAGGCACTCCTGTCTTCCACTGCCTCCCGCAGTTTGGTCAGACTCATAGAATTGATAGGTTTGATCTACTTGCAGTCCATGGGACTCTCAAGAGTCTCCTCCAGCACCATAATTCAAAAGCATCAATTCTTCGGCGATCAGCCTTCTTTATGGTCCAGCTCTCACTTCCGTACATTACTACTGGGAAACCCATAGCTTTAACTATACGGACCTTTGTTGGCAAGGTGATGTCTTTGCTTTTTAAGATGCTGTCTAGGTTTGTCATTGCTTTTCTCCCAAGAAGCAGGCGTCTTCTAATTTCGTGACTGCTGTCACCATCTGCAGTGATCATGGAACCCAAGAAAGTAAAATCTCTCA
Source organism: Darevskia nairensis (assembly GCA_034642065.1). NCBI lineage: Eukaryota > Metazoa > Chordata > Lepidosauria > Squamata > Lacertidae > Darevskia > Darevskia nairensis. Next base: position 122,012 of record JAWWNI010000437.1, read on the forward strand.
CTGCCTCAATTTCTTCCGTTTCTATTTGCCAGGAGGTGATGGGACCAGTGGCCTTGATCTTAGGTTTTTTTATATTGAGCTTCAGACCATATTTTGCGCTCTCCTCTTTCACCCTCATTAAAAGGTTCTTTAATTCCTCCTCACTTTCTGCCATCAAGGTTGTGTCATCAGCATATCTGAGGTTGTTGATATTTCTTCTGGCAATCTTAGTTCCGGCTTGGGATTCATCCAGTCCAGCCTTTTGCATGATGAATTCTGCATATAAGTTAAATAAGCAGGGAGACAATATACAGCCTTGTCGTACTCCTTTCCCAATTTTGAACCAATCGGTTATTCCATATCCAGTTCTAACTGTAGCTTCTTGTCCCACATAGAGATTTCTCAGGAGACCGATGAGGTGATCGGGCACTCCCATTTCTTTAAGAACTTGCCATAGTTTGCTGTGGTTGACACAGTCAAAAGCTTTTGCGTAGTCAATGAAGCAGAAGTAAATGTTTTTCTGGAACTCTCTAGCTTTCTCCATAATCCAGCGCATGTTTGCAATTTGGTCTCTGGTTCCTCTGCCCCTTCGAAATCCAGCTTGCACTTCTGGGAGTTCTCGGTCCACATATTGCTTAAGCCTGCCTTGTAGAATTTTAAGCATAACCTTGCTAGTGTGTGAAATGAGCGCAATTGTGCGGTAGTTGGAGCATTCTTTGGCACTGCCCTTCTTTGGGATTGGGATATAGACTGATCTTCTCCAGTCCTCTGGCCACTGCTGAGTTTTCCAAACTTGCTGGCATATTGAGTGTAGCACCTTAACAGCATCTTCTTTTAAAATTTTAAATAGTTCAGCTGGAATATCATCACTTCCACTGACCTTGTTGTTAGCAATGCTTTGTCCTTAATTGTGGTAATCTTTGTACGAAATGTTCCTTTCATATCTCCAATTTTCTTGAACAGATCTCTGGTTTTTCCCATTCTGTTGTTTTCCTCTATTTCTTTGCATTGCTCGTTTAAAAAGGCCCTCTTGTCTCTCCTTGCTATTTTTTGGAAATCTGCATTCAGTTTCCTGTATCTTTCACTATCTCCCTCACATTTTGCTTGCCTTCTCTCCTCCGCTATTTGTAAGGCCTCGTTGGACAGCCACTTTGCTTTCTTGCATTTCTTTTTCATTGGGATGGTTTTCGTTGCTGCCTCCTGTATAATGTTACGAGCCTTCATCCACAGTTCTTCAGGCACTCTATCCACCAAATCTAAATCCTTAAACCTGTTCTTCACTTCAACTGTGCATTCATAAGGAATTTGATTTAGATTGTATCTTACTGGCCCAGTGGTTTTTCCTACTTTCTTCAGTTTAAGCTGGAATTTTGCTATAAGAACCTGATGATCTGAGCCACAGTCAGCTCCAGGTCTTGTTTTTGCTGACTGTATAGAGCTTCTCCATCTTTGGCTGCAGAGAATATAATCAATCTGATTTCAATGCTGCCCATCTGGTGATGTCCATGTGTAGAGTTGTCTCTTGTGTTGTTGGAAAAGAGTGTTTGTGATGACCAGCTTGTTCTCTTGACAGAACTCTATTAGCCTTTGCCCTGCTTCGTTTTGAACTCCAAGGCCAAACTTGCCAGTTGTTCCTTTTATCTCTTGACTCCCTACTTTAGCATTCCAATCACCTATAATGAGAAGAACATCCTTCTTTAGTGTCATTTCTATAAGGTGTTGTAAGTCTTCATAGAATTGGTCAATTTCAGTTTCTTCAGCACCGGTAGTGGGTGCATAAACTTGGATTACTGTGATGGTAAAAGGTCTGCCTTGGATTCGTATCAAGATCATTCTATCATTTTTGAGATTGCATCCCAGTACAGCTTTCGCCACTCTTTTGTTGACTATGAGGGCCACTCCATTTCTTTTACGGGATTCCTGCCCACAGTAGTAGATATGATAGTCATCCGAACTGAATTCGCCCATTCCCGTCCATTTTAGTTCACTGATGCCCAGGATGTCAATGTTTATTCTTGCCATTTCATTTTTGACCACATCCAGCTTACCAAGGTTCATGGTTCTTACATTCCAGTTTCCTATGCAATATTTTTCTTTACAGCATTGGACTTTCCTTTCGCTTCCAGGCATATCCGCAACTGAGTGACCTTTCGGCTTTGGCCCAGCCGCTTCATCAGCTCTGAATCTACTTGTACTTGTCCTCCGCTCTTCCCCAGTAGCATGTTGGATGCCTTCCGACATGAGGGGCTCATCTTCCAGCATCATAACTTTTAGATGCCTGTTGTCTTTGTCCATGGAGTTTTCTTGGCAGGGATACTGGAGTGGCTTGCCAGTTCCTTCTCCAGGTGGATCACGTTTGGTCCAAACTCTCCACTACGACCTGTCCATCTTGACCTGTCCATAGCTTCCCTGAGTAATTCAAGCCCCTTCACCACGACAAGGCAGTGGCCCCGTGCAAACCGAGGAAAGGACTCCCACACCTTTTAAAATGATGCAGAAGAGGGGGTTTCAGCAGGGTAGAGCTTTGCGCTAGATTTTGTTGCTGTGCACTTATCCTCCAAAATGAAAGGTTGGGCTCCAGTTTGGAGGTCTGGTTTGGGGGCCCCAGCTATTTTTTCTGTGTCCCCGATTTTGATAGCAGTGGCATGTGTACGTTTATGTATGCATGTGTTTTATATATTGCTCTCTCATGGCCACCAAGCTTTAAAAGGAAATCAGCCACATTCAGGCAAGATAAGGCTACCAGTGGTTGCTAGGCTAGCCACAATGCCGATGCTCTCGACCTCCGCTGTTGGGAGGCAGCCTGTGCCCCTGAATAACAGCTGCTGGAATTCAGAAGCAGGGAGAGTGTGGCTGTTGCCCTCAGGTCCTACTTGTGGGTTTCTTAAATCCTGCCATGCCACTTTTAAAAATCAGTATCAGATGTGAAAGAACCTGTGACCCTCTAGCTGATGCTGAATTCGAACTCCCATCATCCCTAGCTACTGGCCGTGCTTGCCAGGGCTGATAGGATTTAAAGTTCAGCAACATCTGGAGGGCCAAAAGTTCCCCACCCCTGATCTGTATTCTGTCCAATATCTTCTTTGCCTGGCCTACTTCACAGGGTTGTTGCGAGGATAAAATGGAGAGGGGAAGAACCATGTCACTGCCTTGAGCTTTTTGGAAGAAAGGAGGGATATAAATGCAAGATCATATTTGTTATTCTCATTTCTGGTTTACCTCTCTCCCATCCCAGAGAGAGCCCTTCCTTCTCATCTGGAATGTCTATCTGGCTAAATGTTAGCCAAGAAGAATCCCTGGTTCATCTCTGCTGCCTGCTGAATGACACCCATCCACCTTTACATGGCAAACTGGATCTAAGGACCGAGACAGAGACAGAGGCTGGATATTTGTTCCAACTTTCAGTGAGGAAGCGAGAAGTTCTCTGGGATAAAGAGGGAGACTGAATTTGGATGAGGCCATTCTGGGCCCGAGACAAGATGGCCACCAGGGAAGGGACACAGGCCGGCTTTGGCCTGCGGTTCCACGCAGAGCTTGAGCAAGGAGTCCCCCAGCAGATCAAAATGGAGGATGAGGATACCTCGGATTCCACCTCGGGGGAAGGGTTGGAAGAAGCCCCTTACATCATCCAGGCCGGAAGCATCCGCGAATTCCTGCAGAGGCCTACCGGAGACCAGGAAACTGGCAATGGGCTGCTTCAGCATTGGGAAACCCAGTGGCAGGACTTTCTGAAGACCCTGGAATGCCCTCGCTTGGAATGGGAGACACCACAGATCCTCGAGGAACCCACCCCATGGAACAACACCAAAGCTTTCCTGGCCTCCTTTGAGCAAGTGGCAGAAGCGTGCCGGTGGCCCCGAGAGGACTGGATGGCCCATCTTCTGCCAGCCCTTAGCGGGGAAGCTGAGCAGATCTTCAGCAACCTGGACAGCAGAGACAGGATTGACTACGACAAAGTTAAGGTGGCCATCTTGCGTGGGGATGCCGTCATCAGGGAGAGGCAGCGCCTGAACTTCCGCTGCTTCTGCTACCAGGAGGCCGAGGGGCCAAGAGGCGTTTATGGGCAGCTCCAGCAGCTGTGTGGTCAGTGGCTGAAGGTGGAGAGGCACTCGAAGGAGCAGATCCTGGAGCTGCTGATCCTGGAGCAGTTCCTGAGCATCCTGCCGCCGGAGATGCAGAGCTGGGTCGGGGAACATGGGCCGGAGACCTGCTCCCAGGCGGTGGCCCTGGCCGAGGACTTCCTGCAGAGGGCGTATGCTGGAGAGAGTTGGGAAGAGCAGGTGAGAGTCTAGATTTTCCAGCTTTGCCGTACGTTTCTCTCTTCAAGGTTACACCCCTGCTCTCGACAGCAATGCCTGGTGAGCTGGTCCAGTTATGATGAAAACAGACAAATATCCTACGCAGAGGAGATGGGGTTGCACGTTCTGCAACAAAAAGTTGCAGCATGGTTTGTTCCTTGTTCAGGTTTCTAGACACTCTTTTCCACATAAATCCTCCTCCCGCAGAATTATGCTTAGTCCTCACTGGGCTGCTTTGGGGGGGGGGCAGTGATTCACTGTATTTATTACATTCATAGGCCACCTTTTCCTCCAAGTAGCTCAAGGGTGAGGTACATGGTTCTCCCCTTTTTATTTTATCCTCACAACCACCCTGTGAGGTAGGTTACACTGAGAGACAGTGATTGGCACCAGGTCGGCCAGTGAGTTGCATGACTGCATTTGAACCCTGATCTCTCTCACTAACTGCTACACCACACTGGCTCTCCCAGTGTATTTAGAAACATTTATATGCACGAACTATGCTTTATATGGACGAACTAGAATTATGCTCTAAAAGTAAAGAGTCTTGATAAAGTCGTCCATTTAGCTCAGTTTGGTTGGCCAGAAAGGGTTAGCCTGTCAGGCATGTGTACCAAGAAATGTCGTAAAAATAAAGAGCAAATAAAACCACGAAACATACACCGGGAAATGACATAAACACACTCTTAAGAGTTCAAGGAATTTAAGAGAAGTAAGCATGTTTGTAGAGTAAAAGATGAGGCCAGGGGCATGTGAGGAAGGAAGTGAGCTAATACCCAGGGCTTTTCTTCAGCTGGAACTCAGTTCCGACACCTCTCAGGCGGGGGCCATTGCCATTCTAAGAGAATGAGGGAGGTGTTCATGGTGAGTTCCCGCATCTCTTTTTCTAGAAAAATAGCACTGGTTAGATCAACATTGGAAGGGATCTTGGCATAAAAATCCCAAAAGAGGTTCCATGTTAGTGTGTGAAGGCCTTGACTGCTTGAACAAGGCAGGTGTCCCTATGGCCCCACAGCACCAGCTGAGGAGGAGGCCTCACTCTGCCCAACGGTAGAGCCAATCCTGTCAGGCTGCACTTGGGCACAATCTGCTTCACTTTCCCATGGCCGCCACCCCTCATGACCTCTGCTCCCAAATCCTTTCTTGAAGAGGGTTCTTACCTTTCTTTTCTAGGGCAACCCAGTCAAATGGGTGGGGTAAAAGAATATATTCTATTCTATTCTATTCTATTCTATTAATTATTATTATATTATATTATATTATATTATATTATATTATATTATATTAATTATATTATATTATATTATATTATATTATATTATATTATATTATATTAGTTGAATTTAGTCCGTTAATAACAGGCGCTAGAACATAGGGGCTGCGCGGGAGGAGAAGAAGCAGCGGCCGGAGGAGCCGAGCGGCGGGATGGGCGAGCAGGGAGCGGCGACGCCCGCGGGAGGGGGCGACTCGCAGAGGGGCGCCGGAACAGCAGCCCGAGCCGGAGCCCGAGCAGTGGGCCTTGGCAGCCTCGGAGGCGGCGGCAGTGGGTGAGCGCAGGTGGACAGGGGCACCCCGGCAGCGCGCTCTTCTGGGGACCCAGCGGGCGGCGGGCGGCCCGATCCTCCGCATGCGCGCTCGGAAGGAAGCCATCCTCCCCATGTCCGTGCGAGGCGGCGGCACTGAGGCAACTGACGACGCGCCTGCGCACGGCCGCCCTCTCCGACACGCCCCCTCTCCGCCCGCTCCAATCCCTGCGTCCCTGTGTGACATGCGCAGTGGCAAAATGCCACTGACACACGGAACGCACGCAGGGACACAGGGACTTTATTATATAGGATTATATTATATTATATTTATTTATTTCAGGAGTTGGGACCAATTGAGGAGGTCGCTCTGGATTTCTCTGAGGAAGACGAGACCCCACTGAATGGGGAGGGGAGGCCTGGTTACACAGATGCCGATAGGGAGGATGACGACAGCGACGTCACCTCACTAGGTAAGGATGACTATTGATTTTCACTTAAAAACAACACCAATGGATTCTCTTCAGCGAACTGAGACTGGCCAACAGTAAAACCATGGGCTAGGCCCCATCCTAGTCCTCCTCGGAATAGGCCCATTACACTTAATGGGCATGACTGACTTAGGTTCACTAATTGCAGTGGGTCTACTCTGTGTCTACTCCTTAAAATGTATAATAACCAATTGCTATAAAAATGACGGCAGCAGTTGACCATTGCAGTGGTCACGGAAACAAACAAAGCGCAGACAGGTGGCAGTAAGAAAGTGTCAGGATAGGAAGGAGCTATTTCTGCTGCCGCCGCCACCCACTCCCCATCGTTGCAGGGGGTTGGACTAGATGACCCTTGGGTCCCTTCCAACTCTTAAGATTCTATGATTCTACATCCAGACCTGCTGGATAGCTCAGTTGGTTAGAGCATGGTGCTGATAATGCCAAGGTCTCAGGTTCAATCCCAGTAAGGGACAGCTGCTTATTTCTGCACTAGTAAATTAAGCCCGTTGGAAAACGGGCGGCTAGAAGATATGTGTTGAAACATGTGAAGAAAATGTATAAGGAGGTAGAACACCATGCGTCAAGCCACTACGTCATGCGGCTCTCGCTGATCTGGTTTTATTTTTTCTAACAACGCGAGAGCCACATGACGTAGGCAGCTCTGCGCATAGCGTCCCTGTTGCCCTAGCAACTTTGGGGACACGTGCAGAGCTGACCGAGTGGCTGTGGCTTGACATCGCTCGCCTTTTTCTTCCCCCCTTTTTTATTTCCCCCCTTGTTTTTCCCTTCCCCCTTTTATCTTCCCCCCCTTTCATTCCCTTTATCCCCCTTGTTTTTCCCTTTCTTCTTTCCCCTGTTTTATTCCCCTGCTTTCCCCTTGCTTTCTCCTGTTCTTCTCGGTCTGGATTTTCCCTTTTTCTCTCCCCCCTTTCCCCTTTCTTTTTTCCCTTTCCCTCCCCTTGATTTTCCCTGTTTTGCCACTCCCCCCCCTTGTTTTCCTCTTCCCCCTTCTCCTCCCCCTTCCCCCTTTCTTTCTTTTCCTCCCCTTGATTTTCCTTCTATTTTCCCTTCCCCCTTTTTATTCCCTTTTTTTTCCTCCCCCTTTCCCCTATTCTCCCCCCCCCCTTGATTTTTCTATTAATTTTTGCATAAATAAGTATAGGAGTGGGCCAAGCTTCCTTGGGGGGGGGACTTCTAGGGGGCCCTGCTGCGGGACTCCCCAATGGTGCTGCTGGGCCCTCCCCACAGCCAGGGGTCGCCCAGGGGGCTCACCCACTTCATGGCAACGGAGGGGCGTTTTCCCTTCCCCACACCTCCTCCGCCCACCGGTCTCCGAGAAGGCCTGCGAGAGGGAGGGAGGGAGGGAGGGACGCAACCTCAGCGGCAGGAGCGGGGAAGGCCGCGGCGAGGACACCTGCCCTGCATGCAGAAGCACTCCGGCGTCTAAGGGCCCGGCAGCATCTCTGCAGGCAGGGCTTGGCGGGGGGGGGGGGGGAGAGGCGCCCCGAAATCACCTCAGAACCCGGGCGAGGCCTCGCGGAGGCGTTTACCTTCTACCCTCAAGCCCACCTTCTCGCTTCCAAAGCCCCCCCCCCCCCGGCGGCTGAGGAGAAGAACCTGAGGCGAAGGAGGAAGAGCAGGAGGCGGCGGGGCTGGGCTCCCCTCACCCCATTGCGCAGCTGAAACCACAGACGGGTGGGGGGGTGGGGGCTTGGGAGTGTGAGAGTGAGAGAGACAGTGAGAGAGAGAGAGAGAGAGAGAGAGAGAGAGAGAGAGGGGGCAGCCGGGGGAGGAATACCGCGTGAGTTGCAAGCGGCTTCCCTGGGCCCGGCTGCGAAGGTAGGGAGAGGTGGGAAGCGAGCGCGGGGGGGGCTTGTTTTTGTGTAGGGGGGTGGGGGCTTTTGTGTGTGTGCGTGTGTGTGTGTGTGTGTGCGTGTGTGTGTGTGAGAGAGAGAGAGAGGGCAGCCGGGGGAGGAATACCGCGTGAGTTGCAAGCGGCTTCCCTCGGCCCGGCTGCGAAGGTAGGGAGAGGGGGGAAGCAAGCGCGGGGGGGGGCTGGGCGGGCGGGCGGCGGCGGAGGAGCAACCCCTGTCCCGGGCGGAGGGAGCGTCGGCAGGAGGAGGGTAGGAAACGGGCGAGGTTGGGGGCGCTGGGGGCGGGAAGGGGTTCCCCTCTCCTCTCCTCTCCTTTCTCCCCAGGGTCGGCCGCGAGGCTGGTCGTCTCAGGCCGCTGGGGGGGGTGGAGAAGGGCTCCCTACCCCTTCTTCCTCTTCCCTGGGGGCGGCAGAAGCGGTGGCGGTAGCGGCGTCGGGGACGGGGCGGCCCTCCCTGGACTCCGGAGCACCGGCGCTCCGCTGGATGGGCCGTCCCAGGCCGCTAAGCCTTGGAGACCCCTGTTCTGCCCGGCACCGGGGGGCTTTCTCCGGGCGTTGCGGGCCTGCGGGGGGGCAGCGGCTTCCCGGCTACCCCCCCCGGTAGCCCGCGCTGTTTGCGCGGTGGCGCCGCCGCCGCTGCGCTTATGGGCGCAGCGGAAAGCTGCGCTCCAGCAATGGGTCGGCGGGAGGCTGCAGGTGGACGGCAGACGGCAGCAGGAGGTCTGGGGGCCGCGGCGCTTCGCGCCGCCGGCCCTGTGCTGAAGCTGCGGGGGTGGGGATCGCCTATTGGTCCGTACGCTCCAATCCGTGTGTGACTGGAACGCACGCGCAGTCGCGAATTCCTGTGACACACGGAAAGTGGTACGTACGGACACAGCAAGATTATTATATAGGATTGCAGGGGGTTGCTTTCTACCTGCTGCTCCTGTCTCCTTGCTCCTTGTTGCCTCAGGAGGAGCTCCTCCGGCTGCTGAGGGGCCCCCCATCCTGAATGAGACGACTGGATGAGTCTCAGGTGCTCCTGGCTGGGGGCTTCCCAGCCCTGAGGCACCTCTTCGTCCAGCTCCTGCTTGACCTGCTCTGGCCCTGGCCATCCCAAAATGACCCTCAGGCTCCCGGCCCGGATGACGCAAGGCCCTTTCGCCGCTCCGTCTTCCTCTTCCTCATCCTCCTCTTCCATTTTTATATGCAGCACTTGGTCTCCCGCCATCTGGAGGTTGGCCGCTGCTGCCCGCTTGGCAGCCATTTTGTCCTTTCCAGCCTTGTGTCAACCTCGGCCTGCACCGGTTGCTCACAGACCTCCCTCTTTTGCTGCGACCATTGGGCAAACGGCGCCAGTTCCTCAAACTGATCTCCCAGGGTCCTTTTTTCCCTTTTTTCGATCGTGCTACAAATTATTTAGGGCGTTTAGACCAGGCATCCCCAAACTTCGGCCCTCCAGATGTTTTGGACTACAGTTCTCACCAACCCTGGCCACTGGTCCTGTTAGCTAGGGATCATGGGAGTTGTAGGCCAAAACATCTGGAGGCTGCAGTTTGGGGGTGCCTGGTTTAGACATACAGAAGTCAGCATCACACGCAAGATTTTGTCCCTGCAGGGAAGACATACAGAAAACAGAAGGCTGGAGAGAGAGAGAGAGAGAGAGAGAGAGAGAGAGAGAGAGAGAGAGAGAGAGAGAAACCCCCAATAAATTAACCTGCTAAACTGATATTCCATGATGTCAGGGGTGGGGAAATTATTTCATTTCGAGGGCCTTATATGCAAATTTTACTTTTGTAGCACAACTATCTCTGCTAGTAGCTGTTGATAGCCTTATCCTGTGGTTTAACAGTCAAACCCTCCAACCAGGGAACTCTGGGAATCGTAGCTCTCCGGGGGGAACAGGGGTGCCTCCTAATAGCTCTCAGCACCCTGAACAAATTACAGCTCCCAGGATTCTCTGTGGGCAGCCATGACTGTTTTAAGTGGTGTGATTCTTGCTTTAAATGCGTGGTGCACGTGGGGACTGAGAGAGAGAACGAGAGAGAATGAGAGAGAAGGACAAGTATTTGGGCTTCCTTCCTTCCTTCTTTCTTTCCCCAGCCACTCTGGGCGGCTCGCAACAGAATATTAAAAATACAATAAGACATCAAACATTAAAAACTTCCCTGTACAGGGTTGCCTTCAGGTATTTTCTAAATGTCATGTAGTTGTTGATCTCTTTAACCTCTGAAGGGAGGGCGTTCCACAGGGTGGGTGCCACCACTGAGAAGACCCTCTGCCTGGTTCCCTGTAACCTCACTTCTCGCAGTGAGAGAACTGCCAGAAGGCCCTTGGAGCTGGACCTCAGCGTCCGGGCTGAATGATGTTTCATGAGATGTTTCATTAATGTAGTGGCTACTGACTTTTGACACTTGAGGGTTATATTTTTAGCATCCACCTTATTTTTAGCAATTGTCAGTTGCTATAAATTGTTTTGTTTTAACACTGTAACCCACCCTAGGACCTTGGGGTGACGGGCGGATAATAATAATAATAATAATAATAATAATAATAATAATATAGTGGAATGGCTGTATGCAACTTCCAGGAGCAGAGGCAGTGTACCTCTAAATGCCAGCTGCTTGGGGTGCTTCCCAGAGGCATCTGATTGGCCAACTACAGGAAACAGGAAGCTGGGCTAGATGGACCATTGGTCCAGTGCAGCAGGGCACTCCTTTGTTTTTTCTGCCAGGTTTAAAATGTCCCCTTTGTTGTGGCAGGTGAAGATTGGGTGAGTGCCAATGAGACGGAGACACCCCGGTCGGAAGGATTTTATCAAGCATACCCAAATGGGACTCCGAAGGGAAAGAGAGCAGAAAGCAAGGCTTCCTGTTTTCGTGAGCAGGAAGAGCACCGCCCTGAGAGGAAAGAGGAAAATGGCCCACCAGAGAGAGCAGAAACATGTGTGATTTGGGAGGGTGATGAACCCATTGAGGGAAGCAGGGAAGCACAGAGGATCCACATGCCAAAGAAGAAGGGCATGTTCAAGGTTGATGGATGGACCTCCAGGCAGAGGACAGACCCTATTAAACGTGAGAGAACCAACACAGTGGAGCAGCCCTTCAAATGCTCTGATGGTGGGAAAAGTTTCAAGGTGATCTCTCACTGCATTTCTCGTAAAAGAAGACACGGGGAAAGGAAGCAACACAGGTGTCCGGACTGTGGGAAATCCTTCATTGCCAAAGCACACCTTATCATTCATCAGAGAACCCACACTGGAGAGAGGCCGTTCAAGTGCCTGGCCTGTGGGAAGACTTTTGCCCAGAGTTCCAACCTCAGTGTCCATCAGAGAATCCACACAGGAGTGAAACCGTTCCAGTGCTCTGACTGTGGGAAAAACTTCTGTTCCAGCACCAACCTTACCAAACACCAGAGCACCCACGTGAAGGGGCCCCCATATAAATGTTTAGTGTGTGGGAAGAGCTTCAAGGTGCACTCTCACTTTATCACCCACGAAAGAATCCATGCGAGAAGGAAATCACACACATGCTCATACTGTGGGAAGAGCTTCCTTGCTGCATCACACCTCATAATTCATCAGCGAATTCATACTGGAGAGAGACCCTATAAATGTATGGAATGTGGGAAATCCTTTAGTCAGAAGGCTCACCTTAAGGTCCACCAACGAACGCACAAAAGAGGAAAATCGTTCCAGTGTTCTGAGTGTGGAGAAAGCTTCAATTCCAGGATCAGCCTTATCCAACATCAAAGAATCCACCCTGGAGTGAGCCCCTATAAATGCTCTGAATGTGGGAAAACCTTCAGGGTGAATTCCCATCTTATTGCTCACAAGAGGAACCACGTAGCCAAGAAACCCCATAAGTGTGCATACTGTGGGAAATCCTTCTTTACCAAATCGTACCTTATCATCCATCAGAGAATCCACACAGGAGAGAGACCGTTCAAATGCTTGGCCTGCGGGAAAAGTTTTAGCCAGAGTTCGCACCTTAATGCTCATAAACGAACCCACATTGGGGTGAAGGCATTCCAGTGCTCTGACTGTGGGAAAAGTTTCAGTTCGAGCACAAACCTTATTAAGCATCAGAGCATCCACACAAGAGGAACCCTCTATATATGCTCTGACTGTGGGAAAAGCTTCAAAGTCCATTCCCACCTTATTGCTCACAAGAGAATCCACACAGCCAAGAAACCCCACAAGTGTTCGTACTGCGGGAAGTCCTTCGTTGCCAAATCGTACCTCTTGACCCACCAGAGAATCCACACGGGAGAGAGGCCATACAAATGTTTGGCCTGTGGGAAAAGCTTCACGCAGAGCTCCCACCTTACCGCTCATCAAAGGACTCACAAAGGAAAAAAGTCATTCTGTTGCTCAGACTGTGGGAAAAGCTTCAGGGTCAGCTCTCACCTTATTGCACACCAGAGGATTCATGAGGCAAAGAAAGCCCATAAGTGTTCCTACTGCAGCAAATCCTTCATTTTCAAGTCCTACCTTATCATACACGAGAGAATGCACACGGGAGAAAGACCCTACAAATGTTTGGTTTGTGGCAAAGGCTTCAGTCAGAATTCACACCTTACTGTTCATCAGAGAACTCATGTGGGGAAGAAACAATTCCAACGTTCTGAATCTGGGAAAGGCTTTAGGGTGAGCTCTCGGCTTATCACCCATAAGAGAATCCAAACAACAACAAAACTGCAGCACAACAACAACAACAACAACAACAGTAATAGTACTAAATGTTTGGATTGTGGGAAATCTTTCATATCCAAATCGTATCTGATTATCCATCAGAGAATACACACAGGAGAGAGACCCTACAAGTGCACGGTCTGTGGGAAATGTTTCAGCCAGAGCTCTCATCTGACAGTCCACCAGAGAACCCACAAGGGAGAGAAGTTGTTCCCATGTTCAGACTGTGAGGAAAAATTTAGTTCCAGGATGAAGCTTCTTAAGCATCAGAGAATCCACATGAAGGAGAATCCATTTAAATGCTTGGACTGTGGGAAATCTTTTGTCACCAAATCGCAGCTTGTGGTACACCAGAGAAGCCATACTGGGGAGAGGCCGTATAAATGTTTGGACTGTGGGAAAGGGTTCAGCCAGAGCTCAAACCTCATTAGGCACCAGAGGATTCATTCGGGGGAGAACCCCTATAAATGCACAGATTGTGGGAAAAGCTTCTGTTCAGGTGAGAACCTTATTAAGCATCAGAGAATCCACACTTAAGGAAGCAAGATCCTGAATTATGTGCTCATACACTTCCAGAAGGCCATAAAAGTGTATGGACTTAAACAACAGATTGGATTTTATTAGTCAGTAGGTGGTGGCGAGAAAATATATTTGGCAAAACACCATGCTGCAGAAAGCTTTTTTGGTCATTACTCAAAAATTTGCTCTTCACCAGTGAAGCCATGGAGGAATCAGCTGAGGTAAATACATTAGACAAAGGGAAGCATCCCTTGTGAGTTCAGATCTTTCTGTGCGTCAAAAAGATGGAATTTGAATCTGCATCAGGTTTTGAACTCAGGACATATGGTATGCGGGGGTGATTTGACAGCTGCATCATCACCCTCTTCTGGCCAAAATAGGGAATTTCAATGAAAACTGCCCAAACTTGTAAGAATGAGCAACAGTGGGCCAAGTGGTGGTGTTTCTAGACAATTCTAAAAGCTTCCAGGTCACCCTCAGTAAGTTGCTCTCCTTGTGACAGATTGCCTTGGCTCATCTTTTGCACCCTCCATCAACCTAACAGGAGCAGAGTCAGAATCCTAGACTGGGTGGAGTGATTCCAAGATCTCGGGAGGATAAAGACTTTCCCATCGCTTATGAACAGAAGAACCCAAGAATAGTGTGCTGGATCAAGCCAATAGCCCATCTAGTCCAGTATCTTGTTCTCACAGTGGCCAACCTGTGAGAAACTGGAGAGCAGAACATGAACGCCATAGCAATCTCCCCTCCCGTGGTTTCCAGCAACTCATATTCGGAGGCATTGCTGCTTCCAACTGTGGAGGCAGAGCATATCCACCTTGACTAGTAGCCACTTGCTACTTGAGGCCATTTTTAAAATCAAAACAAAACAATGAATTGATCCTGGAGCCATACAAAGCCAGGTTCTGCCCCTGAGCTCCAGGAAATCTTCCACAGCTACTGAAATTTCTACATATGGAACAGTGGTGCAGGAGAAAGACACTGATTAGGTTTTAAAATATATCTGTCAGAAAATCCACATGGGAGAGAAGCCATAGAAACACTCAGATTGCCACTGAAACTCTTGAGTAAACCTTGGAGTAAACCCTGGTACTGTCAAAGAATCTGTGCAAGACAGAATGCTTTTATGTTGTATGAGGAACCAGACACCTTGTCTTTAAAAGGTGAGAGAGAAATCCAGGCTGCTGACCAATCTAGAGCTTTTAACATTTTTTTTAAAAAATGATTTTTCGTTTTTTAATATTTTGTGAGTCTGTTGGCAGAGTGGACTTTCCGTTATCCCAAGGAACAACCAAGTGGTCCCTCTCTGGCTGTGCAACTTGCTGCCAGGAGCAAGTCCTGAGTTACTTCCTTCCAAATGACTGGATTGTGAGAACGGTGTGGGGAGACCTGTTTGTGTTATGTGGGGGGATGTGCTTGGCTCTCTGCTCCCACAGCTGATGATGGGAAATCCTGTCTTTCTCAGTCTTTCGCACCATGGCTGGCAGCCACCGTCCAATCTCCTGCACATTCTTACCCCAAGGCTAGCAGAGGTTGCCCTGCAGAGAAAAGTGGACTAACCTGACTTGCTGTCAATGTGTGCGTCCAGAATTGCTCAGCTCCCAGCCTCTGTGGTGTGCATGTTCCTTCACAGAGCACAGTACATAGACAACAGGATGCATCAAATGCCTGTACTTGAGCCTTGTTGGGGGAGGAGGGCCCAAACTGTTTCGGCTTCTAGCTAAGCCTGTTCAGGGTCTGCTGTGATTACATTTAAGGTCCAGATTTTGCGCTTTTCAACTATGGCTGCGCTGTTCGGGGGTGTGGTGCGGTGTGGAAGACAACGGCCATGCTGGGGTGTGATGTCACTTAGAATCATAGAATCGGAAGGGACTCCATGGGTCATCTAGTCCAACCCCCTGCAATGCAGGAATCTCAGCTAAAGCATCCATGACAGATGGCCATCCAACCTTTGCTTAGAAACCTCCAAGGAAGGAGAGTCCACCACCTCTCATAGGAGTCTGTTCCACAGCTCTTATTGTCAGAAAGTTTTTCCGAATGCTTAGATGGAATCTCCTTTCTTGTAACTTGAAGCCATTGGTTTGAAGCATGCTCCCTCTTCCATGGGACAGCCCTTAAGTTATTTGAAGATGGCTATCATATCTCATCTCAATCTCCTCTTTTCCAGGCTTAAGCATACCCAGCTCCTTCAAGTGCCCCTCTTAAGGCTGTTTCCAGACCCTGGATCATCTTGGTTGCCCTCCTCTGCACACGTTCCAGCTTGTCAACACCCTTCTTAAATTGTGGTGCCCAGAATTCGACACAGTATTCCAGGTGTGGTCTGACCAAGACAGAATAGAGAATATTATTTCCCTTGATCTGGACACTAGACTTCTGTTGATGCAGCCTTTTTTGCTGCTGCATCACACTGTTGACTCATGTTCAGCTTGTGGTCCACCAAGACCCCTTCATCATTGCTCTCCCTCCCCAATATCATTATTCAGAAAAGGGACAAATTGACACATCAGGGTGTGAGTTCATATCAGCGCCGTCCAGTCAGGAGCTAGTAATCATGTATGATGTCACATGAACACTGTCCAGTCAGGAGCAAACCCATCCCCTCCTTTATAGCAGAACCTAACAGAACAGCTTTGTTTTTTGTTGGCGTGTGCCTTTGGGGGTAAAGTTCAAACCATTGGAGAGTTACAGCATCTTTGGGAGAGACATGTTTTATTACACATTGGGCAGATGAAAGTTAGGCTGATGTGGGTGTACCACGGCGTTTCACTGGCTACAGAATTGCTTCTTTTCAGCATACGACGTGTTTCCAGCACTGTTTGCAGACCTCGATGTTGCCCAGGTTGTACATTCTGCAAATGCTCCATTGGGGGGGGGGGGGAAGAAAACAAATAAATCTTTGTGTGGAAATATCTTTTTATTCCTGCTGCATTTCAAATAAACACTTTCCTACAGGATGAGATTTTGCCCGGCCCAGGAAGAGGCAAAAGATCCCAGAGCTCTTCACTTTGACAAGCTCGTTTATCTGAGCACCTTCACAAGCAGAGGCGGATTTAGGGGAGTGCGACTGGTTCGTCCGCACTGGGTGCTGAGCTGAGAGGGCGCTACACGCCCCCCAACAATGAATTAGAACGTGGCAGGGGGCACCAAATTTTGGTATTGCCCAGGGCACTGCTCAAATTTGAAAGCCCAAGGTTTGCCACTGACACAAGCTGGGACTGGAACACCAGGGTCAGAAAACAATGGCACTCAGAAGCTCAAACATACCGGTCCAACTGCAGAACCAACATTTTCTTATAGGTCTGTCTCGCATCCAAGCACTTTTCCGGATTTCAGCTGAAGAAGATGTCTCCCTCTTAATGTGCATTTACAGTTAACGTATTGGAAATGATTCATTTGCTATTTGCATTTTTGCCTATCTGTGGAGTTATTTTCTCTCTCCTCCCTGCCGCAGCTGTTACCTGTTTCCTACCACAGGACAGGTAGTTTGAACTCTATTTTTGAAGACTTCCACTTGTATGGCTTTCTTTATATTTCCAGAAGTAAAATAAAAAATGAGTTGGTTATCTTCATTTTTAAGACCACACCATAGAGTGCCATGATAACTACCTTTGTGGACATGAGTCTATTCCTCATTTCTATTTGGTTTTGAAAAAATACCAGTTGCCGTGGTTCCCAAATTTCTGCACCATATGGACCGCCTGAAAATTGCCGAGAGTCTTGGTGGGCCACTTAATGGTTTTGCTGCCTGTTGTAGCAATTGTAACGCACTGTGCTAGATGCTGTGTAATTTTAAAAGGGCTTTTCCATTGCTGCTTTGATTTGTTAAATCGTGTGTCGGTTTGCATCCAATAACATTCAAATGGTAATGCAATAAATTGCAATGTGACAAATAAAAGAAGCAATAGAAATTCATTTAAAAGTCACTATGAAATTAAATGTGGGCATGCCTGAATGAAGCCCGTGGACCACATTTTGGGAACTGCTGATTTATTGAGGTCCTATGCAGAATAGCCCCACTGGCCCAAAGTTAAGTCATGTTTCTTAATTTCAGTGTCTCCACTCTGAGGCATCATCGAAACAAATGCCACTCCTAAAACCCTGGAGCTGTTAAGGGTGGTGAGAGTTGCTTAGGGTTGCCATACATCCAGAATCTCCCGGACATATCCGAAATACCACAGCTGGAAGCAGTGTCCGTGTGGAAATCGGCCCCCCAAAAATGTCTGGGAAAATCTGGACATATGGCAACCCATGTCAGCAGTGTCGTTTTTGTCGATTATCCTTAGAAATAGCTCAAAAACTTCATTTTTCAACTTTTGGGGAATTTGCTTTAAAAAAAAAAGGTCAACAACCTCAACAACTTTTCTGTCCGGATTTTCACTGTTTGAAATATGGCAACCTTAGAGATGTTTAGAGACCCTTATTCCCCTCACAGAGCTCTATTTCTCAGAGTGGTCTAACAGGCAGTCTGTCTTCCTAGGGGGCTCTGGGAGCGACAAGCATTGTGGAGGGGGGTGAATAAAAATCTGTCCTCCTGTCAGAGAAATATCTCCTCACTCATCCCGTTTAGCCAAGTTTGTCTTTTCATCCAGTGAGGTAAATGGCTCACTGGTTATATATGAAATAAAGCTTTAATAGTAGAGAAATGTAGCATGGTAACATGCTGAGGGAAATGTAGCACCCTGAGGTAAGTGACAGTTGAACCCTTTTTTAAACTGACAGCCTGAAGGGAGGGGCCCATTCTAGAGTACAGCATGAAAGCTCCGCCCACTAGAGGACAGGTATTCTGCTAATCAAATTAGACTTCAGAGTTTTTCCTACAGAGAGCTCTTGTGAGGGGAATAGGAGGCCTCCTAACAACTGTTTAAAAAAATAATTAAATTTTCAGTTTTACATCTCAAAACAAGCATTTCACAAACTGTTAGATATCCCACGACTTTTGTCCTTCTCTTTCTTCAGTTCATTTTATTTATCTTTCATTCCTGCATATTTTGCTGTCACCATTTTAGTCTGTTCTCCACTTTTACGTCGCTCAAACATTAATTGCACTGTTGATTTTATCTTAAGGCTGCCAGCGTTTTCAGCTGTGTACAGTTATTTTCCATAGCCTCAATAAATATTTTCCATATATGTTCTTCTTGCTCTCTTACTCTATATGTTAAACCTGCAAGCAATGCATATTCTACCATCTTACGTTGCTAGTCCTCTTTGCCTGGGACCTCCCTCACTTTCCACTTTGGGGCTAACCAAACTCGGACTGCTATAATTAAATAAATTTTGTTGATACTCGGGGACTTCAGTCTAAATTTTTCCCATCAAAAAGGACTCCGGTCTTTTGGGAAAAGTTATTTTAAACATATTTTTTTTCAACTCATCATAGATCATTTCCCAATATTCTTTTACCTTTTTACATGTCCACCACATATGAAAAAAATGTTCCCTTCATTTCTTTACATTTCCGACACGTATCCAATTCTACTTCCTAACAACTCTCGCCACCCTTACAAACTACAGCTCCCAGGATTCTTTGGGGGAAGAAGCCAAAGCCCACACAGAGGCCTGTAAATATGTAGGGTGACCCCAGCCAGCATGGCCAATGGTCAGGAATGATGGGAGATGGAGTCCAGCGTCACAGAATTGTAGAGATGGAAGGGACCCTGAGGGTCATCCAGTCTAACCCCCTGCAATGCAGGAATATGCAGCTGTCTCATATGGGGATCGAACCTGCAACCTTGGCATCATCAGCACCACACTCTAACCAACGGAGTTATCTGGAGGGCATCTGGTTCCCCTCTCCTCCTGTAGATATGCTAACCTTGGGGAAAGTTGGCGCCGTTCCATTTATATTTTAGTCCTGCATATCACAGATTGCTTTTATTGTAAGACCTTGATATCTCACAACTACACCTTACCTTGTGGGAGGCAGCAGGTACAAGTTACTAGTCCCTGCAGCCACAGCAGGCACTGTGATTCTGTCATGAATTCTACTCAGTATTGATCCAGAGCAGAACTCCGATGTATAGTTAGCAGAGTTAAAAACTTAAACACATTGCAAGATCCCCCCAAAATAGGCCAGAGGCAATTGTGTTTCATCCAGCAGAGCTTTACTGCTACTTAAGGCAAATGAGCATCATGGTCACAAATCCAATACATTCAGGATTGGCACTGTCCATAAGAAATCCAGTTGCAGCAGACTTTACTGAAACTTACAATAACTTATACCGGTAATAAGACTAAAATCTTAACACTATCTATGTACAGAACACCACACTAGAAGGAAAAGAGATAGAAAGAGAAAGTGTGAAACCCAAGCTCCTCCTGGCCTTATTATTATAGTCAGCGTGACCTTGACAGAAAGAGATAACAGGACCAATTTAAGCCAGCTGAACTCGGAAGGAATAACCTGCTTGTTTCTTTCACGCAGAGAAGTTTCCAGAACCCTTTTGAACTAATTACAATAGGAAAGATCTCTACCCATCAGATCAATACTTTCTGTACTAAAAAATGCAAATTCTCCAGCTGTTTGACTTCACCTCCAGAGGCATACTCCATTGTCTCCCCTGGACGTACATACCACTTGATTCTGGGAGCTGTAGTTTTTTAAAGGGTGTTGAGAGTTGCTGAGATAACCCCTGTTTTCCCCACAGAGGTACAATTTGCAGAGAGAACCCTGGGAAAGGGATGGATTGTTAAACCTCTCTGGGAACTGTCAGCTCCGTGAGGGGAATGAGAGCCTCTGAACAACTTTTAACACCCTTATAGTTCTTGGGATGCTTTTGGTGAAGGTGTTGGACTCTCTTTCCTTGGAGGTTTTAAAGCAGAGTTTGGAATGGCCATCTCTTTAGCTGCGGTTCCTGCATTGCAGGGGGTTGGACTAGATGACCCTCAGGGTCCCCTTCTGACTCCACCATTGTATGATTCTAAGCCATACTCTCTGCAGAACTTCAGGCGGATAACAAATACCTTCTTTCTTCAGCAGGCATTTCTCGTTAGATTTTATGGTGAATTTTTATCATTCCACTTTGTCAGATTCATCTTTTTGCAATTTTATTAGAGACGTCGATGGATAAGTGGAATAGAGAATAAAGGAATAAATAAATACAATTGTTCACTGCTCATTTCATTTAAAAGAAATAATATGTGCCGATAGGACCTGCAACCCAATGTTGCAGTGTATGCAATGGGCGTAGCCAAGGTTTATTTGGGGGGGGGATGCTTTATGTTAAGGGGGGCAGAACCAAGTTATCTGTAACACAATTAGTAAAGTATTTTTATTTATTTACTTGATTTGTGGGGGAGCAGCTGCCCCTCCTGCCCCCTGACTATGCCTATGATGTACGCTTGTCTTGTGCTTGGTTTTTGCCTGCCATGCCCTTCCTCCAGGATACTCCATTGCATTTCCCTACCAACAGTCCAAATTCTGTAGCCACTGAGCATGCTTAGCCATTTTCACACATACACACCCCTTAGAATTCTCCCTCATCCACCAAGTTATTCTCCTTCTTTCTGCAAACTTTGATCTCCACCCAAGCCTGCTGAGATCTCCCTCTTTTTCCAGGAAGTTGGCCTGTTGACTACATTAAACATCCACATCCAGAGAATGGGCTTAATATTAGCATTATAGCAGGGGAGGGGAAGCTGCGGCCTTCCAGATGTGTGTTGTTTTTTTTGCAAATAATTTTTTTTATTGAAAATTTTCATATTACACAAGAATATTTCTCATAACATAAACTTACATACCACAGTGTTATTGTTCATTGTCTATTATTACTCTCTTATATCATCCCTTTTAAGGGAAAAAGGAAAAAGAAAAGAAAAAGAGAGAACACACACACATATATATACATACACATATATACACCCATAAAAATGAATAAATGAATACAATAATTTAACTATAGTAATGTGACTTCCTATCAAAAACCCCTGCATAATTTTTCATAACATTGAATGTACTCAACCCAATAAGCGTTCATTTGAAAAATGACTAATACATTCTCGAAATCTTTACTTCCTTAAAGTATTTTCCATCTGTTTACCCGTCCTATATTACTCAAATGCTGGCATAGATATAGAATTTTTACTATATTTTTGGACATATCTCCTGTAGCCATCCCATTTTTCAACAAATTTTTGTTTTGAATTACCTCTGAGGTTATTAGTTAATTGGGCCAATTCAGCAAATTCCTGTAATTTATATTGCCAATCTTCAATTTTCAGAACCTCCTTTTCTTTCCATGCTTTTGCTACCAGAATTCTGGCCGCCACCGTAGCATACAGGAATACTTCTCTGAATTGTTTTGGGATATCTGTATCCATGATGCTTAACAGAAATGCCTCTGGCTTCTTAATAAAGGTTTTACCCATCATCTTTTTTAGCTCATCATATATTTTACCCCAGAATGCCTTGATCTTTCCACACAACCACCACATGTGGAACATGTCCCCATTGTTTCCTCCTTCCAGATGTTACAACTCCCATCTCATGAGTGATCAAGGTGTTATTGCGCTATAAATGCGTAGTGCGGATGGGGCCTCTCCTAAAGCTCTTATTCCCTGCACCGTTTTCTGCCAGAGGGGCGCTGTAGGGTTAAACCGAGCGAGCTCCTCCGGTTGCCTAGAAAGCCTGAGAAACAGCAACCCCCAGTTTTGTGCAGCTGGCGAAGCATGAAAGCGGCTTCCTGGTGGGGGCAGGGGAGGAAACGGCCTGTTTGAATCCTTGCAAGCAGCACCGGGAGCGATAATCGATAAATCTTGCAGCAGCTGCATGTGCAGCAAAAGGAAGCCGAGCCCTTGCTCCCCATAGGAGGGGGGCAGATCCCCGAAGAGGTGAGCTCTCAAGTGGGTTGCATGCAGCTTCCATTTATTACGATGGAGGGGTAGGGGGGCAATTGCAATTGCAAAAAGAGAGAGGAAGGAATTTAACGAATGCTTGTAGGCGCAAGCGAGGTTAAGAACAGCTGGTGTCAGCCAGCAGTGAAATCCCGTCCCTCTTTCCACCCAAGCCAGAGCAAAATGCTCACACAAAAGCCTTCCCACGTCAGTGAATCCCTAACTTTATATATATACGTATTTAACTGCAGTTGTGTTGCGGTTCATCGTGAACTGCAAAAGAACATGCTGTATCAGGATCCTGCGCCAAATCCGGCTTTTATTGGGTGTATCATTTCAAAGTGTGTGTTTGTGAGCACTCTATACCCTCCAACATTTCTGCGATGAAATTAGGAACGTCCTAAGGAAAAGCGGGATATTCCGGGATCAAATCAGAAAGCGGGGCGGCTTCTGTAAATCCAGGACCGTCCTTGGAAAATAAGGGACAGTTGGAGGGTCTGGAACTTCCCCTGCAAAACTAAAACACCAACAAAAACCAGACCCATATACTTGTTCCCAGGCCGTCCTTCTAGGTCGTGGGTTCTCCCAAGTTCAGTGTTAGTCTGGTTTGTCTCTTCCATTAAGCAGACGGTTCTCTGCCCTGAGAGTCACTAGCCCACGGCCCTTTCCTGCACTGTTCTCTTTCTATGGAGATAAGGTAATTTCATTGCCAGGACTATAGTTAACTTGGATGCTAAACATGGGTGTAGGCAGGAAAGCAGTCCCCCCCCCCCCAAATCAAGTAAATAAATAAAAATACTTGAAGTATAAATTGTGGAAAGATTTTGACAGGTTTTTCTGAGCACTTGTGGTCAAAAGAAAGTACAGTGGTACCTCTGGTTAAGTACTTAATTCATTCCGGAGGTCCGTTCTTAACCTGAAGCACCACTTTAGCTAATGGGGCCTCCTGCTACCGCTGCGCCGCCAGAGCACAATTTCTGTTCTTATCCTGAAGCAAAGTTCTTAACCTGAAGCATTATTTCTGGGTTAGCGGAGTTCTTAACCTGAAGCGTATGTAACCTGAAGCGTATGTAACCTGAGGTACCACTGTAATTAAAAAACAAAAAACCGTTGTCAAGACACTTCATTTCAAATCTGCTAGTCAGAGCCAGACAGGTAGAGAATGGTGACAGGTGGATGTCCTGCCCCCCCCAACATACCGTATTTTTCCGTGTATCAGATGCCCCCATGTATAAGACGGCCCCTACTTTTGGGGACCCCAAATTTAGAAAATGGGCATATGCAATATCCGTGTATTGCCCCCAGATTTTTAACCTCATTTTAAAGTAAAAAAACTTAAGTCTTATACACGGAAAAGTACGGTAAATTCTGGCTATGCCCGTGATGCCAAACAAAAGCTGTGTGTTTATTTTGGGACGGGGTGTGTTTGGGATCTAGAAATGTTGTAAGTGACGGTGGTGTTCGTTTTATTGATTCCAATCATGGTAGGTATGCCAGTCTCCTGTAACAAAAGACAGACAAACAGAAAGACTGATGAAACCTTAATGACACAATTATTGTAAGTTTTTGTCTGCTACTACGGTCCCCTTCATCAGATGCATTAAGTGTTATGAATGACAGGTGCCGCGGAGTCTCTCTCTCTCTCTCTCTCTCTCTCTCTCTCTCTCTCTCTCTCTCTGTGTGTGTGTGTGTGTGTGTGTGTATCTGTATCTATATCCATGGATAGCCTTATCCTCCACGAAATTATCTAACCCTCTTTTAAAGCCATGCTAAATTGCCTCCTATGGGCCCTTCTTCCCGCTGACTACCTATAGCACAATGAGTGTATGTATGCACATTTCATATAACTTATGCCAACGTCAGAATTCAAGTGTTTTGCAGTGGGAAATTTGAATTGCTTGGATCCAGAGTGTTAATATTTTTCATAGAATCGTAGAGTTGGAAGGGACCCTGAGGGTCATCTAGTCCAACCCCCCGCAATGCAGGAATATGTAGCTGTCCCATATGGGGATCGAACCTGCAACCTTGGTGTTATCAGCACCATGTTCTACCCAACTGAGCTGTCCAGGCTATTAATGGCACATACGTAAGAGTAGAGATGAATAGAAATTAAATTCAATTTCTTTCAGTATCTCACGTTCTAATATTTAGTTCTGTTCTCCACATCAGCTTACAATTTATATTTTCAAGTCCTTGTGAAAATCAATTCACATTTTACTGCTAGTTACTCCTAAAATGCACCGTTTTGTATGCAGTTTCTCCTAATACAATTCTGTTTTGTTTTCACTAATATAGACATTTCAATGCACACTTTATCCATTTTTGTTCACATTACGTGGCTGGAGGACTGCATTGCAAAAATTGGGGAAATGCAAATTTCAGAGGATGGCTGTTTCATTTTGCATGTCTTTTCCAGAAAATGCCAATCGTGTAAATTTAAATGCAGACTGAATCAAATTTCTCCACCAACTCCACTGAAGAGCCTTGGCTGCATTGCTTACAGGAAGACAGTGCAAAAGAATAAACTTCCTGTATTTCATGAACTGGTTAAGATATTACAAAATCCAGGAAACAGGACAGGACACTGAATTGGGTGTCGTTAATTTGTCCTAGCCACAAGAAAGTGTGTTGTGTTTTTGTGTGTTTAGTTTTAAAAGCATCAAGCAGTGCTTCACACAAGTTCTCTTTAGCTCCCTTTTAAAGGTAAAGGTATAGGGACCCCTGACCATTAGGTCCAGTCGTGACCAACTCTGGGGTTGCGGCGCTCATCTCACATTATTGGCTGAGGGAGCCGGCGTACAGCTTCCGGGTCATGTGGCCAGCATGACAAAGCCACTTCTGGCGAACCAGAGCAGTACACGGAAATGCTGTTTATCTTCCCGCCGGAGTGGTACCTATTTATCTACTTGCACTTTGACGTGCTTTCGAACTGCTAGGTGGGCAGGAGCAGGGACTGAACAACAGGAGCTCACCCCATCGTGGGGATTTGAACCGCCGACCTTCGAATCGGCAAGCCCTAGGCTCTGTGGTTTGGTTAATCACGAAAATAATGCACACGTTACTGTGATTGACTTTTTTCACATTTCTCCTTCGTCAGCTGCCCTGCTAAAAATTAGCGACAAGTCCCAAGAATAATGAGTGGCAAGAGAAATTATTTAGTTATATGGACTTAGCAAGACTAACGGAACTGGTAAGAGGCCGCAGCAATCAAAAATTCCAAAAGAATTGGGGGGAAATTGGTGATTACATGAAAAAAGAATGCCCCACATTAAAATCTTGGATTCACTTCTAAACACGCCGTATGGGAAAGTTCCAAGGGATAGTGTTAGAAAACAATACAAAAGACAGAGCGTAAGAATTAGGACCATCAAAACAGTTACAATATAAGTTAAAGTAAAGACACCTGAGTTGACAGTAAGTGGAAGTCAAACGATTGAAGTTTTATTTCTTTATGTATGCTTTTGGTATGTTTTTGTTTTAAGTTGTTATTTCTTTATGTCTGTTTTTTGTTTTTAGATGTTATTCCCTTTTTACGGGGAATTTCAATGTTTATTTAGTTGGATCAATATATGATTTGATTTATTAGTGTATGTGAATATGTATGTATATATGTTTTTCTTTCTTTGTTTGTTTGTTCTAATTTTAAAACTCAATAAAGATATTCTTAAAAAATATTATTATTATTATTATTATTATTATTATTATTATTATTCTGTTTCTATCATTCCATCATATGGTTATAGAGCTTTGAGCAAAAACTGGCCTACTGAACAAAAGTAAAATTTGCATATAAGGCCCTCGAAATGAAATAATTTTCCCACCCCTGACATGGAATATCAGTTTAGGAGCTTAATTTATTTGGTTTCTCTCTCTCTCTCTCTCTCTCTCTCTCTCTCTCTCCAGCCTTCTGTTTTCTGTATGTCTTCCCTGCAGGAGCAAAACCTTGTGTGTGATGCTGACATCTGTATGTCTAAACGCCCTAAATAATTTGTAGCACGATCGGAAAAAGAAAAAAAGAGGACCCTGGGGATCAGTTTGAGGAACTGGCGCCGTTTGCCCAATGGTCGCAGCAAAAGAGGGAGGTTTGTGAGCAACCGGTGCAGGCCGAGGTTGACACAAGGCTGGAAAGGACAAAATGGCTGCCAAGCGGGCAGCGGCGGCCAACCTCCAGATGGCGGGAGACCAAGTGCTGCATATAAAAATGGAAGAGGAGGATGAGGAAGAGGAAGACGGAGCGGCGAAAGGGCCTTGCGTCATCCGGGCCGGGAGCCTGAGGGACATTTTGGGATGGCCAGGGCCAGAGCAGGTCAAGCAGGAGCTGGACGAAGAGGTGCCTCAGGGCTGGGAAGCCCACAGCCAGGAGCACCTGAGACTCATCCAGTCGTCTCATTCAGGATGGGGGGCCCCTCAGCAGCCGGAGGAGCTCCTCCTGAGGCAACGAGGAGCAAGGAGACAGGAGCAGCAGGTAGCCGGTAATCGGACCACAGTGCTTGCCCTCCTGTGAGCAGGTCGGCTGCTTCTGCTTATTTACAGAGCCCTGACTGACTTGGACCAGAAATGCCTTAAGGATCACTGAGCACCTTAAGCCCCAACTGGGAGACTTAGTGTGATTCCTCATTGCCCCTGAGGTTTGGTTGCCCTTTACTATGTAGTAGGACAGGCTGTAGCCTGTGGAACTCCCTGCTGGTAGATGCACAGCATGAATCATTCCTGCTTTTAGGTGTTGCCTGTGTCATTGAGACAAGCCTTTGCAATGTCATTTTTTAAAATAATAATTTTTAGTAGTTTCCAATTATAATCCAATAATAGCCTCATTATAACAATACCAAATTATAATACAATTACAGTCATGCCTTGGTTTTCAAACAGCTTAGTTCTCGAACGTTTTGGCTCCCGAATGCCGCAAACCTGGAAGTGGCTGTTCCAGTTTGCGAACTATTTTTGGAAGCCGAATGTCCGACAGCGCTTCCACAGCTTCTGATTTTCTGCAGGAGCTTCCTGCAGCCAATCAGAAGCCGTGCTTTGGTTTCTGAACGTTTTGGAAGTTGAACGGACTTCCGGAACGGATTCCGTTCGACTTCCAAGGTACGACTGTACTAATACCAATAATTCAAATACCAAATTATATAATTTAGGTCTCTCTCTCTCTCTCCCCCCCCCCCCCCCGCGTGCTAGAATTGATGGTTTGGTGATTTTCTTCATTTCTGCGTTCCAGAATCTCACTAATTTCAATTACATTCCGGTCAAAATAATAATCCCTTATACAAAACCTGCAATATTAATAACTTCTATTCATGTTGACACATTAAATTGTTTATAGAACTACTAGTGAGTCACTCAAACTGTATTCTTGTTCCTCCTGCTTATGGCAACTATTCTGTCCGTGGTGTTTCTTCCTGTCCTTGCAAGATGTTATGTCTATCTTTTCCCAGTTGTTCCTGTTCTCCATCATGCCTTGGGCGGAGCTGGTATCCCATTGTTGTTTCAGAGATTTCTCCATAGGCCTTTGCAATGTCAATTTCTTTTTACTAACCAGCATCCATAGATGTTTTTACTGATGTATTTATTGAATTTTTAAAATTTAATATACAGTGGTACCTCTGTATATTACCGTTTGACTTCCAAAACATTTGGAAGCCAAAGTGTGGCTTCTGATTGGCTTCAGGAAACTCCTGCAGCCAATCGGAAGCCACGGAAGCCCCATTGGACATTCGGGTTCCAAAGAACATTTGCAAACCAGAACACTCACTTCTGGGTTTGCAGCGTTCAGGAGCCAAACCGCCCGAGTACCAAGGTGTTCAGTATACAAGGTATGACTGTAGTGAAAAATGTGGAATATAAGTATTTCAAAAAAATGAATTAAAGAATAACAGGGAGGAGGGTTGATGTGTACTGTGGAGTAGATCTGTCCTGGAGACCAACGTTCCACTGATGGAGAGGGGTCCCTCCACATGTGGCCTTCAGGCCTGGGGTTCCTCACCCACTTCAGTAGAAGAGTTTGGATTTGATATCCTGCTTTATCACTACCTGAAGGAGTCTCAAAGCGGCTAACATTCTCCTTTCCCTTCCTCCCCCACAACAAACACTCTGTGAGGTGAGTGGGGCTGAGAGACTTCAGAGAAGTGTGACTAGCCCAAGGTCACCGAGCAGCTGCATGTGGAGGAGCGGAGACGCGAACCTGGTTCACCAGATTACGAGTCTACCGCTCTTAACCACTACACCACATAAATGAACATGTAGCATGTGTGAACCAGCAGCCCTCTGCCTTTGTTCCCAGGTGCCGGTCCTTTTTGAGGAGATGGACGTCCATTCCCCGGAGGCTGACCACACCTTGCTGGACAGACGGCGGTATCTCCGCAGGGCGGCCAAACAGAGGCTGGAGAGGGGAGCCAGCTCACTCGGTAAGGGCTCATCCTGTGTGTATTCTGTTGCTGAGTTTTGCATCCTGAAAACCTCTGTCGGTCGCTACCATTACTGCTTTGCCTGA
Source organism: Darevskia nairensis (assembly GCA_034642065.1). NCBI lineage: Eukaryota > Metazoa > Chordata > Lepidosauria > Squamata > Lacertidae > Darevskia > Darevskia nairensis. The sequence goes on from JAWWNI010000437.1 coordinate 150,683, forward strand.
TTGCAGCTTTGGGCGGAGGGGTGGTGCCACATCTGTCTGCAGAGCAGGGAAACAGGACCACCGGCAGGCGAGGGAGCAGTTTTTGCATGTTAGCAGGGGGCCAGTGGAGAACTGTGCGCAGCTTTGTGTTTGCAATGCATGTGCATATTTCTGTGCTGAAGAAAACACAGAGTGCTGCCTTGTACCACATCAAACCAGGGGTCTAACTAGCTCAGAAATGCATCTGTGCACCAGGCGTTGGTCTGATGGCCGCAATTCCGAGGGCCACATGACGGTGGGGGGGGGCAGAGGCAAAAGTGGGCGAAGATACAGGTGTAACTCTTAACCTTTGTAATGTAGACTTTCATTCCAGCAAGGAACACCCCCTAAAAAAGATGTCCCTTTCTGTACACACACCTTTCTCTCCATCCGGTCAAGCAAAAAGGAGTGACCTCACTCCGAAGCCACATTTGATCCATGCAGAAGGACTCCTAAGAGGGCACAGAGCAAGCCCACTGAGGGGGTGTGGTCTGGGAAGAGGGGTGTGGCTTGGGGAGGCTCCTGAGGGCCAAGTCAATATGTCTGCAGGGCCACTTTTGGACTCTGGGCTTAAGCCTCCGCAACTTTGCCTGAGATCAAGGTGGTCCGACATGTGACCCGTGAGGCCTTATTTGGCGGCTCTTGGCAACATTTGAAGCCCTGCCAAAGTCAGGTAAGCGAAGCACTCGGCTTGGGAAGGAGGTGTGAGGGTTCTGACAGGGTCCTAGAGTCCTCTTGCCTCCTTCCCAAAGCCTAGCTAGCACTTTCTCAGTTTATCCAGCTTTGTGAAGGGGCTACTGTGGGGGGGGGGGTTCAAATTTTGGCCTCGGTTTCCTGCCACCATGAGCGACAAGGTAGTTCTGTGTCAAAGTACTCTTGTGGGCCGCTTGGTATGGAAAGTTGGACCTCCTTCTGCCTTAAAGGTAAAGAGATCCCTGACCATTAGGTCCAGTCGTGTCCGACTCTGGGGTTGCGGCGCTCATCTCGCTTTATTGGCCGAGAGCCGGCATACAGCTTCCGGGTCATGTGGCCAGCATGACAAAGCTGCTTCTGGCGAACCAGAGCAGCGCATGGAAACGCCGTTTACCTTCCCGCCGGAGCGGTGCCTATTGATCTACTTGCACTTTGACGTGCTTTCGAACTGCTAGGTTGGCAGGAGCAGGGACCGAGCAACGGGAGCTCACCCCATCACAGGGATTCGAACCGCCGACCTGATTGGCAAGCCCTAGGCTCTGTGGTTTAACCCACAGCGCCACCTGCGTCTGCCTTAGTTGAACTAAGCAGAGGTTCACCCTCTCCCACTTCCCTGTTGGCAACAGTTGGCTCTGCCGTGCCGATGCGCCGTTTCCCGAAGATGAGCCGCCGCGGCACCAACTGGTCGTACGCCGAGGTGATTGATCTCCTGGATATCTGGGGGGAGCAGAGGATCCAGCAGGTCCTTCAGAGCAGCCACCGGAACATGGACACCTTCCAGGTCATTGCCAACGAGATGGCCAAGAGGGGCCACGAGCGGACGGCCCAGGAGTGCCGCACCAAGACCAAGACGATGCGCCGGGACTACAAGAAGGTCAAAGAGAACAACTGCTCTGGGACGGGGCGTCTCACCTGCCCCTTTTACGACCAGCTGGAGCAGATTCTGGATTCCGGAGCGCCCCAGCCCATGGGGCAGGCCCAGGAGGAGTCGGGGGGAGATGATGGTCCCCCGTGTGGCCTGGAGGAGGGGGGCCCCCACGAGCCTGAGGACTACCTCGAGCCCCAGGACTTCTACGACCCCTCTGCCCAGTTCTCCATTGAACTCGTCGATTCAGTGGACTCTACCACTGTGGTGTGCAAAACAGAGGACAACTTTGAGGAGCCGATAAGCACCCCTCGGCCGGCCGCGGGTAAGTGCCCCCGTTTTTTGTGGTTATTTATGAAGACGAGAATTTATGAAGACGAGCGGAATAGTTGGGTGTGCAATAGAAGTGTGTGGAGAAAGTGTGGATAGAGAGAAGTTTTTCTCCCTCTCTCGTCACACTGGAACCCAGTGGGAGACATCCAGTGAAGCAGAATGTTTGGGGTGCTCAGGAGAGGCAGAAGGAAGTCCTTCTTTAAATAATAATTATAATAATATATTTATACCCTGCCCATCTGGCTGGGTTTCCCCAGCCACTCTGGGCGGCTCACAGCAGAATATTAAAAACACAATAAAACATCAAACATAAAAACTTCCCTAAACAGGACTACCTTCAGATGTCTTCTAAAGGTCAGATAGTTGTTTATTTCCTTGACATCTGATGGGAGGGCTTTCTACAGGGCAGGCGCCACTACCGAGAAGGCCCTCTGCCTGGTTCCACGTAACCTCACTTCTCATAGTGAGGGAACTGCCAGAAGGCCCTTGGAGCTGGACCTCAGTGTCCAGGCAGAACGGTGGGGGTGGAGATGCTCCTTCAGGTATACTGGACCGAGGCTGTTTAGGGCTTTCAAGGTCAGCACCAACACTTTGAATTGTGCTCAGAAACGTACTGGGAGCCAATGTAGGTCTTTCAGGATCAGTGTTTTATGGTCTCGGCAGCCACTCCCAGTCACCAGTCTAGCTGCTGCATTCTGGATTTGTTGTAGTTTCCGGGTCACCTTCAAAGGTAGCCCCACGTAGAGCGCATTGCAATAGTCCAAGTGGGAGATAAGCAGAACATGCACCACTCTGGTGAGACAGTCTGTGGGCAGGTAGGGTCTCAGCCTGCATACCAGATGGAGCTGGTAGACAGCTGTCCTGGACACAGAGTTAATTTGCGCCTCCATGGACAGCTGTGAGTCCAAAATGACTCCCAGGCTGCACACCTGGTCCTTCGGGGCACAGTTACCCCATTCAGGACCAGGGAGTCCCCCACACCTGCCCGTCCCCTGTCCCCTAAAAACAGTACCCCTGTCGTGTCAGGATTCAACCTCAATCTGTTAGCCGCCATCCATCCTCCAACTGCCTCCAGACACTCACACAGGACATTCACGGCCTTCACTGGTTCTGATTTAAAAGAAAGTTAGAGCTGGGTATCATCCCACTTTACAGTTAAACTATGGAATTTGCTCCCATGCGAGGCAGCAATGGCCGCCATCTTGGATGGCTTTAAGATACAAACTCATGAAGGGGAATAAGGCTGGCTGCTACCCCTGATGGTTGTGTTCTGCCACCACTGTCGGAGGCAGTGCGTCTCCAAATACCAGTTGCCAGAAACCGCAGGAGGGGAAAGCACTGCTGCAAACAGGTACATCTTCCGGGGTTCCCATCTTGTCAGCAATGTTAAAGAGAAATATGCTGGACTGGGTAGGCCATTGACTCTTCTTATATCCTTTTCTCTGGTTTTGTTGTGGCCTTCTGTTTTATTTTAATCTTACGAGCCGGTTTCCCAGTTTGTACTTTCCTCCTTCTGTGGGAAACCCAGCCTTGAGCTAATATGAGAGGATGCACAATTTTCATGCTGGTAAACTCAGCAAATCCTCTAGCTCTTCCTCCTGCTGTTTGGCCCAGCACTCCATGCATGACCTGGTTAGCCCAGCATTGCCATCATCTAAATCCTGCGTTTGGCATATTAAAATTAAATCCAGCCATTCTGCAGCTGCTTGTCTCGGGGAATTATCTGTTCCCTCCCAGCGGATGCTCATCATTGTTTTAAGCCACCTAAGTTTAGCGGCTGTCATGGACTGGCCGGACGCAGAGGAATGGTGGGAGGAACCAGCTGGGGAATCCCCAGGGGAAGAAGGCTCAGAGCCCGGGGGGTGGGATGACAATGAGGGAGAAGACTGGGAGGAGGAAGTGTTGGAAGCCAAAGAGGTAACAGGGCTTAGTGACCAGGGAGAGTCTGTGGCAGAGAGAAGTTCGGAATCAGGCAGAAGCTGAAGCAGGAGAGGAGGGGAGACCAAGAGGCAGAGATGGGTCAGGCTGGGGAAGAGGCACAGGTGTCTCCTCCTCCTGCTGCAAGAAGCTCCCCTCTGATTTCCAGAACCAGGAGAGGCATGAAAAGGGTGGAGGGAGAAGTAAGCGTCACACAGGTGTAGTCTCAGATTGCTTGGGGAAAACCCTGGAGAGGAGGGGAGGCAGGGGCCTTCAATCTCAGCAACTGCTTCAAGGGGAGATGATTTGCTGTGCTCATTAGGCCTGACACTCCTGTTTTTGCTAATAAAGAATAAATTCCAACTTGTTTGGTGTGATTTACTGCTGTCAGTGGCCTTTGCTAAGGCTATCAGCAGCCTCAGCATTGCCTCAAAGCAACTCACGCCGTTAAAAAAAATTAACAAAAGCATTATAATCAGACATAAAAGCGGCAATAAACAAGAGCTAAGATTGTCATCTGACAAAATGCTTAAAAGGAATAAGTCCTGCCCACGCCGCTTAAAAGATGAACGGAACAAAGGCCGCTGACATATCTGACGGGAGAAATAAGAATGCCTTTGCCTGGTGACTAAAAACAGACAGCAGTGGTGCCAGGTGAGCTTCCATGGGGACAGCATTCCACAAACGAGGAGCCACCACTGAAAAGGCCATTCCCATGTCAACACGTTCCACATGTCCCTCAGTGGCGGGGGAACACACAGAGCCTCTGATGGTGAACGCAAGGTCTGAGTTGGTTCGGGTGGAAAATTATATTTAATGACCTTCCCTTTGTTTTTTAGAAGCTGATCATTTCCTCAACCCCTTGCCAACTGCCCCGCCCAGTCTCCCTGGCAGCCCAGCCACCACTGGCTCCACAGCAGGTAAGAGGGAATGCGGAATGAATTTCATATGCTGAATGGTGATGTTTAATGAATGAATTCAGAGTGCTGAATGAATTCTTCAGAACCTCAGGGAGTTGGATGGGACTTTAGAGGTCACCCAGTCTTTTCCAGGAAGTTGGCATGTTGACTACATTAAAGATCCACGTCCAGAGAATGGGTTTAATATTAGCAGGGTCGGGGAAGTTGTGGCCTTCCAGTTGTTGCTGGACTACAACTCCCATCATCCCTGGTCTCTGAGGGTGATGTGAGTTAGAGCAACATCTGGGAGGGCCACAGGCTCCCCATGCCAGCTCCTTCTAGCGATGCTCATAAGCTTGACCGTCTCCTTCCCAGAACCCCTTGCAGCCTTTCAATGCCCTCACTCTGCTTTTGTGTTTCTCCCCCTCCCCGCTTCCCAAATTGCTCCCAGACGTGCACCCGACCCCTTGCCACAGCCCCTTGCCCGGGCCGACGGGCCTCTCGGCCGCCGAACGCCTCGCCAACATCCGGAACCGGCACAAGAAGACCAGGAACGATTTGGCCACGGAGCTGGCGATGGCAGCGGACCTGCGGATGCAGGCGGCTACAGACAGGATCCTTTCCGCCCTCGACGGCTACGCCAAAGCGGACTTGGAGGACCGCGAGAAGGACAGGGTGGGCACTGAGCAGATCATTGCCATCATGCAACGGCAGACAGAACTTCTGGAGCTGCTCATACGGCGGCAGCAGTCCTCCACTCCAGCGGCCATGTCCACGGCCCCCTCACGGCAAACATGGCCGCCACGGACGGGCCAATCTAGCCACCGGCCTGCAGGCCCTCCTTCCTCCCGCCTGGGCGTTCCCAGGCGGCCGTTGACACCCAGGGCCCGTACCAGGAGAAGGCCTCAGAACTACAGCCCTTGACTCTCGCCTTTTGCAATCCCCTACAAGAGCTTGCGGTTGTCTGCTTGCCGCGTTTCATTCTTTAATTCGGTTAACCTCTTGCGAGTTGTTTTCTCTTCCACCCATGCTTTCCCATTAGGGTTAAAAAGAGAGCGTTGTCAGCAAACCGAAGGCTTCGTTGTAACAGCCGCTTGTTCTGCCATTGCTGAAAGCTAACAAAAACCCTATTTTTTAAAAAATAAAGTATTTTCTTTCTTTTTTAATAAACGTTGAGCCCTGGCATCAAGTTAAAAAAGAAAGAAAGCAAAAAGTGAACCAGCTGGCTGCTGTTTCTGGTGGGGAAATCCTTGGGGGTTGTTTTTTCCAGAACTCGAACTTCATCGCCGTTCCTTGGCAACCAGATTGGGCCGAGCCAAATTTCTTGGCCTGAAGCCATATACTGTAGTAGAAAAAGTGGCTTCAAGAATGGGAAGAGCTGTCCACATGCACATTTGTGGTTAAGGGGCACTGGTTTATTTAAAGCAGGGATTGGGAACTTCTGGCCCTATTGGCTAAATTTGGGCCCAGACGTTCATTCCTCATAAACAATGGCCGCCTGCCCCATTGTATGTGGGGCAGCTGCCACCATTACTATGAATAACCACTTGGGAGTGTGAAATGAACTCCGAGGGGCTTTCATTGCAGGATTAAATTTATGTCCCACTGTTCCTCTATATATTTTCCTCCTAACAACCTTGTGAGGTAGGCTAGGCTGAGAGAGAGCGACTGGCCCAAGGACTCCCAGTGAGCCTCATGGCTGAATAGGGGTTTGAACCCTGGCCTCCCTGGCTCAACCCTCTGACCTCTGGACCAGTGTTTCTCAAACGGTAGGCCTCAGGCCCACAGCCTTCCACGTGTCTCCTTAGTGACGCACCCGGCCCCATAGCCAGCCCACGGCCGTTTGGTTGAACAATGCCAGTACCTGCAATTCCTTGCATACCGAGCAGAGGAGAGCAGAGGAAGAAGCGGAGGGATTTTCTGTGGGAAAATAACATGCTGGGGAAATTTATGCCCCGGTGTCCAGTCTCCGCTTAGAGAGATGGCATGAACAGAGACAGTGGAATGGGCAGAGGGCCACATGGGACATTGGTGGCCACCAACTTGGCTGGCTTTGAAAGGGGGCTAAACGAAACCAGGGCTACTGGCCACAAAGGCTATGCTCTTCCCCCACAGTTAAGAGGCAGCATACACTTCTGAATATCAGTTGCTGGAAAGTGCTGATGCACTCAGGTCCTGCTTAATAATAAACAAACAACTATCTGACGTTTAGAAGACATCTGAAGGCAGCCCTGTTTAGGGAGGTTTTTAATGGTTGATGTTTGATCGCCTTTTTATTATTAATATTCTGCTGGGACCCACCCAGAGTGGCTGGGGAAATAAATATAAATAAATAAATTATTATTATTATTATATTTTATTTTATTATTTTGTTATTATTTTGACTTCCTACTGGGGAGTCTGGACTAGACGGGTCCCTGGCCTGATCCACTTCTTATGTTCTTAAAATGTAGATGCAATAATTTTGGAAGGTTGGGGAAGCACTACAGTCCAGTATAAATCCATGCCAATTGCACTATTATTGGCAGGCTGCAGAATGCACGTTGAATGTGTCAGGTTGCAGAATGGCCCTGTGATAAAAGAGCGGTCTGTGTGGAATCTAGGTTTCTCATAACGCTCAACTGAAATTTCCTCGCCGGTAAGATCTAACCCCATGTCTGGGGGCATCAGAGATCAACCTTCACCCTCCTCTGTCTTAGTTTTTATTGCCTTACAAGTCACCAACAGCTGAGTACCAACATGCCATACACAGTCCTTTATATCTTTAGTTCCCCCCCTCCAACCCACCCCTAAAATCCCCAAATCCTACAATATCGCTCATTGGGAATATCGGGGTGGTGGTACAAGGAAAAGGGAATTCTATTTCGGAGAATGCGGATTCGAATTCTTGCGAGTAAATATAAACCAGAGGCAGAAAGTCACAGGTTCAAAATCCCTAGCATCTTCCGGGAAGGCAGGAGGAGAACCTCCACCTGAAACACGCAGAGAGCTGCTGCCAGTCAGTGTAGACAGTCTTGAGCTAAGTAGACCAATGGTCTGACTCGGGATGCGGCAGCTTCCTCTATCCTAATGAAGGTGAACGTCGGGAGATTCAGGAGAGACAAAAAGAGGTACTTGGTCACACAGCACAGAGTTCAGCTGTGACATCTGCACCCATAGGTCAGATTTGGACAGCTTTAAAATGGGGCGAGACAAATTCATATCTAGAGGCTGTCTCTGAACGGCAGCCGGTGGAAGGAGTGCTGCTGAAAGCGGGGCGTTTACTTGACCGAGACCCCTTGCCCATCGGATTTACTGTGGTACCTCGGTTTTCGAACGCAATCCGTTTTGGAAGACGGTTCGAGTTCTGAAACGTTTAAAAACCGAAAACTCAATAGCCAACAGCTAGGCTTCACATAGCGGAAGCCGCATGGCATGTTCCGGCTTCCGAGGCGTGTTCGAAAACCCAAGCCTTTACTTCCGGGCTTGCGGCGTTCGAAAACCGAAATGTTTGTCAACGGAGGTGTTCCAAAACCGAGGTGCCAATGTATTCCCCGCAGCCCTCCCCAAGGCCCCTATGCTTTCTCCCCGCCGTGGGTTCTGGCGTGCGCCATCAGGTTGGAGCTGGAGCTGAAGCTCTTCCCGCAGTCCACGCACAGGTAGGGCTTCTCCCCTGTGTGGATCCTCTGGTGGCCGATGAGGTGCGACTTCTGGCTGAAGCTCTTCCCGCAGTCGGAGCACTTGAAGGGCCGCACGCCGGTGTGCGTCCTCTCGTGCGTGTTGAGGTTGGAGCTGACGCTGAACCCCTTGCCGCAATGCAGGCAGACGTAGGGCTTCTCTCCCGTGTGGGTCCTCTGGTGGCTGGTGAGGTGCTGCTTCTGGCTGAAGCTCTTCCCGCAGTCGGCGCACTTGTACGGCTTGTGCCCCGTGTGGATCCGCTCGTGCGCCACCAGGTCCGAGTTCATGCAGAAGCTCTTCCCGCACACCAGGCACTTGAAGAGCTTCTCCCCCGTGTGGATCCTCTGGTGCCGGTTGAGGTGCGACCTCCCGCTGAAGGTTTTCCCGCAGTCCAGGCACTTGTGCGCCTTCTCGCTGCAGTGCATCCTCTGGTGCCCGTGGAGGTGCGAGCTCCGGCTGAAGATCTTCCCGCACTCGCGGCACGTGAAAGGTTTCTCTCCCGCGTGGGCCCGCCGGTGGGTGGCGAGCTGCGAGCTCTGGCCGAAGCTCCTCTCGCAATCCGAGCACTGGTAGGGCTTCTCGCCCGCATGCAACCTGTCGTGCTGGGTCAAATCCGGGCGGGCGCCGAAGCTTTTCCCGCAGCGCAGGCACTCGGAGGGCTCGCCCTCGGTGTGGCTCCGCAGGTGGCTGGCGAAGGAATGGCTGTTGCGGAAGCCCTTCCCGCATTTGAAACACTCGTACGGCTTCTCCCCGGCGTGGCTCCGCAAGTGCCAGGTGAAATGGGAGCTCGTGTCAAAGCTTTCCCCGCAGTGCAGGCAGGGATAGGTCTTCTCTCCGGCATGCGCTGTCCTCTCGTGGGCAGCCAGCCCGGATCTCGGCGCAAAGGGTTTCGAGCACACCGTGCAACCGTGCAGCTTCTCTCCTGCGTGGATCCTCTGGTGGCAAATATGACCAAGGGTCTTCTTGCCCAGAAGACGTGAACTTTCTTCTTCGCGCTGGAGGATCCCCTCCTCTTCACTTCCGCCAAGATCCTCGTCGCCTCCCCAAGGAGGAAGGGAGCTGCCTGGTCGTTTTCCGGGGTGGGTCTTCTGTTCTGAGTCGGGCTCATGTGCAGAAATGCCTTCATTCTCCTCACACCAGGAGAGTCTTTCTCTGGACAAACCCTGCAGTTCCATTTCCTCAGGAGCCCCCAGACATGGCTTCTCCTCCTCCTCCTCTTCCTCATCATCATGAGCCCAACTGAAACCTGCTGAAACACGTAAAACAAGCAAACCTATTATTATTATTAATATCTATATACTGTATATAAAATCGTTCAAGTTGGATGTTTGTTAACAATTGCCTTTCTCCGTTACCCCTTGATTGATTCCGTTCAAATTTGGACACAACGTTCCATGCCCATATGGGAGTGATCATATGTACTTACATTGCACAAATACCACACCTTTCCCAGGTAAAAATGCGATTTTGTGCACACACAAAAAATATAGCGCCCTCCAGTGGACGTTAAACAACACACCTGTTTCTGACCCCTCCTTCTCCTTTCCAAACGTCACTACCATCATCCAATTGATAGACAGACCGCCCACAAACGCTACTGTTGGCTCCACCGGCGGGTATAGAGCCACGCCGGACGGAATTGCCATTTTCACAGTTTAGCCAAAAATGGGAGGGGCAACTGTTGGCTCCGCCGGTGGGTATAGAGCCACGCCAGGAGGAATCGCCATTTTCGCGGTTTACACAAAAACAGGAGAGGCAAACGGAGAACACGTAGACTGAACTTCAACGAGATAAACTGTAAGTAAGGATACCCTTTCTCTTTCATACTGTATCTTACTTTTCCATTTCACCAAATCAGCCACAGCAAGGCGTGGCCGGGTCAACTAGTTGTTGTTGTTGTTATTATTATTTATTGGGTTTATATACTGCCCTATACCCGGAGGTCTCAGGGCAGTTCACAGAGAAGATCACAACATATAAGATCAGAATAAAAACAACAACCCAATAAGGCTCCCCCCCTGAAAAGAGCCACATTTTAAAAGGGTATAGGATGTCAAACAGATTAACCAAAGGCCTGGTTAAAAAGGAATGTTTTTGCCTGGCGCCTAAAGGTGTATAATGAAGGTGACAGGTGAACTTCCCTGGAGAGAGCATTCCACAGACGGGGAGCCACTGCAGAGAAGGCCCTGTTCTTGCATTGCCACCCTCCGGACCTCTTGAGGAGGAGGCACACGAAGGGGGGCCTCAGAAGATGATCTCAGGGTCCGGGAAGGTTCATATGGAAAGAGGTGGTCCTTGAGGTATTGCAGTCCTGAGCTGTTTAAAGCTTTATAGGTCAAAACCAGCACTTTGAATTGGGCCCGGAAACTAATTGGTAGTCAGTGCAGGCGGACCAGGATCAGTGTAATATGCTCAAACCTAATGTTAGGGCATGACCCAAAATTCTTTGCAAGTACAAAACAAACAACAAAATCCTGCACTGAGCGCAAATGAAACCCATACTTCCTTATGGACTAGCCACTTGTCATTGTTATTTATTTGAAACAAAAAGAAAAAAACAACACATTTTTCAGGTTCACAAATTCTGCACCTCTTTTGGCCCTATGCAGCTCAGCGCTGCAGTTCCTCAAGACTGCCTCTCCCCATACGAACCAGCCCAGACCTGGCAGTCTTCATCAGAGGCCCTTCTCTTTGGCCCCCCAAAAAGAGGCCACGCAATAACAGGGCTTTTGGGGGAGGCATGCCATTAGAAACAACAAACATAAACACAATAAAAGCCAAGTATAAAATGTAAAGCCACTGTTATGGATTCTTCTTCTTAACCGTCTGCATTAGTCTAGCAACATTTTTTTAAAAAACTGTTAAGAAACATTTAGCAGTTAATGAAGATGCCTGCAGAATTTCTGTTGGATTCAGAAAAGCTGAGCAAATACCACCGAAGGTTTGTCTTCTTGTTGATGTCCCCCCCCCCCCCCCCAAAAAAAAATATTTCACAGTCGAGCTTGGTCTTAAAGATTCAGGTGGTCACTAAGCTATCCTGGGCACAGGTTTTTCAGGGATTTGTAAATTAATACAAGGATCTTCAACCTGGCTCAATAGCAGGTAGGCAACGGGTGCAGATGTTTTAACAGTGGTGTCACATATTTCTGGGCCATCTGCTTCTCCCCCCTCAGCCACCACACTCTGCGTTAGATGGGGTTTCCAGACCAGGCCCACTTGGCAAAACCAGGCCCAGATTGCAAAACTGCTCTAGGAACGGGGAAGGGAAATGGGTTTGAGACGTTACAGGTGCCCGCCAATCTGTGCTATGCACAGCCCACTTCTACTAGTAGAATCATTTCTTCCCATGCTCAACAGTGTTTGAAAAGAGTGGCACGAGGGCATATCCAGAGCCACCCCACCACTCAGACTATGCCAGAAGAGGAACAACACAAAGGAATCCTCACCCCCAGTTTCGGTGCCTTCATCGTTATCCTCCTCTTCCTCCTCCTGCTTAGGTTCCCTGAAAAGTTGTTTTCCTTCAATACCCAACGGAGCTCCATCTGATTCCGGGAGATGGGCAGACACCTGATGAAGCAGCACCTGAAAGAAGCCAGATTTAAGTCAGAACCCAAAGCAGGGCATTGGTCCACCTAGTTCAGTACTGCCTGCACTGACTGGCAGCAGCTCTCCAGGGTTTCACATGGACTCTCTCCTAGCCTTACCTGAAAATGTTGGGGACTGAATAGAAACTGTGTCCATGCAAAACAGGTGCTCTACTTCTGAGCTGTGGGCTCCCCTGCAAAGGACTAGGAACGTGCGAAGCTGCGTCATACCAAGGAAGAACATCTAACACAGTATAGTCTACACTGACTGGCAGCAATTCTCCACTGTTTCAGGCAGGGGACATTACTTGATTACAGTCGTACCTCATGTTGCGAACGCTGCGTGTTGCGTTCGACACAGGTTATGAACGCGCCGAACCTGGAAGTACCGGAACGGGTTACTTCTGGGTTTGATGGTTCACGCATGTGCAGACGCGCAAAATGACATCATGCACATGTGCAGAAGCGCACGGTGAGCATGCGCAGATTCAGCGCTTCATGTTACGCCTTTTTCATGATGCGAACGGGGCTCCAGAATGGATCCCGTTCGCATCTAGAGGTACCACTGTACTTGAAGGCTTGGGATTGAACCTGGGACCTTCTGTACACAAATTAGATGCCCTACCACCCCATATCTCGTCCTCACCTCTTTTCCTTGTCTCTCCTCCACCTCTTCCCGCCTCAGGAGGAAGTCCTCGGCCAGGGCCACCGCCTGGGAGCAGGTCTCTGGTGTGCCTTCCCTGACCCAGCTCTGGATCTCCAGAGGCAAGATGGCCAGGAACTGCTCCAGGATCAGCAGCTCCAGGATCTGCCCCTTGGAGTTCCTCTCCGGCTTCAGCCAGTGCCGGCAAAGTTCCCAGAGCTGCCGGCACGCCTCTCTCGGCCCCTCGGCCTCCTGGTAGAGGAAGGCCCGGAAACACTGGCGGTAGGCCTCTGCCTCCAGGGCATCCGACTCGCAAAAGGCCTCTTCCTTCACTGGCACCCGTTCTCCATCGCGGCTCTCGTAGGCTTGCAGAGATGCTCTGTCAACATCTAGTCCAACAAAGAGAGGAGTATTTACAAGTCGTACCTTGGTTTTCAAACAGCTTAGTTCTCGAACGTTTTGGCTCCCGAACGCTGCAACCATGGAAGTGACTGTTCCAGTTTGCGAACTATTTTTTGGAAGCCAAACATCTGACGGGGCTTCCGCGGCTTCCGATTGGCTGCAGGAACTTCTGTTTGACTTCCAAGGTACGACTGTACAGTGGTACCTCAGGTTAAATACGCTTCAGGTTAAGAACTCCGCTAACCCAGAAATAATGCTTCAGGTTAAGAACTTTGCTTCAGGATAAGAACAGAAATAATAATAATAATAATAATAATAATAATAATTTATTATTTGTAACCCGCCCATCTGGCTGGGCCCACCCAGCCACTCTGGGCGGCCTAAACAGATATTAAAATACATTAAAATATCACAGGTTAAAAACTTCCCTAAACAGGGCTGCCTTCAGGTATTTTTTGAATGTCAGATAGTTGTTTATCTCTTTGACCTCTGCTCTGGTGGCGCAGCAGCAGCGGGAGGCCCCATTAGCTAAAGTGGTGCGTCAGGTTAAGAACAGTTTCAGGTTAAGAACGGACCTCCAGAACGAATTAAGTACTTAACCAGAGGTACCACTGTATTTGTTAGCTGTTATTTTAGCCCCAATAAGTAGACACATACGGCAGACACTCATTTATCCGAAAACCAGTCAAAATGGCAGTTTCTGGAAAGGGCAGAGAGTGGGCACCCATCGTATCTTGTCAATAATGCTGCACCACAGAACAGGGACATCCACGCTAAAAGCCCCGTGTCACGGTGGAAAAGGTTTCTGAGATCTTTGGGTGATGAAGGGGAAGCTGCCCCACAGATCACAGTGATCTGCTTTGTAGATAAACAGGAGTGCGGAGGCAGGGCGGGGGGCTGGACTAGATGACTCCTGGGGTCCCTTCCAACTCTACAACCCTATGATTCTGTAAGACCTTCAACTGGGCACTTACTGGTAGTATACAGCAGCTCCGAATCCCCTTTGAGGCCTGGAACGCACACCGCCCGTTGCTTTTTCCCAGCCCGCTGGCTGGAAGTGGCCCCGCCCTCAATGGGAGCCTCCGCCTCGTCCCACGGCGCATCCGGATTTCCGAGCCTCCCGTCAGAGATCTGCACGACCGTCAAGAACTCGGGCGACCCCCAACCTTGGGGCGGCCCTTCATCGGGCTCCTGCTTTACCCGGCACTGTATCCCCGTGGATTGGAGCAGGAAGCTCTGAGAGGGCGGCTCCATCATGCTCAACGGCCCTTTTGTCCTGCCAACAAATGGAAAACAGGGCTGTGATGACGGAGGAAACATTCCGAAATTTGAGAAAGTAGGGAGCTTTGAATCCAAGCTTTGAAGAAGAAGAAGAGTTTGGATTTTATATCCCGCTTTATCACTACCCAAAGGAGTCTCAAAGCGGCTCACATTCTCCTTTCCCTTCCTGCCCCACAACAAACACTCTGTGAGGTGAGTGGGGCTGAGAGACTTAAGAGAAGTGTGACTAGCCCAAGGTCACCCAGCAGCTGCATGTGGAGGAGCGGAGACGCGAACCCGGTTCACCAGATTACGAGTCTACTGCTCTTAACCACTACACCACACTGGCCTTGTTTTCCGAAACGTTCAGATTTCTGAAAATGCGTTAGTGACACTCCTACAGCACAACCCTATGCATGTTAGGCCTTACATGTATAAGATTATGATGCGCTGTGTGGAGGTTTCTCCCCTCTCTTAGAACCCAACGGGATCAACCGATGAAGCTGAATGGTGAGAAATTCAGGTCGAAAAGGAAAGACTTTGAGATTTTTAATGTTCGATGTTTTATCGTATTTTTAATATTCTGTTGGGAGCCACCCAGAGTGGCAGGGCATACGGTAAATAATAAATTGTTATTGTTGTTGTTATTATTGTTGTTACCATTCCAGCATTGCAGGGGGTTGGATTTGATGATCCTCAGGCCCCCTTGCAGCTCTACAATTATATGATTCTATGACAGGGGTCAGCAACCTTTTTCAGCCGTGGGCCGGTCCACCATCCCTCAGACCATGTGGTGGGCCGGATTATATTTTGAAAAAAAATAATGAACAAATTCCTATGCCCCACAAATAACCCAGAGATGCATTTTAAATAAAAGCACACATTCTGCTCATGTAAAAACACCAGGCAGGCCCCACAAATAACCCAGAGGTGCATTTTAAATAAAAGGACACATTCTACTCATGTAAAAACATGCTGATGGTTTAGGGTGTGACGGATTGGCCCTAGTAAGATGGAGTTGTTACCTCCTGGGTCATCGGGAGTTAATCCTCACTCAATTAGAATGGTCGATTAGCCCAAAGGGGGTGGGACCATCCCCAGTTTAAAAAGGAAGGAAGGCAGTTTCGACAGTTGAGAAGAGGGAGGGAGGGAGTGGTGACTGGAAGGAAGAGGGAGTTGGGACCAGGATAGTGGTGGGTAGGCTAGGTTAGGCTAGCTTAGGAAAAAGAGCAATGTGCTGTACTGAAGGAGTTCATGTGTTGTTTAGAAAATAACCTGAAGAACTAAGAAAATTATGAAACGTTATGTTTTGTTAACAAAATAAAGGCTTGCTTTTGTGGAGCCAAGAAAGGCTTGTTGTTTATTCGGTCCAGTGATGTATGAATGCTTGTGAGGGGATAAACTCAAGGAAGGGGCAAAACTTACCTGCTAAAAGGGATATTCATATAGATATTAAAAAGCATGGGGGAGAGGACGGAACCCTGAGGCACCCCACAAGTGAGAGCCCAGGGGTCTGAACACTCATCCCCCACCACCACTTTCTGAACACGGCCCAGGAGGAAGGAGCGGAACCACTGTATAACAGTGCCCCCAGCTCCCAACCCCTCTAGACGGTCCAGAAGGATGTTATGGTCAATGGTGTCAAAGGCCGCTGAGAGATCCAGCAGAACTAGGAAACCGCTCTCACCTTTGTCCCTAGCCCGCCGGAGATCATACCTGCCCGCCCCCTGTCCCCCAAAACAGTACGAATGAGCTTTCCTCACTGAGCTATCTTTGTACCTCCACCCTTCCTCCACCTCCTGCATCCTTTTAGGCTTGTTCACACATTACACTAAAGGTAGGTACATGTTGCTTCTACGCGTGTAAGTGTTTGCATGTAAGAGATCACACGTGTCGATTTGTACACTTTAACTAAACTGGTTGCACATACATGTGGATATGTGGACAATATCTGCCATCGGTGTACACAAGTGCACAGATTGTACACTGCTTTAATGTAATGTGTGAACGTTATAAACCTGGATCATGCTCCTCCTGCATCGCCTAAAAAGCCCCAGGTTGCATCTTGCGAAGAATTTATAACTGGTTTTTCTAACTTCCATTCATTCGTTTCTTTAAATAAAGGGTTCTAAAACGCCAATCAGAACATTTTAAAATACACGTGCAAAACAATCGACGAGAAATCAAATTGATCCGGAACCCAGCACAGCGTTTCAGGACAAGAAGAGAGCGGATTTTCAAAAGATGGACTTCAAATGTCAGATCTGATGGGAGGACAACCAGGGGAATTCAATGCAGCCTGTTCGTTCAAAAGAATCAAAAGGTCTGCAAGGGGCTCTGGAAACTAGGGAGGCTGCAGATCTTCCTCATAAATAACAATACTAATAATAAATTCTCCGGGGGGCCCAACCCAGCCCCCCAACACCTCCAGCCTTGCAAATCGCTCATCAGCTCCTGCGAAATGCAAAATATAGATCTATAGAGATGTGCATAGCTACCTGCCTCTCTCACCGCCTCTGCTGTCCTTGAGTCGCTATTTGGGAGGAAAAAAAGGAAATCCAAAATACATGCACACACGCAAATACGCCCCCCTCCCCAATGCACACACACAAAAAGAAGGCTGGGCAGGAAGTAACAGCCTGCTCTGTATGAGAGCCCCCCTCCTCCCCCAATTTCTGGGCCTCTCTAGGAATCTCAGCTCGGATGTTTAACCCTTCCATTCCTGCTGGACACACAGATCAGTGCTGAGCTGCTCAGAGATTGCCACCTTTCCTGTTTCCCCCTGTGCATTCGGCAGCAGAGTTGCCAGCTTGCTCGCTGCTTCCTGCTCCTGTGCATTTAGCAGATGAGCTGGAGCCAGGTGACCACAGGGTGGCCCAATTTCCTTTCCTTCGTCACCCTGCTCCTTGGCAGGTGGGAAGGTTGCCAACTGTTCTTTCCTGCTCCTGTGCATTTAGCAGCTGCCTCGCGTTCTATTATTGCGATCGTTGTTGTCTGGTTATAACGCCCTTCAGGACCCAGGGCAGGTGGGGACAGTTTAAAATTCAGAAATTAAAAAACAGCTTGAACCAAATTACAGTCACAGGAATAGGATAGGACCTGGAAAAAGACACATCTGGGTTGTCAAAGGCCAGGGTAAAGAAGTACATCAGTCTTCTTCTTTGGCAATCTCTCGTAGCCGAGTAAGATTGTCTTCCATAAACACGGTTTTAACAATGAGCCCGTAAGTGACTGTGGAGGCCAATTCTGGATCCACACATACTTCCACAGTGGGGACATCGGTTCCTGGGCGGGAGTTGATCACAATGTGGATTTGCTAAGCGTGCCTTCCTCTTAGCACGTTTCTCCCTTGCGTCCTGAGTTCAAGTGTCTTCAAAGCCCATGACACCTTTGGTCAAGGCTGTTCTCCAACTGGAGCGCTTGCAGGCCAGTGTTTCCCAGTTGTCAGTGTTTATACTACATTTTTAAAGATTTGCCTTGAGACAGTCTTTCAACCTCTTTTGTTGACCACCAGCATTACGCTTTCCATTTTTAAGTTTGGAATACAGGGTTCTTTTTCGTGTGTGTGGAGGGGGTGTGCTTTAAAGTTGTGGTGTGTATACGTATTAAGAACTGTTTCCTGGACTGGGCATTCACAGAACAGAAACATGCTTCTGACTTCTGGAACTTACTGATATACATGTCATCTCTTAGGAATACTGTATACATTTGATTACAGTAGTACCTTGGTTTACAACCATAATCCGTTCTGGAGGTCCGTTTGAAAACCAAAACAGGTTGTAACCCAAGGCGTGCTTTCGCCAATGGGGCCTGCAAAAAATACAAAAGAAGAAGAAAGGGGGGGGGTGTAATACAAAAAAAGTTTGCAAACCGGGACACGCACTTTCGGGTTTGACGTGTTTGTAATCCAAAATGTATGCAAACCAGACTGTTTGTAAACCAAGGTACCACTGTATATCCCTTCTTCCTCTTCCCCTGATCTCATCTCCATCCTTCTTCCCCACTCAGTCTCAAGTACATGCAGCTGTCATGCTCTACTCCTAAGCCACTGCCTTCTTGTTCCCAGGACATGTATTCTGTATCTCTGTGCCCCCATATGCCATATTCATTCTGCCATACCCACCGAGGGGTGGGTGATGGGTGCTCTGTCACCAGAGCCATTAAGAGTGTGCATGAACATTCCATGATGTCAAAGCAGGGCAGCCAATGGGTGCACTGGTGTCACAAGCTGACAAGTGACGATGCATGGCTACCCAGTTGTTTTTGGCGTCTGTCTGTCTCAAAAGACAATGCAGTGTGCATCTGGGGGTGAAGTCAAACTGCTGCAATAGCAGCACCAAAGTGAGGTCCTGGGCAGCCCAGGCGACAGGACCCCCTTTTCAGCCTTACTGTTGTGGTCCAAAGGAAACCAGAGCAGTAAATTTGGCACTAGCTTGGCTGCAGGAGTTGCCGGAAGGAGGTGGACAAGGTGCCATCCAACCGCCTTAGGGACTCCACTCTGGATCTGTGTAGGGGTTTACTCCTGAGCCTTTCTTCTCCTGAAGATATCCCGCAAGGCAGTGGAGGTTTAGGACCAGAGTTTTCCTTCTCCTAGATGGCCTACCTTCCCCAGGTTGATGAACCCCATCTCCCCCTCACTTCCCTCTGCAGCACTTGAAGAAACCACCTTCTTGACCGTTAGACCCACTCTTGGTCTCGTCAGCTCAATCTGCCATGCAAGGGAAGTTCCTAACTCCCTGAGGGTCTGAGACTCATTGGCTAGTTTCCCAGGGTGCGGCTGCTGTCGCATGCTGACAACTTCTAGGAACTACAGGTGAGGACTGAGTGCTTGACAAACTCTTATAATATAATAATAATAATAATTTATTATTTATACCCTGCCCATCTGGCTGGGTTTCCCCAGCCACTCTGGGCGGCTTTCAACAGAACATTAAAATACAATAATCTATAAAAAATTAAAAGCCTCCCTAAACAGGGCTGCCTTCAGATGTCTTCTAAAGGTCTGATAGTTGTTGTTCTCTTTGACATCTGAAGGGAGGGCGTTCCACAGGGCGGGTGCCACTACCGAGAAGGCCCTCTGCCTGGTTCCCTGTAACTTGGCTTCTCGTAGTGAGGGAACCGCCAGAAGGCCCTCGGCACTGGACCTCAGTGTCCGGGTTGAACGATGGGGGTGGAGACGCTCCTTCAGGTATACTGGACCCTAGCCATTTAGGGCTTTAAAGGTCAGCACCAACACTTTGAATTGTGCTCGGAAACGTACTGGGAGCCAGTGTAGGTCTTTCAAGACCGGTGTTATGTGGTCTCGGCGGCCGCTCCCAGTCACCAGTCTAGCTGCCGCATTCTGGATTAGTTGTAGTTTCCGGGTCACCTTCAAAGGTAGCCCCACGTAGAGTGCATTGCAGTAGTCCAAACTATCTTAAAAGAAGCAGAGTGTATGTCCCCCCCCATGAGCTACTACCCCTCCCCTAACATCTCATACACGCGGGTGGCGCTGTGGTCCAAACCACTGAGCCTCTTGGGCTTGCTGATCAATGCTTCGAGTCCCCGCGATGGAGTGAGCTCCTGTTGCTCTGTCTCAGCTCCTGCCAACCTAGCAGTTCGAAGGCACGCCAGTGCAAGTAGATAAATAGGTACTGCTGTGGTGGGAAGGTAAACGGCATTTCCGTGCACTCTGGTTTCCGTCACGGTGTCCTGTTGTGCCAGAAGCGGTTTAGTCCTGCTGGCCACATGACCCGGAAATCTGTCTGTGGACAAACGCCAGCTCCCTCGGCCTGAAAACGAGATGAGCACCGCAACCCCAGTCGCCTTTGACTGGACCAGGGGTCCTTTACCTTTTTAAAATGCATGCCTACCAATTTATGTAATACAGGTGAAACTCGAAAAATTTGAATATCGTGGAAAAGTCCATTTATGTAAGCAACTGTTTTCATTAGCTACTGGAGTTTAATATATGAGATAGACTCATGACATGCAAAGCGAGATATGTCAAGCCTTTGTTTGTTATAATTGTGATGATTATGGTGTACAGCTGATGAGAACCCCAAAGTAATAATTTCAACTTTGGGGTGCTCATCAGCTGCACGCCATAATAATCACAATTATAACAAATAAAGGCTTGACATATCTCACTTGGCATGTCATGAGTCTATCTCATATATTAGTTTCACCTTTTAAGTTGAATTACTGAAAGAAATGACCCTTTCCACGATATTCTAATTTTTCGAGTTTCACCTGTATATTACTGAAGTCCAGAATGGACCACCTTCCTTCCTTTAAAGAAGGGAGGAGCCCTGCAGATGCTGCTAAACTAAAACTCTGATTGGTTCTCGCAAGGATGCCCATTGGGCAGGGCTGATGGGAGATGTCATCAGCAACATCTGCAATAGCCAGAGATTCTCCACATTTGCCTTAAAGAAGAAGAAGAAGAAGAGGAGGAGGAGGAGGAGGAGGAGGAGGAGGAGGAGAAGTTTGGATTTGATATCCCGCTTTATCACTACCCGAAGGAGTCTCAAAGCGGCTCACATTCTCCTTTCCCTTCCTCCACCACAACAAACACTCTGTGAGGTGAGTGGGGCTGAGAGACTTCAGAGAAGTGTGACTAGCCCAAGGTCACCCAGCAGTTGAATGAGGAGAGGAGACGCGAACCCGGTTCACCAGATTACGAGTGGCTCTCTCGCCACCCTCTCCGAAAACACTGCAGTTCTATCCATTTTGGGGGATAATCACAAGAATAGATCACTCTGCTTTCATTCCTAGACTTTCACCTTTCAACAAACCTTACAGGTCGATATTTTTTTTACCCCAGTCTGTTTGTGTTTTAGATGCGATAATGTTTTTATGTATAATAATGTTTTTTCCAATAGATTTCATGCATTGTATTGTGAAATCACTTTGAGATGCTTCACAGAAAATGAGTCATAAATGGAATAATAATCATCATAATAATAATAATACAGCCCAGGTGATAATGACTACGTCCGGAACAGATCTTTAAACAAATTTTACTGAATAAACATGTTCAGAACATGTTAGCTATGGAGGAGAGGGGGAAAGAAGAATAAATTGCCACCTAAGGAATATCATGCAAGACATAACAGCAGCAAAGGAACATTTTTTTTTTAAACAGACATACAGGAAAGGGGGGCTCTCTTAAGAGGAACTTAGACAAAGTTTGTTAGGAAGAAAGCTTAATCTTAAACAATATTATTAGGTTTCTGCCTTTCAGGCCTCCCAAACACTTCCTGATAACTTAGGAGTAAGTACTTCAAAAAGAACAAAATAAAACCCTACATTATTTAAATACTTAGAGTATTAGCCAGGTTTCATCCCTATATGCTGCTGATAGATAGATCTGAGTAGCAAACCTTGCGTGATTTACTGTCTTAAAGGCCCCTGTAGGATTGAGAGTGCAAGGTCTCCTGCCAGTCTCTGGGCGGAGAGATAGATTATCAGCACAAACCCTAAGCGGAGGCTGAGCTCAGTTACCAAGGCATAGAAGCAACCAGACCAGCAGCAAATCCTGGAATGTGGTGCCGGCCAAGTGCCCTAAAGGAAAATGACAAAATTCCAAAAAGATTAGTGTTTTAAAAAAATAACCAAAAAAAAATATGGAATATTATTATTTCAAATCATGCAATTAGCAATTCATGATATAATCAGCACATGATTTTCAAAAAATAAAAAAGGAGAGTTGTCATTTTTAAAGTTTCCTGTGGATCCCCAGCTTGAGCAAGCAGAAGAGCGAAACAGGCAGTGTTTTTAAAAATCGTTTCCCATTAACCCCCCTACCCCAGGGCAGGGGGAAGAAACAGGGGAAGGGGTTTTTTCGGAGGGGGGGGGGAATTTCTCATGAATCCTAAGAGGAGGAGAAAAATTAAGAAGTTGGCATGAGATGTCCAAATCGAGAAGGGATAGAAACCTAAATTCTTGGGATTGCAAAGGAAGAGCAGAAAAAGGGAAGGATGATACATTGCACGGATTAGTACATTCTTAGAAGAAAGAGACCTCCTCCTCTTCCCTGGCGCTCCTCTATTCATTTCCAACTTCCGGTTCGCTGTGGGTTTCCTCGCAAGGAAGAACCTCGGGATCCCCGCCGGACGTGCTTTTCTCGCCCTTCTCTCCCGCATGGACCGTGTAGTGCCTGTGCAGTTCCGACTTGGACCTGAAGTTTTTCCCGCAGTCGGCGCACAGAAATGGCTTGGCCCCCGTGTGGGTTCTCTGATGAGAGATCAGGTTGGAGTTCCGGTTGAAGCTCTTCCCGCACTCCAGGCAGACGTAGGGCTTCTCCCCCGTGTGGATCTTCTGGTGCCGGGTGAGGCTGGTGCTGTCGCAGAAACTCTTCCCGCAGTCCGAGCATATGTACGGGGTCCCCCCCGTGTGGACTCTCTGATGCCGGATGAGGCTCATGTTGGAATAGTAGCTCTTCCCGCACTCGGCGCACTCGAAAGGCTTCACCCCGGAGTGCGTCTTCTGGTGCGTGATGAGGTTCGAGCTCCAGCGGAAGCCTTTCCCGCACTCCAGGCACGTGTACGGCATTTCGCCCGTGTGGATTCTTTGATGGAGGGTGAGATCCGCCTTCCGGCAGAAGTTCTTCCCGCAGTCGGCGCAGTTGTACGGCTTCTCCCCCGTGTGGATCCTCTGGTGGATCCGGAGCTCCGACCTCTCGCAGAAGCCGACGCCGCACTCCAAGCACTTGTACGGCTTCTCTCCCTTGTGGATGATGGAGTGCCGGACGAGGTGAGACTTGACCCGGAAGCTCTTCCCGCAGTCCAGGCACTGGTAGGCCTTCTCGCCGGCGTGGATCCTCTGGTGGATTGTGAGGCCCGAGCTCTGGCAGAAACACTTGCCGCAGTCCAAGCACTTGTAGGGCTTCTCCCCCGTGTGGATCCTCTGGTGCCGGACGAGGCTGGTGCTGTAATTGAAGCTCTTCCCGCAGTCCAGGCACTTGTAAGGCATGTCGCCCCTGTGCGTCACCTTGAACTCGATAATGCTCGAGCTGTCCGGGAAGCCGCCGGTGTCCTTGGCACCGGCGTCTTCGTTCTTCACCGTGCGGATCCTCGGCTGGCTCGCGGTTTCACCAAGCATCTCGTCCCTCTCCTGAGGAGGAACGGGCTTCCCCCCTGGGGAACTTTGTTGATGCTCCTTGGGCTCCGGCCAACTTCCAGAGGCCTCTTCAGACTTAACGCACCGGGGCTCGCCTTCCTCTTCCAGGCTGCCCATCACAACCCCGCTTGTTTCGTCTTCGGAACGCTCTGGCCGACCTCGCTCTTCCTTGGGAGTCATCGGCTCCTCGCCTGCTGAGGTAGACAGAAAGGAGAGAGGAATTTGAAAGCCTGCTTAGGATTCAAGATGAGCTACGGCATACATGGGACCGCCTACGAAACACACCTTTTCAAGTCAGAGCCTCTCTCTGTGTGTGGTAGTTATTGTTGCCAGGAAGATCTGTGTTCAAATCCAGCCATGCAGCTCCCTGGGCCAGTTGCTGCCTCTCTGTCTGAGCTACCTCACAGGGTTGTTGTGAGGACGGAAGAAGAAGTGGTGGTAAGAAAAGAACTGTGTGTATGCTGTTTTTATTTATTTGCTGCATTTATATCCTGTGTTTCACCCTGAGGAGATCATGGTGGCATACTTGGCTTCATCTCAACGCTAACTTTTATCCACAGAACAACCCTGTAAGGTAGGCTAGAGAGAGAGTCTCGAGCTGTGGTCCACTTGGTCCTAGTTATCCAGCCTAACCACAACACCAACAATAGTGCAATTCAAACACACTGGTCAGATAATTAATAAGGAGCTATAAGAACCCGCCTCTTGTCTTTCAGACCTTCCACCAAGGCTCTGCCTCAAGGTGGCGCCCAGATTACAGAAACCTCTTCCTGGGCGCATTGTAAAGAGGCCCCCTTTTAGATCAGACCACAGCCTGTTGAGTCCAGCATCTGGAGGAGCCTAGCTCAGTTGGTGGAGCACGAGACTCTTAATCTCAGGGTTGTGGGTTTGAGTCCCACCTTGGGCAAAAGATTCCTGCATTGCAAGGGGTGGGACTAGATGACCCTCAGGGTCCTTTCCAACTCTACCATTCTATGATTCTAGAATTCTGTATACCCAATTATTGTTTTGTATAACACAGGGGTCAGCAACCTTTTTCAGCCATGGGCCGGTCCACCATCCCTCAGACCATGTGGTGGGCTGGACTATATTTTTTTGGGGGAAATGAACAAATTCCTATGCCCCACAAATAACCCAGAGATGCATTTTAAATAAAAGCACACATTCTACTCATGTAAAAACACCAGACAGGCCCCACAAATAACCCAGAGATGCATTTTAAATAAAAGGACACATTCTACTCATGTAAAAACATGCTGATTCCTGGAACGTCCGTGGGCCAGATTGAGAAGGTGATTGGGCCGCATCCGGCCCACAGGCCTTAGGTTGCCTACCCCTGGTATAACAGTTTCAAGCAATTTTATGTCTTGTTTTGCTGTCTCTACACCTTTATTGAAAATTGTCAGGGGGCCTAGGCTTCCCCCCCTTGTTGGCCGTTCGAAGAATGAGTCCGAGCCATAAAGCTTAAATGCTTTATTCTAGGCTAATTACTTTACAATGCAGAGCACATCGTAAATATGTCTCATCCATCACTCTCAGAATCTGGAAGTGCGCCACTGCGATTTTCCCGCCAGGAAGCCCATCTGGGAAAACGAAAGCACCGTGTCCTTCTCTTCTTTCTTTCCCCTTGCACATTGCGAGGGCTCTGCTTGCTTGGCTGAAGCCCTCCCACCGCTTCCCCCTCTGCACTGCTTTTGCCAGAGGGGGAGGAGGAATCGGTCATCAAGATCGGGGACTGCTCCCTATATCCACTCAACGCCGGGCTGGGAGGAGTAGGCAGACCCCTGACAAAAATTCTCAGTAAATATTTAAAAAACAAAAACAAGCAAATTGGAGACCCTTAAAAACAACACCAACAATACATTTTGACTCCCAAACTTTGAGGAGGGAATCTTTCTCCTGTTGCTGTTGCTAAATCCTTGCGAGTCAGAAACGCATTGGTCCTCAGGTGAACTACCAAGGAATAATCACAGTCCACTTTCTGCCCCATCTCTGGCATACACAGATTGAGGACCCTGCCTCATGGGAGGAAATCTTAGGCCAGCCCACCTAGGCCTCATCCCACCTCCCGATAAAGAACGTGATGGCTTCAAAGCGTCCGAAACCCTGCTAATCCTTACCCAGTGAGCTGGCAGCAACAGTGTCACCCTCCCCAAACGCCCGGTTCGGGTCGCAGTCCAGCAGAGCGTCTTCTGCCGCAGCGAAATCCAGGCCTCTCTCTTTTGCCGGCACCTGAAATAGAAACCAAGATCACATCTGGCACAGAGGGACAGAGAGCAGGAGACGGCAGGACTAGAGTGTCCGTTTGCATTTCTTAGTACAGAATGTATTGATCTGATGAGTTGAGTTGTGGTTATATATTAAATTTGTATACCGCCCTTCATTCACAGATCTCAGGTTCACGACATAAAACGACAATACAAAAAACACAAAATACATAATAAAAATAAGAACGACAACAAACCAATCACTCCCCACCCCCCAGACAGCGCACGTTTAAAAAGATGTCAATCAGCCAAATGCCTGGTTGAAGAGGAAAATTTTTGCCTGGCGCCTAAAGGGGTATAATGAAGACGCCAGGCGAACCTCCCTGGGGAGAGCATTCCACCGAGGCAGTATATGCCTCTGAATACCAGCTGTTGCGGAGATTGCTGGTGAGCAGAGGATGCTGGACTAGATGGGCCACTGGCCTGATGCAGCTGCCAGGCTCTGCGTATGCTAGCTAAAGGTAAAGGGACCCTTGACCATTAGGTCCAGTCGTGACCAACTCCGGGGTTGCGGCGCTCATCTCACATTATTGGCCGTGGCCAGCATGACAAAGCCGCTTCTGGCGAACCAGAGCAGCGCACGGAAACGCCGTTTACCTTCCTGCCAGAGCGGTACCTATTTATCTACTTGCACTTTGACGTGCTTTCGAACTGCTAGGTGGGCAGGAGCTGGGACCGAGCAACGGGAGCTCACCCCGTCGCAGGGATTTGAACCGCCGACCTTCTGATCAGCAAGCCCTAGGCTCTGTGGTTTAACCCACAGCGCCACCTGGGTCCTCATATGCTAGCTAGGGAGTACCTAAATACTGAGCTATCTAGGGAATACTTAAATAAATAAACAAAAGAGGAAATGGATCACCCCCCTATATTATGCAATGCTGCATAAATCTCATATGCATCCATGCAACCTACCCCCACCTGCTCCTCCAGCTGTTCGGGCTTCCTCTGCCGAAACCCCTCCGCCAGGGCCACCGCCTGGGCACAGCTCTTTGGGCAGCCCTCCATGACCCAGCTCTGCACCTCCGGCGGCAGGACGGCCAGGAACTGCTCCAGGATCACCAGCTCCAGGATCTGCTCCTTGGTGTGCCTCTCCGGCTTCAGCCACCGGCAGCAGAGGAACCACAGCCGGCTGCAGGCCTCTTGGGGCCCCTCCGCCTCCCGGTAGCAAAACTGCCGGAAGCGCTGGCGCTGGATCTCCGAAATGACCGCGTCCTCGTCCGGGGCCCCTTCTTCCCGCGGGGGCCCAGAGGGAGCCACGCTCGGGGGGGCCTCTTGGGACTCCCTGCCAAGGCCAGGCGGGGCTTGGGTCTCCCACTCTTCTGTGGAGCAATCAGGGGCTTCCGGCTCCCGTTTGATGGAGGGTGGAGAAGTCTGGGTATTCTTGTGGTGTGCAGAGTCCAATGCCTGTGGGCTCCTCTCATCAGAGCTCTGGGAGCCTGCTCCCCTTGGCAGCTCCCGCCACTGCGACTCCACATCCACAAACAGCCCTGGTTCGTGTTTAACACGCTGGCCTGGCAAACTCGGAAAATAATCCCCAACGTTGCCGGCCTGGGCGACACCGGGACCATCATTTCCTTCTGCCCACGCCATGGGGTCTGCTGCGCCTGCCTCCTCTTCTTCCTCCTCCTCCTCCTCCGTCTCTTCCATTTCCTCCTCTGTCACCGATGGCACAGCCCGGTCCAGCTTGGCTGGGAACGTGACACTCAAATCTGGCAGCGCTCCCTGATCAGCAGACATCGCGGCAACTTCGCTACTGCAGGGCAGCCTCCCAAGGTCTCTTCGCCTCTCTCCAGATTTTAATTGGGGATCGCCGAGCCTCCAGTGACTAGAAACGAGAGCAAACAATGTTCCAGAGAAGCTGTTTCCTGAAGGAAAGACACAGAAACAAAACAACGTAAGGAGAGCCCTGTTGGGTCAGGG
Organism: Darevskia nairensis; assembly: GCA_034642065.1. Lineage (NCBI taxonomy): Eukaryota > Metazoa > Chordata > Lepidosauria > Squamata > Lacertidae > Darevskia > Darevskia nairensis. The sequence goes on from JAWWNI010000437.1 coordinate 178,243, forward strand.
CAAAGGCCTGTCTAGCCCTGCATCCTGTTCTCAAAGTGGCCAAACGGAAGTCTCTTAGGCAGGGTTCAAAATCCCCCAGGTGCCAGGCTCATTTTGCAACTGGCACGGATCCAGTTACGACCACGTGGAGATCTCTCGATGCCAGGTTGGCGACTGACATCTCCATCTGGCTGCCCCTCCAGCTTTCTTAAGCAGGTAATAATAATAATAATAATAATAATAATAATAATAATAATTTATTTCTACCCCGCCCATCTGGCTGGGTTTCCCCAGCCACTCTGGGTGGCTTTCAACGAACATTAAAAGCAAAATAAAACTTCAAACATTAAAAACTTCCCTAAACAGGGCTGCATTCAGATGTCTTCTAAAAGTCGGATAGTTGTTTATTTCCTTGACATCTGATGGCAGGGTGTTCCACAGAGCGGGCACCACTACTGAAAAGGCCCTCTGCCTGGTGAGCAGAAGAGCTCGTTTATATCTCACCCTTTTCTCCAGGGAGCACTTGGGTCACCCCGCTCATCAGTTAATCCCTACAACAACCATGTGAGGTAGGTTAAGAGGCTGTGACTGACTCCCAGGTCACGCAGTGAGCTTCATGACCGAGTGGGGATTTGAACCCTGATCTCCCACGTCCTAGTCCGACACTCTAATCACCACACCACAATGGCTTCCTAGAGTACTTCTGTTGTGGGGCAGCTCTATAAATTAAGTAGGTAAATAAATATGGGGAAAGCAAAATGTCACTAGCATGATCTGAAATGTTTTCCTTGAAGCTTGAATTTGTTTTATTCTGGATTGTTTTAGTTGATTAGATGCCGTTCCCAGTACAATCGGTATTCAGACGCGTATACTGCCTTCAACAGTCAAGGTAAAACTTAGCCGTTGTGGCTAGCGGTCACTGATCGCGTTCTCCTTGAAAACCAAACTGGGAGGCACATGGAGGAGGCAGAAAAGCTTGCATTTGGCCTCTGGGGCAGAGATTTCTTTTCCGATCCAGGTATAGACAGTACTGAACTAGATGAGCCAATGGTCTGGTTTTGTGTAAGGTAGCTTCATTTTAACCTTATTATTCAGGTCAAAGTCTTGGTCAAGAACCTTACCCATCCAACAAATGACAACAAAATTGGGCAAGTCAATTTGTTATTGTATTATTTTATACACCTTTAGGTGACAGGTTGAAAATGTTCCTCTTCAACTGGGCCTATGGCTGACTGACATCCGATGCCCTTTGAAATGTGTTGAGCAGGCATCCCCAAACCCGGCCCTCCTGATGTTTTGGAACTACAACTCCCATCATCCCTAGCTAACAGGACCAGTGGTCAGGTATGATGGGAACTGTAGTCCCAAAACATCTGGAGGGCCGAGTTTGGGGATAACTGGTGTTGAGGGAGGGAGGGGGTTATTGGTATGTTTTCGTTCTTATTATGTATTTTGTATTTTTTATATTGTAATTTGATGTCACGAATCTCCCCGAGATAAGGCAGTATACAAATTTTTAATAATAATGACACTGACAATAACAATAATATATTCTTGCATTGACTCAAACCTGCACTTTGGGGTTTTTTCTGTGTTGTTCAGAAGCATTCTAGATCTTTTCTTCTTACCAGACTCAGTTTTTGAGCTGAGGAACCATCAACCATGGCTATTTACTGGAGATCTACTGCCTCTGGGTGGGAGATTCCGTAAAGCAGGGATGTAGCACTCCTGGATTACAATTCCCACCATCCCCTGACCTTTGGCCGCAATTGATTAGATTATTCATTCACATTTCAATCAGGTGATGGGAAAGAACCTCTCCTAGAGACCTTGGAGGACCAATACAGATTGGAGCAGACAATTCTGGGCTAGACAAACCCTTTAATGGGGAACTTTATGAGACTCCCAGATGCTGCTGGATTCACGATTTATCATCCCTCTTGATTTAACTTTCTCCATAACATTTGGAATAATGTGGATTTTTTATTATTATTTTTTAAGATGGGAGCCTGCAGGTGCCCAAGTCACCATGTTATTCCCAGGAGAGATGTGTGGCTTGGCTACACCTCTGGCAGTACTGAGGAATAGATGACCCTTGGGTCCCTTCCAACTCTACAGTTCTATTATTCTACCTAGCTCAGCGCTGTCTGCACTGACTGGCAGCAGCCCTCCTGGATTTCAGCCCTACATGAAAATGCTGGGACCACTTTCTGCAGCCAAACGCCTTCTGCTTCTTCCTCACATTTACGGTGACTTCATCCCTTTCCCGGATAGGAACGCAGGGCGCCGCCTTGCACAGTGTCAGACCTTGGGGATCCATCTAGCTCAGCGCTGCCCACACTGGCCGGCAGCGCCTCTCCAGGAGTTTCAAGCAGGGGGCGTTCCCAGCCCGAAAGGAGGATGCCGGGATTTGAACCTGGGACCCTCTGCGCGCAGAGCTGGTGTCTCTGGCCCCGCGGGGCGCAGCTGCAGCAGGACCTCCCTGGCGCAGGGCGAGGAGGGGGAGAACCTCCCTTGGGGGCTGCACCGCTTTCACCCCTCCAGCACCCCCCTCCCCCGAAGCAGCCCCGCCCCTCCTGGCCCGCTGCCTGCCCTGCCATTGCTTCTCTGCGCGCCCGCCCCGGCCCGCTGCGCATCCCCGCTTCGAACCTTCCCTTGCCATACCACGCGGCCTCCATTCATCTCCTGCTGTGCAGCTGCTCCGAGCATTCCAACCGGAAGGAACTCTCGAGTTTTTTTTTCTCCTTCTTCTCCCCTGGAGTCTCCCTCCCACGCCCGTTCCCACAAAGCGCGGCTTTGAAGTTCGCCTCGCCTCTCTAGGAGTTTCGTTCGACGGCGCTCGGCTGCCTTAACCCTTCGAATACCCACACGGGAAATAAGAGACGTGAGGGGTTTCGGAAACGCATAACATAGGAGCGGTTTGTTTGTTTGTTTTTGTTTGTTTGTTTTTTCCCCAGGCAGGGGAGCAGAGAAGCAGTCGCTCATTATTAGTGGCCAGGTGGATGCTGAGAATATGAGCAACGGATTTGGTGGTTTGTTTGTTTGTTTTAAAAAAGTTGAGATCTTCCTTTGCTCTTGTAACTGCGCAAAAACGTTACAGCATTTTCTCACAAATACAAAACTAACATAATAAAAAAAAAAACCTTCCAGCAGCACCTTAGAGACCAACTAAGTTTGTTCTTGGTATGAGCTTTCGTGTGCATGCACACTTCATGCAGGTATCTGAAGAAGTGTGCATGCACACGAAAGCTCATACCAAGAACAAACTTAGTTGGTCTCTAAGGTGCTGCTGGAAGGTTTTTGTTTTATTTTGTTTCGACTACGGCAGCCCAACACGGCTACCTACCAGTAACTAAAATTAACATACTTAGCGGAGCAGCCCAACACCACATCACATCAGTAAGCACTCGATCGTTTGGTGTGACACTTTGGAACTCCCTGCCTATTGATATAAAGCATGCACTTTCACTGTATTCTGCTGAAGATATTATACAGTTCATGAAATGGCATAATGGTTAGAGTGTTGGACTATGACCTGGGAGAGCAGGGTTCGAATCCCCACTCAGCCATGAAGCTCATTGGACCAGTCACCATCTCTTAGCCTGACCTACTTCACAGAGTTGTGAGGGAGGAGAACCATGTACATCACCTTGAGATCCTTGGGGAAAAGGTGGTCTCAGACATGCAAATAAATAAGTACATGCATAACTGAGAAATTACTACCCCCAGCAGCTATTTTAGTTGCCTGGTTTCAGCTCTGTAGGAACTGGAACAGAAGCATAACATGTTGCACTGTTTTTGTGTGTGTGTGTGTGTGTGTGACCTGTCTCATTTAACAAGACCCAAGAGGAGTGAGGCCTTAATAAGGGGTGTCAGGAAACCGAGACCAGAAAAATCAGAGGGGCAGGGAGCCCCATTTAGTGCACCAGCTGTTCCTGAAATGAGCAAAAAAATGTTAGGGAGGGAAACAGCTGCTACAGGCTTTAATTACAGCAACTGAAACCTTGCTGTGAATCTCTGAGTTTCAAAGGTCTTACAGAGACCTGGAAAAGGAAGCACATGTTTTTCCTGCCTTTGAGAACCCATCACCAAAGTCAAAGGCATTTCTTCTCTTAAGGGTGCAATCCTAGACACACTTCTCTTGGAGCTGTGGTGGTTGGTTTGTGAGGGCAAATGGGGCGCTGCCCCACCAATGCCTGTGCCTGTCTGCCCGCATTTTTACTTTCAACCAGGCCACAGGGGGCCCGGGTGGCGCTGTGGGTTAAACCACAGAGCCTAGCGCTTGCCGATCAGAAGGTCGGCGGTTCGAATCCCCGCGGCGGGGTGAGCTCCCGTTGTTCGGTCCCTGCTCCTGCCAACCTAGCAGTTCGAAAGCACGTCAAAGTGCAAGTAGATAAATAGGTACCGCTCCGGCGGGAAGGTAAACGGCGTTTCTGTGCGCTGCTCTGGTTCGCCGGAAGCGTCTTAGTCATGCTGGCCACATGACCTGGAAGCTGTACGCCGGCTCCCTCGGCCAATAAAGTGAGATGAGCGCCGCAACCCCAGAGTCGATTACGACTGGACCTAATGGTCAGGGGTCCCTTTACCTTTACCCTAGGGCAGTGTTCCCCAACCTTGGGCCTCCAGCTGTTTTTGGACTACAACTCCCATCATCCTTCGCTAGCAAGACCAGTGGTCAGGGATGATGGGAATTGTAGTCCGAAAACAGCTGGAGGCCCAAGGTTGGGGAACACTGCCCTAGGGCACAGGAGGACACTGGCTGGCAGCTTCTCTATGTTGCCCTTGTAGAACTCAGCAGGGAAGAGGATAGGGACCAAAACTAGAATTAATTGCCTGTGCTCTGCCGCCACCTACTGTCGACCTCCCTTCCTCCCACCCTATCAGTCTCAATGGGCACCAGCCCCTGCTGCCTGGGAGTACCGGTAAATCCTGTTGCTATTGTACTCTGTCCCCATTGCTTATCGGCTGCTATCTGAAATGTCAAGAAGAGAAAAAGGAAAAACTTCTCCTGGCTCTGCTTCTGGAGACAACTTTACCTGGAAACAGCTGGGAACTGAACCTGAAACCTTTGGCAAAGTGTACTCTTTCCTGTTGAGCAGTAGATTAATCAACAACACATTGTCTCTTGGCGTCTTTGTTCCCCACAGCTGTTGAACACACGCCTGCCTGGAGGGGCTCCTGTCTGTGTTTTTGTGTGTCTCGAATAGATGCCTACTACAGGCACAACTCCAACATGCAAAACTTTTGCTTCCTAGGATGGTGATAAAAGTTCAGCTGATGGAAGTCATAACCCCAGATATCTGGAGGGCACCAACTTGAGGAAGGCTGCAAAGCTACAAGACAGTCAAGTTGTGGCAAGGTCAGTTACAAGTCAGGTTGTGCCAAAATTAACTGGATGCCATTAGCTGATCATAGTGTCCTTAGGGCAGTGTTCTGTTGTTTGGCCTAGTGCTGAGAGGGGTGTGTGTGTGTGTGTGTGTGTGTGTGTGTGTGTGTGTGTGTGTTACTGGATTTATTTCGAAAACCTTTTTTGGCTAACTTGATTTTAACTCCTCATTTCTAATGTATATGTAAGGGCTCGGGGTTGTCTCCTTGAGAGTAAAGAGCCAGAAACCTCCGTTTCTTTAAGGCTAATAACTTTATTTACAGACTATGTACATCAGAGCGTTAAGATTCATGTCCGCTTGAGTCGGCTCCAGAATCCGGGAGTGGCTTTCGCCTACTCCTCCCCCAACATAAGAGTTTCGGTATCCCAAAGCGTCGCCTCCTTTGCTTCTCAGACCACTCAGGTGGTGCTGAGGCTCTGCCAACATCCCTAGCCCTCAGCTCCACCGCCTTTCCTGGCAGTCCCTGCTCATCACCACTGGGGCTCTCCTTACTGTCCCTGCTGGGCTCTGAACTGCTTCCCAGGAGAGGCTGCGCTTCCCTCCATCCCGCCTTCCCCATCTCAGGTGCCTTGCGCAAGGTCAGGTCCCTGACAGTATATTTCATGCAATCTGCTTAGAGGTTTGGAGGATGAAGCAGTATATACACCTTGTCTGCTTTATTTATTTAATCTGTTTTTCCTTATTTTAAAGTTTAATTGAAATTGGCATCCTGTTGAATATAATAATAGTAATAGTAGTAATAGTAGTAGTAGTAATAAAAAAATGATGGCATTATAATTTGGCAGGAATAGGTTGGAAATTTGCAGGCAAAAGTAGATTCTCTCTCTCTCTCTCTCTCTCTCTCTCTCTCTCTCTCCATACACACACTCCCATTGCATCACCAGTAGCCACTGATAGTCCTCTCCTCCACAAACCTGTCTAGTCCTCTTTTAAAGTCATCCAAGCTGGTGGCCAGCAACATTTATTAATTTACTTATAAAAAATATTTCTATATCTCCCGCACATAAAATACCAAGGAAGTACACTACAAAAAATAGCATAAAACAACACAAAGTAATCACAAATAGGACCAATTCGTCTAAAAATCAAAATGGAAATTACCGGTATAAACAACAGGAGAGGCCCCTGAGCATCAATAAAGTCTGCAGGTTGCCTTTTCTGTTGGAAAAGTAGCCCTCAGCATGGGGATCTGGTTGAGGAAACCTTATGTAAATAAATAATATGCAAAAAAATAAATACATCTCATGGCAAGCTTGTGGGGTGCCGAGACAGAGAACAAGACTCCTAGTCCCAGATCTCTTCTTCTTCCCCACACCTTTATCTTATTTTTCTTTTTTATATAATTTTTATTTGGTTTTACAAATATAAAGTTATAACAATCCAAATTACATCATCACCATCACCATCATCATTATAATTATTATTTCTACCCTGCCCATCTGGCTGGATTTCCCCAGCCACTCTGGGTGGCTTCCAACAAAATATTAAAAATACAACAAAACATCAAACATTAAAATCTTCCCTAAACAGGGCTGCCTTCAGATGTCTTCTAAAAGTCAGATAGATAACCATATTTAGAGATTTCTCCACATCTCTGGACTTCCCACCTTCCCCTCCATGGGTCCTATTGTACACCCTCTCGACTGCAGATTATTTCATAATCCATATTTTGTTTCTCTCCAAATTGTCCACAATATCCGCTACATTCCAAGTGTTGCAGTCTTCCTTTTTCTTTAAAGCTTTGCAGGCAGTCAAGGGTTAAAGTGACAGAGCTGGGAGGCCTAGAGAGGCTTGGAGGAAAGCACTGGCACACACAAATACACACACAGAGATTTAATAAGTATGTATCTGAAGGAGGCTGCTGGCGGAGTGTAAATAGCGGTGCTCTTTCCTGTTCTGCCATTGAGCGGAGCTGCTCCCCCCTGGACCCTGGTTCTGACCCAGAGGACTGGCTGCTTGCAGGAGGGGCAGCCGAATTGAAGGGCAGGGGCAGATCTCAAAGGAACGGTGAGTTAAATGCATGAGTTAAATGTTGTTGTTCAGCTCTTGCAAGCAAAAGGTGGGTCCTAGGGGGCCCCATGCCCTTGCCCTACTGCATGCAGGCTTATTAATTATTATTATTTTGTTATTATTATTATTATTATTATTAATACCCTGCCCATCTGGCTGGGTTTCCCCAGCCACTCTGGGCGGCTTCCAACAGCACATTAAAATGCAATAATCTATTAAACACCAAAAGCCTCCCTAAACAGGGCTGCCTTCAGATGTCTTCTAAAAGTAAGATACAGTGATCCCTCGACTTACGAATGACCCGACTTACGAGTTTTTCAAGTTGCGAGGGATCAAAGCGGCCGCCGCTTCCGAATTTTTTCGACTTCCGATCGGAAGTCGCGGCCGTTTTAAATGCGGTTTCCTCGAGTTCCGAAGGTTTTTTCGACCTACGAATGCGTTCTCCAACGCATTCCTATGGGGACTCGAGTTACGATGATTTCGACTTACGAGGAATCCGTCGGAACGGATTAACTTCGTAAGTCAAGGGTTCACTGTAGTTGTTTTTCTCTTTGACATCTGAAGGGAGGGCAGGGCGTTCCACAGGGCGGGTGCCACTACCAAGAAGGCCCTCTGCCTGGTTCCCTGTAGCTTTGCTTCTCGCAGTGAGGGAACCGCCAGAAGGCCCTCCGCGCTGGATCTCAGTGTCCGGGCTGGATGGTGGGGGTGGAGACGCTCCTTCAGGTATACTGGACCAAGGCTGTTTAGGACTTTAAAGGTCAGCACCAACATTTTGAGCTGAGGCTGAGCGCAAACTGCATTTGAAACACACCCACCCCACCCCCATAATTAGAATTATGGGCAGTGTAGTCTCTTAAAGGTTGCTGGGAAGTTGGAACTCTGCAGGGGGTAAACTCCAGAATTCCGCCAGGGAAAGAAGGGGTTCTAAAGTTAGAAAGCCTGAATCCAGCATGTTGGCACCTGTCTGTCTCGAGAGACAATGGAGTGCGCCTCTGGGGGTGAAGTCAAACCACTGCGTTGGCAGCACCAAGGTGATCTCTCTCTTTTTAAAATAAATTTTATTTATTTGGGTTTTTCAAATTTAAATTTTACAGAGATATATCAAACATAAATAATAAAAAGAAGATTCCTAGGAATCTCCTGGACTTCCACTCTCCCCTTTGTGGGTCCTATTGTTAATCATTTCCTCCCACATCTTTTATGATACTCCAGATCCTTTGCCCCTCCCATTATGTCCAGAATTCAATCTTAAACTACAAGTGATATAACTGTTTACAATGGTCTTTAAGATAAGCTATAAATTCTCCCCATTCCTTATTAAAATTTTGGACTTCCTGATTTCTGACTCTTCCGGTCATTTTAGCCATTTCCACAGGACCGGTGCCAGGGTTATCGGCGCCCTAGGCGAGGGGGCGGGGCACCGTATGTCATGCGCAATGACGTACGGTGCCCCGCCCCCTGCCTGCCGGGCACCCCACACCGCCGCGATTTTCGCCGCTGGTTGGGGCGGCACCGGGCGGGGGCGAGGGGCAGGCTGGCCAGCGCCCCCTCCATTTTGGCACCGCCGCCACGGTTTTTGCCCCAACCTGCTCGCTCCGCCGCTGGTTGGGGTGGCGGCGGGTGGCGGCGGGCAGGCTGGCCAGCGCCCCCTCCATTTTGGCGCCCTAGGCAACCGCCTAGTTCGCCTAAATGGAAGCGCCGGGTCTGCATTTCCACATAGTCCATTAACTTCTCTGGTAGCGACTTTATCTTCTTTCCATCTCTGGAGGCAGCCTCCAAAGCAGAAGTCAGCATGGAAGGTGGTTTGCTTGCCTTTGTTAGAGGTTGTTAAATGGAGCCTATCAGGGATGTTGTTGCAGTGGATTTCCTACACTAGCGGGCTTATGGCAGTTGTACTCCATCTGTGGTTGTTTTATGCTGGAATCTTTCATCTGTCCAGCCTCTGATATATATTTTTTCCCAGTATTTTACCCCTGTAATCTACTCCAAAGAGTTTTGGCTGAATATCGGCCAATAAAATAATATAGGTCTCTGTGAACATTCTGTGACATCATTGCAACCTAGCCAATGGGCAGGGGTGGACAGGGGAGGGAACAGCAAGGATGACCTTCAGGTTACTGTTTCAGGAGCTGCACTCGTCCCTGGAGAAGCTGCCCTGCATTTCAACCTAAGTTCCTTTTGGATCTCCGCAAGAGCAGAGAACCCCATGCAAGGAAGTCATGCAAGAGGACCATGAGGAGACCACCGTTCTGGATCCCCAACAGTGTGTCTTTCACGCTGAAAGAGGTATGCAATAAAACAAAACATCAAGAAGTGCTGTGCTGCAGCAGGCCAAAGGCCTGTCTCAGGCAGGGGTGGGGAGAGAGTTCTAACCAGAGGAAAAGGGATCCCTCCATAGGCCACTTGGGCAGGAGGGTGGGGCCACCCACCTGTCAGTCACCTGGCATCATACTACACCATTATAGTAGTAGAGAGCCAGTGTGGTGTAGTGGTTAAGAGTGGTGGACTCGTAATCTGGGGAACCCGGTTTGCGTCTCCGCTCCTCCACATGCAGCTGCTGGGTGACCTTGGGCTAGTCACACTTCTCTGAAGTCTCTCAGCCCCACTCACCTCACAGAGTGTTTGTTGTGGGGGAGGAAGGGAAAGGAGAATGTGAGCCGCTTTGAGACTCCTTCGGGTAGTGATAAAGCGGGATATCAAATCCAAACTCTTCTTCTTCTTCTTCTTCTACACTGGGTCATTGAGAGCTATTTGTTGGTTTGTTTATTTCATAAAATCCATTGAAAAACCAGCCAACCCTCAAATCTGTTTACAAAAAGAATGAAGCAATAGAATTATCTGTTAAAAGCAATTATTTAAAAAGGATAAGCTAAAAACCAGATTAAAATGTGTGCCAACATTCCACACGTCTGGACATAAATGTTTCTAGCAGGTTCTAGAAAGGGTATTTTAGTTATTTACTCAAGAATTCAGGGTGGGCCTGGCAAGGACGAGTCTGCAGTGGCCACCAAATGGGAAGTCTTTAAAAGAGGATCAGGCTATTGATGGCTGCTAATCATATTGACTACGTTCTCTCTCCTATTATTATTACCATATTGGTCCGAATATAAGCCTCACTTTTTTCCAAATTCCGACTGTGAAAAGTTAAAGTGTGGCTTATATTCAGAACCGAGTGGCAGCCGCCCCCTGTCCGCCATTCAGGGCGGTAGTGCCGCACCCGCAAATAAGCCTTGAATTTTAAAGGTGTGGCTTATTTGCGGTTGCAGCTTATAGTTGGGCCAATACGGTATTATTATTTATTGAGTTTATATACTGCCCTATACCCGGATGTCTCTGAAGATCAGGAGACATAGTCCAGTCTTGTAATGGAAAGTCTGCAGGGAGCCCTGAAGTCCCAGAAGGTCCCAGATTACAATCCCTGGCATCTCCAGGTAGGACTAGGAAAGAGTTCCCTGTCTGAAACTCTGGAGAGCTGATGCCACAGTCACTACAGACAATACTGAGATTGAGGGACCACAATGGCCTGATTCAGTTTAGGGCCATTTCTTATGTCCGTAAGAGCAGGAAGCAGATTTCAGCCAAAGTTGAGGAGCTGTTAAACCATGAGAAGTGGCTTACTTGGAAGGTTTGGGGCTACATAATACACTCCCATACATTTTAATATAAATTGATTAGTGCTATTTTCCTAATATGTATGTAGATGTTAATAGCCTACTAAATTCTGTATTAGCTCATTCCAAATGTTATATTTATCCAAACAAGGTCTACATCTGTAAGCAGTCCGTTCATAAGTTGTGAGTGTTGTAATATTGCCAATCCATCGATTTATGATTTAAGGGTATCATATCTTTAGTCTTCCAAAAGTAAAGTATCAGTCTCTTGGCCACCATTAGGGCACGTGGAATCCATTTTCGTTGTCCCTTTGTTAATTTTCATACAATAGGTATACAGTTCAAAAGAATGTTCTCTGCTGAAAGATTTAACTTTTTCTGCACAGAAAGATTTAACTTTTTCTGTGGTCCCTCGACTTACGAAGTACTCGACTTCCGTATTTTTCGAGTTACGAGGGATCAAAGCGGCGTTTAGATGCGGTTTCCTTGACTTACGAGGTTTTTTTTGACCTACGAATGTAGATTCCTATGCATTCCTATGGGGACTCGACTTACGATGATTTCGACCTACGAAGATCCCGTCGGAACGGATTATCTTCGTAAGTCAAGGGACCACTGTAGTTACATAGGCCAGCACTTACTCCCCAAACTTAGTAAGTATAGAACAATGTAGAAACATACGTTTCAGGGAGGCATTGCTCTTGCCATATCTCCAGCACAGAGCTATCTTAGCTAGTCCTTTTTTGTGCAACTGTTGGTCTCCAGTGCCCCTTTGTGGCTACAGTGGCACCTCGGTTGTCGAAGTTCTCGGAAGTCGAACGTTTCGGCTTTCGAACGCCAAAAAAACCAGAAGTAACAGCTTCGGTTTTGGAACGCTTTTTGGAAGTCAAACGTGCCACACGGCTTCCGTATTGAGTTTTATATGCTTCTGGAAATATGCGCTTCGGCTTTCGAACATTTCGGAAGTTGAACGGTCTTCTGGAACGGATTATCACAAGGACAAATGCAACACCATCACAGTTCTCTCCTTCTTCCAGCAAATCTCCCCTTCAGGTTCTTTAAAAATAGATCTTAATACTGCTCAAAGACTTATTCGACAAAGATTGGATGACATCGATCAGCAGCGAAACCACATGTTGGGGAGGGGGGTCTGTTTGCCACAGAACATTGGTATTACCTCAACTAATTGCACCCCATCATACCTTTCCTCCCTCTCTACTGCTTCCCAAAGATTTGCCTTCATTAAAGCGAGATTTAATGTTTTTCCTTCCAATGTTCTGAGACATAGATTTTCGAAAGGCCAAGTCTCTGCCCTATGTGATTGCGACAAGGAGTCAGTGGAATCTCTTCAGCATATTATGTTTGTATGTCCCTTGTTTAGCGTGGCTCGGGCAAATCTACTGGGACCAATAATCCAGAAACTAGATAGTACCCCAGCAGAATCCCACGTTGCCCAAATCTTGCAAGATAAGGATACTCATATGACCGTGCAAGTGGCAAGGTATTTGGTCGCTGTTCTCTCCCAAAAGCGACATAAAGGTTTACTGTATAATTAGTAAAGGCTTATTAAGTTATCCCATTTATTATAAACAGATACTTATTTTTATCTATTCTATGTATTTTTAAATATCATTTGGGATGACTGTGGTATGTGATATGTTATATCGACTGATGTACTTATCTCGCACAAGTTTGTTATTTATGTGTGTGTCAAGGACCTGACCTCACGCAAGGCACTTGAGACAGGGAAGGAGGGATGGAGGGAAGCTCAGCCTCTCTTGAGAAGCAGTTCGGAGTCCAGCGGAGATAGCAAGGACAGCCCCAGTGGTGGCGAACAGGAACTGTCAGGCAGTGCGGTAGAGCGGAGGGTCAGAGATGCTGATAGAGCCCTGGATCGACCTGAGGGGGTTGCGGAGCAAAGCAGTCAGCTACTTCCGTCGCTCCAGCTACGTAGAGGGGAAAAGCGTAAGGAAAGGCGGAGACGTTTTGGTATCCCCAAACTTCTATGCTGGGGGAGGAGTAGGCAGAAACCACTCCCGGATTCTGGAACCGATTCAAGCGGACATGAATCTTAGACGCTCTGATGTACACAGACTGTAAATAAAGCATTAGCTTTAGAAGAACGGATGTTTCTGCCTCTTTACTCTCGAGGAGACAAACCCAAGCCCTTACGGTGTATTTTATTTTGTATGGGCCTATGGCTGTAAATAAACATCTCTCTCTCTCTCTTCTTCCAGCAGGCAGTGACTCTCTCAGCAAGTGGAAGGCACAGACCTTTCCCACGGCGCGTCCCACAGGATTGGAGGATCGCACATTTGTAAGGGGCGAAGAGAGCCCTCCCCAGGGCGTTATGGAAGGAGTGGTTTTTCATCCTCACCAGGGACTAGAGACACAGGAGAGAAGCTGCCCTTCAGAGGGAGAAGGAAACTCTGTTCCCTTCTGGGGTGGCTATGAAGGACTTGGTGGATCTACAGTGCAACAGAGAATCCCCCCAGGAGAGATCCAAGAGGGCAGCGAAGGCCACAGTTGGAGGCCAGACTTTGTGATCAGCAGGAGGAGCTGTAAGAAACGGGACAAGCCGTACAAATGCTCCGAGTGCGGGAAGAGCTTCAGCGTGAGCTCCGACATTATCCGCCACCAGAGAATCCACACGGGGGAGAAGCCGTACAAATGCCTGACCTGCGGGAAAGGCTTCAACCAGAACTCCCACCTGACGGCGCACCAGAGAACCCACACAGGGGAGAAGCCGTACAGGTGCTGGGAGTGCGGGAAAAGCTTTAGCCTGAGCTCGGACTTCACCAGGCACCAGAGGATCCACACGGGGGCCAAGCCGTACAAATGCTCCGAGTGCGGGAAGGGCTTCATCCAGAAGTCGCACTACATCACGCACACGAGGAGCCACACGGGCGAGAACCCGTTCCAGTGCCCCGAGTGCGGGAGAGGCTTCACGTCCAGCACGCTGCTCATCAGACATCAGAGAATCCACACGGGCGAGAAGCCGTTCAAGTGCTCTTACTGTGAGAAGAGGTTCTGCGCTAGCTCGAACCTCGTGACCCACATGCGGACGCACACCGGGGAGAAGCCGTTCCCGTGCCGCGAGTGCGGGAAGAGCTTCAGCCAGAAGTCCACGCTGATCGCTCACGAGAGGACGCACACGGGCGAGAAGCCCTACAAGTGCTGGTGCGGGAAAATGTTCAGCAAGAGCTCGGACCTCCTGGCGCACGAGAGGACCCACACGGGGGAGAAGCCTTACCTCTGCCCAAGCTGCGGGAAGAACTTCCGGATGAGCTCGCACCTCGTAAGGCACCAGCGCATCCACACCGGGGAGAAGCCGTACAAATGCTCCGAGTGCGGGAGGAGCTTCAGCGCCAGCTCGCACCTTATCAGACATCAGAAAATCCACCTGGAAGCCAACTGACAAACAATGGAATGCAGGAGTGCAGCGGGGATAAAATCCCACCGCTGACACAAGACAAGGTGCAGTTTCTCAGATGCTGGGCTCCTTGAAACCAACAGGGCTTACTTCTAAGCTAATGTGTTTTCGGTTGCTTTTTATTCTCCCAGTCAATTTTGCTAACTCTAAATATTCTATCAGTTTTACTGGTAATCTCCATTCCTCGATCGTTGGTAAGTCCGCTGATTTCCATTTTTGCGCTAATAAAATTCTGGCCGCTGTGGTGGCATATAGAAAAGGTCTTTGGTCATTTCTAGCAATCTCTTCTCCTACCAGCCCAAGCAAAAAAGCTTCCGGCTTCTTTGGGAATGTATATTGTAACTTTTTTTTTTAATTCATTGTATATCAACTCCCAATAAGTTTTGACCTTATCACATACCCACCACATGTGGTAAAAATCTCCATCCTTTATATTGCATTTCCAACATTTCTTATTACTCTTTCTATACATTTTCACTAATTTAACCGGTGTCAGATAACAACGATACATCATTTTCATGATATTTTCCTTCAAGATCATACATGTTGTGAATTTTATTTTCAGGGTCCCTTTTCCAACTCTACAGTTCGATGATGCTAGGATCCCAGGGTGGTATACAACATTAAGGACACATTTTGCGGACCATCAATAATAAAAATATAATGAAGGCATAATAAGAGACAGTAGAAAAATAAAATGATCATAATAGCGGTCCCCCCACTATATAAGAGCATCCTTTTGAAATGGTGAAGACTTTGGTGTCAGAGTTTATTAACACAGGTTAGCTCCTTTTCAAATACAGTGATTTGAAAGTATAAAGCTTTGCCAGGATGTGGAAGAATGATTTTACCAAGACGTTCCTGCTACCTATATGGAGGGGTCCCACAGTTCAACTGGAGTCTAAAGATGGCCTCGCTCTTGCTTTGTTAATTGTCTAAATTTTATACACTGAAATAAAGTGACTAGTTTTTCAGGGAACATTTCCTAATTTTTTGAAGGCTGAAGGATTGGTTTTCTGTGGTATGTGCCTATTATCTGCGTTTACCTTAAAAATAGATTAACAGGACCAATTGTGGAGGATACGTTGCATAAGAAAATGAAATGCAGAGTTAGTTTTACTGGAAGGATGTGGAAACGCTTAATACTGAATAGTTTTTACGTTACAGGCATTTGTTCCCTTCCTACGGTAAGTTCATTCACATCCTGCTGCTATCCTGCAGCTACCTCTCATCTCAACAAAGCCATAGACTCTTGCTCTATCATGGCCTCATCCTCACCCACGGATGTTGGAGAAGAAATTATTTGAGGTATAAAAGTCTGGCTATCAAACTTTATATCTCTTTGTTTCCTCAGATGCTCTGCTATTTGGACTGCTTCAGAAAGGTAAATTTTGGGTGAAGGACCAAATTCAAGGTGGGGTTGGGGACTGGTATTTCAGTGGGATTCAGTGATCTCTCCTGTCCTTGGTTTTATTCTAAGAGAAGGAGAAGAAGTACCTGCCATTTTTCTGTTGCCTTTCCTGCTTCCTCTGGCATGCATATCTTTATTCACCCTTGTGGATGAAAGGAGCTAGGACCAATCTAGACTGACACCAGCATGTTCCAGCTCAGCATTTACTCATCTGGATTGAGGAGGGAAATACATTTTTGTGCTCCAAGCGGGTTAGTGTGTTTGTAGCCTCAGTCTTCTCCTTCCTGTTTTGCTTTTGCTGGATTATTTGATTTGTCCACATTAAACATGATTTGGCTGTTAATTAGCACTTTTGCTTCATTCTAATTAGATGAGTAGTCCACACACACAAATACTGTATTTACTCAAAAGTAAAGCAAACATTTTTGGTCAAATTACATAACAAAAATTAGGTTGCACATTACATTTGATGGCACGTTTACATTGACCCGCAAATACTTTTTTTGGTTTTGAGGTTTTGAAAATTGAGGTGCCCATTATATTCGATGGCGCATTAGATTAGCATACATACGGTAAAGGTATTTTTAGGTCCCATTAGGTCCAGTCGCGGATGACTCTGGGGTTGCGGCGCTCATCTCGCTTTATTGGCTGAGGGAGCCGGCGTACAGCTTCCGGGTCATGTGGCCAGCATGACTAAGCCGCTTCTGGCGAACCAGAGCAGCGCACGGAAACGCCGTTTACCTTCCCGCTGCTGCGGTACCTGCTTGCACTTATGTACTTTATCTACTTGCACTTTGATGTGCTTTCGAACTGCTAGGTTGGCAGGAGCAGGGACCGAGCAACGGGAGCTCACCCCGTCGTGGGGATTCGAACTGCCGACCTTCTGATGTGTCCCTCATAAATAAGGTACCTGAATTTATATACAAGGAGCAAATTCAGTATTTTCCATTCATTCTGTAGGTGCTACATTTTGCATTTGTCCCCGTCTTCTAATTTGATGGGAGAAAGCTCTCACCATCCCTATGTGAAGGGTATTCCGTTAAAGGAATCCAGAGACTCGATGGTTTGGTCAACCCCTGAGAGGGGATTGTGCCCGTGCCCAGGGGCGTAGCAAGGGGGTGGGGGGGGCACCCCGGGCAGCGCCCTGGTAAGGGTGACACTTGGGGCGGGGCTCCTGCCCCCCGCAGTCGCCCTGCGCTTTTTTTTTTAAGGCTATTTTTGGCGCTGCCGGGGCGTAGCCGCAGGGGCGGCCAGCAAGGAGGGGTGTCACACTTGTCACTGATGTGACACCCCCCCTCACTGGCCGCCGCTGCGGCTCCGCCCCGGCAGCGCCAAAAATAGCCTCCCCCCCCTTCAGCCGTTTTTTTCCGCCGCTGGCTGGCTTGCGGCGCCCCGACATGGAGGAGAGGGGCGGGCCAGCCAGGACGGTGTGTCACCCCTCCTGGTTGGCCCGCCCCTCTCCTCCATGCCGGGGTGCCGCAAACCAGCGAAAAAAACCGCTGAAAGGGGGGGGGGAGGAAAACAAAGCAGGTGCTTGAAAGTGTCTGCTTTGTCTTCCTTCCCCCCCTTCAGCGGTTTTTTTCGCCACGGCATGGGGCAATGGCGTCGCTCCATGCGCATGCGCGTTGTGACGTCATGCGCATGGAGCGACGCCCCACCCCCAGGGGTGCTGCTTGGCTTGCCGCCCCCGGTAGCCAAGCGGCACGCTACGCCCCTGCCCGTGCCTGAGTCCAGAGGGACATTTGGGTGGTGGAGATAGCCTGTGCCTGGCTTTCCGCTTATCCAGGTGTTCACCCTTGGCTGACCTATGGTGGAGCCCAGGGTCAGCGCTACCTGCAGAGCAGGGAGCTAGTTGAACCAGAGCCTATGCAACCATTCACTTTCTGTAATCAATAAAGTTCTGGCCTAAATTCTGCCAAAAACCAAACCAAAATTTGAGTCTTCTCTGAATTTATTTAGGGGGGAGGTTTCTGGTTCTGAACACACAATACAAATAAGCTATTAACAAACAACGAATTAACAGAATTTAAATCATGTTTCCATTACCATGATTGTAATCAAGCATTATTAGGATCTAAACTCTGAAGAAGTGTGCATGCACACGAAAGCTCATACCAAGAACTAACTTAGTCGGTCTCTAAGGTGCTACTGGAAGGAATTTTTTTATTTTGTTTTAAAATGACACAGTAAACACTCTCGTGTGTGTGTGTGTGTGTGTGTGTGTGTGTATTCAGTTCCTTTTTGTGATTTCCTTGCAGTCACACCTCTTCTGGGTGTTTCTTGGATCAGGATGTCTGCCTCTGTCTCTCTGCTGATTCTGCCTAATCTTCTCTTTCCTTCCTCTTCTCCCCAACAGCAAATGTCGCTCTGGATCCAGACACAGCCCATCCTGAACTCATCCTGTCAGAGGATTGGAAAAGCCTGAGAAGGGGAGACAAACGTCAAGACCTGCCCTACAATCCTGAGAGATTCAACTACTGGCCTTGTGTGTTGGGACGTGAGGGATTCACAGCAGGCAGACATTTCTGGGAAGTCACTGTGGGAAGAGGGGAATGGTGGGCTGTGGGGGTCGCCAGGAAGTCTGTGGAGAGAAAGGGCTTCTTCTCCTTAAGGCCTGAGGAGGGGGTCTGGGCTGTGGGGAACTCTGGAGGCAAGTACAGGGCCTGCACCTCCCTTCATTCCTCTCCTCTGTCACTGTTAGGATCCCAGGAGGATCTATGAAGGGGGACGTGTGTCTTTTTCTGATGCCGACTCAGGAGCCGAACTCTACACGTTCTCAGGAGCCTCGTTCTCTGGGGAGACCCTCCTCCCTTTCTTTTGTCTGGGGGGAAGAAGAAGAGTTTGGATTTGATATCCCACTTTATCACTACCCGAAGGAGTCTCAAAGTGGCTCACATTCTCCTTTTCCTTCCTCCCCCACAACAAACACTCTGTGAGGTGAGTGGGGCTGAGAGACTTCAGAGAAGTGTGACTAGCCCAAGGTCACCCAGCAGCTGCATGTGGAGGAGCGGAGACGCGAACCCGGTTCACCAGATTGCGAGTCTACCGCTCTTAACCACTACGCCACACTGGGAAGTGAAGCCCACCTCAGCATCTCCTGTTAAGAGTAGAATTGTCATCTTTGCAGAGGCCCTGTGAGAGGAGTCGTTCCAGTCACACTCGAAGTAAACAAGAAAACAAAATCTGGAATTTTCTTTTCCCTTCCCTTTCCCAGAATTCCCTCCACAGTGGAGTCCTTAAAGAGAGGGAAACACTTGGACCGTCCCAGTAACACAACCTATTCCTCAAAAGGATTCACCCGCCTCCCCCCCTGCAATCCTGGTTCTGTTGTTCACCTTTCTCTCTTGACAAGACTGTTAAAATGCCCACATGATGGCATTGATAGATCACTGGAGAACAATCCCTCCACCCACTTTGCAACTAAAGCTCATAGCCTTGTGGATCTCAGGCAGGAAGGGAATAAGAAGACTGTCTGTGAGGCCCCAACTTCCAGCCCTTTGCAAATGCAGCCTCCCGATTGTTGTGGGAATTTCGGGGGGGGGGGAGAGCTTCCTTTTAAAACACCCCAGTACACTATTTGAGACATGAACAGAGAGGGGTGTCTGAAAACAGCACAGAAAGACAGGCCTCACACCATTTTGACTCCTGACACCATTTTCGACTCTCAAACTGACCAGGTGTTTCTCTGCAAGGAGGAAGGGAGTGGGAAAATCTCCCCATTGTCTCTTTCCTCACAAATCCTGTCTTAAGGGCACACTCAAGATATGAACAGGGTGTGGGCCTGTGACCTGTGACCTAGATTCAGGAATTAGTGGTTATAATAACAAAAGAGTGGACTGCCCAGGAAATGCAATCAGATAAGACATTATCATATGAAGTGGCAGACAGGAGGTAAACAACTCAAGATTTCTGCTGGGCTGGAGACTGCCTTTTTCTATGATGTGGCTGTGATGTATCTGAGGGGTGGTCCTGCGTTACACCCCTTTTTGTGATGTATGTATGATGTATAGGGGGGGTGGTCTTGAGCGGAAGGGGGGAATTTCGAAGTCTATATAGGAGCTTGCCCACCATTGTTCTGGGTCCTTTTCCTGCTCATGTGTGAGAGGAAAACACCCTGTTGCAACAGTGAAAATAAAGGCTTTGCTTCTCAATTTTTCTCTGGTTGGCCTCTGTTTTTTACTCCTACCGATGGAGAACCTGCAGGGAACTTGCAAGGGCTCTTGTGTACCCCATGAGGGAATAAGGGCAGATTTTTCTACAACACCATCG
The DNA here is from genome assembly GCA_034642065.1 of Darevskia nairensis. Classification (NCBI taxonomy): domain Eukaryota; kingdom Metazoa; phylum Chordata; class Lepidosauria; order Squamata; family Lacertidae; genus Darevskia; species Darevskia nairensis. The sequence goes on from JAWWNI010000437.1 coordinate 198,343, forward strand.
CCACACATCAAAATCCGAGCCCAAAATCACGCTCGGCCAGCCAGGCCCGGCGCTTCCATTTAGGCGAACTAGGCGGTTGCCTAGGGCGCCAAAATGGAGGGGGCGCTGGCCAACCTGCCCACCCGCCGCCCACTGCCCCAACCAGCGGTGGAGTGAGCAGGTTGGGGCAAAAACCCCGCCGCCGCCCAGGTGCGCAGGGGGCGGGGCACCGTAGATCATTGTGCATGACGTACGGTGCCCCGCCCCCTCGCCTAGGGCGCCAGAAACCCTGGCACCGGTCCTGAGGCCAGCAAGCCTGCAGCTGGGGCCTTGGGACGAGGCGAAGGGGCGGGCTAGTGAGGAGGCGCCATGCTAGTGGCTGGCTGGCATGCCCGTCATGCCCCTCCTCGCTGGCCTCCTCTGCAGCTCCGCCCAGCTCTGGAGAACTTTGCAAGTGGAGCAGGTAGCAGCAAGGCCCCCACGCTGGAGCTTCACTCCTGAGTGAGTCTGATCTGCTGTTCTCCAGACCCGGCCTGCCTACCGTTCCTAGAGAGAGAGCTAATCCTGTGTGCCTGAGCTGGGGTGGGTGGGAGGAGCGGGCTGCGTGTTGGGCTTCTTCTCCTTCTCGGCCTTGTTTTTGCTGAGTGGAAGGTGGACGAGATTGTTTGAAAAAGCTAGCCTAGAGAGAGAGAGCGCTAATCCTGTGTGCCTGGGCTGGGGTGGGAGGGGGGTGGCTGCGTGTGGTGTGGAGACTTTGGGCTTTGTTTTTCCAGCGGCAGGAGGCCTCCCTCCCCTCTAGGCCGCATGGCCACATGAACAGCCCCAAAGAATCCTGGGAGATGTAGTTCATTAAATGTGCTGGGATTTGTAGCTCTCTGCTGAATAAATTACTGAGTCCTTGGGAGAAGCCATATGTGTTAAATGTGTTGTCTGTATGCAGCCAGCCAGACCCTCTTTGCAATAATATGGGAGTGTAAAAACCCTAAAATAAATAATTAGAGCTGCACACACAACCACAAGCTTTTACAGTAGATTCCTGGTGGAATCTACAAATGGTTCAGTTGCAGCACAATGTGAACAGAGCCAAGTCCCCGTTTCTTTTATGGTGTCCTGCCTGATTTCTTAAGTGTACCAAGCAGATACTACACAAGTGTATGGGTCACTGTAGATGGTGACAGCAGTCACGAAATTAGAAGACGCCTGCTTCTTGGGAGAAAAGCAATGACAAACCTAGACAGCATCTTAAAAAGCAAAGACATCACCTTGCCAACAAAGGTCCGTATAGTTAAAGCTATGGTTTTCCCAGTAGTAATGTACGGAAGTGAGAGCTGGACCATAAAGAAGGCTGATCGCCGAAGAATTGATGCTTTTGAATTATGGTGCTGGAGGAGACTCTTGAGAGTCCCATGGACTGCAAGAAGATCAAACCTATCCATTCTTAAAGAAATCAGCCCTGAGTGCTCACTAGAAGGACAGATCCTGAAGTTGAGACTCCAGTACTTTGGCCACCCCATGAGAAGAGAAGACTCCCTAGAAAAGACCCTGATGTTGGGAAAGATGGAGGGCACAAGGAGAAGGGGACGACAGAGGACGAGATGGTTGGACAGTGTTCTCGAAGCTACCAACATGAGTTTGGCCAAACTGCGAGAGGCAGTGGAGGATAGGTGTGCCTGGCGTGCCTTGGTCCATGGGGTCACGAAGAGTCGGACACGACTGAACGACTGAACAACAACAATGGGCCATATTTGTGAAGCAGCACAAAACAGCCCCTGAAACCATTTTTCACTCCCAAGGCTGACCAAATGTTTACTAAAGATTTCTCTGCAAGGAAGAAGGGGGTGGGGAGGGGAAGTTTCCCATTGTCCCAGGATTTAAAGTGATTAATGATTACCATTTCAAAGGAATGGCCAGGAGGCTACCCTGGAAAGGCAATCAGATAAGATATTATCATATAAACTGCTTTGGCAGGCGGGAGATTTATGGACTTTAATGCAAGTAAAAATGCTCAAAACAAATTGCTCTGAGTATTAGTTTTGTGGCTGAGGCTGATAGCTGGACATAGCTCTGTTGGTTAGAACACTATGCTGATAATGCCAAGGTTGCAGGTTTCATTCAGCTGCATATTCCTGCATTGCGGGGGGTTAGACTAGATGAACCTAGAGGTCCCTTCCAACTCTGCAATTCTATCCAGTGCAGACTGGATTTTATTTAATTTTTCCTTATTTTAATAATTTCAATGTGGGGGGGGGTGTCAAAATTTTTGCCCCCGGGTACCAATTTACCTTCCTACGCCCCTGCCTTCATGTCAAGTTTGCAGACATCTTTGAAACACAGAGCTGGTCTGCCAGTGGGCCTGGTGCCTGAAGTCAGCTCCTCACCAGATGACATCCCAGAGCATAGCAGGGGATTCATATGTCCTGGCCAGGAAGAGAGCACGTTCTCTGCTCAGCACTTCTTTCTTGAAGCAGAGGCTGAAGAACATACACGTGTGCATGCACTGAATGTTCACACTGAAGAACATACACGTGTGCATGCACACGAAAGCTCATACCAAGAACAAACCTACCGGTAGTTGGTCTCTAAGGTGCTACTGGAAGGAATTTTTTTATTTTGTTTTGACTATGACAGACCAACACGGCTATCTACCTGTAACAAGACCTTGGTGTCAGAGTTTATTGACACATGCTGGCCCCTTTTCAAATACAGTGATTTGAAAGTATAAAGCTTTGCCAGGATGTGGAAGAATGATTTTACCAAGAAGTTCCTGTTACCTATATGGAGGGGTCCCACAGTTCAACTGGAGGCTAAAGATGGCCTCGCTCTTGCTCTGTGAACTGTCTAAATTTTATACACTCAAATAAAGTGACTAGTTTTTCAGGGAATATTTCCTAATTTATTGAAGGCCGAAGGATTGGTTTTCTGTGGTGAGTGTGTGCCTAAAATTTGTATAACAGGACCAATTGTGGAGGATACATTGCATAATAAAGTGAAATGCAGAGTTAGTTTCACTGGAAGGATGTGGAAACATTGAATACTGAATAGTTTTTACCTGACAGGTGTTTTTCCCCTCCCAAGTTCATTCCCATCCTGCTGCCATCCTACAGCTACCTCTCATCTCAATAAAGCCACAATCTCTTGCTCTATCATGGCCTCATCCTCACCCACGGATGTTGGAGAAGAAGCCACATGCCCCATCTGCATGGAGTATCTGACAGACCCTGTGACCTTGGACTGTGGTCACAACTACTGCCGGGGCTGCATTGTAAAGTATTGTGACAAATGGGAACCAATGCAGGTGGGGGACTTGAAGTGTCCCGTCTGCAAAGCCCAAATGCGGAGAGGGAGTTTTCGCCCCAATTGGCAGCTGGCCAGTATAGTGGAAAAAATTAAACTCCTGCCAGCAAATAAAGGGGAAAAGGAACTATGTGAGAGGCACAAGGAAAAACTCCACTTGTTCTGCAAAGAAGATGAAGAATTGGTGTGTTTATTTTGTGAGCGATCCCCAGAACATAAATCACACACTGTGGTTCTCAAGGACGATGCTGCCCAGGAATACAAGGTAAGAAGTCATTTTGACACTTGCTAACACAATCCTTTCATATCTCTCTGTGTGCCTGTGTCTTTGTGCAGGATATGCTGTCAATGTGGCTATAAAGAAACATAATACATTGCTAATCTGCAGCTTAATGTGAATCAAAAATTGGGCCTGTATTACACAGGATGAAGTCAGGATGGGTCTGTAGTACACATCCTGTACTTTTGAATACTTTTGAATACGGTCTGATATACATTTATTGTTACTTGAAATTTCTTATGTTCTTATACTGTAACAAATTATTGTTTACTCATACATCTTGATGTGGAGAAATAGCTGTGGATTCTTCTTGGGAGGTTTTAATTTTAATTCTCAGATCCAAAGTAGGCATGGCATTAATTGATGGTTTTTTATTATGTAAAAAGCAGCCCAGGGGGGGCCTGGGGGCTCCTGGGAGGAGGGAGTTGAAGTCTTTCTCTCTTCCAGGGGGACAAGAGGATCTTCCCTTGAAATACACAAAGTAGCATCTGCAAAGGCTAGGTAGAAGTCTGTAAGCAAGGGGTGACTTAACTGGGTCTCTGAGCCCCACAGGAGTGCGACAGAAAAAAGGTAGCTGGTCCAGGGAGTCATGGCCAAAAAAGTTGAAAACCTCTGGACTTTTATTACCTCCAGTAAACTATTTTGCTTTATAGCAAGATCACTGGGCGCAAGAAGTCAGTATAATATTCATCTCCTCTCTTTGTTTCTCAGTCAAACCTGAGTTTTCCTTTTCTCTTTAGGAAGAGATCTGTCGCTGCCTGGAGATTCTGAAGAAAGAGAGAGGGGAAATTCTGGCCTATCAAGCAGATCTGGACAAGGAATGCAAAGTCCTGCTGGTAAGCTCTTATTATTAGGGAAGGAGCAAGCACTTGAAGAATCTAGTCAGGACTGAGAAGGGATGGGGAAATCTGCCCATTTCAGCTTCTCCCCATTTCTCATTTTTCCATACCTGTCTGTTTATTAATTTATTATTCTGAAAATGATTCGGATGTTAGGGTAGCTACCTCCTTGTATAAATATTTTGATCTGTACTTTACCCTCATAAATAAATTTTTTTTGAATATTACCTGGCTGGGTCAACCTTGAAAATATAAACCATTGTCTTTATAAATGTGTGCTCTTGTTCATTTTAAGGAAACTCAGGCCATTTTGAACCTTTAAAGAAAACAGGGGAGCTGTGGGGATGAACTCAGTACATGAACGCAGTACATGTGAAAAGGATCTAGGAGTCTTGGTAGACCATAAACTTGTCATGAGTCAACAGTGTGATGCAGCAGCTAAAAAAGCCAATGCAATTCTGGGCTGCATCAATAGGAGTATAGCATCTAGATCAAGGGAAGTAATAGTACCACTGTATTCCGCTCTGGTCAGACCCCACCTGGAATACTGTGTCCAATTCTGGGCACCACAGTTCAAGAAGGATACTGACAAGCTGGAACGTGTCCAGAGGAGGGCAACCAAAATGGTCAAAGGCCTGGAAACGATGCCTTATGAGGAACGGCTTAGGGAGCTGGGTATGTTTAGCCTGGAGAAGAGAAGGTTAAGGGGTGATATGATAGCTATGTTCAAATATATAAAATGATGTCATATAGAGGAAGGAGAAAGGTTGTTTTCTGCGGACACGGAGCAATGGATTCAAACTACAAGAAAGATGATTCCACCTAAACATTAGGAAGAACTTCCTGACAGTAAGAGCTGTTCGACAGTGGAATTTGCTGCCAAGGAGTGTGGTGGAGTCTCCTTATTTGGAGGTCTTTAAGCAGAGGCTTGACAGCCATCTGTCAAGAATGCTTTGATGGTGTTCCTGCTTGGCAGGGAGTTGGACTGGATGGCCCTTGGGGTCTCTTCCAACTCTATGATTCTATGATTCTAACTCTGCACTTTGTCCTCCTCCTCCTCTGTTTCTGTTGTCTTCCTATACCTAAATGGCCCCAGTCTAAACTGAGGGGTGTTTTATGTCCCTGGATGTTCTCTGAACAATATTGAAGTCTGGTTATGCCATGCCCCAAAACATGCAGGGAACATCCGTGGCTAGAAAAAGAGCTCCTTGCTTTAGGCTGTAGATCTCTGTGAAATAGAAGTCAACAGAAACAGCTATGGAGAGGGCTTCCCCTCAAAATAAATGGTTGCTTCTTTAGCCACTGGAGGTTTCATGTCTATGAAAGATCAGAAGTGTCCTCCCTGTGGAATTGTCATAATTCTTTTCCTGATGTTTTGAAGGCTGACCATCTTCCACACTCAGACCTCCTCTTTTCTTGCAGAAATTAACAGAAACAGAGAGGCTGAAGACTGTGGAGAAGTTCAAAGAACTGCGCCAGTTCCTGAAAGAACAAGAGAAACGTCTGCTGACTCATGTGGAAGAGGTGGAGAAGGAGATTGCAGGGAGAAGGGATGAGCAGCTGGCCAGACTCTCCAGGGAACTCTCCTCTCTTGAGAGGATCATCCAGGAGATGGAGGAGATGCGCCAGCAGCCAGCAAGTGAACTCCTGCAGGTAAGACGGAGGCAGGAACAGCCCAAGGCTCCAGGAAAAGGCTGCCTCCCATCCTTTATGTGCCCCTTTCATGTATGCAAGGAGTTCAGGGGCTCAGTTGATGGAGCCTCTAGTCAGGTTTGTAATGGACAGGAAGACCCAAGAGACCTGGGATGCTTAACTCACCTGAATGCAGACTAGAGATTCTTCTGTGGTCTTGATGGAATGGGAGGTGTTCTTCTGCTCTTTGCTGAAGATACTTCTCTGAATACCTTCCCGCTTGGCAATGCTGCCTTCCTGCCCTGTGCTGGGCTTCGCTGAAGATGCATTCAGGCCTCCTTCCAACGTTTCCTCCACAACTTCTGGGTTGATCCAATTCCCCATGGATACAGATCAGCCCAAAATGGTGCTCAGTCACAGTGACCAAAGAGCAAGACAGAGGGACTCATCCAGATGCTGCTTGTCTCTTGTTGCACTAAGGAGCAGGTTTTTCCTGAGGGAAAGTGGCAGGGCAAAGGCAAAACCACTGGTACCTGTGTTTTCTGGCACAGGAAAAGCAGAAGTGTGGATCAGCCCAAAAAAACACTGAGCTGTTTTATTTCCCCTTTGGAGGCATTTTATGCTGCAGGTGCTTTTCTAAATTTCCAGTTGGAGAATAGAATTTGAAATTTGGGGACTTTGGGAAATTTGGAGAATAGAGTTTGAAATTTGGGGCCAGTCTCTTGACCAAGCTTCTCTTCCCGTTCCCTCCACAACTTCTGGGTTGATCCAATTCCCCATGGATCCAGATCGGCCCAAAATGGTGCTCAGTCACAGTGACCAAAGAGCAAGACAGAGGGACTCATCCAGACTGCTGCTTGTCCCACTCCTTTCCTCCAGGAAAACCCACTATTTACTGCTGAATTAGAGCAAACACCAGCCAGGTTTTCTCCGGATTGACCTTTGCTTTGATGTTGCACTAAGGAGCAGGTTTTTCCGGAGGGAAAGCGGCAGGGCAAAGGCAAAACCACTGGGACCTGTGTTTTCTGGGCAAGGAAAAGCAGAAGTGTGGATCAGCGCAAAAAAACACTGAGCTGTTTTATTTCCCCTTTGGAGGCATTTTATGCTGCAGGTGCTTTTCTAAATTTCCAGTTGGAGAATAGAATTCAAAATTTGGGGACTTCTATGGAAGACAATTTGGGACAGTTCCCTGGTAGGATTATCCTGTAGGTTTACTTACGTCTGAATTGCACAATTCAAATTGGATTAAAGTTAATAAATTATAATCTAAGACATGAGATGGGTTGGAATCTTCTATTGAATCCACAAACGTGAGATTCCCTTAAATGCAGGTGGATTTTCATAAGGATTTTAAACATTAATGGCAAACCGATGTGGAAATGTGGAGAACTTGATATTAGAAAAATTCATAATTTCAGATTGGAAAAATAAAAACTGAGAGAAACGAAAACTGGCTGATTCCGACATCCCTACCAAAAACCTTGTCATGTGCCAGGCAGACTGACATCCAAGGGCCAGGCTGTTCCTCCACTCCAGGGTCTGAGGAGGTCTTCCTAGTGTGGCCTGTGGTGTGCAGTGAATTCCCTTATCTTTTTCCCTCTAGGATGTGAGAAGGACCTTGCAGAGGTAAGTGGATCTGGCTCATTTCCATTAGCATCACTCCATGAGGCTAGGGTGCCAGAACCTCAAATATGGCCCTCCAGGGGCTGCAGGGGAGAGACTGTAGGACTCACTCTTTGCAGCATCTCACAGGTAAAAGCAGGGCCCCCTCTTTGGAACTTATAGCACCCAATTCTCCCCAATGAATTAGCGCTATTTCCTTTGTGGGGTTTGGTTTTACTATTGCAATGTGTATAATTTGTTTTGTATTGGCCTGAATGTCCTTTTGATTAATCATTTGATTTGGTTGTGTACCTCTGGAAGATCTGTCTCAACTTCTGCAAACATCTGATTCTAGAGCTGAGGTTATCTAATATATCAAAGCAAGAGAGCTTCCGCTCGTGCACATCGGGAGAATGGCTGATTTATAACATCGCTCCCGTCCCCCGCAGGGAATTTTGGCGGCTGCTTTGGGAGTATGCAGCCTCCCTTACCCTCCCGGGATACGGGAGGGGCCGCAGATGCCCCTTAACCCGTTCCGACCCTTCGGGGGGAGCGGGGGGCCTGGGCTGATAGCACCCGTGGGGGGCGGAACTCCTGGAAGCCACCCTGTTCGTGCACGAGTCCCAGAACTTGGAATTTTAATTAGGCAAAAAGTTTTGGGCATGCCTCGGACAAAGGAGCAAAGAGAATATTGCTAACTAGTGAATTTAGCCCGTTAATAACGGGCGCTAGATTATATGTGATATGCCAGACTTATTATCTCCCACACCTCGCATCCCCACGTGCAAAAACGCTGCATCCCCCTATCTCCCCCCCTACTTCCCACATTTCCACGCATAGTTTGCCTCTCTCTCTCTCTCTCTCTCTCTCTCTCTCTCTCTCTCTCACACACACACACACACACACACACACACACACACACACACACACCCCTATCTCCCCTCCACACCTATCTCCCCCCCTACTTCCCACATTTCCACACATAGTTCGCCTCTCTCTCTCTCTCTCTCTCTCTCTCTCTCTCTCTCTCTCTCTCACACACACACACACACACACACACACACACACACACACCCCTATCTCTCCCCCCACCTATCTCCCCCCCTACTTCCCACATTTCCAGACATAGTTCGCCGCTCTCTCTCTCTCTGTCTCTCTCTCACACAGCTGCTGCTTCTCTCCGAGACGGGGGGGGGGCAAGAAAGGCAGACCGACAGGCAGGCACGGGAGGGGGAAGGAAAGGGAGGACACGGGCGGCAGGCGGCGGAGAGCGAAGAGGGGAGGAGGAGGAAGAAAGAAAAGGAAGGACGGGCTGAGGGAGAGGAGAGCGCGCGGCATTCTCGCCCCTCCGCTCAGTCTTCCTCCTCCGCTGCTGCTGCTGAGCGATGGTCGCAGCCCCGATCCTGGCTCTCCTGCTTCTGTCGCGGCTCTACTCCCGAGGAGACACCGCGGGGTTAGGGGTTAGGGGCTCCGCTCAGCCTCCTTCTCTCCCTCCCACGCACACACTTGCAAGGCGAGCTTGCAAAAAAAGGGAGATATTTGCCAAGCGCCCGGCCTAGCTCTCGGAGGAGGGGCGGAGAGAGTCCCCGGCAGCCCCTTCCCCGCCAGGCTCGGCTTCCAGCAGCGGCTTCCCCCGCCTGAGAGGACAACGCCGAGCCGTGCGAGGCAGCAGCACCCTCGGTGCGCTCCATTGCTCGTGTCGGGGCCGCGCGCTTCAACAGTTTCGCCTCCCCCACTGGCGCCGTCTCCGCCCTGCCCTGCCCGTAATGGGGACTGTCTGGGGCCAGGAGCGATGAATTAAAGATGGCTGCCGGCACTCTCCCTTGCCGACACAGGCGAAGTCTGCGTCGTCCAATCCCTGCGTCCCTGTGTGACATGCGCAGTGGAAAATTTCCACTGACACACGGAACGTACGCACGGACACAGGCACTTTATTATATAGGATGGTTCCAGCCCTGAGCAGCTAAGAAGAAAACTGGAATAAGAGATGGACTTTATAAGGGAATGCTGTCCCAAGCAAACTCCTGCCCCATAGAGCCCCTGGGGAGGGGGGCAATTTCTCACCAAGGAGCAGGAATTGTCTGTTTTCTTGACCATATTCCAGCTGCAGTATTTAAATTCAAGGTGTCACTCAGGTTCAGAGTAGAGGTTTTAAGGAACATTTCACGTTTCTCAAAAGAAGTGGATCTCTCTTTCTTCCCCACACCTTCTCTGGGGGCATCTAGAGAAAGGAAACGTGTGCTGTGCTGTCATCACCCTCAGACAATTCCTGCCCCTTGATACCAGATGATTCTGCTTCTTTGAATAGACATCAGTGGGGAGACTCAGAAATTGTGTATTTGAATGGGCTGACATTGTTTTTTTTCCACCAGGTATGAGAAAAGAGAGAGTCCAGAGAAGCCACTGTCTTTCCCTCCAGAGCTGAGGAACAGGATCTTGGAATCCTGTGATCTAAAGCACCTTATGAAGGATGCAATGAAACAATTGAAGGGTAATGAAAGATTGCTTCCAGGATTTCACACTGGGAATTCTATTCCTTCTTCAGAACTGAACATGCCAGGCTCTTATTGCATGGAATCGAGTAACCCCAGGATACCTTCCTTCTTGGTGCTCCAGCCTTCATTTCCTGTCCCCCAGAATGGCCCATGTTGATGCTGGATCCTGTAAAGAAATCCTGAAGCAGAGTGTATCTGTTTTCAAATATATGGAACCTCCTTTTCCTTTTGGTTACCAGTCTACACAATCTGGGGTTGTCCTTTTAGAGGTTCTCTTACTCTGAATGGAGTCAGTTTAAGGATGCTACATTATGAAGTGTGACTTTTGTATGGAGATTTATTTCGGGTAGAAGAGTGTTGCCCTTACACTATATCTTTTTGCTTCCTCAGATGCTCTGTTATTCAAAGAACAGCTTCAGGAAGGTAAATTTCATGGAGAGAACAATTTCACAGGAGGGATGGGGACTGGTATTTCATGGTTGTTGAACCGTCCGTTCTGCAGACTTTGGGACCCCATGAATGGCGTCTGCCCAGGCACATTTTAAAAATTTGGCAGAATGCCTTAAGTTTTTTTGAATGTTTTTTTTGGTTTACAGTAACCCATGAAAAATTTTCTAGTGTGTTAGACTCAGATCTAAGGCACCCGGCTAAACTAATCTGCAGGAAGATATTAATTCTTATGAAAGTATGCAAGGAGGAGTCTCAGTCTTGCAGGCGATGCAAAGAAATCCCATTGATCTGAAAGGGAATCTGGGTTTTTCAGTTGTTTTTGTTTATTTATCAGGATGTCGATCTCTGCCTCTCATTTGATTCTGCCTAATCTTCTCTTCCCCTCATCTTCTCCCCCACAGCAAATGTCACTCTGGATCCAGACACAGCCCATCCTGAACTCATCCTGTCCGAGGATCGGAAAAGCCTGAGAATGGGAGGCAAAAGTCAAGACCTGCCTGATAATCCTGAGAGATTCAACTACTGGCCTTGTGTGTTGGGACGTGAGGGATTCACAGCAGGCCGACATTTCTGGGAAGTCACTGTGGGAAGTGGGGAATGGTGGGCTGTGGGGGTCGCCAGGAAGTCTGTGAAGAGAAAGGGCTACTTCCCCTTAAGCCCTAAGGGAGGGATCGGGGCTGTGGGGAAGTGGGGAGAGGAGTACTGGGCCTGCACCTCCCCTCATTCCTCTCCTCTGTCCCTGAGGGAGAAGCCCAGGAGGATCCGGGTGGCTCTGGACTATGAAGAGGGACGTGTGTCTTTTTCTGACGCTGACTCAAGAGCTGAACTCTACACGTTCTCAGGAGCCTCGTTCTCCGGAGAGACCCTCCTCCCTTTCTTTCATCTGTGGGGGAATAAAACCCACCTCAGTATCTCCTGAGGAGACTAAATCTGCCTCTCAGGCCCAGCAGGAGTTTCTCTCCAGACCAAAGTGACTGATATAAAAACCATTTATCCACCAAGAGCACATTGGGCAGTTTTTCAAGGTCCCTTTGAGAAGATTCATTCCAGTCAAAATCATCAGAAATAACAAAAGAAAAATGGGTTTCTGTCGCTTTGCATTTTCCTTTTCCCATAATCTCCTCTGCCGCTTACTTCTTAAAGAGACAGTCACACGTTTAACAGTCCCAATAAATAATATTTTCCTCAAATGGGCTCCCTTACCTTCAATCTCGTTTTCCTTTTGAGATGTTTGATTTGGCAGAGGACGAGACTCTTAACCCCAGGGTTGTGGGTCTGAGCCCCATGTTGGGCAAAGGTTTCCTGCTCTGCAGGGGGTGGGACTAGATGACCCTCAACTCTGCAATTCTAGGAACCCTTCCTCTCCCCCACACGACCTTATGCAGCTGTGAAAATGAATGCATCATTGGATGAATAGATGACTAAAAAATGAACCCCTTCACCCACGTCAGGCAGGATAGTTCCTTGCTCTGGAGACCTCAGATGGGAAGAAAATGAAAAAGAAACTGAACAGGGTGTCAGCTTCAAATGCCCTCTGCAAATGCAGCCTCGCCATCTCCCCACTTAGACAGAAGTAAACCTCATTGCAGTGAGTGGGGCTTCTGCCCAGTTAAATGTGTTTAGGGTTGATGCATTAATGTTCCTTATTTACAGGCTGGATTCTGCATATCAGGGGCATCAAATGGGGTGTCCTCTGGATAATGCTGGACTCCATCTCTCCTCTGACCCATCCAGCATGGCCAGGGGTCAGAGAGGATGGGAGTTGCAGTCCAGCAGCTTCCGGAAGGGGCCCCATGGGCTGTGCTGCCCTATACATTTTGCATGGCACCTACTCTGTGTTCCTCAGCCTCACCCCAAATACACAATGCTCCCCCAAGGAGAGTCTTTTTGGCAGCAGGTGCATCTGATTTCTCTCCTGCGATACTAACAGCTGGAACAACATATGCCTGTGGAATTGACCCCTCTCAAAGATTTGGCAGGACTCTCTCCCGCTCCACTATTGGGGCCACTGACTACTGACTGGTGCAGCCTTGTCTCCTTTTCCTGCGTTTCCCACAGGGTGGTGGCAGATGGCGGAATAAATACACCCCCCCCACCTGCCTGAGGGCCGCCTCCCCATGCTCCATCCCCTATATGATGTTGGCCTCCTTTGTGTGTCATCGTATGTTTCCCTGTGAGCCTACTCTCACCCCGTGGAAGGACACCAAAGTGGCCCATTTGGCCCAGAACCCAAGAGGGGCCACCCAGACCAGAGAGCAAAACCAGAGAGAGAAACCAATAAGGGTTATTTAATCTGTGCGCCTCAGAGCTGCATTGGGCTCTTGCGCAACGGTCACCTAGTAACAGTCACTCCATCACGCTCCCTGCACTGTTTCTACCCCAATTGGTCATTATAACTTTAAGAACTAGTACCTGAGCTTGTCCCTTTCCTCCTCCCTCCCCATTCCCCTTTCCTTTTATGTCACCTATTTTAGCTTGTTTTTCATTGATCTGTTAGACTGCATTATTATTTCCTCATAAACAGATGCCTCTGTTCAAAGAAAGTGGTTTGAGAAGCACATTCACACTAAATCAAGCATTGCTGCAACCAGCAAGTTTTCAAACCGTAGTGATGTGGGGTGGAGCAGAGAAACAAACTGCTACGACTGTCGGAAACGCAGCTTAAATTATGGCAAGGTGTTGTGAACAGGTGCTAGCAACGTGGGTCCCTAGTGCTGGTGACATCGCTTATTCCCCCCTCGCCCCACTTTTTATCCCCAAAACAGCTCTGTGAGGTTGACTGGTATCAGGAGCAGCAAGTGGTCCAGGGGACTCTGAATTCCTAAAGCTAAAAAGGGACTTGAACCCAACTCTCCCCAAGCTACGTTTCTAGGCACCTGGTTGCCTCCCCCCACTCTGCCGCCCAAAGTCAACGAGGGCCGGCTGAAAAGTTATGCATTTACCTGCTTGCGCATATTGTTAGGACCCACCTTATTTTGGTGACAGTAAGTTGTTTTAAATTCCCTTTAATTATTGTCTTTAGTGGTTGTAACCTGTACTGGAACCTTGGGGTAAAGGGCTGATTCATAGCAAGAATAAGAATAAGTGGGGAGATTTATCCTCCAAGTCATCTGAATCAGGCACTAATTTCTTAAAATGATAAGCACCTGGGAGCTGCTTCTCTCACCCAGTGGAGCAAGCAGTTTGCATTCTTTTCTTCATTTTCTCTCTGCTCAAATCACAAAGGGCTCCTTTTCCCGTGTTCTCTTAAGTTCCAATGATGGTTGAAGATTCTCCCCCAATCGGGCCATTTGCATGGCTTCCCCCATGTGTGGGTCCCTCTGTGACTCCGTAATGTATCTCTCGCCACACGAATATCCAATCAATACTAAGGAGGGCATGGAAATAAGCTGTCAACAGGAGGCTGTGGCCACATTCACCCCTTTATCAAAAAAGGTAAACCTCGGGTGGTGTTGGGCTCTCCTTCCTGGGAGGTTTTTAAGCAGAGGTTGGATGGTCATCTGTTATGGATGCTTTAGTTGAGATGCCTGCTTTGCGGGGGGCTGGACTAGAGGACCCTTGGGGTCCCTTTTCCAACTCTACAGTTCGATGATGCTATGATCCCAGGGTGATGTACAACATTAAGGACACATTTTGGGGAGCATCAATAATAAAAACATAATGAAGGCATAATAAGAGACAGTAGAAAAATAAAATGATCATGATAGCAGTTCCCCCCTCAACAGCTTTAACAGTCCATAGGTTACTTAATGGCTAAAGAGGAATGTGTTTGCCTGGTGCCTAAAGACGTGTAATGATGGCACCTAGCGAGTCTTTCTAGGGAGAGCATTCCACAGCTGGGGAGCCACCACAAAAAAGGCCCTTCTCATGTTGCCATCCTCTGAATCTCTTGGGGAGGGGGACATAGAGAAGGCACTGTGATACAGTCATGACTTCCCCCCCCCCCCAAGAATTGTGGTTAATGTAGTTTTTTAAGATGGCTGACAGTTGTTGGGAGAGATCCCTTTTCCTTTTAAAATGCTACCACTCCCAGTGAAGAGGGACTTTTTTGGGAGTGAGGATTGTTCATTTTGTTTTATGATGTATATAAAACAGAGAGAACTGTTGTAACGGCAGACAAAACTTAAAAGAGGAAAATCAAAGCTGTGAAATAGGCTCTTGGGTTGAAATAACAAAAGCCCCTGTGAAGGGGGGTGGACTGTTAAACCATGGGAAATTGTAGCTCTGTGAGGGGGACCAGGGTTCTACTGACAACTCATCGGTATCCTTAAAAGAACCACAGCTCCCAGAATTCTTTGGGGGAAGCCAGGGTTGCTTGAAGTGCTATCATAGCACTTTAAATGTATGGGGTGCGCATGGCTGATGACCCACCGATTTAAGACTTCGAAATGCTGAAAGCGCTTCTCGTACAGCACCCTAGTTTGCACGTAGCATGAAGCCAAGCCACACAGGCTCCCAGGGACGCTTCACACCTCACCCAGTGATTTGCCGCTGTGCTGAGCTGAGCTTGGCTTGGCGTGTCCCCCAAACCAGGGGCCATGGTTGAAGTAGCCATGGTGCAGATTAACCATGGTTTGGCCTGTGGTTTACGGCTTGTTGTTTGGACAAGCTAGACCCACAAGCCCAGGTTGGGACGGAGTGCTAAGCTAAGCTGCGGCTTACAATCCTAGAATCATAGAGCTGGAAGGGACCCCGAGGGTCCTCTAGTCCAGCCCCCTGCAATGCAGGAATCTCAACTCAAGCATCCATGGCAGACGGCCATCCAACCTCTGCTTGAAAACCTCCAGTCTGGAACAGCAGCCAGTCAAACAGGACAAGGAAAGCGGCCGCAATCTCCTCTCCCAGAGTCCACACATTCAAGCTAATCCAGTGTTTCCCCAACTTGAGTCTCCAGCTGTTTTGGGACTACAATTCCCATCGTCCCCGACCACCGATCCTAGCTAGGGATGATGGGAGTTGCAGTCCCAAAACAGCTGGAGACTCAAGTTTGGGAAACGCAGAGCTAAGCCATGGTTTGGCTTGGCAGGACACGTGAACCAGACTATCTTAACCACAACCCTGTAAGGTAGGTCAGCACGAAACCATTCCCATAGCAGAAAGACAAGATCGATTGGCTGAGGCAGGGGTAGCTTAAGAGGACCCCTTATCACAGGTGAGGGGGCACATTCAGATCCTTCTGAACTACAACTCCCATCAGCCCCAGCAAGCATTGCCAGTGGCCAGGGATGATGGGAGTTGTAGTTCAGCAACATCTAAGCATGTGGTTTGAACCTTGGAATTTCCTTATCCGTAGTGCCCAACAATCCTGAGAGATTCAACTACTGGCCTTGTGTGTTGGGACGTGAGGGATTCACAGCAGGCAGACATTTCTGGGAAGTCACTGTGGGAAGTGGGGAATGGTGGGATGTGGGGGTTGCCAGGAAGTCTGTGGAGACAAAGGGCTTCTTCTCCTTATGCCCTGAGGGAGGGATCTGGGCTGTGCGGAAGTACAGGGCCTGCACCTCCCCTCATTCCTCGCCTCTGTCCCTGAGTGAGGATCCCAGGATTATCCGGGTGACTCTGGACTATGAAGGGGGACGTGTGTCTCTTTCTGACGCTGACTCAGGAGCTGAATTCTACACATTCTCAGGAGCCTCGTTCTCAGGAGAGACCCTCCTCCCTTTCTTTTATCTGGGGGGGAAGTGAAGCCCACCTCAGGATCTCCTCTTAAGAGTAGAATTGTCATCTTTGCAGATGCCCTGTCAGAGGAGTCGTTCCAGTCACACTCGAAGTAAACAACAAAACAAAATCTGGAATTTTCTTTTCCCTTCTCTTCCCAGAATTCCCTCCGCAGTGGAGTCCTTAAAGAGAGGGAAACACTTTGACCGTCCCAGTAAACAACCTATTCCTCAAAAGGATTCACCCGCCGCCCCCTGCAATCCTGGTTCTGTTGTTCACCTTTCTCTGTTGACAAGACTTCCGCCAGCTCTTAAAATGCCCACATGATGGCATTGATAGATCACTGGAGAACAATCCCTCCACCCACTTTGCAACTAAAGCTCATAGCCTTGTGGATCTCAGGCAGGAAGGGAATAAGAAGACTGTCTGTGAGGCCCCAACTTCCAACCCTTTGCAAATGCAGCCTCCCCATCTCCACACTTCCTCAGAGAGAAATCTCACTGAATTCAGAGATGATGGGAGTTGTAGTCCAGCAACTTGGCTATGTCTGCCCTTTATAATTCACATGATGTCTTCCCTGTGGTCCTAAATGTAGGATTATCCCTCAAAGAGGGTATTTTCAGCATCACTTGCATTTTCTCTCCCTCCGCCCTGGCTTTTAATAATTATGGGTTAATATGCTTGAATTCATATAACTATTTTGTTTTCTCTGTTGTTGTTTTTTGGTTCTATATTAATTGTTCGTGATCTTAGGTTGATTTTTATGGTTTTGTGTTTTTGTGGTGTTGGTACAGCTTTCTATTGTTGATTTTTAATCAGTTATTGTTGAATTTGTAAACAGTCCAGAATACATGGTTATTTGGGGGGTATATGAAATCCAGGGACACAGGTGGCGCTGTGGTCTAAACCACTGAGCCTCTTGGGCTTGCCGATCAGAAGGTCGATGGTTCGAATCCCTGTGACGGGGTGAGCTCCCCTTGCTCTGTCCCAGCTCCTGCCAACCTAGCACTTCAAAAGCACACCAGTGCAAGTAGATAAAAAGGTACCGCTGTGGTGGGAAGGTAAACAGCATTTTTGTTCACTCTGGTTTCCGTCACGGTATAATGTTGCGCCAGAAGAGGTTTAGTCATGCTGGCCACATGACCTGGAAAGTTGTCTGTGGACAAACGCCAGCTCTCTCGATCTGAAAGTGATATGAGGGCCCCAACCCTATAGTCGCCTTCGACTGGACTTAACCGTCCAGGGGTCCTTTACCTTTTTTTTTTACCTATATGAAAGCCAAAAAAAATAAATAAAATGAAACTGTATTAAAGAAAAGCTCCCTGGTAGGCTGTTGAGGGACCCCTTCAGACTGGAGGGCTTTTGCGGGTGTCTGTTGCAAGATGTCATTGATGCAATAATAGTGCATGGATTAGTCCATGAATAGTCATGGATTGATGCTGGACCATCTATGCAGCTATACTTTCGTAGCTATTCTGTGATACTTCCAGAACACTACCCCATTATTGCCATTTGGAGGGGCACTCTTGGGCTGTAATGGAATAAAAGGGCACCAAAAGAAAAACCCACAACAGAACATTTCTGGTATGAAAAGTTACAGGATTTCAGCAGAAAGTAACAGGACACGGACCGATCATAAATGAAGCAGTTAATATGAAGACTGCAAACCTTTGTGGGCACAAATAATATTGAAACTGGGATTCCATATGACTTCCCAGATAGCATCATGTGCAGAAATAATCACAAATAACACAATAAAAGGAATATGTATAAATCCTGGGAGTGTTTGCATTCTTTGTTGGAGTAGGATGACTGCTGAGAGCTCCGACTGGGTGAATGTGGGCTGAGGCTGTAGAGCATCATAGTAGAAAAAGAAAAACCCATTTTACCTATTGTTTTAATATATATTCAAAGCTGGCATCCATTTGTCTAAGGCAGCTGTAAGGGCTCGGGGTTGTCTCCTCAAGAGTAAAGAGCCGGAAACATCCGTTCTTCAAAAGCTAATACTTTATTTACAAACTATGTACATCAGAGTGTTTAAGATTCATGTCCGCTTGAGTTGGTTCCAGAATCCGGGAGTGGCCTTCGCCGGTTCCTCCCCCAACACAGAAGCTTTGGAATTCCAAAGCGTCGCCTTCGTTCCTTACACTTCCCCCCCCCTATGCATTTGGGGTGACAGAAGTAGCTACCCGCTTTGCTTCTCAGACCACTCAGGTCGATCTAGGGCTCTGTCCGCATCTCTGACCCTCAGCTCCACCGCACTGGCTGGCAGTTCCTGCTCCTCACCACTGGGGCTTTCCTTGCTATCCCTGCTGGACTCCGAGCTGCTTCCCAAGAGAGGTTGCACTTCCCTCCACCCCTCCTTCCCCATCTCAAAAGCCTTGCATGAGGTCAGATCCCTGACAGCAGGCATCCCCAAACTTCGGCCCTCCAGATGTTTTGGTCTACAATTCCCATCATCCCTGACCACTGGTCCTGTTAGCTAGGGATCATGGGAGTTGTAGGCCAAACCATCTGGAGGGCCGCAGTTTGGGAATGCCTGGTCTAAGGAGACAATGGAGGAGTCAGCCTTTGGGCCTTAAACAAAATTGGCCTGCTGTGGCTGTAGAGACCGACGCAGGAGGGACATGTTTTGTGTCAACTGGGGCAGATGAAGGCGTCTAGTTGTGCCGCTGCAGATGCACCAGGGCCTTTCTTCTCTACGCTCCTCCTGGTGGTCATTCCTCCTCTGGCCGTTGCTGTGGATATACAGTATGACCTGTCTGTCTCTAGGCACTGCAGTCACCAGCAAGGAATTCCAAAATGCCGGCTTGATGTTGTCAGCCTTCATGTCAGGTTTGCAGACATCTTTGAAATGCAGAGCTGGTCTGCCAGTGGACCTGGTGCCTGAAGTCAGCTCTCTGCCAAATGACATCCCAGAGCATAGCAGGGGATCCATATGTCCTGGCCAGGAAGAGAGCGTGTTCTCTGCTCAGCACTTCTTTCTTGAAGCAGAGGCCGCTCCCTCACAATGACAGTGATTTGCGTTCTCTTATTCATTCATAAAAGAATTTCCACATCACCCACTAAGGACAACATGCTACCACAGTATACAGGCATGGAAAGCAATGCAAATCAATTGAGGCTGCTCAAGACACCGCTAAGCAGCTGTGCAGGCCTGCTAGGATAAAAACAGAAACAGCCAAGCACATCAGCCCTGAGATGGCGAGTCATTTGCAGACAGGGAAACTCCCACAGACTGAGAACTGTGAAAGTGAAAGTCAGCTGTGCCTTCACTGTGAGGCAGCAACCATGGCTGCTTCTGGGGGTCCCGTCCAGGATCTCTGTGCTGAAGCCACTTGTCCCATCTACCTGGATTACTTCAAGGATCAAGTGACCCCTGTGTGTGGCCACGATTTCTGCTGAGCCTGCTTGAGCCAGTACTGGGGGGTGGGGGTTGGGGGTTTTATGATTTTTGTGAAGCATCTTAAGGTTTTTGGTTCTCTCATTTGGGTGGAGTCGCTTGAAGGTACTCCTATCCAAGGCATTTTCATGGGCTATGAGAAAGGTCTATACAGAGTTCTGTTGCCTTCTACAGAAACAGTAATTCTTACTCATTAGGTAGAACATGCTGTAAAGCAGGAGACACAAATTCTCCAAAGCTTTCCCACTGATGCCAATACACATAATGACACCAGCAGTAGCAGTGCAAGCTGAACAGTGGCTTGTTCTGACACAGATGACACTGTCATTGAGAAAGGAGCTCATGCTGTTCACAGGCCATCAGATGCATATTATGATGATGTGCTAGAATCTTTAGAGCCATTGTTCACTATTGGTAAGAGTTCTCCCAAAAGTCCTGAAAGGGAGCCACCCACCAAAGAAGATCTGCATCTCATGCGCAGATCTGAGAGGGTTACAAGGGGTCAGCCACCCAAAAGGTACATTGAGTTTGCAATCTCAGCCACTGCCAATGTAGCTGTAGTTCGCACTCACAGCCAAGTTTCAGGCACACAGGCGCAATTCACAGGAGTGAACAGGCCACAGCAACAGGTTGAAATGTTCAACACTGTTCCTGCCAACACACATAGAGCCAATGCTCTAGTCCCCTGGAGGAATGGTAAGCAAAGGCTCCAACTGGTAAAACCAGTCTCAGAGAGTTCCATATGTGGAACACAGATGACAGACTCGTACATTGTATATGATAACTGTTTGTTTGTTTCTCTTAATGATGCTTTAGCTTTTGCCACTCTCTCTGTCAAAATTCGGGGGAGGATGTTAGGATTTTTGTCCAAGCCGAGCGGCACACAGCTGCAGCGAGGCCAGTTTGACTTTTGCCTGTCCCACCAAGCCGTGAGAAAGCAGCCTTATCTTTTCCTACATGGAATGTTTATGTTTTACTGTACTGTTGTAATTCTAGCCTTTGGGCTCACTCTTCTAGCTAGACCTCAAGCTGGAAAGAGGTTTTTATGGCAGCTCTGCCTAATGAGCTGGCAGCAGGGAATTTCTCTGCACTATTCCTACAATAAATAGTTTTAGCCTTAATTATGCCTTGTGTGTGTTGTTCTTCACATTGGGAACAATCACATATGACTGCGCCACCGGACTCTCTGTAGCCGGGGATGTGCGCACACGGCTGTGCTCTGGCTTTGGGGCAGTCTCACAAACTGCCCCAGGCGGGGTATATGCTGACAGCGCATAGCCTTCCTGCCCACAATGCAGAGAAACAGCCCAGCCTCCCAATCGGGATTCAGACCCCATCATGGGATTGAAACAGCACCGTCAGATGATTTACAGCAGGCTAGGGAAAGAAGTTTCTCCCATGCTTTCTAGGCATGGGTCAAAGCAATTTCTTGTTTGCCCCTCTGCTTTCCCTGGGAAAACCCACTGAATTGGGAACAAATGTCAATCCTCAGAAAAACTGGGTGTGACCCCCCCCCCCCAGTGGGTCCCTGGGGTCGGTTCTGCCCTAAAGTGCTTCCCTGATGGCACTATGGATAGGAGGAGGAGAAGAGTCAGGGGTCCAAAGCAGAAAGTAAAAAAAGAATTATTTTTCTGCATCCTGAACAAAATGGGTGTGGTGGAACATTCAGACAAGGTTCAAAGCTATCATTCATTAACCAAGCAATGCCACATTAATGATAGCTGATAAAAAGACCTGCTCAGAGGGGGGAAACATGGCTTTGTTTTATACAACTATAAATATATGCCAAAGGCCTGTTTTTTTCTTTTTGAAAAGGAGCAGTTTATGTTTGGGATGAGATGAGGTGGTGAGCAAATGGGTGTTCTGTTAGGAGGAGAGAAGGTGGAAGGGGAGAGGGAAGCTGAGCACACCCAGCAGAAGAAAAGGACAGTTGCTGGTTGTCCTTACAGCAGTACAAAGTGCACATCCTTTGCCCCTCCCTGAAGAAAGGGCAAGGAGACAGGATCAGGAACAGCTGGGAAGAAGGAAAGGTAACCCCAGAACTTCTCCTTGATCAACCACACCATCTCCTTGCCCACAAGAGAAGCTCGTCTGGGGGTGAGTATCTGACAACCAAACCCCACAGTATGTTCCCAGGCTGCCCTTTGCCCAAGCAGGTCTATTTTCATTCAGTTCCCAATGTGTATAGAGGAGCCTTTTAACTGTTCCTCTTCCTTGCCTTCCCCCACCATTCAGCGGAAAGTCAAGCACCTATGGGAATGCTGTTAGCTCTGGAAGAGGAGTTCCCATGGGTGTGAATGGAGGGGTTGGCTGGGCACCCAAAGGAGGACTTGGAGCCCTGCAATTGCTTCTGTCCTTGTCTGTCACTTCGGTGCCATTCCTGGGCCACTCTGGATGCAGAGCCAGGAAAGTGGACCTGCACATGAACGTGAGATTGTGTCCCACTCAGTGGTTGAGGGACCTCTCCATATTTCATGGAGCTCCATTCTTCTTTCTGCTGGATAGTGAATACATGAAGCAGGCAAACATTTCTGAAAAGGTGACCTGTTTTGCTTTAACTTGGCAATTTTAAGGAGGAAGGTTTGTGGGGATGATAAGTTAAATTCTTCAGTGGAGCACATTTTTAGACAGACTGCATTTTTTTTATTGTTAAAATACACTTTATTTATAATTCTTACAAACAGAACACAATTATACATACAAAAAAGAACCAAAACCAACAAAAATATACAAAAACAAGCTAACACAATCTAACAGAAAAAAGAAAAAGAAAAAGAATACTGTATACAGCAAAAACAAACCATATTAGAAAACATAAAAAAGGAAGGAGGAAGGGGAAGGAGGACGGCGGGGTTAAAAAACAAAAGGAGGGTGGCCGCCGCTCCCCCCATATACTTTCTAGCGCCCGTTTTTGTAACGGGCTTAATTTACTAGTATATCTATAATTATCTCCATTTCCATATGTATCTCACTCAAGACAAATCACTAATTCTGTTTTTATACCTTATTTTTTAAAAAATTCTTCTACATATTTCCATTTCCACTGCCTTATTTTTAATAAAATCTGAAGAAGTGTGCATGCACACGAAAGCTCATACCAAGAACAAACTTAGTTGGTCTCTAAGGTGCTACTGGAAGGAATTTTTTTTATTTTGTTTTGACTATGACAGACCAACACGGCTATCTACCTGTAACTTGTTTTTAATAGTTACCGTATTTTAACTGCTCGGCATGTTTCATCATTTTTTATATATTTTACTTTGTAGTGGCTTTGGCTACAGATTTTTTTATTTATTTCACAAAATACTGCCTGATTGTAGAAGACCCTCAAAGCAGTTTACAAAAAAGATAAAAATAATTAAATTATCTCTTAAAAATTTAAAACTATAATTTAAAACAGACAAAAAGTTAATACCACAGTAGAATACACTACTTTCTAATCATGTGGGTTGTCTTGTCTAAATAAGAATGTTGTCAGCAGACTCTGAAAGGAAGACGGTGAAGGTGCTCACTTGATATCAATAGGAATGGAGTTCTGAAGGGTTGGGGCCACCAGGCTAAAATATTGAGATCTGACAGATGCAGGGCAGGTATTATGTGGCCCCTGTGCCAATTCCTTTGATGGAAGCAGTCAAGTGGGCACATATGGGGTAAGGTGATCTTGTAGGTAAAGAATGAATGACTGTGCAAACTGATTTTTCGTTTGGGTTTTATAGTTGAGTTTCAGGCAGTGGGACTGTTATATGGAAATTTGGGGTTGACTTTTACAGCCCATCTCTCCATCAAGGGACCCAGTATCCCTTTGGTCCATTATCATTGAGAGAAGAATGAGTGGAGGAACCAGTTGAGGAAAGCAAATAAAATATTTGATTTCTGTTGCAACAGAGTTCCCCCCACCCATCTTGCAAGGAAGTGAGGGGACCCAAAACAAAAATGTGTAAGAACTTTTAAAGACTTTAGAAATTGCCCGGCCCTTATCCAAGGACCACCATCCTACAGGTACCAAGCATTTTGTGTGTGTTTGATTGGCATGTGATGATGCACACACACACATACTGCTTTTGGCCCAGAATGGGGATGGACTTGCATTCACTCTGCCAACATGTGGGATGACATGGACGGGGAGTTATCTGTACAAACGACACAGAAAATCAGACCATGCTCAGAATATTCTGTTTGTCCAACATGTTTACAAATCTGCCACTCAGAGATTTGAACAATACATGCTAATTGTTTTTCTGGGGCTTCCCAGAGCATCCTTTGGAAATGGTGAAGACCTTGGTGTCAGAGTTTATTGACACAGACTGGCCCCTTTTCAAATACAGTGATTTGAAAGTATAAAGCTTTGCCAGGATGTGGAAGAATGATTTTACCAAGAAGTTCCTGTTACCTATATGGAGGGGTCCCACAGTTCAACTGGAGGCTAAAGATGGCCTCGCTCTTGCTCTGTGAACTGTCTAAATTTTATACACTCAAATAAAGTGACTAGTTTTTCAGGGAATATTTCCTAATTTTTTGAAGGCCGAAGGATTGGTTTTCTGTGGTGAGTGTGTGCCTAAAATTTGTATAACAGGACCAATTGTGGAGGATACATTGCATAATAAAGTGAAATGCAGAGTTAGTTTCACTGGAAGGATGTGGAAACATTGAATACTGAATAGTTTTTATCTGACAGGTGTTTTTCCCCTCCCAAGTTCATTCCCATCCTGCTGCCATCCTGCAGCTACCTCTCATCTCAACAAAGCCATAGACTATTGCTCTATCATGGCCTCATCCTCACCCACGGATGTTGGAGAAGAAGCCACATGCCCCATCTGCATGGAGTATCTGACAGACCCTGTGACCGTGGACTGTGGTCACAACTACTGCCGGGGCTGCATCGTAAAGTATTGTGACACATGGGAACCAATGCAGGTGGGGGACTTGGAGTGTCCCCTCTGCAAAGCCCGAATGCAGAGGGGGAATTTCCGCCCCAATTGGCAGCTGGCCAATATAGTGGAAAAAATTAAACTCCTGCCAGCAAATAAAGGGGAAAAGGAACTATGTGAGAGGCACAAGGAAAAACTCCACTTGTTCTGCAAAGAAGATGAAGAATTGGTGTGTTTGTTTTGTGAGCGATCCCCAGAACATAAATCACACACTGTGGTTCTCAAGGACGATGCTGCCCAGGAATACAAGGTAGGAAGTCATTTTGACACTTGCTAACACAATCCTTTCATATCTCTCTGTGTGCCTGTGTCTTTGTGCAGGATATGCTGTCTATCTACAGTAATAAAGTGCAGGTGTCTCTGCATCGAGTCCCTGTGTCCGTGGGATTGCGCTACTGCGCATGTGCCCCACGGACACAGGGATTGGAGCGCAGAGACTTCGGGCGGCCAGGGATTGGAGCACGTGGACTTACTTCTAAGCGGCAGCGGCCGTTACAAGTGGCGGCGGGCGAGCGATGTCAAGCGAGGGCCGCTCGGTCAGCTCTGCGCGTGTCCCCGATGTAGATAGGGTAATAGGGACGCTATGCGCAGAGCTGGCTACGTCATGCGGCTCTCGCGTTGTTAGGGGAAAAAACGACTATAGGCTATAGGCCTAAACCAAACATATACATATATGCAACAAGTCTGCTTTTACAAATGTTTGACCACATATGTTCTAGCGCCCGTTTATTTAACAGGCTTAATGTCTACTAGTGTGGCTATAAATAAACATAATACACTAGTAAATTAAGCCCGTTACAAAAACGGGCGCTAGAAAGTATATGGGGGGAGCGGCGGCCATCCTCCTTTTGTCTGTTAACCCCGGCGCCCTCCTTCCCCTGGAGCCTGGCGGCTGCCTCTCTCTCTCCGGCAGCCGCTCCCTCCCTCCCTTTCTCTATTCTCCGTCCCTCCATTTTTCCATTCTTCTTTCCCCCTTCCTTTCTTTCTTCCTTCCTTCCTTCCTTCCTTCCTTCCTTCCTTCCTTCCTTCCTTCCTTCCTTCCTTCCTTCCTTCCTTCCTTCCTTCCCCTCCCCTCCCTCTGTTTTTCCTTCCTTCCTTCCTCCCTCCCTATATTTTTCCATACTTCCTTCCCTGTTTCTTTCCTTCTTTCCTTCCTTCTTTCCCGCACCCACCCTCCCCGCCTGTCAACCCCTTTCTCAAGTGGACCCCAGCTAGTTAGCAGTGCTGACACTCCTCTGGGTCTGGTTTTCTGCCTTTTCCTGTATTAGATCCCAGGTGTTTCCACGAAATCCACGGGTCCCTATAATCCTTCTCAGCAGAATTTTAAACGCTAGAGTCTACAGGCATGTGGGAGCTGGGGGGGGACCCTTATGTAGAGAAGACAGGGAGTCTGGCTAGGGAGTCGGCCCGAGGGGACTCTCCCCCATAGCCAGTCTCCTCCGCACCCCCTGCACCACGGGGTGCAGGGGCAGCTCCAGCTCCCTGCCAGGAGGTGGCGGACAGGAGATAGAAGCAGCAGCACCAAGCCAACTCTCCTTCTGCAGGGAGAAGGTGGGGGGAGGGATTAGAAACCCCACAGCACCGCTTATGCCGTCGCCGTCCGTCTCTGGTGCAGAGCGGCATTGGGGGGCTTGCGGTGTGCGCAGCGCTCCGCGCCACCCTTCCTTCTAACAACCCCACCTGCGGCAGCAGCATCAGAACGGGGGTGTCGCTTCATTTTCCCAAGTAGGGGCGATGGCGGCAGCAGCAGGAGGCAGCGGCGGAGGAAGAAGCCATTTCGCCGGCGCTGACCAGGGTCTCCTCCCTCCCCTGCCCCCCCTCACCTAAGACGCGCTTGTCCGCCTGCTCTACTCCCTCCCTCCTTCCTTCCCTGCCGGCGAGCCCTTTATGTCTGCGCGCTGCCTGCGGTTGCGCCTGCGCCGCCAGCGCCATCTTTCTCCCCCCCCTCGGACAGAGCGAGAGAGGGAAGCCGGAGGAGGAGGAGGCAGAGGGAGAGCGAGCGCGCGGCGGCGGCAGTGGCGGCGGGGTCTCGCCCGCGAAGCTTCCCGGCTCCTTCTGCGGAGGGAGAGGCGTCGGAGGAGCGCCAGAGGGGCGGCTGCTGCTACTGGCCGGGCTGCGTCAGATTCGCCGCCCTTCTGGATGGGGAAGCGGCCGGCGGCCCTGCCGGGACTGCGCACACGGGCCTCGCCGCCGTTCCGGAGCCGGCTGCTGCTGCAGCGGCGAGCCCTGCTCCGTTTCGCCGGGGCCGGGAGTCCCAGGGGCTACCTGATCTCGTCGCGGGCGGCGGAGGGGCCGGGGCCTGAGTAGAGGCGGCGGCGGGAGCGGAGCCGCCTGTTGGCGCTGCCCCGCCGGCAGCCCCGGCGATGGCCGCCCTCCCCGCCGCCGCCACGGGCGGCTGAGGCGGGGAGAAAGAAGGGAGGGGGAGAAGCAGCAGCGCGCGGAGAGCGGCCGCCATTGCGGCTGAAGCGGAGAGGTTTGGAGGCTCGCGAAGCGCAAGCGCTTCGCTCGGGCTGCGCTCCAACCTCAGGCTCCTCCTCTCTGCGCTCCAATCCGTGTGTCACAGGAACGCACGCGCAGATGCGAATTCCTGTGACACACGGAAAGTGTACGTACGGACACAGCAAGATTATTATATAGGATTGCTAATCTGCAGCTTAATGTGAATCAAAAATTGGGCCTGTATTACACAGGATGAGGTCAGGATAGGTCTGTAGTACACATCCTGTACTTTTGAATACTTTTGAATATGGACTAGTATACATTTATTGTTACTTGAAATTTCTTATGTTCTTATACTGTAACGAATTATTGTTTACTGGATCTTGATGTGGAGAAATAGCTGTGGATTCTTCTTGGGAGGTTTTCTTTTTAATTCTCAGGTCCAAAGTAGGCATGGCATTAATTGATGGTTTTTTATTATGTAAAAAGCAGCCACGGGGAAGCCTGAGGGCTCCTGGGAGGGAGTTGAAGTCTTTCTCTCTGCCAGGGGGACAAGGGGATCTTCCCTTGAAATACACACAGTAGCATCTGCAAAGACTAGGTAGAAGTCTGTAAGCAAGGGGTGACCTAACTGGGTCCCTGAGCCCCACAGGGGTGTGAGAGAGAAAAAGGTAGTTGGCCCAGGGAGTCATGGCCAAAAAGGTTGAATACCTCTGGACTTTTATTTCCTCCAGTAAACTACTTTGCTATTACATCAATGCCTCTGGACGCAAGAAGCCAGTATAATATTCATCTCCTCTCTTTGTTTCTCAGTCAAACCTGTGGGAGATGAGTGGGAATGTGGATGAGGGAATATTGATTAATATTTCCTATCCCAGCTTGTGCTAACAAGCTCCAAACTAGCAGAGTTTCTCATCCCCAATAAAACGCAGCAAAATGTGGCGTTTAAGTTCCTATGAACTTCTAGAACAAGGCAGATCCTGGCATATATTTCCCCTGGTTCCCTCTTAAAAGACACAAAAGCTTATAAAAGTATAAAGGTTTTACTCACAGACTTTCCGAGCTTACACAGGTCTCAGAAGGCAGGCTAGCTTAGATTAAATGTATTTACATGTGGAGATTCTCCTTAAGGGAGAAGGCTCCATGTGGGCCTCTCTTGGCTGGAAGCCAAGAGAGCATCTTCTCTTGAGATGTTGCTTGCTTGAAGATCCGAGGGGAAGAGAGAGGAGAATGGCACAGTCCTGGGTACTTTCAGGTAAGGCCACTCCCACCTCTGGTCACACAAAGGAAGTTGATCTCAGCCCAGGCACAGGAAACTCTAGCTGGAGGACCAAGACCCCTTTGGGTACACTCTAGGAATGTTGTGATTGACTGCACCAGTGTTATACATCCCACAAAACCTGAGTTTTCCTTTTCTCTTTAGGAAGAGATCTGTCGCCGCCTGGAGATTCTGAAGAAAGAGAGAGGGGAAATTCTGGCCTATCAAGCAGATCTGGTCAAGCAATACAAAGACCTGCTGGTAAGCTCTTATTATTAGGGAAGGAACAAGAACTTGAAGAATCGAGTCAGGACTGAGAAGTGATGGGGAAATCTGCCCATTTCAGCTTCTCCCCATTTCTCATTTTTCCATATCTGTCTGTTTATTAATTTATTATTATTCTGAAAATGAATCGGATGTTAGGGTATAAATATTTTGATCTGTACTTTACCTTCATAAATACATTTTTTGTGAATATTACCTGGCTGGGTCAACCTTGAAAATATAAACCATTGTCTTTCTAAATGTATGCTCTTGTTCATTTTTAGGAAACTCACCCCATTTTGAACCTTTAAAGAAAACGGGAGCTGTGGGGATGAACTCTGCACTTTGTCCTCCTCCTCCTCTGTTTCTGTTGCCTATCTAACACCTAAATGGACCCCGTCCAATCTGAGGGGTTTTTTATGGCCATGGATGTTCTCTGAACAACTTAGAACTCTGGTTATGCCATGCCCCAAAACATGCAGGGACCATCCGTGGCTAGAAAAAGAGCTCCTTGCTTTAGGCTGTAGCTCTCTGAGAAATAGAAGTCAACAGAAACAGCTATGGAGAGGGCTTCCCCTCAAAATAAATGTTTACTTCTTTAGCCACTGGAGGTTTCATGTCTATGAAAAATCAGAAGTGTCCTCCCTGTGGAATTCTCATAATTCTCTTCCTGGTGTTTTGAAGGCTGACCATCTTCCACACTCAGACCTCCTCTTTTCTTGCAGAAATTAACAGAAACGGAGAGGCTGAAGACTGTGGAGAAGTTCAAAGAACTGCGCCAGTTCCTGGAAGAACAAGAAAAACATTTGCTGACTCATGTGGAAGAGGTGGAGAATGAGATTGCAGGGAGAAGGGATGAGCAGCTGGCCAGACTATCTAGGAAACTCTCCTCTCTTGAGAAGATCATCCAAGAGATGGAGGAGAAGGGTCAGCAGCCAGCGAGTGAACTCCTGCAGGTAAGACGGTGGCAGGAAAAGCCCAAGGCTCCAGGAAAAGGCTGCCTCCCATCCTTTCTGTGCCCCTTTCATGTATGCAAGGAGTTCAGGGGCTCAGATGATGGAGCCTCTAGTCAGGTTTGTAATGGACAGGAAGACCCAAGAGACCTGGGATGCTTAACTCACCTGAATGCAGACTAGAGATTCTTCTGTGGTCTTGATGGAACGGGAGGCGATCTTCTGCTCTTTGCTGAAGATTTTTCTCTGAATCCCTTCCCGCTTGGCAATGCTGCCTTCCTGCCCTGTGCTGGGCTTCACCAAATATGCATTCTGGCCTCCTTCCGACATGAGCCAGTCTCTTGACCAAGCTTCTCTTCCCGTTTCCTCCACAACTTCTGGGTTGATCCAATTCCCCATGGATACAGATCAGCCCAAAATGGTGCTCAGTCACAGTGACCCGCTGATTACTGCTGAATGAGAGCAAACCTCAGCCAGGTGTTCTCCGGATTGACGTTTGCTTTGATGTTGCACTAAGGAGGAGGTTTTTCCGGAGGGAAAGCGGCAGGGCAAAGGCAAAACCCTTTGGACCTGTGTTTTCTGGGCAAGGAAAAGCAGATGTGTGGATCAGCGCAAAAAAACACTGAGCTGTTTTATTTCCCCTTTGGAGGCATTTTATGCTGCAGGTGCTTTTTAAAATTTCCATTTGGAGAATAGAATTTGAAATTTGGGGACTTCTATGGAAGACAATTTGGGACAGTTCCCTGGTAGGATTATCCTGTAGGTTTACTTACGTCTGAATTGCACAATTGAAACTGGATTAAAGTTAATAAATTATAATCTAAGACAGTGTTTCCCAACCTCCTCGGGGCAACGGCACACCTGTCCCACGAAAAAAATCTCGCGGCACACCACCACCACATGCACCCCGACCCCCCCGCCCAGGCGGGAGGGAGGGGAAGGACCCAGGCGGGCGAAAACGGAGCGGGAGATCGGCGGGCCAGGCGCCCGCCCCCCCTCCCGCGCCCAGCCCCCCGGCAGCACCTCCACCCGGCCCCGAGCGAGCCCGGTGGCACCGGCACCTCCCGCCCGTCCCCGACCGCGACCGGGGCGGCAGAGGCAGCGGGCGAAGCGCCCGGCAGCCCCGCGAAGGCGGCGGTCGGCGAGCGGGAAGCGGAGCCGAGGCGACGCCAGCCGCCCGGACCGCCCCGGAAGCGGAAGCGGCCCAGGGCGGCACAGCAGCCGGTGTCTTCCCGCGGCACAGGAGCCGGTGTCTTGCGGCACACTCCTGTGCCGCGGCACACCGGTTGGGAAACGCTGCTTTAAGAGACTACACTGCCCATAATTCTAATTATGGGGGTGGGGTGGGTGGGTGTCAGATGCAGTTTGCGCTCAGCCTCAGCTCAAAGTGTTGGTGCTGACCTTTAAAGCGGCCTTGGTCCAGTAAATAAAACGGCCTTGGTCCAGTATACCTGAAGGAGCGTCTCCACCCCCCATCGTTCTGCCCGGACACTGAGATCCAGCGCCGAGGGCCTTCTGGCGGCTCCCTGGTTGCGAGAAGCAAAGCTACAGGGAACCAGGCAGAGGGCCTTCTTGGTAGTGGCACCTGCCCTGTGGAACACCCTCCCTTCAGATGTCAAAGAGAAAAGCAACTACAGTGAACCCTCGACTTACGAAGTTAATCCGTTCCGACGGATTCCTCGTAAGTCAAAATCATCGTAACTCGAGTCCCCATAGGAATGCGTTGGAGAATGCATTCGTAGGTCGAAAAAACCTTCGGAACTCGAGGAAACCGCATTTAAAACGGCCGCGACTTCCGATCGGAAGTCGTAAAAATTCGGAAGCGGCGGCCGCTTTGATCCCTCGCAACTTGAAAAACTCGTAAGTCGGGTCATTCGTAAGTCGAGGGATCACTTGTATCTTACTTTTAGAAGACATCTGAAGGCAGCCTTGTTTAGGGAGGCTTTTAATGTTTAATAGATTATTGCATTTTAATGTGCTGTTGGAAGCCGCCCAGAGTGGCTGGGGAGACCCAGCCAGATGGGCAGGGTATTAATAATAATAATAATAATAACAACAATTAATAATAATAATAATAATAATAATTAATAAGCCTGCATGCAGTAGGGCAAGGGCATGGGGCCCCCTAGGACCCACCTTTTGCTTGCAAGAGCTGAACAACAACATTTAACTCATGCATTTAACTCACCGTTCCTTTGAGATCTGCCCCTGCCCTTCAATTCGGCTGCCTCTCCTGCAAGCAGCCAGTCCTCTGGGTCAGAACCAGGAACCAGGGGGGAGCAGCTCCGCTCAATGGCAGAACAGGAAAGAGCACCGGTATTTACACTCCGCCAGCAGCCTCCTTCAGATGCCTACTTATTAAATCTCTGTGTGTGTATTTGTGTGTGGCAGTGCTTTCCTCCAAGCCTCTCTAGGCTTCCCAGCTCTGTCACTTTAACCCTTGACCGCCTGCAAAGCTTTAAAGAAAAAGGAAGACTGCAACACTTGCAATGTAGCGGATATTGTGGACAATGTGGAGAGAAACAAAATATGGATTATGAAATAATCTGCAGTTGAGAGGGTGTACAACAGGACCCATGGAGGGGAAGGTGGGAAGTCCAGAGATGTGGAGAAATCTCTAAATATGGTTATCTAAGACATGAGATGGGTTGGAATCTTCTATTGAATCCAGGGGCGTAGCCAGGATCAAAACTAGGGGGGGGCAAGCCATGGTCGTTCAGGTTGTGACATTTCAGCATGGAAAAGGCGAATGAAACCAAAATTTTAAGAAAATTATATATAATTATAGCAGTGCTTTATTACAGTAGTTATTACAATTATTTGCTTGAATTTTTTTTTAATTTTTTTTTCTAGTTACTTGTCTTATGCTAATATCATTTTTATTGGGTTTGAATAAAACTTGTTCAAAACTTTCGTTTCAATCCCCAAGGAGTCGGTGCAGGTGTTTCCAAAGGCGAAGGAAATGGACCCCCTCAAAAAGAAAATAGGGGCGCAGCCTCACCCCCCAAAATAGGGGTGCAGCCAGTCTGGAAGCGCAAAGGAGAAGCGCCTACTTTGGCGAAATAGAGCATCCAGAGCTCATAGAGGCGCTCCTTGGAAGCCATGGCTTCTGCACTTTGCCTGTGCTCTCCCTGTGGAGCCAAACCCCACCGCCTACGGTGAGTTCAAAGGCAAGTGAGAGGAGTAGACACTAGCTCCCCTGGTCCCCTCATCTTCTGTCTCTGGGCAGTGTAGCAGGGAGTTGAAAGCAAGCAGCAATTGTACGTTGAGCTTAGCATCAGTGATCCGTACTCTGATAACTTCCAAGTTCATAGGGACCAACTCCTAGGGACTGAGGTCCCTTTGTTGTTGTTCAGTCGTTCAGTCGTGTCCGACTCTTCGTGACCCCATGGACCAAGGCACGCCAGGCACACCTATCCTCCACTGCCTCTCGCAGTTTGGCCAAACTCATGTTGGTAGCTTCGAGAACACTGTCCAACCATCTCGTCCTCTGTCGTCCCCTTCTCCTTGTGCCCTCCATTTAGAGGTCCCTTAGGCTCCCCTAAAATATTTGAGAGGACTGGGCCCCCCCAAAGTTCATAGGCATTGCCATTGAAAGTGTGTGTGTGTGTGTGTGTGTGTGTGTGTGTGTGTGTGTGTGTGTGCCGTGTCTTGTGATTGATTATGCTGTACCAGGTTAGACTACTGTGATA
Source organism: Darevskia nairensis (assembly GCA_034642065.1). NCBI lineage: Eukaryota > Metazoa > Chordata > Lepidosauria > Squamata > Lacertidae > Darevskia > Darevskia nairensis. The sequence goes on from JAWWNI010000437.1 coordinate 231,509, forward strand.
CACTCTCTGTGGGGTTGCCTCTGAAATATGGCTTGGAAATTGCTGCTAGTTCAGAATGCTGGATCACCAACTGGGATAGGCTTATTAGGATAATGTAACAGTGATGCTATGCTAGTTGCATTGGCTCCCAATTTCTGAGCCCAAGTGCTGGCTTTGACTTTTAAAGCCTTTTCTAGCTTAGGACCCAGAATAGTTTATGTGTCAGCCCAAACATTCAGAACTTCAACAGAACGTCTTTTGGGGGTGGCCCCACAAACTGAGACAAGGCAGCTGCTCCACAAAGAAAGGGCCTTCTCATTGGTGGTGCCTCAGTTGTGAAGTGTGTGTTATCTGTAGAGGGGTCCACTTGGTACCTATTTTGTCATCCTTCCAGTACCAGGCAGACTTTTCCATTTCCCCAGCCCTTTTAGAGCTGATTTTATCCCTGTGGATTCTTTGCTTCCTTGCATAAATTCGCTGGGTTTTATTACTGTTCTGCTATATATTGTCTGCATTTTAATCCATGCACACGGACACACAAACGATCCTGGGGGTTTCCAATGAAGGTTAGTATAGAAATTCCTGTAACAAAATCAAAATAAAATAACCTGCCATCTTCCTGCTCACCCCTTTCCCTTTGGGCAGCAGGTTGGGGAGCAGAGGGAGAGGGGAAGCTTACACCGCCTTGGCTGGCTTACGGGTTCTCCTTGAGCAGTGCTGTGCAGAGGGAGCACTGGGCTGCCCCACAGAGCCACCACACAGGGAGAGCGTAAGTGAGGAAGCCAGAGGCGGAGGCACCAGACTGGAGGCAGGCAGGCATCTCTCTCCCGATCCCTGGGAAGCCTTTTCCCCGGGCAAGCCTGGGCGGGCGCAAGGGCAACTTTATGCGCAGCGGCGCCTTTCATTCCAAGCGGTGCGCAAAGCTCCCCCGGGCGCCACGCTCCGCTCGGCACAGAGGCATAGGAAGGTCAGGTGGTACCCGATGCGGAAAATTTCTTGTCATCCCCCCCCCCCAACATTGTGTGTTGTTGTTTTTTGCCTGCAAAAAAGGTTTTACATTATTTCATATGCCTCCGCCTCTGGCTTCCTTATTTTAAAAAACCTGCAAAGTGGTTTAGCAAAATAAAAAACAAAACAAAAAAACACCACAGCAGCTATTCATTTATATTTATTAACTCACACCTCTTCCATGCAGCAGCATATCAGAACACTAACACTTTATGGCTAAATAGCTTATAATTTACTTTAATTACTTGCAAGCAAGTTATAGGTAGGTAGCTGTGTTGGTCTGCCATAGTCAAAACAAAATAAATAAATAAATAAAATTCCTTCCAGTAGCACCTTAGAGACCAAATAAGTTTGTTCTTGGTATGAGCCTTCATGTGCATGCACACTTCTTCAGCACACGAAAGATTTGAAAAATCACCCAAGCAAACACGTTTTTTAGGGGTTAAAAAAAGGCTGGGGGGGGGGGCTAAAGGCAAAGGACAAAGGGGTAAAGTCACTCACAAAAAGATCGCTGAGTGTGGATCAAAACAGCAGCAGAGAAAGCTCCTTGGGACGAGGGGGAGGGGCAGGAGGCAGTTTTAGCGAGGCGTTAATAGTTCACAGAGTAGCCTGATAAGGAAACTTCCGGGGGGGGGGGGGGAATCAAGGAGATCTCATCGTCTCCTCTCCAGGCGTTTTAACCCAACAAACTCCCTCTTCGCTCAGTCTCAGCAAACAAGCAGCACTCAGCAACGGTAGCAGCCAGACCCAGGAGACAGACGGGGTGGTGGTGGTGGCAGCTATGGGGGGCAGCTGCCTTCTAGGGGGGGGCAATTGCCCCCGTCTGCCCCCCCCTGCCTACGCCCATGATTGAATCCACAAACATGAGATTCCCTTAAATGCTGGTGGATTTTCATAAGGATTTTAAACAAAAATGGCAAACTGATGTGGAAATGTGGAGAACTTGATATTGGAAAAATTCATAATTTCAGATTGGAAAAATAAAAGCTGTGAGAAACGAAAACTGGCTGATTCCGCCATCCCTAACCAAAACCTTGGCATGTACCAGGCAGACAGACATCCGAGGGTAAGGGTCTGAGGGGGTCTTCCTAGTGTGGCCTGTGGTGTGCAGTGAATTCCCTTATCTTTTCCCCTCTAGGATATGAGAAGCACCTTGGAGAGGTAAGTGGATCTGGCTCATTCCCATTAACATCCCTCCATGAGGCTAGGGTGCAAGAACCTCAAACATGGCCCTCCAGGGGCTGCAGAGGAGAGACTGTAGGACTCAATCCCTGCAGCATCTCACAGGTAAAAGCAGGGCCCCCTCTTTGGAACTTGTAACCCCCAAATTCTCCCCAATGAATTAGTGCTATTTCCTTTGTGAGATTTGGTTTTACTTTTGGAATGTGTATAATTTGTTTTGTATTGGCCTGAATGTCCTTTTGATGAATCATTTGATTTGGTTGTGTACCTCTGGAAGATCTGTCTCAACTTCTGCAAATATCTGATTCTAGAGCAGAGGTTATTTAATATATCAAAGCAAGAAATCCCCAAACTCCAGAAACAAATATTTTGAGTTTACACAAGTGTCGCTAAGAGAAGGCTATTTTACTGGCACACACAACAAAGCAAAGATACATTCCTAGGAGCAATTATTGCCTTAGTTCAGGCCTGTCCAACAGGTCGATCGCAATCCTTTTAGTATTCCTTTTAGATCCCCCAAAAAAGGTCAACAACTTTGGTCAACCCTCCCCCTTAAAAAGCTAAACAAATCCTGGCAATGACAATGGGTAGATCATAGTCGGTCTTTTTATACTGTGAGTAGATCTCTTGGGAGTTGGACGTGCCTGCCTTAGTTGTTTCCTTCTATACTGACCACTTCAGTCACTCTGCAGCAAACACTCTTCCGGCCGCCCCACCCTGTCCCAAGCAAACACCTGCCCCATAGAGCCCCTTGGGAGGGGGGGCGATTTCTCACCAAGGAGCAGGAATTGTCTGTTTTCTTGACCATATTCCAGCTGCAGTATTTAAATTCAAGGTGTCACTCAGGTTCAGAGTAGAGGTTTTAAGGAACATTTCACGTTTCCCAACAGAAGTGAATCTCTTTTTCTTCCTCACACCTTCTCTGTGGACATCTAGAGAAAGGAAATGTGTGCTGTGCTGTCATCACCCTCAGACAATTCCTGCCCCTTGATACCAGATGATTCTGCTGCTTCCTTGAATGGACACCAGTGGGGAGACTCAGAGGCCTGGGGTTGCTGCTTTGGCCCTTGGGGGTCTGGCTGAGGAGTCTGTAGTGAGGAAGAAACTCCCCACTCAGTGCCTGCCTGTCCCTCTAGGCTTCCCACAGCCGGCTTCTTCCTACCACAGCCGGCTTCCTCCTCTCAATTCCTTTCTTTTCCTTTCACAGAAATTGTGGATTTGAATGGGCTGACATTGTTTTTCTTTTCACCAGGTATGAGAAAAGAGAGCGTCCAGAGAAGCCACTGGCTTTCCCTCCAGAGCTAAGGAAAAGGATCTTGGAATCCTGTGATCTAAATCACCTTGTGGAGAATGCAATGAAACAATTGAAGGGTAATGAAAAATGGCTGCCAGGATTTCACACTGGGAATTCTATGACTTCTTCAGAACTGAACATGCCAGGCTCTTATTGCATGGAATTGAGTAACCCCAGGATACCTTCCTTCTTGGTGCTCCAGCCTTCATTTCCTGTCCCCAGAATGGCCCATGTATATTGTGATGCTGGATCCTGTAAAGAAAGCTTGAACCAGAGTGTATCTGTTTTCAAATATATGGAATCTCCTTTTCCTTTTGGTTACCAGTCTACACAATCTGGGGTTGTCCTTTTGGAGGTTCTCCTGCTCTGAATGGAGTCAGTTTAAGGATGCTACATTATGAAGTGTGACTTTTGTATGGAGATTTATTTCAGGTGGAAGAGTGTTGCCCTTACACTATATCTTTTTGCTTCCTCAGATGCTCTGTTATTCAAAGAACAGCTCCAGGAAGGTAAATTTCATGGAGAGAACAATTTCACAGGAGGGCTGGGGACTGGTATTTCATGGTTGTTGAACCGTCCGTTCTGCAGACTTTGGGACCCCCATCAATGGCGTCTGCCCGGGCACATTTTTAAAATTTTGCAGAATATCTCAAGTTTTTTCGTTTGTTTTTTTGGTTTACAGTAACCCATGAAAAGTTTTCTAGTGTGTTAGACTCAGATCTAAGGCACCCGGCTAAACTAATCTGCAGCAGACAATCGCAACAGAGCAGCTTCTTAAGCTAGCAAAATCCCTTCTCTTGTGGCTGAACTAAAAGGACGCTGGCTCAGCTACAATATCTTGGAGAAGAAGTCCGGGTGGGGGCAACCCCCCTGCCCTTAAGGAGAGTTCATATGTACATGTTTAACAATTGAATGAATTGTTCTGTGCACACTTATGTTCACAAAGATGTGAACATGAGCCCAAATACTTTCATGTGGCAAGCGAGGGAGCAATACGTACTATTATTACCTGTTCTTTTTTTGTTGAAAGTTAAGAACATTGCTACTAGCAGTATATCACAGCTTCGAAAGCCTACATACAGTAGAGTAGGGGTATTTAAAATGAGTGTTGTCCTAGCGATCCATGGTTAAGAGTAGAAGTTGGCAAATGTGTCCTCTTTTTTGCTCTTCAAAATAACCCTACACTTGCCTATCATGACTGTCTAAGAAGCCCCTAACTGGTACCCTTTTGAGTTATTCCCCCCTTCTCCCAAGGATCTAGCCTTATATTCTATATTGAATCCGAAAGAGAAGCATTGAATAAGCAGTCCTTTGTAAAATTCCCCTGCCACCTGCCTTCTCTGCCCTGGCGGCAAGGCCTAAACTTCCAAGATGGTGGGGAGGAAGGCAAGGAGAGACCAAGTGGGTGAGAGAGATGGAGAGCAGGAATAAACAGGCTCCCCACTTACTGTGATTTTCAGTTGTGGGCCCAGAACACAACCCCCGCGAAAGTGAGGGGATGCCTATATGTGTTTTTATGGTGTATATTTATGCTGTGAACCACCCTTAGACCTATAGATGAAGGGCAGTAGGCAAATTTAAAATTTATTATTTAATTATAACAGGGGGGGTCCTCATCTCCCACCCCAACCAGAGCTCCCCAAAGAGCACAGAGATTGTCAGAGTAAAGCAGCTTCTCTCCTCTCCTGCCTCCTCCAGTTCTCCTCTCTTTCCCCTTCACTAACACAGAAGAGATGAGTAAAAGGTTTCCTGGGTGAAACAAAATAAAAAAAATTCCTTCGAGTAGCACCTTAGAGACCAACTAAGTTTGTTCTTGGTATGAGCTTTCGTGTGCATGCACACTTCTTCAGATACACTGAAACAGAAGTCACCACACCCTTATATATAGTGAGAGGGTGGGGAGGGGTATTACTCAGAGGGGTGGTGGGAATGGGTGAAAGGCTGATGGCTGTGGAAAACCTGTTGACGACTGTTAACAACTGCAATTAGTCTTACAGCCTTTCACCCATTCCCACCACCCCTCTGAGTACTACCCCTCCCCACCCTCTCACTATATATAAGGGTCTGGTGACTTCTGTTTCAGTGTATCTGAAGAAGTGTGCATGCACACGAAAGCTCATACCAAGAACAAACTTACCGGTAGTTGGTCTCTAAGGTGCTACTCGAAGGAATTTTTTTATTTTGTTTCGACTATGACAGACCAACACGGCTATCTACCTGTAACTGGTTTCCTGGGTGGTTTTTCCTCTTAGAAAATGCCTGGGTTGAGAGGAGGGCAGGCACAATACACATCGGATATAAGAAAGTGAAGGAAACTGATTAAAAAACCAACAAGAAAGATATTTATTCTGATGAGAGTCTGCAAGGAAGAGTCTCAGTCTTGCATGAGATGCAAAGAAATCCCATTGATCTGAAAGGGAATCTGGGTTTTTCGGTTGTTGTTGTTTTAACAAGATGTCTGTTTCTGTCTCTCGGCTGACTCTGCCTAATCTTCTCTTTCCATCATTTCTCCCCCACAGCAAATGTCACTCTGGATCCAGACACAGCCCATCCCAAACTCATCCTGTCAGAGGATCTGAAAAGCCTGAGAAGGGGAGGCAAAGAGCAAGACCTGCCTGATAATCCTGAGAGATTCAACTTCTGGCCTTGTGTGTTGGGATGTGAGGGATTCACAGCAGGCAGACATTTCTGGGAAGTCACTGTGGGAAGTGGGGAATGGTGGGCTGTGGGGGTCGCCAGGAAGTCTGTGGGGAGAAAGGGAAGCTTCTCCTTAAGGCCTGAGGGAGGGATCTGGGCTGTGGGGAAGTTGGGAGGTGAGTACTGGGCCTGGACATCCCTTCTTCCCTCTCCTCTGTCCCTGAATGAGGATCCCAGGAGGATCCGGGTGACTCTGGACTGTGAAGGGGGACGTGTGTCTTTTTCTGACGCTGACTCAGGAGCCGAACTCTACACGTTCTCAGGAGCCTCGTTCTCTGGAGAGACCCTCCTCCCTTTCTTTTATCTGGATGGCATTAAAACCCCCCTCAGTATCTCCTGAGGAGACTAAATATGCATCTCAGGCCCAGCAGGAGTTTCTCTCCAGACCAGAGTGACCGATATAAAAAACATTTACCCGCCAAGAAAACGTTGGGCAGTTTTCCAGGGGCCCTTTGAGAGGATTCATTCCAGTCAAAATCAGCAGAAATAACAAAAGAAAAATGGGTTGCTTTTGCTTTGCATTTTCCTTTTCCCAGAATTCCCTCTGCCGCTTCTTAAAGAGACAGTCACATTTTTAGGAGTCCCAATAAATAATATTTTCCTCAAATGGGCTCCCTTACCTTCAATCTTGTTTTCCTTTTGAGATGTTTGATTTGGCAGAGTACGAGACTCTTAACCCCAGGGTTGTGGGTCTGAGCCCCATGTTGGGCAAAGGTTTCCTGCACTGCAGGGGGTGGGACTAGATGACCCTCAACTCTGCAGTTCTAGGAAACCTTCCTCTCCCCACAAGACCTTATGCAACTGTGAAAATGAATGCATCATTGTATTACTAGATGACTAAAAAATGAACCCCTTCTCCCACGTCAGGCAGGATAGTTCCTTGCTCTGGAGACCTGAGACGGGAAGAAACTGAATAATAATAATAATAATAATTTATTATTTGTACCCCGCCCATCTGGCCGGGTCTCCCCAGCCACCCTGGGCGGCTTCCAGCAATTATTAAAAAACAAAACATTAAAATATCACAGATTAAAAGCTTCCCTGAACAGGGCTGCCTTCAGGTGTTTTCTAAAGGTCATGTGGTTGTTTATTGCTTTGACCTCTAATGGGAGGGCGTTCCACAGGGCGGGCGCCACCACCGAAAAGGCCCTCTGCCTGGTTCCCTGTAGCTTCGCTTCTCGGAGTGAGGGAACCGCCAGAAGGCCCTCGGTGTTGGACCTCAGTGTCCGGGCTGAATGGTGGGGGTGGAGACGCTCCTTCAGGTATACAGGACCGAGGCCGTTTAGGGCTTTAAAGGTCAGCACCAACACTTTGAATTGTGCTCGGAAACGTACTGGGAGCCAGTGTAGATCTCTTAGGACCGGTGTTATGTGGTCCCAGCGGCCACTCCCAGTCACCAGTCTAGCTGCCGCATTCTGGATTAATTGCAGTTTCCGGGTCTCCTTCAAAGGTAGCCCCACGTAGAGTGCATTGCAGTAGTCCAAGCGGGAGATAACTAGAGCATGCACCACTCTGGCGAGACAGTCTGCGGGCAGGTAGGGTCTCAGCCTGCGCACCAGATGGAGCTGGTAGACAGCCGCCCTGGACACAGAATTAGCCTGCGCCTCCATGGACAGCTGTGAGTCCAAAATGACTCCCAGGCTGCGCACCTGGTCCTTCAGGGGCACAGTTACCCCATTCAGGACCAGGGAGTCCCCCACACCCGCTCGCACCCTGTCCCCCAAAAACAGTACTTCTGTCTTGTCAGGATTCAACCTCAATCTGTTAGCTGCCATCCATCCTCCAACTGCCTCCAGGCACTCACATAGGACCTTCACTGCCTTCACTGGTTCTGATTTGAAAGAGAGGTAGAGCTGGGTATCATCCGCATACTGATGAACACCCAGCCCAAACCCCCTGATGATCTCTCCCAGCGGCTGCATATAGATGTTAAAAAGCATGGGGGAGAGGACGGAACCCTGAGGTACCCCACAAGTGAGAGCCCAGGGGTCCGAACACTCATCCCCCACCACCACTTTCTGAACACGGCCCAGGAGGAAGGAGCGGAACCACTGTATAACAGTGCCCCCAGCTCCCAACCCCTCTAGACGGTCCAGAAGGATGTTATGGTCGATGGTGTCAAAAGCCGCTGAGAGATCCAGCAGAACTAGGAAACAGCTCTCACCTTTGTCCCTAGCCCGCCGGAGATCATCGACCAGTGCGACCAAGGCAGTTTCAGTCCCATGATGAGGCCTAAATCCCGATTGGAAGGGATCCAAATGGTCCGCATCCTCCAGGCGTGCCTGGAGTTGTTCAGCAACCACCCGCTCAATCACCTTGCCCAAGAATGGAAGATTTGAGACTGGGCGATAGTTGGCCATATTGGCCGCATCCAAAGATGGTTTTTTAAGAAGCGGTTTAATAACCGCCTCTTTTAGCGGGTCTGGGAAGGCTCCCTCACAAAGAGAAGCATTCACCACCCCGCAGAGCCCATCGCCCAGCCCTTCCCGGCTAGTTTCACTCGTCCAAGCAGCCTGTCCACATCCTCGGAGGCAACAGATTGGAATTGATCCCACACAACTGGACTAGACAGGACTCTAGCACTCTCCCGCCCCAGCCCTGCTCCCACGGTGGAGTCTACCTCTTCCCGAATCTGAGCGACTTTATCTGCGAAAAACTTTGCAAAAGCATTGCAGGAGATCTCGGGGTCCCTACCAGACCCCGGTGATGACGGTGGTTCTGATAAATTTCGAACCACTTGGAAGAGTCTCCTGCTGCTGTTTTCTGCAGATGCAATAGAAGCGGCGAAGAAGGTCCTCTTCGCCGTCGCCATTGCCACTTGGTAGGCTCGAAGTTGAGCTCTAGCCCGTGTTCGGTCTGATTCAGAATGAGTTTTCCGCCACCGGCGCTCTAGCCGTCTCAACGACTGTTTCATCGCCTTCAGCTCCGGGGAGAACCACGGGGCTGTCCGGACTCCATGCAATCGGAGAGGGCGCTTCGGAGCCAGACAGTCAATAGCCCTGCTTAGCTCCACATTCCAGCGGGCCACCAGGGAATCGGCTGAAAGGCCATCAACATGGGACAAAGCATCCCCTACCACTCTCTGGAAGCCAATTGGATCCATTAAGTGGCGGGGGCGGACCATCCGAATCGGTCCCACCTCCCGGCAGAGGGGAAGGGTCGCGGAGAAGTCCAGCTGCACCAGGAAGTGATCTGACCATGGCACTTCTTTTGTTTCGCTTTTACTTAGTGTCAGATCACCAACATCCGTAGAGGTAAACACCAGGTCTAAGGCATGTCCGCGGCTATGAGTTGGGCCAAACTTATTCAGGGACAGCCCCATGGAGGCCATGCTTTCCACGAAGTCCCGAGCGGCCCCTTGTAAGGTCGTGTCGGCATGGATGTTAAAATCTCCTAAGACAACCAAGCTAGGTGTCTCCAGGAGCACGTCCGCCACGACCTGAAGCAGCTCGGCCAGGGAATCCTTGGTGCAGCGGGGAGGTCGGTACACCAAAAGGAATCCTGTACTGCCCCTATTGCCCAACTTCCAGAACATGCACTCAGAAAACTGGGTCTTCCCAATAGGACGCCTGGTGCAAACTAATGACTTCCTAAAAATCGCTGCAACCCCCCCTCCCCGCCCAGATGGCCTGGGTTGCTGTGCGTAAGAGAAACCTGGTGGACAAGCAGCGGCAAGGACAGGCCCATCAGCCTCATCCAACCAAGTCTCCGTCACACATGCCAGGTCAAATCCTCCATCCACAATCAGGTTGTGGATGGCAGTGGTTTTGTTCATCATTGACCTGGCATTACACAGCAACACTTTCAGGTCATGTGGGTATCCCTTGTTGATTCCAGTATCCGTCCGGTCAGGGCCAGACCCGGAGGCAGGGATAGTCCTCAAACAACGACTAAGCCTGTCTCCTCGGTAATGACATGGTCCGGCCTTAGCGTAACTCCTCCTCCTGCCCGTGATCACTGAGATCAGGTGTCCCAGTGCATCCCCCCCTGTGGAACTTGCCCCAGCCATTCTATTGGCTGGGACCCACTCCCTGGCAGCCCTAACCCCACCCCTTAAGAACAAATAAAACCTGTATAAAAAACAGCAAAAACAAACAAGGAAGGAAAACAACAACAGCACACACAATAAAACAATACAACCCCAAAACAATAAAATTACAAGTATAACCAAGATTACACAAATTCCCAAACCAGACTACGAACCCATCCCACCCACCCTACCAGAGGAAAATAAAAAAATTAAAATTAAATTAAAAGCATTAAAAAAAAAAAAACAACCTCAGTGCTGTTATGCAACAGCAGCAGCAGCAGCAGCAGCCGTAGTCCTTTTGAAGGCCAGCAGGCCGCGCCCTAGGCCAGATGGTAAGAGGCAGGGAGGCGGCCTGTAGGCACTTACAGCAGGAGAGTCCTGGGCAAGCAGGAAACTTCAAATGCCCTCTGCAAATACAGCCTCGCCATCTCCACACTTTGACAGAAACCTCATTGCGTTGAGTGGGGCTTCTGCCCAGATAAAAATGATTAGGGTTGATGCATTTGTGTTCCTTATTTACAGGCTGGATTCTGCATATCAGGGGCATCAAATGGGGTGTCCTCTGGATAATGCTGGACTCCATCTCCCCTCTGACCGATCCCAGCATGGCCAGAGGTCAGAGAGGATGGGAGTTGCAGTCCGGCAGCTTCCGGAAGGGGCCCCATGGGCTGTGCTGCCCTATACATTACGCAGAGCACCTCCTCAGTGTTCCTCAGCCCCACCCCGAATACACAATGCTCCCCCAAGGAGTCATCTTTTTGGCACAAGGTGCTTCTGATTTCTCTCCTGGGATCAGGGGCAGAGGAAGCCGCCTCGCTACCCGGGGCGGCGACGTCCCGACGGAGTGTGCGTGCGTGAAATACGCCACTTGCGTACTCCGTCGCCGGGCCACCGCTGCCCCCACGGTGCCCTTGCGAGCCGCCGCGCCAAAAGCGACAGCAGCGGGGCAACCCCTTGGGCTGCCGCACGGCAAGGGCACCGTGGATGAACACAAAAGTGGCCCATTTGGCCGAGAACCCAAGAGGGGCCACCCAGACCAGAGAGCAAAACCAGCCTTGCCCCCCCCCCTGCAGCCTCCAGGAACCAATTTTACAATTGGTTTTTAATCTGTGATGCGTTAATGTATTTTAATGTTTGCTGGAAGCCGCCCAGAGTGGCTGGGGAGACCCAGCCAGATGGGTGGGATACAAATAATAAATTATTATTATTATATAAACTTTTTTTTCTTTGGGGGGGCAGAGAAACCCTGATCACCTCCACCTTCAGTTTGGTTTTATCACTTGCCCTCCAGCACCTTCCCCTGCTCCTTGTCGGTGGCATGCACCCCTTGCCCCGGGCACCCTGAGGTGGGGGTCTGGCCCACTGCCCACCCCCACTGCTGACAGGCGACACAACACTGAGAGCAGCAGGAAAGGTGGGCAGCACCAGTCAAGAGAAGGATTGTGGCTGCTGCCACCACGCAAGAAATGCACACATGAGACACTGCCCTCACCTATGGGGATCCGGCCATCAGCAGTTCTCAGAGAGGAGCATGAAAATAAGCTGCTTTTGAACGTTCTGGACCCGAACGGGATGCTGGTGGCCTCTAGCTTGTCTGCCTCATCATCTTTCTCTATGGGCCCCATGTGGGACCCAGAAATACTCTGGGGAAATGTGTCCCTAGATGCCTGCACACCACTTTGCAGCCCCTTCCACAGCATCCTTGGTGAATAAAGCAACCCTCATTACAAATGGGAGGGGCAAAAGGGCTGGCCAAGCACCATGGGGCCACATTGGGAACCCCAGGCATAAGCTGGCATGAGTGGCCATTTTGCCTACAATGAACAACGCCCCCCCCCAAACACACACACACACACAAATGTTGTTGGCTGTGTCCCTAACACATTTCTCTTGCATTGGCAGTCAGAATGCAGAAAAACGGAGCAATAAGCATGTTCAAGAATGCTTTAAATGACACAATGGATGAGACATCAGGGCTTAGACTGAACCCTTTTTAAAGTAGGCCAGGCTAGAAATAGGCATACATAGAACTCAGCAAATGCTAATATTGCATGAGGTTGCAGAGCAGAGAGAGAGAGAAAAACCAATAAGGGCTATTTAATCTGCGCGCCTCAGAGCTGCCTTGGGCTCTTCCGCAACTGTCACCTAGTAACAGTCACTCCATCAAGCTCCCTGCACTGTTTCTACCCCAACTGGTCCTTATAACTTTAAGAACTAGTTCCTTAGCTTGTTCCTTTCCTCCTCCCTCCCCATTCCCCTTTCCTTTTATGTCACCTATTTTAGCTTGTTTTTCATTGATCTGTGAAACGGCATTCTTATTTCCTCACAAACAGATGCCTGTGTTTGAGAAGCACATTCACACTAAATCAAGCATTGCTGCAACCAGCAAGTTTTCAAACCGTAGTGATGTGGGGTGGAGCAGAGAAACAAACTGCTATGACTGTCGGCAGTGAGAGATTTCACTTTCTTGGGTTCCATGATCACTGCAGATGGTGACAGCAGTCACGAAATTAGAAGACGCCTGCTTCTTGGGAGAAAAGCAATGACAAACCTAGACAGCATCTTAAAAAGCAAAGACATCACCTTGCCAACAAAGGTCCGTATACTTAAAGCTATGGTTTCCCCAGTAGTAATGTATGGAAGTGAGAGCTGGACCATAAAGAAGACTGATCGCCGAAGAATTGATGCTTTTGAATTATGGTGCTGGAGGAAATTCTTGAGAGTCCCATGGACTGCAAGAAGATCAAACCTCTCCATTCTTAAAGAAATCAGCCCTGAATGCTCACTAGAACAGTGTTTCTCAACCTTTTCGGGGCAACGGCACACCTGTCTCATGAAAAAAATATTGCGGCACACCACCACCAGAAAATGTCAAAAAACGGGGAAAGGGGAAGGATATATGTACCTCGATTCCCCTGCTTTGGGGGGTGGGGTGTCTGCGTGCCTCGGCGGGAGGGAGGGGAAGGATTCAGGTGGGCGAAAACGGAGCAGGATATCGGTGATCGCGGCGGGTCAGGCGCCCGTTCCCTCTCCGCCTCCCGCGCTCAGGGCACCGCCGGTCGCCCCGCCCGTGCTCACCGGAAGCGGCGCGCCCGGAGGGGGAAAGAAGCCGGATCGGAAGTGGGCGCCTCTCTAGCCTCTACCCGAGGCTCTATGATCCTGCGCCCTCGTCCGGCTCGTCTGGCTCTATGATCCCGCGCCCTCGTCCTGCCGGAGCCGCCTGTGTGCGCAGCCCAATGCGCCGGGAGTTTTCCCGCGGCACAGCAGCCGGTGTCTCGCGGCACACCAGTGTGCCGCGGCACACCGGTTGAAAAACGCTGCACTAGAAGGACAGATCCTGAAGTTGAGGCTCCAGTACTTTGGCCACCTCATGAGAAGAGAAGACTCCCTAGAAAAGACCCTGATGTTGGGAAAGGTTGAGGGCACAAGGAGAAGGGGACGGCAGAGGATGAGATGGTTGGACAGTGTTCTCGAAGCTACTAACATGAGTTTGGCCAAACTGCGAGAGGCAGTGAAGGATAGGCGTGCCTGGCGTGCTCTGGTCCATGGGGTCACGAAGAGTCGGACACGACTGAACAACAACAACAAATGACTGTCGGAAACGCAGCTTAAATTATGGCAAGGTGTTGTGAGCAGGTGCTAGCAACGTGGGTCCCTAGTGCTGGTGACATCGCTTATTCCCCCCTCACCCCACTTTTTATCCCCAAAACAGCTCTGTGAGGTTGACTGGTATCAGGAACAGCAAGAGGTCCAGGGGACTCTGAATTCCTAAAGCTAAAAAGGGACTTGAACCCAACTCTCCCCAAGCCTACGTTTCTTTTTTTCTTTTTTTTAACTTTATTGAAATTTTAAACATACAAATTTAAAACCAACATACAAAGAAAGAAAAAAAAGAAAGGAAGAAAAGGAAGAAAAGAAATAATTCACATTTAAAAAAACCATAAACATTCATAAATCATAAATCATAAATATTAAACATTCCATCTACTAACTCTTTCCCTTATATACACGTATCATACTTATATCCTATCTTTATATATCATTCACTGTTAATATCTTCCTTCTCTCTTTTCCACTTCTTCCTCACCTTCCCTGCCCTTCTCTTCTTTTCTTTCCCTCTTTATTAAATTTAAGCATTCCTTACCCCCCCTCCCCTTTGACTTCCCCTTGCCTTATTCTCGTGGTTTTTATCTTTTCGTAAAACGTCTACTTTCTTCTCTCCATAACTTCCAGGTTAATCTTTCCTCATCTTCCTCTCGTTTCTTTAAGTACGATACAGCGTAATCTAAAAGTGGGTCCAAGTCCTTATCATGGGGCATTTCTAGGCACCTGGTTGCCTCCCCCCTCTCTGCCGCCCAAAGTCAAGGAGGGCCAGCTGAAAAGTTATGCATTTACCTGCTTGCGCATATTATTAGGACCCACCTTATTTTGGTGACAGTAAGTTGTTTTAAATTGCTTTTAATTCTTGTCTTTAGTGGTTGTAACCTGTACTGGAACCTTTGGGTAAAGGGCTGATTCATAGCAAGAATAAGAATAAGTGGGGAGATTTATCCTCCAAGTCATCTGAATTAGGCACTAATTTCGTAAAATAATAAGCAACTGGGAGCTGTTTCTCTCGCCCAGTAGAGCAAGCAGTTTGTATTTTTTTCTCCGTTTTCTCTCTGCTCAAATCACAAAGGCCTCATTTTCCCATGTTCTCTTAAGTTCCACGGATGGTTGAAGATTCTCCCCCAATCGGGGCATTTGCATGGCTTCCCCCATGTGTGGTTCCCTCTGTGACTCCGTAATGTATCTCTCGCCACACGAATATCCAATCAATACTAAGGAGGGCATGGAAATAAGCTGTCAACAGGAGGCTGTGGCCACATTCACCCCTTTATCCAAAAAGGCAAACCTCAGGCGGTTTTGGGCTCTCCTTCCTGGGAGGTTTTTAAGCAGAGGTTGGATGGTCATCTGTTATGGATGCTTTAGTTGAGATTCCTGCTTTGCGGGGGCTGGACTAGAGGACCTTCGGGGTCCCTTTTCCAACTCTACAGTTCGATGATGCTATGATCCCAGGGTGGTGTGCAACATTAAGGACACATTTTGCGGAGCATCAATAATAAAAACATAATGAAGGTATAATAAGAGACAGTAGAAAAATAAAATGATCATGATAGCAGTTCCCCCCTCAACAGCTTTAACAGTCCATAGGTTACTTAATGGCTAAAGAGGAATGTGTTTGCCTGGTGCCTAAAGACGTGTAATGATGGCACCTAGCGAGCCTTTCTAGGGAGAGCATTCCACAGTTGGGGAGCCACCACAAAAAAGGCCCTTCTTGTGTTGCCACCCTCTGAATCTCTTGGGGAGGGGGACATAGAGAAAACACTGTGATACCACTTTAAACAGTCATGACCCACCCACCGCCCAAGAATTGTGGGTAATGTAGTTTTTTAAGATGGCTGACACTTGTTTGGAGAGACCCCTTTTACAGTGCTACCACTCCCAGTGTAGAGGGACCTTTTTGGGAGTAAGGATTGTTCATTCTGTTTTATGATGTACTAGTAAATTAAGCCTGTTAACAAAAACAGGCGCTAGAAAGCTCTCTCTCTCTCTCTCTCTCTCTCTCTCTCTCTCTCTCACACACACACACACACCTCCCCCCCACTTCCCAGACCTGCACAAACAGTTCGCCTGTCTCCCTCCCCCTCCCCCCCACCCATCCCCCCCACCCATCTCCCCCACCTCAGCGGAAAGCTGCGCTCCAAAGGCGGGAAGGCTGCAGGAGCCGCAGCGGCAAGGCAGCAGGAGCTGCCGGCGCTGGGAAGGCTTTAGGAGCCGCGCTCCAAAGGCGGGAAGGCTGCAGGAGCTGCAGCGGCAAGGCAGCAGCAGCCGGCGGTGCTTCGCTTATGGGCGCAGCGGAAAGCTGCGCTCCAAAGACGGCAAGTCAGCCGGAGCCGCCGCCGCTGCACTTATGGGCGCAGCGGAAAGCTGCGCTCCAGCAACGGGTCGGCGGGAGGCTGCAGGTGGACGGCAGACGGCAGCAGGAGGTCTGGGGGCCGCGGCGCTTCGCGCCGCCGGCCCTGTGCTCAAGCTGCAGGGGTGGGGATCGCCTATTGGTCCGTACGCTCCAATCCGTGTGTGACCGGAACGCACGCGCAGTTGCGAATTCCTGTGACACACGGAAAGTGGTACGTACGGACACAGGCTCTTTATTATATAGGATATAAAACAGAGAGAACTGTTGTAACGGCAGACAAAACTTAAAAGAGGAAAACCAAAGCTGTGAAATAGGCACATGGGTTGAAATAACAAAAGCCCCTGTGAAGGGGGGCTGGACTGGTAAACCATGGGAAACTGTAGCTCTGTGAGGGGGACCAGGGGTGTACTGACAACTCATCGGTATCCTTAAAAGAACCACAGCTCCCAGAATTCTTTGGGGGAAGCCAGGATTGCTTGAAGTGCTATCGTAGCACTTTAAATGTATGGGGGGGTGTGGCTGCTGACCACCGATTTAAGATTTCAAAATGTTGAAAGCGCTTCTCGTACAGCTAGTTTGCACATCGCATGAAGCCAAGCCACACAGGCTCCCAGGGACGCTTCACTCCTCGCCCAGTGATTTGCCGCTGTGCTGAGCTGAGCTTGGCTTGGCGTGTCCCCCAAACCAGGGGTCATGGTTGAAGTAGCCATGGTTCAGATTAACCATGGTTTGGCCTGTGCTTTACGGCTTGTAGTTTGGACAAGCTAGACCCACAAGCCCAGGTTGGGATGGAGTGCTAAGCTAAGCTGCGGCTTACAATCCTAGAATCATAGAGCCGGAAGGGGGTGGCAGCAGGAGGGGGAAACAATGGCCCCTCGCTTTTGGCCTCGCCCCACACCAGGCCCTTTTGGGGGGGCCTTGACACATCAAAGGTTGCCCCCCCCGAGGCACACAACCGAGACAGAAAGCACGAGACGGAAGGTTTGGAGCTTATTTATTTGGAAGGAAGGGTTTGCTGAAAGTCCCTCTTGGGCTCGATTTGCCTACAGGTTGCCTCCTTGTTGGTTTTTCACATTTTCACTACGGGTCAAATGTTAAAGCGCTGAATATCCACACAAACAAACACCCTTGGCCCAGTTACCACCTTCCAAGCAATATTATTCCGTTCCTTACTCCGTAGCTCTTCAAAGCATCTCCTCGCACAAATACTCTTGCAGCCTTCCTCCAAAGTCAGAGCACAACGCTAAGGAATCCGCACTACGGATAAGGAAATCCCGAGGTTCAAACCACATGCTTAGATGTTGCTGAACTACAACTCCCATCATCCATGGCCACTGGCAATGCTTGCTGGGGCTGATGGGAGTTGTAGTTCAGAAGGATCTGAATGCGCCCCCCCCCTGTCATAAGGGGTCCTCTTAAGCTACCCCTGCCTCAGCCAATCGATCTCGTCTTTCCACTATGGGAATGGTTTCGTGCTGACCTACCTTACAGGGTTGTTGTGAAGATAGTCTGGTTCACGTGTCATGCCAAGCCAAACCATGGCTTAGCTCTGCCTTTCCCAAACTTGGGTCTCCAGCTGTTTTGGGACTGCAACTCCCATCATCCCTAGCTAACAGGACCGGCGGTCGGGGATGATGGGAATTGTAGTCCCAAAACAGCTGGAGACTTAAGTTGGGGAAACGCTCGATTAGCTTGAATGTGTGGACTCTGGGAGAGGAGATTCTATATATTTGAAAACAAGACATAGGCAGAGTCAATTCAAATCCAATCCAGATACAAACTGGAATTTTTAAAGAAATGCAGTCACCTTACTTGTTGTGCAGTCTTACCTTGTGACAAATGTTTGATGTTTTGAGGAGGCACCCTGACAAAGGGACTGCCCAAAGCAGAAGTACAGCTTCCGGCGTACAGCTTCCGGGTCATGTGGCCAGCATGACAAAGCCGCTTCTGGCAAACCAGAGCAGCGCACGGAAACACCGTTTACCTTCCCGCCAGAGCGGTTCCTATTTATCTACAGTACTTGCACTTTGACGGGCTTTCGAACTGCTAGGTGGGCAGGAGCTGGGACCGAGCAACGGGAGCTCACCCCATTGCAGGAATTCAAACCCCCGACCTTCTGATCAGCAAGCCCTAGGCTCTGAAGTATCTGAAGAAGTGTGCGTGCACACTAAGCAACGGGAGCTCACCCCGTCGTGGGGATTCGAACAGCCAAACTTCTGATCGGCAAGCCCTAGGCTCCGTGGTTTAACCCACAGCGCCACCTTACCATCTTACCTTGTGACAAATGTCTGATGTTTTGAGGAGGCACCCTGACAAAGGGACTGCCCAAACCAGAAGGGATATAACCCCCAACACACCATTGTCCAGGAGGAGCTCTCTCTGGGGCAGCATCCAGGGGATGCTGGGTATCCTTCAATAAAGATCAGGCCTACTGGCTGCTCAAGGATTCTTGGAGGTCTAGGTGGGTCTTTGAAGTGTTGGGAGAATTTGCATTGGCTGAAATTCCCCCTGGTATTTTTCCGTTATCAGTGCTGAGGGCTGTTAGGCGGCACCCCTGTTCCCTTCCGAGAGCTATGATTCCCAGGGAAGAGGGATGAATTGTTTAACCATCCTGAGAATTATAGCCCCGTGAGGAGAATTGGGGGATCCCAAAATGCCTCTTTAAGTTGGCATGAGAGGTCCCCCTATACCCTTAAACCACTATCACAGCATTTTGAACTGTCCTTTTTGTAGAATTGTAGAGTCAGAAGGGACCCCAAGGGTTATCTAGGGGTATAAATAATAATAATAATAATAATAATAATAATAATAATAATAATAATAATATGTCTAACCCCCTGCAATGCAGGAATCTCTTGCCCAATGTGGGACATGAACCCGTGACCCTGCGATTAAGAGTCTCGTGCTCTACTGTCTCAGGAAAAGCTTCCTGTCTATAATCCTGGAGAGCTGCTGCCAGTAATTGCTGCCAACACTGAACTAGGTGGAAGAGGAGGATAATTTCTTATTTATACCTGGGCAGGGCGGGCATATGCTCCACCACTGGATGGGAGTTGTAGTCTGAAGCAAACAGAGGGCACCAGGTTGGCAATGCTGAAAGCGTCTGTTTCCATCTTAAGTTCTTTGCCAGCATGCTAAAAATGAATGAAGTTAGAATTAACAACCAGACTTTTAGGAGTTCTCTTCACGGAATCAAGTCCCGTTTCCTAAATCAGAACTCCTGTCCATTTAGGGCAGAGGCAGATTAGCTCCAATTCAAAAATGACAAGGAAGCCTTTGAATGAAAATGTTACAGTATGAATACCACAGCTTACTAGGTGTGTGTGTGTTTGTGTGTAATGAAAAGCATGGGAAGAAATCAAAAGGCATTCGCTGCTCCTTGAGAAAACATTCAGCAACTGCAAAGACCTGGGGACATTTTTAAAAATAATAATAATAATAATAAAGATGTAAGAGTTCTGTAGTGGCTGTTCAGATTTCTGGGCATTGAATTACAGGAGGATCTGTCTTGGAGTGCAAACATAAGGGGGCTTGTGAAGAAGGCGCAGCAGAGACTGTACTTCCTGAGAGTGCTAAGGAAAAACCATATTCCACAAAAGCTGCTGCTTGCCTTCTATCACTGTGCCATTGAGAGCGTGCTCACTTATGGCTTATGTGTGTGGTACGGAAGCTGTACTACCAAGGACAGGATGGGGTTGTGCAGAGTTGTTAAGGCAGCAGAGAGCATTGTTGGCTGCTCGCTCTCCACCTTAGAGCAGATTTATGCCACCAGGTGCCACAGAAAGGCACTGGACATAGTGAAAGATCCATCGCATCCTGGTCACCGTCTCTTTGAACTTTTGCCATCGGGACGGAGATACAGGACGATGACAACAAGAACAAGCCGTCTTAGAAACAGCTTCTTCTCCAGAGCGATCGCGGCCTTGAATGGGAAGCCTGGACTCTGAAATCATCTAATCTTACCTGATATGTTTTATCATTGTTTTAATCAGTGTGTATGGTTTTAATCAGTGTTTTTGTAGTTGTTTTGTCTTTGCGTGGAGTGCCCTATCTGGGTGGATGGAGCAGCCAAGTAATTTCGTTGTTCCTGAAGGGGACAATGACAATAAATATATTCTATTCTATTCTATTCTATTCTCACGAGCAAGAGTCTCGAGCCCGGTGCTGTATATGTACAACGGTTTATTATACAGTATGTACAGTGCAGAGCTCAAAAAAGTGACCGCCTCAGTCACTCTCAGATCCCGGAAGTGGTGCTCTTCTGGGGCGCCCCCAGGAAAAGAACTTGGGCACCCCGAGTCTCCTCCTTCCCTCTTTGCGTTTCATCCCTGCGGTGGCTTCCTCGGATCCTGTTCCCCTGAAGCATCGCCCAGCCCCTGCACTCCCTCTCCCTTCGTCACTCCCACAGGAAGTCTTCCCATCCTTTCTGTGGTGTAGGGGACTTCCACCCTCGGAGAGCCCTAGCACCACCCCTGCCCTCTGAGGGGTCCCTGACAAAAGATCACGTGATCACCGAGTCATTCCCAGGAAAGGAAACTCCCACTGGCTGAAAGCGGAGTCCTTGCAAGGGAGCCATGGCTGCTGCAGGGGGTCACATCCAGCGCCTCCGGGATGAAGCCACTTGCTCCATCTGCCTGGATTACTTCAAGGATCCAGTGACCAGCCCAGAGTGTGGGCACAACTTCTGCCGGTCCTGCTTGACCCAGTGCTGGGGGGAATCGGAGGCAAAGGCTTCCTGCCCTCAGTGCAGAAAAACAGTCCAGAGAAGGAGCCTCATCCCCAACCGGCAACTGGCAAACTTCGTAGAATTAATCGAGAATCTCAGCCTTCAAGAGGGGAAGGAGGAAGGAGGGGAAGGAGGAGTCTGCGAGGAGCACCAGGAGCCCCTGAAGCTCTTCTGCAAAGTCCACGAAGCCCCCATCTGTGTGGTGTGTGACAAATCAAGGGAACATGAAAATCACAAGGTGATTCCTCTGAGGGAGGCTTTCGAGGAATACAAGGTAGGAGATCCCTGGATCTTGAGGGGGAGAAATAGCTGTGGATTCTTCTTGGGAGGTTTTCTTTTTAATTCTCATGTCCAAAGTAGGCATGGCATGAATTGGTGGTTGTTTATTATGTAAAAAGCAGCCAAGGGGAAGCCTGAGGGCTCCTGGCAGGGGTAGGCAACCTAAAGCCCGTGGGCTGGATGCGGCCCAATCACCTTCTCAATCTGGCCCGCAGATGGTCTGGGAATCAGTGTGTTTTTACATGAGTAGAATGTGTGCTTTTATTTAAAATGCATCTCTGGGTTATTTGTGGGGCATAGGAATTTGTTCATTCCCCCCCCCCCCAAAAAAAAATAGTCCGGCCCACCACATGCTCTGAGGGACAGTGGACCGGCCCACGGCTGAAAAAGGTTGCTGACCTCTGGCTGGGATGGCTGGGAGGAGGGAGTTGAAGTCTTTCTCCCTGCCAGGGGGACAAAGAGATCTCCTTTTATATCCCTGAGTAGCATCTGCAAAGACTAGGTAGAAGTGTGTAAGCAAGAGGGGACCTAACTGGGTCCCTTAGGCCCACAGGGGTGTGACAGGAAAAAAGGTAGCTGGTCCAGGGAGTCATGGACCCAAAAAGGTTGAAAACCTCTGGACTTTTATTTCCTCCAGTAAACTACTTCGCTATTACAGCAAGGCCACTGGGCTCAAGAAGCCAGTATAATATTCATCTCCTCTCTGTCTGTCTCAATCAAACCTGAGTTTTTCCTTTTCTCTTTAGGGAGAGATCTGTAGCCACCTGGAGATTCTGAAGAAAGAGAGAGGGGAAATTCTGGCCTATCAATCAGATCTGGTCAAGGAAAGCAAAGACCTCCTGGTAAGCGCTGCTCTTATGGGGAGGGAACAAGCACTTGAAGAATCAAGTCAGGACTGAGAAGTGTTGGGGAATTTCAGCTTCTCCCCATTTCTCGTTTTTCCATATCAGTCTGTTTATTAATGTATTATTCTGAAAATGAATCAGATGTTATGGTAGCTACCTCCTTGTATAAATATAAATATTTTAATCTGTACTTTACCCTCATAAATACATTTTGTGTGAATATTACCTGGTTGGGTCAACCTTTAAAATATCAGAGGTGTGAATTTCAAAGGATGCTCTGTTTTGGTCTGCATATTTTTTCAGCAATAGCAAATAAGTTAAGTTCACTTTTGAATACAGCTAAATTGAATTTCTTTCCCCTTGTCCTTCATTATGTGAATTGCAGTCCAGGAGAAGCCTGAGGACTTGTGAGCTGATAGGGTGGAAGCAATTCAATCCAAATCCAGATTTACCATAAATATTACTAAAGAATTGTCTTTCTAAATGTGCGCTCTTGTTCATTTTTAGGAAACTCGGGCCATTTTGAACCTTTAAAGAAAACAGGGGAGGGAGTTATGGGGATGAACTCTGCACTTTGTCCTCCTCCTCCTCTGTTTCTGTAGCCTTCCTACCCCTAAATGGCCCCAGTCTAAACTGAGGGGTGTTCTATGTCCATGGATGTTCTCCATGCACATAGGGTTCAAAAACATGCAGGGAACATCCGTGGCTAGAAAAAGAGCTCCTTCCTTTAGGCTGCAGCCCTCTGTGAAATAGAAGTCAACAGAAACAGCAATTAAAAATCAGAAGTGTCCTCCCTGTGGAATTCTCATAATTCACTTCCTGATGTTTTGAAGGCTGAGCACCTTCCACACTCAAACCTCCTCTTTTCTTCCAGAAATTAACAGAAACGGAGAGGCTGAAGACTGTGGAGAAGTTCAAAGAACTGCACCAGTTCCTGGAAGAAGAAGAAAAACGTCGAATGAATCATGTGGAAGAGATGGAGAAGGAGATTGCAGGGAGAAGGGATGAGCAGCTGGCCAGACTCTCCAGGAAACTCTCCTCCCTTGAGAGGATCATCCAGGAGATGGAGGAAAAGTGTCAGCAGCCAGCGAGTGAACTCCTGCAGGTAAGACAGTGGCAGGAACAGCCCACGGCTCCAGGAAAAGGCTGCCTCCAGTCCTTTCTGTGCCCCTTTTATGTATGCAAGGAGTTCAGGGACTCTGATGATGGAGCCTCTAGTCAGGTTTGTAATGGACAGGAAGACCCAAGAGACCTGGGATGCTTAACTCACCTGAATGCAGACTAGAGATTCTTCTGTGGTCTTGATGGAACAGGAGGTGTTCTTCTGCTCTTTGCTGAAGATTTTTCTCTGAATACCTTCCCGCTTGGCAATGCTGCCTTCCTGCCCTGTGCTGGGCTTCACCAAATATGCATTCTGGCCTCCTTCCGACATGAGCCAGTCTCTTGACCAAGCTTCACTTCCCGTTTCCTCCACAACTTCTAGGTTGATCCAATTCCCCATGGATACAGATCAGCCCAAAATGGTGCTCAGTCACAGTGACCCGCTGATTACTGCTGAATGAGAGCAAACCTCAGCCAGGTTTTCTCCGGATTGACCTTTGCTTTGATGTTGCACTAAGGAGCAGGTTTTTCCTGAGGGAAAGCGACAGGGCAAAGGAAAAACCACTTGGACCTGTGTTTTCTGGGCACAGGAAAAGCAGAAGTGTGGATCAGCGCAAAAAAAACACTGAGCTGTTTTATTTCCCCTTTGGAGGCATTTTATGCTGCAGGTGCTTTTTTAAATTTCCAGTTGGAGAATAGAATATGAAATTTGGGGACTTCTATGGAAGACAATTTGGGACAGTTCCATCTTAATTGCACAATTCAAACGGGATTAAAGTTAATAAATTATAATCTAAGACATGAGATGGGTTGGAATCTTCTATTGAATCCACAAACATGAAATTCCCTTAAATGCTGGTGGATTTTCATAAGGATTTTAACCAATAATGGCAAACTGATGTGGAAATGTGGAGAATTTGATATTGGAAAACTTCATAATTTCAGATTGGAAAAATAAAAGCTGTGAGAAACGAAAACTGGCTGATTCCACCATCCCTAACCAAAACCTTGGCATGTGCCAGGCAGACTGACATCTGAGGGCCAGGATCTGAGGGGGATCTTCCTAGGGTGGCCTGAGGTGTGCAGTGAATTCCTGTGGGATTAACGCAGCCACGTCTAAAAAGTACAGTCTGCTCTGCTCTGTGTTTCCACACTCCATGCGCCCATGGTATGCGGACACTGAGACAATGCAGCTAGAGTACCATGGCAACGCTGGCTGAGGCGGCTAGGCGTAGCGACTGCATCACCCCCATACCTCAAAGTCCACGTTCTCAGAAGTCCACGTTCTTTTCCCATGAGAACTTGTCTCCCAAAGTCTGCATCCCTCAGCAGAATAAGTAAACCACACTGCCAAGGTTTACTCCTCAGTTTAATATATAAACTATGATGGATACATGTCCTAATGCATAAGCTATGATGAATATATGTCTTAATACATAAGCTATGATAAATGAGTGTGTAATATTGAAAATAGATCTGAGCACATGTGGGCATTGATGCATTCCGCTTATATCATTGGGTATCGCTGGGTAGGTGGACAATAGTGATTGGCTGTTGCCTGTATGCATGCATGTTCTATTCCTAATAAATGCGTGGTGCCGAGAGTGTCCGTTGCTCTCGTCCCTCGACTGATTGATCACATCAATAGTCTGTCTTATCCTTCACGAGAGCCCACCACTTTGTGACAGGTCTCGCTGTTACAAATTCCCTTATCTTTTCCCCTCTAGGATGTGAGAAGGACCTTGCAGAGGTAAGTGGATCTGGCTCATTTCCATTAGCATCACTCCATGAGGCCGGGATGCAAGAAACTCAAACATGGCCCTCCAGGGGCTGCAGGGGAGAGACTGTAGGACTCACTCTCTGCAGCATCTCACAGGTAAAAGCAGGGCCCCCCTCTTTGGAACTTGTAACCCCCCAATTCTCCCCAATGAATCAGCGCTATTTCCTTTGTGAGGTTTGTTTTTACTTTTGTAATGTGTATAATTTGTTTTGTATTGGCCTGAATGTCCTTTTGATGAATCATTTGATTTGGTTGTGCACCTGTGGAAGATCTGTCTCAACTTCTGCAAACATCTGATTCTAGAGCAGAGATTATCTAAAATATCAAAGCAAGAGGTCCCCAAACTCCAGAAACAAATACTTTGAGTTTACTCAAGTGTCGCTAAGAGAAGGCTATTTTACTGGCACACACAACAAAGCAAAAATACATTCCTAGGAGCAATTATTGCCTTAGTTCAGGCCTGTCCAACAGGTTGATCACGATCATTTTAGTATTCCTTTTAGATCCCCCTAAAAAGGTCAAAAACTTTGGCCAACCCACCCCCCTAAAAAGCTCAACAACTCCAGGCAATGACGATGGGTAGATCACAGTCGGTCTTTTTATACTGTGAGTTGGATGTGCCTGCCTTAGTTTTTTCCTTCTAGACTGACCAGTTCAGTCACTCTACAGCAGCGTTTTTCAACCGGTGTGCCGCGAGACACCGGCTGCTGTGCCGCGGGAAAACTCCCGGCGCATTGGGCTGCGCACACAGGCGGCTCCGGCAGGACGAGGGCGCGGGATCATAGAGCCAGACGAGCCGGACGAGGGCGCGGGATCATAGAGCCTCGGGTAGAGGCTAGAGAGGCGCCCACTTCCGATCCGGCTTCTTTCCCCCTCCGGGCGCGCCGCTTCCGGTGAGCACGGGCGGGGCGACCGGCGGTGCCCTGAGCGCGGGAGGCGGAGAGGGAACGGGCACCTGACCCGCCGCGATCACCGATCTCCTGCTCCGTTTTCGCCCACCTGAATCCTTCCCCTCCCTCCCGCCGAGGCACGCAGACACCCCACCCCCCAAAGCAGGGGAATCGAGGTACATATATCCTTCCCCTTTCCCCGTTTTTTGACATTTTCTGGTGGTGGTGTGCCGCGATATTTTTTTCATGAGACAGGTGTGCCGTTGCCCCGAAAAGGTTGAGAAACACTGCTCTACAGCAAACACTCTGCCGGCCACCCCACCCTGTCCCAAGCAAACTCCTGCCCCATAGACCATATTCTGGCTGCAGTATTTAAATTCAAGGTGTCACTCAGGTTCAGAGTAGAGGTTTTAAGGAACATTTCATGTTTCCCAACAGAAGTGGATCTCTCTTTCTTCCTCACACCTTCTCTGGGGACATCTAGATAAAGGAAACGTGTGCTATGCTGTCATCACCCTCAGACAATTCCTGCCCCTTGATACCAGATGATTCTGCTGCTTCTTTGAATAGACATCACTGGAGAGACTCAGAAATTGTGGATTTGAATGGGCTGACATTGTTTTTCGTTTCACCAGGTATGAGAAAAGAGAGAGTCCAGAGAAGCCACTTCCTTTCCCTCCAGAGCTCAGGAACGGGATCTTGGAATCCTGTGATCTAAATCACTTGGTGGAGGATGCAATGAAACAATGTAAAGGTAATGACAATTGGCTGCCAGGATTTCACACTGGGAATTCTATTACTTCTTCAGAACTGAACATGCCAGGCTCTTATTGCATGGAATTGAGTAACTCCAGGATACCTTCCTTCTTGGTGCTCCAGCCTTCATTTCCTGTCCCCCAGAATGGCCTATGTATATTGTGATGCTGGATCCTGTAAAGAAATCCTGAAGCAGAGTGTATCTGTTTTCAAATATATGGAACCTCCTTTTCCTTTTGGTTACCAGTCTACACAATCTGGGGTTGTCCTTTTAGAGGTTCTGTTACTCTGTATGGAGTCAGTTTAAGGATGCTACATTATGAAGTGTGACTTTTGTATGGAGATTTATTTCAGGTGGAAGAGTGTTGCCCTTACACTATATCTTTTTGCTTCCTCAGATGCTCTGTTATTCAAAGAACAGCTTCAGGAAGGTAAATTTCATGGAGAGAACAATTTCACAGGAGGGCTGGGGACTGGTATTTCATGGTTGTTGAACCGTCCGTTCTGCAGACTTTGGGACCCCCATCAATGGCATCTGCCCAGGCACATTTTCAAAATTTGGCAGAATACCTTAAGTTTTTTTGTTTGGTTTTTTTGGTTTACAGTAACCCATGAAAAGTTTTCTAGTGTGTTAGACTCAGATCTAAGGCACCCGGCTAAACTAATCTGCAGCAGACAATCGCAACAGAGCAGCATCTAAAGCTAGCAAAATCCCTTCTCTTGTGGCTGAACTAAAAGGACGCTGGCTCAGCCAAAAGGTCTTGGAGAAGAAGTCCGGGGGGGCAAGAGTTAACACCCCCTGCCCTTAAGGAGAGTTCATATGTACATGTTTAACAATTGAATGAATTGTTCTGTTCACACTTATGTTCACAAAGATGTGAACATGAGCCCAAATGCTTTCATGTGGCAAGCGAGGGAGCAATATGTACTATTATTATTCTTTTGTTGTTGAAAGTTAAGAACATTGCTACTAGCAGTATATCACAGCTTCGAAAGCCTACATACAGTAGAGTAGGGGTATTTAAAATGAGTGTCGTCCTAGCGATCCATGGTTAAGAGTAGAAGTTGGCAAATGTGTCCTCTTTTTTGCTCTTCAAAATAACCCTGCACTTGCCTATCATGACTGTCTAAACCCCTAACTGGTAACCTTTTGAGTTATTCCCCCCTTCTCCCAAGGATCTAGCCTTATAGTCTATATTAAATCCGAAAGAGAAGCATTGAATAAGCAGTCCTTTGTAAAATCGCCCTGCCACCTGCCTTCTCTTCCCTGGTGGCAAGGCCTAAACTTCCAAGATGGTAGGGAGGAAGGCAAGGAGAGACCAAGTGGGTGAGAGAGATGGAGAGCAGGAATAAACAGGCTCCCCACTTAGTGTGATTTTCAGTTGTGGGCCCAGAACACAACCCCCGCGAAAGTGAGGGGATGCCTATATGTGTTTTTATGGTGTATTTTTATGCTGTGAACCACCCTCAGACCTATAGATGAAGGGCAGTAAGCAAATGTGATATTATTATTATTGTTGTTGTTGTTGTTAGTTAATTATAACAGGGGAGGCCTCATCTCCCACCCCAAACAGAGCCCCCCCAAAGCTGCGGCGGAGGAAGCCTCCTCGCTACCCGAGGCAGCGAACGGAGGCTCCCCCCCCGGGGGCAGGTGTTGCGACGTCGCGTCGTCCCGATGCACCGTCCCGACGGAGTGCGCATGCGCGAAATGCCACATGTGCTCACTCCGTCGCCAGGCCGCTGCTGCTCCCGCGCAGGACCGGTGCTGGCAATTTTTGTGCCCTAGGCAAGGGGGCGGGGCACGTGACGCCATTGCGCATGATGTATGGTGCCCCGCCCCCCGGGCGCCCCGGGCTGCCGCGATTTTCGCCACTGGTTGGGGCGGCACCGGGGGGGCGAGGGGCAGGCTGGCCAGCACCCCCTCCATTTTGGCACCCTAGGAAGTTGCCTAGTTCGTCTAAATGGACGCACCGGGCCTGCTCCCCCGGCACCCTTGCGAACCGCCACGCTAAAGAGCACAGAGATAGTTAGAGGAAAGCAGCTTCTCTCCTCTCCTGCCTCCTCCAGTTCTCCTCTCTTTTCCCTTCACTAACACAGAAGAGCTGAGTAAAAGGTTTCCTGGGTGGTTTTTCCTCTTTGGAAATGCCTGGGTTGAGAGGAGGGCAGGCACAATACACATTGAATATCAGAAAGTGAAGAAAACTGATTAAAAACGAACAAGGAAGGTATTTATTCTGATGAAAGTCTGCAAGAAGTCTCACTCTTGCATGTGATGCAAAGAGATCCCATTGATCTGAAAGGGAATCTGGGGTTTTTGGTGGTTGTTGTTTTAACAAGATGTCCGTTTCTGTCTCTTGGCTGATTCTGCCTAATCTTATGTTTCCCTCATCTTCTCCCCAACAGCAAATGTCACTCTGGATCCAGACACAGCCCATCCTGAACTCATCCTGTCAGAGGATCGGAAAAGCGTGAGAGGGGGAGACAAAGAGCAAGACCTGCCTGACAATCCTGAGAGATTTAATATCTGGCCTTGTGTGTTGGGATGTGAGGGATTCACGGCAGGCAGACATTTCTGGGAAGTCAATGTGGGAAGTGGGGGGTGGTGGGCTTTGGGGGTTGCCAGGAAGTCTGTGAAGAGAAAGGGCCTCTTATCCTTATGCCCTGAGGGAGGGGTCTGGCCTGTGGAGAAGTGTGAAGGCCAGTACTGGGTCTGCACCTCCCTTCTTCCCTCTCCTCTGTCCCTGAATGAGGATCCCAGGAGGATCCGGGTGACTCTGGACTGTGAAGGGGGACGTGTGTCTTTTTCTGACGCCGACTCAGGAGCCGAACTCTACACGTTCTCAGGAGCCTCAGGAGCCTCGTTCTCTGGAGAGACCCTCCTCCCTTTCTTTTGTCTGAGGGAAAAGAAAACCCACTTCAGTATCTCCTGAGGAGACTAAATCTGCATCTCAGGCCCATTAGATGTTTCTCTCCAGACTTAGAATGACTGATACAAAAACCATTTCCCACCAAGAAAACGTTGGGCAGTTTTTCAAGGGCCCTTTGAGAAGATTCATTCCAGTCAAAATCATCAGAAATAACAAAAGAAAAATGGGTTTCTGTCGCTTTGCATTTTCCTTTCCTCATAATCCCCTCTGTCGCTTTCTTCTTAAAGAGACAGTCACATGTTTAACTGTCCCAATAAATAATATTTTCCTCAAACGGGCTCCCTTACCTTCAATCTTGTTTTCCTTTTGAGATGTTTGATTTGGCAGAGGACGAGACTCTTAACCCCAGGGTTGTGGGTCTGAGCCCCATGTTGGGCAAAGGTTTCCTGCACTGCAGGGTGTGGGAAGTGTTTCCCAACCTTGGGTCTCCAGCTGTTTTCTGACTACAATTCCCATAATCCCTGACCACTGGTTTGGCTAGCTAGGGATGGTGGGAGTTGTAGTCCAAAAACAGCTAAAGACCCAAGGTTGGGAAACACTGGAGATGACCCTCAACTCTGCAATTCTAGGAAACCTTCCTCTCCCCACAAGACCTTATGCAGCTGAAAAATTCATACATCATTAAATTAACAGATGACTAAAAAATGAACCCCTTCCCCCACGTCAGGCAGGATAGTTCCTTGCTCTGGAGACCTTAGATGGGAAGAAAATGAAAAAGAAAAAGAAACTGAACTCAAATGCCCTCTGCAAATACAGCCTCCCCATCTCCACACTTTGACAGAAATAAACCTCATTGCATTGAGTGGGGCTTCTGCCCAGTTAAATATGTTTAGGGTTGATGCATTAATGTTCCTTATTTACAGGCTGGATTCTGCATATCAGGGGCATCAAATGGGGTGTCCTCTGGATAATGCTGGATTCCATTTCCCCTCTGTCCGATCCAGCATGGCCAGGGGTCAGAGAGGATGGGAGTTGCAGTCCGGCAGCTTCTGGAAGGGGCCCCATGAGCTTTGCTGCCTCATATATTACACAGGGCACCTTCCCTGTGTTCCTCAGCCTCACCCCAAATATACAATGCTCCCCCAAGGAGCGTCATTTCAGCACAAGGTGCATCTGATTTCTGCCCTTGGATACTAACAGCTAGAACAACACATGCCTATGGAATTGAACCCTCTCAAAGACCTGGCAGGACTCACTGGCTCCACTATCAGGGCCACTGACTACTGACTGGTGCAGCTAGCTCTCCTTATCATAATAGCAGTTCCCCCCTCAACAGCTTTAACAGTCCACTTAATGGCTAAATGCCTGGGTAAAGAGGAATGTGTTTGCCTGGTGCATAAAGATATGTAATGATGGCACCTAGCGAGCCTTTCTAGGGAGAGCATTTCACAGTTGGGGAGCCACTGATGGGGCTTTTGAAACTATTATTCTTATTATTAACACCAATTTATTGCCTGCCCTTCACACCACAACCCTAGGGAGGGTTGCAACCATTAAAATGCAATATCTAAAACAGTTCAAAACAAGTTATGAAAATAAGACTGGTCTTTAAAATATACAGGCGCCAAAAGCCAGAGTAAAAAGGTGTGTCTTCAGCATTCACTAGAATTAGGTCTAGAAGGATCATTGACACAGATGGTGGGAGGACAAACATTTGGCCCTCCAGCAGTTGAACTACATCTCCCATCAGCCATTGGCCATGCTGGCTGCAGCCAATGGGAATTGTAGTTCAGCAGCATCTGCAGGACCAAAGGTTCCCAACAACTGATTTATGCTGCTCCTTTATGGATGGTCCAAGGGAGGTAAGTGATGGACATCCTTTTGGAGTGGGGCAGCCATTTGCTTGAGGTGGGTGGGTCCAGGATCGAAAGTGGGTGCGTTGGCGTCAAAGGGGTGGGTAGGGTGCTGGCGGAGAAGCCCCCTTTCTCCTTTGTCTTTACCCCATCTCCCCCTTCTTCTCACCAACATGAAACGAAGCTGAGGGCCGCATGAAATTGGACTGAGTGCCACTTGATTATTATTATTTGAATGGATCTCTTCCCATGAGGCTTTCCTGATTAAATATGCCACGAAAACATATACAAAATGATTGTGTATATAAAAACAGCTTTAAAATTGCATATATGGATGCAATTAAAAGCCAATCCTATATAATAATTCCCTAATGTCCCCACGTCCGTGGTGTGTGTCAGTGGAAATTTTCCACTGCGCATGTCGGAGACAGACGCAGGGATTGGCCGACGCAGAGACTTCGGGCCTCGGATTGGCCGGGAGCAGACGAGGGCGGGGCTGTGCCTTTCCGGGGTTGGCGGCTCCTCCAGCGCTGTTGCCAGTCGCTCGCTGGAACGCAAGAGGAGCGACCAAATGCTGGCCCTCCCTCCCCCCCCCCAAAAGCCTCCTGAAAATAAAACTTCGCCCCGAGGAAAGGGCTCCCCCGGGGCTGAGTCGCTCCCTCGGCGCCTTTCCCGTTCAGGCCGCCTCCTCCTTCGCCCAGCCTGAGGCCTCGCCAGCCCCAACGGTTTCTCCGGCAGCCGGAGCAGGACGGCGACACGCCGACCGGACCTCCCCGCTCTCCTCCGCCCGCTTCCCCGAGCCAGGCGAGCAAGCGCCGCCGCCAGCCCCCCGGAGCCGAATCTCTCTCGCCCAGCCGGAGGGATGGCGGAGGAGCGGCCGGGTGGATCCCGGCCCAAGCAGGCCGCCGCTTCCCCGCCCGGGCCCTGCGGCGTCGGGGCCGGAGAGCTTTCTAGCGCCTGTTTTTGTAACAGGCTTAATTTACTAGTCCTCTATAATAAAGTTGCTGTGTCCCTGCGTCCGTTCCGTGTGTCATGGAATTGCGCTACTGCGCATGTCCATGTCCCACACGGACGCAGGGATTGGAGCGGGCGGAGAGGGGGGCGTGTCCGCGAGGCAGCGGCGGCGCACGCACGGTGTCAGTTGCGCCAGCGCCACTGCCTCGCACGGACGCAGAGGGCCGCCCCATCCTCGCCGCCGCTACAGCCGCCCCCGGGGAAAACGAAGAAGGGGGAGGGAGCCCCTCTCCACCCCCCAGCGGCCGCTGTTCTGCCTCCTCCTCCTCTAGCGCCCGTTATTGAACGGGCTAAATTCAACTAGTTATATATATTTGGAAACAAGACATAGGCAGAGTCAATTCAAATCCAATCCAGATACAAACGAATTTTTAAAGAAATGCAGTCCCCTTACTTGTTGTGCCATATTACCTTGTGACAAAGGTCTGATGTTTTGAGGAGGCACCCTGAGAAAAGGACTGCCCAAAGCAGAAGGGATATAACCCCCAACACACCATTGTCCAGGGGGAGCTCTCTCTGGGGCAGCATCCAGGAGATGCTGGGTATCCTTCAATAAAGATCAGGCCTACTGGCTGCTCAGGGATTCTTGGAGGTCTAGGCGGGTCTTTGGAGTGTTGGGAGAATTTGCATTGGCTGAAATTCCCTGGTATTTTTCCGTTATCAGTGGTGAGGGCTGTTAGGCGGCACCCCTGTTCCCTTCCAAGAGCTACGATTCCCAGGGAAGAGGGATGAATTGTTTAACCACCCTGGGAATTATAGTCCCGTGAGGAGAATTGGGGAATCCCAAAATGCCTCTTTAAGGTGGCGTGAGAGGTCCCAGCTGCGCTATACACTTAAACCACTATCACAGCATTTTGAACTGTCCTTTTTGTAGAATTGTAGAGTCAGAAGTGATCCCTAGGGTCATCTAGGGGTATTAATAATAATAATAATAATGTCTAACCCCCTGCAATGCAGGAATCTCTTGCCCAATGTGGGACATGAACCCGTGACCCTGCGATTAAGAGTCTCGTGCTCTACTGTCTCAGGAAAAGCTTCCTGTCTATAATCCTGAAGAGCTGCTGCCAGTCATTGCTGACAACACTGAAGTAGGTGGAAGAGGAGGATAATTTCTTATTTATACCTGGGCAGGGCGGCATATGCTCCACCACTGGATGGGGGTTGTAGTCTGAAGCAAACAGAGGGCACCAGGTTGGCAATGCTGAAAGCGTCTGTTTCCATCTTAAGTTCTTTGCCAGTATGCTAAAAATGGATTAAGTCAAAATTAGCAACCAAATCTTTTTAGGAGTTCTCTTCACGGAATCAAGTCCCGTTTCCTAAATCAGAACTCCCGTCCATTTAGGGCAGAGGCAGATTTTCTCCAATTCAAAAATGACAAGGAAGCCTTTGAATGAAAATGTTACAGTATGAATACCACAGCTTACTAGGTATGTGTGTGTTTGTGTGTAATGAAAAGCATGGGAAGCAATCAAAAGGCATTCGCTGCTCCTGGAGAAAACATTCAGCAAATGCAAAGACCTGGGGACTTTTTAATATATATAAAGCTCACGTGATCACTGAGTCATTTCTAGGAAGGGAAACTCCCAGTGGCTGAAAACTGAGAAAACGAAACTTAAATCAGCTCTTTAGGGCGAGGGAGCCATGGCTGCTGCAGGGGGTCACATCCAGCGTCTCCGGGATGAAGCCACTTGCTCCATCTGCCTGGATTACTTCAAGGATCCAGTGACCATCCCAGAGTGTGGGCACAACTTCTGCCGATCCTGCCTGATCCAGTGCTGGGGGGAATCGGAGGCAGAGGCTTCCTGCCCTCAGTGCAGAAAAACAGTCCAGAGAAGGAGCCTCATCTCCAACCGGCAATTTGCTAACATGGTAGAAATAGCCCAGAATCTCAGCCTTCAAGAGGGAAAGGAAGAAGGAGGGGGGAAAGGGAGGGTCTGCGAGAAGCACCAGGAGCCCCTGAAGCTCTTCTGCAAAGTCCACGAAGCCCCCATCTGTGTGGTGTGTGACAAATCAAAGGAACATGAAAACCACAAGGTGATTCCTCTGGAGGAAGCTTCCGAGGAATACAAGGTAGGAGATCCCTGGATCTTGAGGGGGAGAAATAGCTGTGGATTCTTCTTGGGAGGTTTTCTTTTTATTTCTCAGGTCCAAAGTAGGCATGGCATGAATTGGTGGTTGTTTATTATGTAAAAAGCAGCCCAGGGGAAGCCTGGGGGCTCCTGGGAGGAGGGAGTTGAAGTCTTTCTCTCTGCCAGGGGGACAAAGAGATCTCCTT
Source organism: Darevskia nairensis (assembly GCA_034642065.1). Lineage (NCBI taxonomy): Eukaryota > Metazoa > Chordata > Lepidosauria > Squamata > Lacertidae > Darevskia > Darevskia nairensis. Next base: position 266,044 of record JAWWNI010000437.1, read on the forward strand.
TGATATCCCTGAGTAGCATCTGCAAAGACTAGATAGAAGTCTGTATTCAAGGGGTGACCTAACTGGGTCCCTGAGCCCCACAGGGGTGCCACAGAAAAAAGGTCCAGGGAGTCATGGCCAAAAAGGTTGAAAACCTCTGGACTTTTATTTCCTCCAGTAAACTACTTTGCTATTACAGCAAGGCCACTGAACGCAAGAAGCCAGTATAATATTCATCTCCTCTCTTTGTTTCTCAATCAAAATTGAGTGTTCCTTTTCTTTTCAGGGAGAGATCTGTAGCCGCCTGGAGATTCTGAGGAAAGAGAGAGAGGAAATTCTGGCTTATCAAGCAGATCTGGACAAGGAATGCAAAGACCTCCTGGTAAGCGCTGCTCTTATTACAGTGGTACCTCGGGTTAAGTACTCTTCAGGTTAAGAACTGCACTAAGAACAGAAATCGTGCTCTGGCGGCACAGCGGCAGCAGGAGGTCCCATTAGCTAAAATGGTGCTTCAGGTTAAGAACGGACCTCCGGAACAAATTAAGTACTTAGCCCGAGGTACCACTGTATTAGGGAGGGAACAAACACTTGAAGAATCGAGTCAGGACTGAGAAGTGATGGGGAAATCTGCCCATTTCCGCTTCTCCCCATTTCTCCTTTTTTCATATCAGTCTGCTTATTAATTTACTAGTGAATTGAAGCCCGTTGAGATAACGGGCGCTAAACCCGGCAGCACGCGTGCGCGCCTTGCGGGGCGGGGGGCACAGCCGCGGCTGCGCTCCTGCCGCCGCGGTGGGAGGAGGCTGAGCGCAGGGAGACCGGGGTGCCCCCCCAACCCCGGACGCCCCCTCGGAGGCCGGCACTGCCGCGCGCGCCCAGCTCCCTCAGCGGCTCCGGCCGCGCAGGAGAAGAGCCGGGCAGGAGGGAGGGCGGGTGGGGGCGCTCACGGACGGGCAGCCTAAGGAGCCGGAGGCGCCCGGCGGCGTCCGGGGCAAGGAGGTTGCGGGGCGACGTCCTCGTCCTCCTCGTCGCCGCTGCCTCCAGGCCGGGCCGGCCGTCCTCGTCCTCCTCCTGCTCCGGCGGGGCGGGGAGAGAGGAGGAGGCGGCTCTCGCTGGAGGACGGCTGCATGCTGGCGGGAGGGGGCTTGGCCGAGGCCGGGCAGGAGGCTCCGCCAGAGATGTGGGGCCGGTGGCGGTTGCTGGCGCTTCCCCCGTGCTTTGGGCAAGCAGGGGAAGGAGGTGATGGCAGCGGCAAGGTAGCAGGCGGCAGCGGGAGGCTCGGGCAGAGGTGGGCAGGCGCCGGCGGTTGCCGCCGGTTCCCCCAAACTCCGCTGCAGGTGGGCGGGAGCAGGGGTCCTGGAGAGCTGCACTCCAGCAACGGCAGGCCTGTCTGCTGCAGATGGGCGGCAGGAGGAGGCTGGGGGCAGCGGCGCATTGCGCCGCTGCCCCCGCTCTTTGCTTTGTCCGCTGCAGATGGGCGGCAGTGCGGCAAGCAAAGAGGAAGCCGGAGCCATCGGCGGAGGCAGTGGAAAGGTCCGCTGAAGATGGCCGACAGCAGGAGGCGCACCGCTGCCCCCGCTCCTATTGGTCTGCGTCCTCCAATCCCTGTGTCACTGGAACACACGCGCAGTGGCGATTTCCTCTGACGGACGGAAAGTGGTACGGACGGACACAGGCTCTTTATTATATAGGATTATTCTGAAAATGAATCGGATGTTAGGGTAGCTACCTCCTTGTATAAATATTTTGAACTGTACTTTACCCTCATAAATACATTTTTTTGGTGAATATTACCTGCCTGGGTCAACCTTGAAAATATCAGAGGTGTGAATTTCAAAGGATTGCTCTGTTTTGGTCTCCATATTTTTTCAGCAATAGCAAATTAGTTAAGTTCACTTTTGAATGCAGCTAAATTGAGTTTCTTTCCCCTTGTCGTTGATTATGTGAAGAGCAGTCAAGGAGAAGCCTGAGGACTTGTGAGTTGAAAGGGTGGAAGCAATTCAATCCAAATCCTGTTTTACCATAAATATTACTAAAAAAAAATCTTTCTAAATGTGTGCTCTTGTTCATTTTTAGGAAACTTGGGCCATTTTGAACCTTTAAAGAAAACAGGGGAGCTATGGGGATGAACTCTGCACTTTGTCCTCCTCCTCCTCTGTTTCTGTTGCCTTCCTACACCTAAATGGCCCCAGTCTAAACTGAGGGGTGTTTTATGTCCCTGGATGTTCTCTGAACAACTTAGAACTCCGGTTATGCCATCCCCCAAAACATGCAGGGAACATCTGTGGCTAGGAAAAGAGCTCCTTGCTTTAGGCTGCAGCTCTCTGCAAAATAGAAGTCAACAGAAACAGCTATGGAGAGGGCTTCCCCTCAAAATAAATGTTTACTTCTTTAGCCACTGGAGGTTTCATGTCTATGAAAAATCAGAAGTGTCCTCCCTGTGGAATTCTCATCATTTTCTTCCTGATGTTTTCAAGGCTGAGCACCTTCCACACTCAGACCTCCTCTTTTCTTGCAGAAATTAGCAGAAAGGGAGAGGCTGAAGACTGTGGAGAAGTTCAAAGAATTGCACCAGTTCCTGGAAGAACAAGAGAAACATCTGCTGACTCATGTGGAAGAGATGGAGAAGGAGATTGCAGGGAGAAGGGATGAGCAGCTGGCCAGACTCTCCAGGAAACTCTCCTCTCTTGAGAGGATCATCCAGGAGATGGAGGAGAAGTGTCAGCAGCCAGCGACTGAACTCCTGCAGGTAAGACGGTGGCAGGAACAGCCCAAGGCTCCAGAAAAAGGCTGCCTCCAGTCCTTTCTGTGCCCCTTTCATGTATGCAAAGAGTTCAGGGAATCAGTTGATGAAACAGAAACACCCAAGAGACCTGGGATGCTTAACTCACCTGAATGCAGACTAGAGATTCTTCTGTGGTCTTGATGGAACGGGAGGTGTTCTTCTGCTCTTTGCTGAAGATTCTTCTCTGAATACCTTCCCGCTGGACAATGCTGCCTTCCTGCCCTGTGAGGGGCGTCACTGGGGATGCATTCTGGCCTCCTTCCGACATGAGCCAGTCTCTTGACCAAGCTTCTCTTCCCATTTCCTCCACAACTTCTGGGTTGATCCCTTTCTCCATGGATCCAGATCAGCCCAAAATGGTGCTCAGTCACAGTGACCAAAGAGCAAGACAGAGGGACTCATCCAGACTGCTGCTTGTCCCACCCCTTTCCTCCAGGAAAACCCGCTGTTTACTGCTGAATTAGAGCAAACATCAGCCAGGTTTCCCCCGGATTGACCTTTGCTTTGATGTTGCACTAAGGAGCAGGTTTTTCTGGAGGGAAATTGACAGGGCAAAGGCAAACCCACTTGGACTTGTGTTTTCTGGGCACAGGAAAAGCAGAAGTCTGGATCAGTGCAAAAAAACACTGAGCTGTTTTATTTCCCCTTTGGAGGCATTTTATGCTGCAGGTGCTTTTTTTATTTCCATTTGGAGAATAGAATTTGAAATTTGGGGACTTCTATGGAAGACAATTTGGGACAGTTCCTTAGTATGATTATCCTACATGCTTGCTTACATCTGAATTGCACAATTCTAACTGAATTAAAGTTAATGTCATAATCTAAGACAGTGTTCCCCAACCTCCTCGGGGCAACGGCACACCTGTCCCATGAAAAAAATCTCGCGGCACACCACCACCACATGCACCCCGCCCGCCCCGGGGGGCGGGATGTCCGCGCGCCCCGGCGGGAGGGAGGGGAAGGACCCAGGCGGGCGAAAACCAAGCGGGAGATCGGCGACCGCAGCGGGCCAGGCGCCCGCCCCCCCTCCGCCTCCCGCGCCCAGCCCCCCGGCAGCACCTCCACCCGGCCCCGAGCGAGCCCGGCGGCACCGGCACCTCCCGCCCGTCCCCGACCGCGACCAGGGCGGCAGAGGCAGCAGGCGAAGCGCCCGGCAGCCCCAGCGAAGGTGGCGGTCGGCGAGCGAGAAGCGGAGCCGAGGCGACGCCAGCCCGGACCGACCCGGAAGCGGCCCAGGGCGGCACAGCAGCCGGTGTCTTCCCGCGGCACAGCAGCCGGTGTCTTGCGGCACACTACTGTGCCGGGGCACACCGGTTGAAAAACGCTGATCTAAGACATGAGATGGGTTGGAATTTTCTATTGAATCCACAAACGTGAAATTCCCTCAAATGCTGGTGGATTTTCATAAGGATTTTAAACAATAATTGCAAACTGATGTGGAAATGTGGAGAACTTGATATTGGAAAAATTCATAATTTCAGAATGTAAAAATAAAAACTGTGAGAAACGAAAACTGGCTGATTCAGCCATCCCTACCCAAAACCTTGGCATGTGCCAGGCAGACAGACATCTGAGGGTAAGGGTCTGAGGGGGTCTTCCTAGCGTGGCCTGAGGTGTGCAGTGAATTCCCTTCTCTTTTTCCCTCTAGGATATGAGAAGCACCTTGGAGAGGTAAGTGGATCTGGCGCATTTCCATTAGCATCACTCCATGAAGCCGGGATTCAAGAAACTCAAACATGGTCCTCCAGGGGCTGCAGGGGAGAGACTGTAGGACTCGCTCTCTGCAGCATCTCAGAGGTAAAAGCAGGGCCCCCTCTTTGGAACTTATAGCACCACAATTCTCCATAATGAATTTGTGCTATTTCCTTTGTGAGGTTTGGTTTTACTTTTGTAAATGTGTATAATTTGTTTTGTATTGGCCTGAATGACCTTTAGATGAATCATGTGATATGGTTGTGTACCTCTGGAAGATCTGTCTCAACTTCTGCAATCATCTGATTCTTGAGCTGAGGTTATCTAATATATCAAAGCAAGAGATCCCCAAACTCTAGAAGCAAATATTTTGAGTTTACTCAAGTGTCGCTAAGAGAAGGCTGTTTTACTGGCACACATAACAAGGCAAAGTTACTTTCTTAGGAGCAATGATTGCCTGAGTAGTTTTCTTCTAGACTGACCAGTTCAGTCTCTCTACAGCAAACACTCTTCCGGCCGCCCCACCCTGTCTCAAGCAAACTTCTGCCCCATAGAGCCCCTTGGGAGGGAGCAGCTTCTCAAGAGGGAGCAGGAATTGTCTGTTTTCTTGACCATATTCCGGCTGCAGTATTTAAATTTAAACAACTTTGGCCAAGCCTCCCCCTTAAAAAGCTCAACAACTCCTGGCAATGAAAATGGGTAGATCACAGTCGGTCTTTTTATACTGTGAGTAGATCACAGTCTCTTGGCAGTTGGACGTGCCTGCCTTAGTTGTTTCCTTCTAGACTGACCAGTTCCGTCCCTCCACAGGAAACACTCTTCCGCCCGCCCCACCCTGTCCCAAGCAAACACCTGCCCCATAGAGCCCCTTGGGAGGGGGCGATTTCTCACCAAGGAGCAGGAATTGGCTATTTTCTTGACCATATTCTGGCTGCAGTATTTAAATTCAAGGTCTCACTCAGGTTCAGAGTAGAGGTTTTAAGGAACATTTCACATTTCCCGACAGAAGTGAATCTCTTTTTCTTCCTCACACCTTCTCTGGGGACGTCTAGAGCAGTGTTTCTCAACCTTTTCTGGGCAAAGGCACACTTGTTTCATGAAAAAAATCTCGAGGCACACCACCATTAGAAAATGTTAAAAAATTTAACTCTGTGTCTATATTGACTATATATAAAGTAATTCTCTTGAATAGGAATCAAATAAACACAAAGATCACCGCCCTCTCCTCCCCCCCCCCCAAAAATATCTCATCTGAAGAGGCTTACCAGAGTGGATGCTGAGCTCTCCGCTTGATCCCGGCCGATGCAATCAGCTGTCTCGCACGACGGCAACAGCCGATGCGATGAGGCACTCCCGGGGGGGGGGGGTGATTCCCGACCAGCGGGAAAGGCAAGCGCTGGAGCGGCTCGCTCTCCCACGTCCACTCCTGGCCCCGAACATGGCGATCCTGGTCCTGCCGCCGGAGGCTGGCGAAGCACGTCAGAAGCAGCGACTTGACGTTGTTCCGAGTCCCGGCTGGGGGGGGGGCGGAAATGCGACCAGCTGGCTGAGAGCAGCTCCTAAGCTAAACTAAACCTTTAGGAAAATAAAGGAAATTAAGAAAGGCTGCTAGTTGACTGAAGGGAAAACTAATAAAGAACCAAAAGAGAAGAGACCAAAGAAAATCTAAGGAAAGAGAAAACCACAGCTGCGGATGAACCTAACAGCTGGGGAGCGGGGCGAAGAAAGGAGGATTTCCCGCCCACTCCCTGCTTAAACGGGGGCAGGACACGCCTCCAGACTGACCTGATTGGTCGGCCCGAGGATGATGCGGGCGGAAACCCCCGACGCATCGGGCTGATTCCCAGCCCAGCAGGCGGGTCGGTTGTGATGCCTGCAAAGCCACCTCCTGTTGACTACGGAGGTGGGGGCTTCTCTGCGGTGCCTCTTCTCGGCGGTGGCTTTCTGCGCTCCCTTTCCCCCACATTGTTTTGTAACTGGAGCTGCAGCTACGCGTTTGCGGCGTGGGTCCCTAACGGTTTTCCCGCGGCACACCAGGCAACATCTCGCGGCACAGTAGTGTGCCGCAGAACAGCGGTTGAGAAACGCTGATCTAGAGAAAGGAAATGTGTGCTGTGCTGTCATCACCCTCAGACAATTCCTGCCCCTTGAGACCAGATGATTCTGCTGCTTCTTTGAATGGACACCAGTGGGGAGACTCAGAGGCCTGGGGTTGCTGTTTTGGCCCTTGGGGATCCGGCTGAGGAATCTGTAGTGGGGAAGAAACTCCCCACTCAGTGCCTGCCTGTCCCTCTAGGCTTCCCACAGCCGGCTTTCAATTCCTTTCTTTTCCTTTTCCATAAATTGTGGATTTGAATGGGCAGACATTGTTTTTCTTTTCACCAGGTATGAGAAAAGAGAGAGTCCAGAGAAGCCACTTCCTTTCCCTCCAGAGCTCAGGAACGGGATCTTGGAATCCTGTGATCTAAATCACCTTGTGGAGGATGCAATGAAACAATGGAAAGGTAATGAAAATTGGCTCCCAGGATTTCACACTGGGAATTCTATTACTTCTTCAGAACTGAACGTGCCAGGCTCTTATTGCATGGAATGGAGTAACCCCAGGATACCTTCCTTCTTGGTGCTCCAGCCTTCATTTCCTGTCCCCCAGAATAATCCATGTATATTGTGACGCTGGAGCTTGTAAAGAAAGCCTGAACCAGAGCATAGAGCAAAGTCAGGATTTTTTCCTCCCATGTGCTTCTGTTTAGACATTCCATTCTTGGTAACATGGTGGTAGTGGTAGAGTCCTTTAAGTTCCTGGGCTCTAGAATTTCTCGAAACTTAAATTGGTCAGGCAACATCAATATTATTATTATTAAAAAGGTCCACCAGAGATTGTATTTCTTGCGACAACAAAGAAAATTTAATTTGCCCCAAGAATCGTTGATCCAATTTTACAGAGGCACCATTGAAACTGTTCTCTGTAATTCTATTACTGTCTGGTATGGCACAGCCTCTAAGCTGGATAAAAAGAGGCTCCAACGAGTTGTAAGAATTGCAGAGAGGGTAATTGGTGTTAGTTTGCCTCCAATACTTTTATTGGCCAAGTATCAGTCATACTTGGAATTTTGCTTCGACTACATTGCAATGTAAGAAAATGTACAAACACTATTCCCCTCACGCTACAACAGCACAACAAAGGAACCCCATACCACCAACTGAGCTCCCTTCCGCACACAACTACAAATTCAACAGTTTGATGGCACAAGGGGGGAAACTATTCCTGTGCCTAGGCGTTTTTGTGTATAGAGTCCTGTAACGACGTCTGGATGGAAGTAAATCAAACAGGTAATGACCAGGATGCGAAGGGTCTGCGACAATTCTCTCTGCTCTCATCCTGGCTCGAGCAGCATAAAGTGTCTCCTATTCTATTCTATTCTATTCTATTCTATTCTATTCTATTCTATTCGGAACCTCCTTTTCCTTTTGGTTACCAGTCTACACAATCTGGGGTTGTCGTTTTGGTGGTTCTCCTGCTCTGAATGGAGTCAAAGAGGCCCCCAGTTCCCCCTCTGCCTTCAGCTCAGGATTGTTTCTCAGCAGTGGAGCCAAGGCCTGAGCCGTCTCCTCCTCAGACGCCCCCTGCAGCTGCCATATCTAGGGCTTCAGCCTTCAAGATCTCCTGAGAGGAGATGGAGACATTGAGGATGGAAGCAAGAGCTCATGAGCCCCAAAAGGCACAATTATGCTTGTTAATCTGAAAGTTTTGCAGAAGGTTTGTGAGGAAGGGCTTCCTTTTGCCTGAGAGCTCTGCCAAGCCTTCCTCAGAAACCTTTGCTTCTTTCTTATGTTTCACAATTTTGGTTTTAATAATTTACCCCACTACTTTGCCTCCTTTTACAGGATTCCTATTGCTCTGCCTCCCCTCCAATCTAAGAATGTAGAGCCCAATTTCTGTATCAAAGTTCAGAGACCATCAGGATTCATCCTGATTTTTTTAATCCTGCTATTTGTAAGCTTGCTTTATGATTGCTGAGTTTTAAAGCTTTAGTTATTTTCATAGATGCTTCCTATGATTTTCTTGTTTTAAATTATTTTTTCTACAGTTGTACTACGGTTCTTGTATTTAATCCATTCTACGGTAGGAGTCAGTTTGGTAGACCCAGGTGGCGCTGTGGGTTAAAGCACAGAGTCTAGGGCTTGCTGATCAGAAGGTCGGTGGTTCGAAACCCTGCGCCGGGGTGATCTCCCGTTGCTCGGTCCCAGCTCCTGCCAACCTAGCAGTTCAAAAGCACGTCAAAGTGCAAGTAGATAAATAGGAACCGCTCTGGCGGGAAGGTAAACGGCATTTCTGTGCGCTGCTCTGGTTCGCCAGAAGCAGCTTTGTCATGCTGGCCACATGACCTGGAAGCTGTACGCCGGCTCTCGACCAATAAAGCGAGATGAGCGCCGCAACCCCAGAGTCGGACACGACTGGACCTAATGGTCAGGGGTCCTTTTACCTTTCCCTTTAGGAGTCCGACTCCCGAAATGGTTTGAGAACCAAGGCGTGGCTTCTGATTGACTGAAAAAGTTTCCTGCAGCCAATCAGAAGCTGCGGAAGCCGTGACAAACTTTTGGATTCCAAAAAACAATCACTTCTGGTTTTCTATAGTTCGGGAGCCAAAACCTTTGAGTTCAGAGGTGGTCGGCTTCTGAGGTTCCACTGTACTATTTAATAATTGTACAGTCAAACCTCAGAATTCAAACGTAATCCGCTCCGGAAGGACGTTCGACTTCCAAAATGGTCAATTTCCAAGGCGTGGCTCTTTCAACACTTACTTCCAGGTTTTTGACATTTTTGGAGCTGAAACATACAGTAAAGGAGACGATTGAAAACCGAGGTTTGACCGTACTTGAATTTAAGGATGCCACGTTATGAAGTGTTACTTTTGTATGGAGATTTATTCAAGGTGGAAGAGTGTTGCCCTTACACTTTATTTATTTTTTGCTTCCTCAGATGCTCTATTATACAGAAAACAGATTCAGAAAGGTAAATTTCCAGGGGAGGAACAATTTCACAGGAGGGATGGGGATTGATATTTCATGGGTGTTGAACCGTCTGTCCTGCAGACTTTGGGACCCCCATCAATGGCGTCACTCTGGGTAACAGTCCTCTAGTGGTGTTTGGGTTCCTTGTCTGTCCCATGAATGAACTGAGAGAGGGTTTGAAGGATTGGATTGGGAGCAGAGCTTGTCCCTGCGAAGAACTTGCACACCAGTTTGAGTTCCATTCCTGCCCATAGACTATGATCCTGGTTTCCCCCTCGATTTTATAGATTTTGCTTTATTTCATAAAATCTATATACTGCTTGTTTGTAGGAAAAAGCCTCAGAGCCTTACAATATCTTACAAAAGCCCTTAAGGAGAATCCTGCAGGTTCAGTCCAATGTCCCTCTTGTTGAGTTCTCCTGTATAGGGAACCTCCCTTGCATTTTGTTTTCCCTCCACACAATCTGGAGTGGTTCTTTTGGGGCTTCTCGATATTTGCTTGGATTTCCCCCTCATTAAGCGTATTATAAAGGGCACCCGCAAGCACCCAGTCCCTCCTCCACCTCCTGCCAGGCTGGTCTCCCAGCAGCAGAGCCAAGGCCTCAGCCGCCTCTTCGTCAGAGTTTCAACCTCACCAGCCATCTCTGGTGCTTCAGCCATCCCAATCTCCCCAGAGTTCCCACACTTCCTTTGAGATCAGCCCCACTCCATGAGGGAGAACTTCCCATTGCATGAGACTCTTGGAATTACATGGCAAAGCTCTGCCGATTCTTCCTCTGCAATCTGATTTGTCAGCATGCTTGGAAATTCCAATTTCAACAGCTTTCCCCCACCAGTTTACTTGGGGCAGATGTTAAACCAGTGATCAGCAAACTTATCGCGCACTGTGCCGGAGGGCAGGGGAAGGTGCGCCCATACGCTAGTTCTGGAGCACCGGAAATAGCTTGTACGCACCGTGTCGGAGGAGCACCGGAAATAGCTTGTACGCATGTGCACAGGCCTCCTCCGACCCGGATGTGCACCGGAAATAACGTGCATGCGCCCAAGCTATTTCCGGTGCTCCTCTGACCTGGAAGTGGGCAGTCGCGCAGCGCTGATAAGAGCGGGTGGAGGCAGAGGCGGCACCACGGACCGGATAAACAAGTCCCTCGGGCATTATCCAGCCCGCGGACCTTAGTTTGGAGACCCCTGTGTTAAAACTTCTTCCAGCCCTCCAGTACAGATTCCCATTTCATTTGTAGATTTTGAATGATTGTATTCCGCCATTTTCTAGTATGGTTTACCATTTCTGATTTCCCCATGGAATCATGGAATAGCAGAGTTTGAAAGGATCCCAAGGATCATCTAGTCCAACCCCCTGCAATGCAGGAATTACAGCTAAATACATTAGTTGTTTTAATTCCTTAGGCCTGGTGATATTAAATTCTCGAGAATAATCTTTTGGAGAATATTTAACATCACTACTTAGACCTACAGTTGTCGTCTTTGCAATTATTTGTTCTGTGATTTAATCTTTTGCTTGAAATAAGGAAACAACAGGTGCTATGTTATGGTGATGTTTTGTAAAAAGATTTTCTTTGAGCTATTGCAGTGCAGCCCATTAAGCCTCTCTTTTTCCTTCCTCAGATGTTCAGTCATTCAGAAATCTTCAGAGAGGTAAATTTCACATGGAGACCCCAATTCACAGGAGGGGTGGGAACTAGTGTTTCATGGGGGGGGATAAAGAGTCCCTTCTGTACAACTTGACTCTAGCCCTGCTGTTTATACCACAAAGGCAGAGAGGGTGGACTTGAAGGTGAAGAGGGGAGGAGATAAATTACCCAGAAGGATCAGACTGAACAGGGAAGTTTCATTTCTGCCTAGAGTTGGGTTTCTTTTCCATGCAACCTTTTTCAGGACTGGTTGCCACATGTCTTCTTTTTCTTGGATGGGTCCTCTATTTTCATGATTTTCTCCCCAGGTAGATTTTTTAAAAAATTAAATTTGGCAAAATGTCTCAGGTTGTTTTGTTCGGTTTTTTGGTTTACATGAACCCATGAATTTTTTTTCTAGTGCATTAGACTCAGATCTAAGGCACCCAGCTAAGCTAGCCTAGATCAGAGAATCGCAACACAGCAGCATCTTAAGCTAGCAAAATCCCTTCTCTTGTGGCTGAACTAAAAGGATGCTGGCTCAGCTACATGATCTTGGAGAAGGAGTCCAGGAGGGCAAGAGTTAACATCCCCCCTTCCCTTAAGGAGAGTCAGTATGTACATGTTTAACAGTTTAATAAATTGTTCTGTGGACACTTGCATTCACAAAGATGTGAACATGAACCCAAATACTTTCATGTGGAAAGCAAAAGAGCAATATGTATTATTATTATTCTTTTGTTGTTTAAAGTTAAGAACATTGCTACTAGCAATATATCACAGCTTTGAAAGCCTACATAGAGTAGGAGTATTTAAAATGAGTGTCATCATAGCGATCCATGGTTAAGAGTAGAAGTTGGCAAATGTGTCCTCTTTTTTGCTCTTGCAACCCTACACTTGCCTATCATGACTGCCTGTGCCCCTAACTGGTAACTTTTTGAGTTAATTCTCCCTTTCCCCCAGGGAACTAGTCTTATGCTATATATTAAATCCAAAGAGATTGTACAATCGCCCTGCCACCTGCCTCCTCTTCCCTGGCGGCAAGGCCTAAACTTCCAAGATGGTAGGGAGGAAGGCAAGGAGAGAACAAGTGGGTGAGAGAGATGGAGAGCAGGAATAAACAGGCTCCCCACTTAGCGTGATTTTCACTTGTGGGACCAGAACGTGACCCCCGCGAAAGTGAGGGGGCTTCTATATGTGGTTTTATGCTGTATTTTTATGCTGTGAACCACCCTCAGACCTATAGAGATGAAGGGCAGTATGCAAATGTGATTAAATTATTATTATTATTATTATTATTATTATTACTACTACTACTACTACTACAGGGGGGGGGTCCTCATCCCCCACCCCAACCCAGAGGTCCCCAAAGGCCAATACCCACAGAGATTGTCAGAGGGAAGCAGCTTCTCTCCTCTCCTGCCTCCTCCAGTTCTCCTCTCTTTCTCCTTCACTAACACAGAAGAAATGAGTAAAAGGTTTCCTGGGTGGTTTTTCCTCTTAGAAAATGCCTGGGTTGAGAGGAGGGCAGGCACAATACACATTGAATATAAGAAAGTGAAGGAAACTGATTTAAAAACGAATAAGGAAGATATTTATTCTTATGAAAGTCTGCAAGGAGTCTCACTCTTGCATGTGATGCAAAGAAATCCCATTGATCTGAAAGGGAATCTGGGGTTTTGGGTTGTTGTTTTAACAAGATGTCCGTTTCTGTCTCTTGGCTGACTCTTTCCCTCATCTTCTCCCCAACAGCAAATGTCACTCTGGATCCAGACACAGCCCATCCTGAACTCATCCTGTCAGAGGATCGGAAAAGCGTGAGAAGGGGAGACAAAGAGCAAGACCTGCCTGACAATCCTGAGAGATTCAACTACGGGCCTTGTGTGTTGGGATGTGAGGGATTCACAGCAGGCAGACATTTCTGGGAAGTCACTGTGGGAAGTGAGGGAGGGTGGGCTGTGGGGGTCACCAGGAAGTCTGTGAGGAGAAAGGGCAGCTTCTCCTTAAGCCCTGAGGGAGGGATCTGGGCTGTGGGGAAGTCTGGAGGCAAGTACTTGGCCTGCACCTCCCCTGATCCCTCTCCTCTGTCCCTGAATGAGGAGCCCAGGAGGATCCGGGTGACTCTGGACTGTGAAGGGGGACGTGTGTCTTTTTCTGACGCTGACTCAGGAGCCGAACTCTACACGTTCTCAGGAGCCTCGTTCTCCGGAGAGACCCTCCTCCCTTTCTTTCATCTGGGGGGAAATGAAACCCACCTCAGTATCTCCTGAGGAGACTAAATCTGCCTCTCAGGCCCAGCAGGAGTTTCTCTCCAGACCAGAGTGACCGATATAAAAAACATTTACCTGCCAAGAGCATATTGCACATTTTTTCAAGGGCCCTTTGAGAGGATTCATTCCAGTCAAAATCAGCAGAAATAACAAAAGAAAAATGGGTTTCTGTCGCTTTGCATTTTCCTTCCTTTTCCCATAATCCCCTCTGCCGCTTTCTTCTTAAAGAGACAGTCACACGTTTAACTGTCCCAATCCTATATAATAAAGAGCCTGTGTCCGTACGTACTACTTTCCGTGTGTCACAGGAATTCGCAACTGCGCATGTCCCAGACCGACGGACGCCGGGATTGGACGACGGGAGAGGGGGGCGTGTCCGAGAGGCAGCGGCGGCGCACGCGCGTCGTCAGTTGGGGCAGTGCCGCCGCTTCGCACGGAGCTCCCAAGGAATCAGAGGGGGGGAGGGAGAGAGAGCACCGAGCGCCTCCGCTGCCGCTGCTTCCTCCGCCGCCACGCCTAGCGAAGCCCGAGATTGGCGGTGGCCGAGAGGAGGAGGACTGGCGGCGACGGCTGGCCAAGCCGGCCCGCGGCTGCGGCGACGCTGTGAGCGAGGCTGAGAGTGCGGGCGGGGGAGGCGCGTCGGCAGTCCTCACACTGCCTCACGGAGCCCATGCCGAGTGCCGCCCTTCGGCGCCGGAAACTGCCGGCCAGGGAGGCCCGAGGAGGCGGGGAAGGAGCAGGAGGAGGAGGAGGCGGTGGCGCTGCGGCTCCGAGGGAGGAGCGGGGCATGGCCGCTCTCGCCCGGCCCGCTCTCCGTGGAGACGCTCCACGTCGCCAACGTCGCTTCCTTGGGCGCCGCTTGCGGGGCGGGCTCGGCCGACACGGGCGCCGCAGACCCTGCGGCCGGTCAGGGGGCCTTCAACCCCACGTCTGCCGCCACCGCTGAGCTCTCCGCTTCGCCCATGGCCGCCGCCGCCTCCTCCTCCACGGAGAGCGGGCCGGGCGAGAGCGGAGCGTCCCCTGTCGGCCTCCCTCCCCGAGGGAAGTGGCCGAGGGCGGGAAGCTGAGGGGAGATCCCTCTCCGCGGGGGGAGAGCAAGAAGGTGCCCCCGGGGCTCCAGGCCTCGCTCAGGACCCTGACTCTTTTTTTAATGCGTCTTCTTCGAGCGGGGGGGGCGGGAGGAAAAAGGGGCTTTTGACAGCTTTTCTATTTGGGTTTCGTCGGGCAAAGGGAAGCGGGCAGGGCAGAGGGAACTGGAGGCGGCAAGGTCCTTTGCAGCCAAGAAAGCGCTTCTTGCCTTGGCGGGAGAACCCGGTGGAGGCTGTCCCCGCGGGAGAACCCGGTGGAGGCTGTCCCCGCGGGAGAACCCGGTGGAGGCTGTCCCCGCGTAGCATCAGAGGGAGGAGACTGGAGAGAAGGGGCCCAACGTCTCTTTACGCAAATGTAAGGCGTCACTGCCTCCTTCCCCCCCAAAGAAGAAGAAGAGTGGCGGCCAGGCAAGAGTCAGGCAACCGCGAATAAATTATTGACTCTGTCGGGCGCAGGTGGGATGCGGGGGCCCCGCCCGCCTCGCGCTGCCGCCCGGTCGCCGGGGATGGGGGGGGAGGTGGGGGGAGGGAGAGAGAGAGGCGAGCTATGTGTGGGAAGTGGGGGGGAGGGGTGTGTGTGTGAGAGAGAGAGAGAGAGAGAGAGAGAGGCAAGCGCGCTGGGCCAGCCGCTCGCCCCCGCCGAAGCCTCCCAGTCCTCCGGCTCCGGCTAGCGCCCGTTTTCTAAACGGGCTTAATATACTAGTAAATAATATTTTCCTCAAATGGTCTCCCTTACCTTCAATCTTGTTTTCCTTTTGAGATGTTTGATTTGGCAGAGCACGAGACTCTTAACCCCAGGGTTGTGGGTCTGAGCCCCATGTTGGGCAAAGGTTTCCTGCACTGCAGAGGGAGGGACTAGATGACCCTCAACTCTGCAATTCTAGGAAACCTTCCTCTCCCCACAAGACCTTATGCAGAGGGGTCAGAGAGGATGGGAGTTGCAGTCCGGCAGCTTCCGGAAGGGGCCCCATGGGCTGTGCTGCCCTATACATTATGCAGGGCACCTTCCCTGTGTTCCTCAGCCTCACCCCAAATACACAATGCTCCCCCAAGGAGCGTCTTTTTGGCATCAGGTGCATCTGATTTCTCTCCTTGGATATGAACAGCTGGAACAACATATGCCTGTGGAATTGACCCCTCTCAAAGACCTGGCAGGACTCTCTCTGGCTCCACTATCGGGGCCACTGACTACTGACTGATGCAGCCTGCTCTCCTTTCCCTGCGTTTCCCACAGGGTGGTGGCACATGGCGGAATAAAGACACCTCCCCCCCCACCTGCCTGAGGGCCGCCTCCCCTTGCTCCATCCCCTATATGATGTGGGCCTCCTTTGTGTGTCATGTTTCCTGTGAGCCTCCTCTCACCCCGTGGAAGGACACCAAAGTGGCTCATTTGATCCAGCACCCAAGAGGGGCCACCCAGACCCCTCTTGTGGAAAACCTGCAAGCAGGACCAGAGAGCAAAACCAGCCTCCTCCCCCCCCCCCCCGGCATCCTCCAGCAACCAATTTTACAAGCATGGGCTCCAACTTGAATAATAATATTTTTGGCGAGAGGAGCAGATAAGCCCTGATCCCCTCCACCTTAGGCTTGGTTTTATCACTTTCCCTCCAGCACCTTCCCCTGTTCCTTGGCGGTGGCACGCACCCCTTGCCCCGGACACCCTGACCTGGGGGTCCTGCCCACTGCCCACCCCCACTGATGACAGCCAACACCACGCTGAGAGCAGCAGGAAAGGTGGGCAGCACCAGGCGAGCGAAGGGTTGTGGCTGCTGACCCCACACAAGAAATGCACACATGAGACACTGCCCTCACCTATGGGGATCCGGCCGTCAGCAGTTCTCAGAGGGAACCCCCTGCAGCACAGAGAAGAGCAAGAAAATAAGCTGCTTTTGAATGTTCTGGACCCGAGCGGGATGCTGGTGGCCTCTAGCTTGTTTGTCTCATCTTCTTTCTCTATGGGCCCCATGTGGGACCTAGAGACACTCTGGGGAAAGGTGCCCCTAGATGCCTGCACACAACTTTGCAGCCTCTTCCACACCATCCTCGGTGAAAAAAGCAACCCTCATTACAAATAGGAGGGGTCAAGGGCCTGGGCAGGCACCATGCGGGCACATTGGGAACCCTAGGTATAAGTTGACTTGAGTGGCCATTTTGCCTACAATGAACAACGCCCCCCACAAACACACAAATGTTCTTGGCTGTGTCCCTAACACATTTCTCTTGCATTGGCAGTCAGAATGCAGAAAAACAAAGGGAGCAATAAGCATGTTCAAGAATGCTGTTTGAAGGTGCACAACACTGTGTGACTTTAAATGACACAATGGATGAGGCATCAGGGCTTCGACTGAACCCTCTTTAAAGTAGGCCATGTGGGAATAGGCATACATAGAACTCAGCAAATGCCAATATTGCATGAGGTTGCAGAGCAGAGAGAGAGAGAGAAACCAATAAGGGTTATTTAATCTGTGCGCCCAAGTGGTCCTTATAATTTTAAGAACTAGTTCCTTAGCTTGTTCCTTTCCTCCTCCCTCCCCATTCCCCTTTCCTTTTATGTCACCTATTTTAGCTTGGTTTTCATTGATCTGTGAAACTGCATTCTTATTTCCTCATAAACAGATGCCTGTGTTCAAAGAAAGTGGTTTGAGAAGCACATTCACACTAAATCAAGCATTGCTGCAACCAAAACGTAGTGATGTGGGGTGGAGCAGAGAAACAAACTGCTATGACTGTCGGAAATGCAGCTTAAATTATGGCAAGGTGTTGTGAGCAGGTGCTAGCAACGTGGGTCCCTAGTGCTGGTGACATCGCTTATTCCCCCCTCACCCCACTTTTTATCCCCAAAACAGCTCTGTGAGGTTGACTGGTATCAGGAGCAGCAAGTGGTCCAGGGGACTCTGAATTCCTAAAGCTTGTTACAGGAATTTCCCCAAACCTCCCAGTTCCATAAGCACGACTCTCTCTCTCTCTCTCTCTCTCTCTCTCTCTCTCTCTCTCTCTCTCTCTCTCTCTCTCTCTCTCTCTCACACACACACACACACACACACACACACTCTTGAGTGATGATATTTCTTTCCCTCTAGTGTTTCTGTTATAAATTCATATAAAATCCACCGTGTATCAGATCCACACCATAGGGGGAGATTTGGTGTGCTCACAAGGCAGCCATAATCCCCCAAGTGTAGCAGCATGTCTGCCAGGGGGGCCAGACCCACCCACTCACAAAGGACCCACCAGCTGGGAGTGGATTCAACTTGGACTGGAACAAAGAAGGGTGAGGGACCCTCCTGCAGGGCAGGAAAGGGGCATCCTTTTGTCTTGAGGAAATGTGTGTCTGGGAGGGGTATGAGGAGGATGGGACAGGTATGGAAATACTCAGGTTACCTCCTCTGTCCTTCCCGTTTTCTGATGTATCCGTGATGTAGGGTGATATAGTTTTGGGGGTTAAAGGTAAAGGGACCCCTGACCATTAGGTCCAGTCATGTCTGACTCTGGGGTTGCGGCGCTCATCTCGCTTTACTAGCCTAGGGAGCCGGCGTACAGCTTCCTGGTCATGTGGCCAGCATGACACATCCGCTTCTGGCGAACCAGAGCAGCGCACGGAAACACCGTATCCCCAATAGCTTAGGGATTAGTAACCTAATAAAAGTTGGGGTCTCCCTCTGTTCTGGGTTTCCACCATGTTCCACCTGATGGCAGGTGGCAGTCCTGTGCGACAGTCTTCAATAAAGACCAAGCCTATTGGCTGCTGTTTTGCTTTGACTGGTGTCCTTGTTTTCTTGTCCAAGGGAGCCCTCAGATTTCTCCTTTAACAAGCTAAAAAGGGACTTGAACCCAACTCTCCCCAAGCTACATTTCTAGGCACCTGGTTGCCTCCCCCCTCTCTGCTGCCCAAAGTCAAGGAGGGCCGGCTGAAAAGTTATGCATTTACCTGCTTGCGCATATTGTTAGGACCCACCTTATTTTGGTGACAGTAAGTTGTTTTAAATTGCATTTAATTATTGTCTTTAGTGGTTGTAACCTGTACTGGAACCTTGGGGTAAAGGGCTGATTCATAGCAAGAGTAAGAATAAGTGGGGAGCTTTATCCTCCAAGGCATCGGAATTAGGCACTAATTTTTGAAAATGATAAGCAACTGGGAGCTGCTTCTCTTGCCCAGTGGAGCAAGCAGTTTGCCTTCTTTTCTCCGTTTTCTCTCTGCTCAAATCACAAAGGCCTCATTTTCTGGTGTTCTCATAAGTTGCACAGATGATTGAAGATTCTCCCCCAATTGGGGCATTTGCATGGCTTCCCCCATGTGTGGGTCCCTCTGGGACTCCGTAATGTATCTCTCTAGGAAAAGCTTTTCCCACAGTGGAAGCGCTTGTGTGCTTTCTGCTCAGAGTGGATCCTCCGATGCAACTGAACCTCTTTGCGCACTCGGGACACTTGCATGGTTTCTCTTCCAGGAGGCCTCTCTTGATGGCGCACCCAAATCTCTCCCTGGGGAAAGGGCTTCTCGCCCTCAGACCATTCACACAGTTCCTCTCCCATGTGCCTCCTCTGGTGTTCAGCCAGGGCGGATCCTCGCTGGAAGCTCTCCCCCCCCCCCCATGGGGCATTCCTAGGGATGTCCTTCGGCATTCAGCCTCCCCAGGACCCAAACTGTGCTGGCCGTTCCTCCCATGATTTGAGGAGAAGGGCTTTTCTGCTCCAAAGTGCACTGGGCTTTCACTAAAGGGAACTGGACTTCTGGGAGATGGCTGTGTTCGTTTCCTCCCTGGTGTCCTTTGGACTCATCATGCTTTTGACCTGGAATCTCAGCTAATAGGGATATTTCCCTAAGGAAACAACTTCCCCTTGGTGGGATTTCTCCCTCTTGATCTCTCTCCTTTTACTTGCAGGTGATGGTGAAACCAAAACCATTTTTTAAACATTATGTGTGTGGGAAACCCATAAGCAGGATCTGAGCACAAGAGACCCTCCCCTTCTAGTCTCCAGCAACCACGATTCAGGAACATTACTCTTTCAAACCACGGAGGCAGAGCATATAAGCATCCAAAGTCTTATCCTCCAGGAATTTTATCTACTCCTCTGTTAAAGCCCTCCAGGTTTTTCAGCCACTTCAAGGGACCACATTTTTTATTCGGAATGTAGGAAGACTTCACAATGTGTAGTGACTACTGACCAGTGCAGCCTGCTCTGCTTTTCCTGCATTTCCCATGGGGTGGTGAATAAAGACACCTTTTTCCCAACCTGCCTAGGGCCACCTCCCCTTGCTCAATCCCCTATATGACATTGGCGACATTTGTGTGTCATCATAGCTGTGAGCTTCCTCACACCCAATTGAAGGACACCAAAGTGGCCCATTTGGTCCAGCACCCAAGAGGGGCCACCCAGACGCTTATGGAAAACCTGCAAGCAGGACCAGAGAGCAAAATCAGCCTCCCCACCCACCCTGCAACTTCCAGCATCTGAGATTTAGAAGCCTTCTGCCTCTTGACTGTGGAGGCAGAGCGTAGCCATTGTGCTTAAGAACCATTAACAGCCTAGTGCTCCATGAATTTGTCCCCTTGTCTTGTCCCCAGCTAGGTGGGTGGGGCATGATAGGGTCTAAGGGTCACCGGCTTGAGCACCACATTGGGCAAAAGATTCCTGCATTGCAGAGATCTGGACTAGGTGACCCTTGTGGCAGCTTCCAACTCTGCAATTCCATGATTTTAAGTTGGTTGCCAACTCTGCCTCCACGAGTTCTAATGCTATGAGAATCTGCAATGTGGAGATAATGTGTCTCTGCCTCCCATCATGGGGACCAGAGCAGTGGGTGGGCAGATTGTCCCCTCCTGGGGCAGGAAGCCTTGACAGAGAACTTTCTTGAATTAACAACTGGTGTCTTGAGGCAGCCGGAAAACAAATCAGGAAGGAGCAGGCCTCTCAAACGCAACACAACATCTCTCAGCTCCAGCCTCCCGGAACTGTGGGAACAGAAAGTGAATCTTGGAGATGCCATGAACTGGCTTTGTATGTGTGTGTGTGATTGTCCTGGATTGGTGCTTTAGATGCAGGGTTATAGCTATTCATCAACCCCAGGGTGCACATTATTTTTCTAATCAGATTATCTATATCTTCTAGATCAGGCACGTCCAACAGGTAGATTGTGATCTACCGGTAGATCACTGGACGTCTGTGGTAGATCACTGGCTCCCCCCCCCAAAGAAGCTCAACAACTTTGCTTTCCCTAAAAAATGCTCAACATTTTAGCCCTTCACTCCCCCTTAAACAGGGCTTTCCACCCGCCTCAGCGCCTCAGAAAAAAGCTCAACAACTCTGACCCTCTGACCTGAACCCCTAAAAAACAGGGCTTTCCTCCTCCCTAAAAAAAGCTTAACAACTTTGACCTGAACCCCCCCAAAAGGTGGGTAGATCACTGTCAGTTTTTAACTCTGTGAGTAGATCGCAGTCTCTTCAGAGTTGGCTACCCCTGTTCTAGATTAATACCTATGGTGCCAACTGTTTCTCCTCCTTTTTAAACATATTTTTGTGATAACTGAAAATATTGGTCCAATTTCTATTTTTAATCAATTATTACTTTAAACTTCCTGCTGAATCAGTTTATTTATTGCAGCCTATTTTTGCTAGGCTTCTCTGTTCTCATCCGCCTATGTCTTGTGACATAGATAAGGTGTGGGTTATCCACTGCAAATCAGGATGTAAGCTACATTCTCCCTCTTTTTTGTGTGGAACATTAGCTGGACGTATTCCCTAAATGAATTATCTGATGTCTGATGAATGCCTTCTTCTGAATGAAGCTTTTCCCACACTCGGGGCATTCATAAGGTTTCTCCTCTGTGTGGGTATTTGGTGTTTGATCAGCGTATCTCGCCTCAGGGCATTCGTGAGGCTTCTCTCCCGTGTGGATCTTCTGGTGCCTTGACTCTGCTTTTAATAAGACGGCTGTTCCAGCCTGTTTGCTCGCACGCCACCTCTCTGCTGAGAAGCAGCCCCACAGCCCCCAATGGGTTAAACGGATAGAGCTGCGTTTTGCAGAGAGGCCCCGGGAGCAGCCAGCCAATGCTGTCCCTTCCTTTTCCTGCCAGGGATAAACTCAGCTGCAAAAGCCGTGGCTTCTTTCTGCAGAAGGTCAGAGAGGTGAGTGCAAAGCTATGTTTTGGGGCAGGAAGGGAGGCGAGAGGAATTGGCAAGGAAAACTCATTCAGGTGGTTTGGAAGCGGCGAGGGCCTTCTGACTTGTACGGAGTCAGACTGATGGTCCATCCAGCCCCGTATTGTCTGCACAGGCAGGCAGCAGCCCCCTGGGGTTTCAGGACAGCCCTGCTTGGGGATTGACGCTGGGACCTTGTGCATGCAGAGCAGGTTATCTGTCCACTGCAGTCCGTGTGTCTCTATACTGACACATACAGGAACCTCATCATCATCATCGTTATATATTTTGAAATCATTTTTATTTGATTTTACAGATATAAAATTATAACAATCCTAATGCATATCCATATATAGAGATTACTCTGAATCTCGAGATTCCCCCCCCACCCCCTCCATGGGCCCTATTGTCAATATTTACAACTGCATATTATTTCATAATCTATATTTTATATCAATCCATATTATCCATGGTATTTGTTACATTGCAAGTGAGATTAAAATCCTGCTCATGTTTTCATCTGCTTGCAGTGGTCTCCTAAATAAATAACAATTTTTCCCCGTTCTTTTTTAAAGTTTTTGTCCTCTTGGTTCCTGAGTTTTCCAGTCAGCTTTGCTTGCCATTCCTCTCTGGTAGGGACTTTGTCTTCTTTCCATCTCTGGGCTAGTAGCATCCGAGTGCATTATTATTATTATTATTATTATTATTTTATTTATACCCCACCCATCTGACTGGATTGCCCCAGCCACTCTAGGCAGCTTCCAACATATATAAAACATAGTAAAACTTTTTTTTAAAAAAAACTTCCCTGTACAGTTTCCATATACCAAGTCAGACCATTGGTTTCCCTAGCTCAGTATTGTCCACACTGACTGGCAGCAGCTCTCCAGAGTTTCAGACCTTTCTAGTCCTACCTGGAAATGCTGAGGGTTGAACCTGGGGGCCTTCTGCATGCAAATCATGTGTTCTGCTTCCGTCTTTTGTCTCTGTGAGGTTTGTCAATGCATTCAGGACAGGGTCGTTGCCAGTGGAGCTTCTTACCTCGCACCATATTGAGTGGCTGAACCGAACGAAACAGGCGACTGAAGACATGGTTTAGGAGCTGAGGTGAAGCTGTTGCATTCTGTGCGAGAAACGGAACAAGAGATGGACCGGAGTGAAATTCTAGCTTTGCCGAATCGGGGTGCAGGTCCGGGAGCGCGAGCAAAGAGACAGGGCAGAGCAGAACACAAATTGCATAAGGGGACTGGAAGAGTCCAGCGGGAGGTTGTGGAGCCGTTCCCAACAGCCAGGCATTCCCCAAACATGGGATGGGGCGGCCCACGCTTGCCAGAACTTGCCCCGCGGGAAGATCCCAAGCCTTGTCCGGTCACCGCGGAAAGAACGCACTGCAACAGTGGCAGCCCTGAAGGAGACAGCGCAAACAGCCTCCTGACAGGCCTCAGCAGAGCATCCGAAGAGGCCCACATGGGTTTGGATTCTGGGGGAGCCAAGGAGGAGCCCTGGGAAAGGGACACCGTCGCCTTGGAGATGCAGCGGCTGAACTTCCGTCAGTTCCACTACCAGGAGGTCGAGGGACCACGGGAAGTGTGCAGCCAGCTCTGGTACCTTTGCCACCGGTGGCTGAAGCCGGAGAGGCACACCAAGGAGCAGATCCTGGAGCTGCTGATCCTGGAGCAGTTCTTGGCTGTCCTGCCCTCGGAGATGCAGAGCTGGGTCAGGGAAGGCAGACCAGAGACCTGCGCCCAGGCGGTGGCCCTGGCAGAAGGTTTCCTGAGGAGGCAGCAAGCGGGTGAGAAACCCAAAGAGGTGAGGGCATTTCTTTCTTTTCTTTTCTCTTCTGAAATCATTTTTCTTTGATTTTACAAGTATAAAGATATAACAATCCAACTGTACACACCCACAGTTAAAGATTCATTTGAATCTCTGGATTCACCTTCCCCTGCATGGGTCCTATTGTTAATCTTTACTACTGCATATTTTTCAATAGTCCATATTTTATATTACTCCATTGTTTCCATAATACTTGCTACATTACAAGTGTTATTGCTAATGTTTTTATCTGCTTACATTGGTCTCCAAGGTAAAAAAATTTAAAATCCCATTCTTTATTAAAGTTTTGGTCTTCTTGATTCCTGAACTTTTCAGTCAGTTTTGCCATTTTGGAATAGTCCAGCAGTTTAATTTGCCATTCTTCTCAGGTAGGGACTTTATCTTATTTCCATCTCTGGGCTAGTAGCATCCGTGCGGCTGTTATCACATACATAAAAAGTCTTTTCTGCTCCCTTGGAATGTCTGGTGTTTTTTTACAAAAGTTAATTCGAACATTTTTTCATCTCATTATATATCATTTCCCAGAATGCTTTTATTACCTTACAAGGCCACCACATATGATAGAAGGTTCCTTATTTTCCTTTACATTCTTTACATTTCTTTACGTCTCCACCCCCACCGTTCAGCCCGGACACTGAGATCCAGCGCTGAGGGCCTTCTGGCGGTTCCCTCACTGCGAGAAGCAAAGCTACAGGGAACCAGGCAGAGGGCCTTCTCGGTAGTGGCGCCCGCCCTGTGGAACGCCCTCCCAGTAGAGGTTAAGGAGATGAACAACTATCTGACATGATAGAAGATACCTCAAGGCAGCCCTATTTAGGGAAGCTTTTAACCTGTGATATTTTAATGTATTTTATACCTGTTGGAGGCCGCCCAGAGTGGCTGGGGAGACCCGGCCAGATGGGCGGGGTACAAATAAAAGAATTATTATTATTATTACATTTCCAGCAAATATTTGTACCTGTCTTATACATTTTTGCTAACTTACTGGGAGTCAGATACGAGATCATTTCTTTCTAAGCCAACCCTGGCGGCAGTCAAACTCTGTGATAATACTGCATTGTCGCCTGCTGGATTCCCAAACAATGTGTTGTTCTTTGTGGGATTCTCAAAACAACGCATTGTTGTTTGCCGGCTTCCCGAGATGCATCTGATGGGTCACTGTGGGAAGAGAATGATGGACTAGATGCACCCTCCTTTTGAGTAGCCCATCAGAGGAGACAGAACAGCGCTAGAAGGACCAAAGGTCCGCCCTTCTTTCCGGCACTCCCTGCCGCTTTGCCCAGTACTTTTCCATCCTACCCACCCTGTTGCCTTTCTCCAGCTGCCTTGACAGGATTGTGTCCTCCTGGTTGTTTCAGGTAGTGCCTACGAATCCCGTGGCTCCTTCAGAGGCCAGAGAGAAGCTGCCGCATGTGGAAGTCAAAGAAGAGGGTGGCAGAGGTGGGTCCTCTTTGGGTAAGGCGGAAGCCCTTGGTTGCCTGGAGTGCAGGCTTCTTCCTGTCCCGGGTGCGTAAACCTCAGCTCTGATCTTCCCTGTTCAGTCCCTAGAACAGGAGGTGCCCATCTGATGTCTGTGGGCGCACAAACCTACAAACGCTTTCTCCAGAGGCTGCAGGGTCAGCTCCGACAACTGAACTGAGGCTTGAAAGAAATGTCCTATTCTTTGGCGATCACTCGTAGCTGAGTAAGATTGTTTTCCATGAACACGGTTTTAACAGTGAGTCCGTAAGTGACTGTGGAGGCCAATTGTGGATCCACACGTCCTTCCACAGTGGGGACATAGGTTTCCGGGCGGGAGTTGATCACGGTGAGGGTTTGCCAAGCGTGCCTTCCACTTAGCATGTTTCTCCCTTTCGTCCTGAGTTTGAGCATCTTCAACGCCCATGACACCTTTGGTAAAGGCTGTCCTAATTTTTTAAGAACAAAATAAAAAATAAAAAAATTCCTTCCAGTAGCACCTTAGAGGCCAACTGCTACTGGAAGGAATTTTTTTATTTTTTATTTTGTTTTGACTATGGCAGACCAACACGGCTACCTACCTGTAACTAATTTTTTAAGACAAAATAAAAAAATTCCTTCCAGTAGCACCTTAGAGACCAACTAAGTTTGTTCTTGGTACCAAGAACAAACTTAGTTGGTCTCTAAGGTGCTACTGGAAGGAATTTTTTAAATTTGTTTTGACTATGGCAGACTAACATGGCTAACTAATTTTTTAAGACTTGCCTTGAGATTTATCCTATTGCAGTCAGCGCTTGGAAGGAGCTAGGCCACATTCTGACCATACATTTTAAGCGCTATGATACCTCTTTAAACTTACCAAGAAGCAAGTTTATCTGCAACAATTATAATGTCAGCTACAACGTAAAACAACAATTCAAAGCAAGCTCATAGTATCAAGCTATACTAAACCAACATTAAACCACTCTACCAATTCACCGCAAACCGTTCATCTAGATTATTGTTGCTTTCCTCTCCTTTAGGTGACAGCTGGTTGAAACAGCAGGAGGGTAATCCACAGCGGGAAAGGCCAATTCAAGTAGACCCTCATTTGCAATGTCAGGATAACAAAACAGCTTTCCTGCCTTATTCAGAGACAAAGATGGGAAGCCACCCGGAAGACAGTGTGCATGATCCTGAGAGAACCCCTGGGGATTTTGCCAAGTCCACAAACCAGCAGATCCCTCCCAAAGGCAAGAAGCAAAGGACTTGCAGCGTCTGTGGGAAGAGCTTCAGCCGCAGCACTGGCCTGATCGCACATCAGAGAATCCACACCGGGGAGAAGCCGTACGAGTGTCCTGACTGCGGGAAATCCTTCACATTGAAGTCAAACCTGATAGCCCACGAAAGGACTCACAACGGGGAGAAGCCGTACGAGTGCCAGCAATGCGGGAAAAGCTTCAGCGTGAGCTCGCAGCTCATAAAGCACAAGAGAACTCACTCGGGGGAGAAGCCATACAAATGCGCAGAGTGCGGGCAGGCATTCCGCCAAAGCTCGCACCTTAAAAACCACCAGAGAATCCACACGGGAGACCGGCCGTTCAAGTGCTCGGACTGCGGGAAAAGCTTCAGCGTGAGCTCAGACCTGATCCGGCATGAGATATCGCACACGGGGGAGAAACCGTACCAGTGTCCGGACTGCGGCAAGCGCTTCTGCAACAGTTCGCAGATTATTACTCACCGGAGAGTCCACACGGGGGAAAAGCCGTACAAATGTCTGGAGTGCGGGAAAAGCTTCACCGTGAGCCAACAGCTCAGCAGGCACCAGCGAGTCCACACGGGAGAGAAGCCATACAAATGCCCCGAATGTGGGAAAACCTTTGGTGTCAGCACACTCCTTACGGGACACCTGAGAATCCACACGGGAGAAAAACCGTACGAATGTTCGGAATGTGGGAAAAGCTTCAGGCTGCGCTCAAACCTTATTGCACATCAGAAAACACACACCGCAAGGAAATCCTAATCACTTTTACTGTGTGTGTGCATGCTTGCTGAAGGAGGGATTAAATTTTGAATTCAGTTGTCTAATTTTTCACAATATAGTCGTACCTTGGTTACCGAACGCCTTGGAACCCGTACGAAAACTAGAAGTGAGCGTTCTGGTTTTCAAAAAAATTTCAGAAGCTGAATGTCCGGCGCGACTTGCACAGCTTCCGATTGGCTGCAGGAAGCTCCTGCAGCTAATCGGAAGCCGCACCTTGGTTTTCGAACGGTTCTGGAAGTTGAATGGACTCCCGGAACGCATTCTGTTTGGGAGCCAAGGCACTATTGTATTCACATACGGGATCTAGAGTTGCCATATTCTGAAGAGGAAAAAAAGAGGATGCATTTGCCAACTTCTACTTTTGACGAGAACCTGCTCGTCATGGGTGAAAAAATCAGTCTCACACCGGTCTGGATTAAAAGAGACTCTCTCTCTCTCTCTCTCAGGCTGCAGCAGCCTTTCTTTATTCCGCCAGCACACACAGACATAGGAAATTCCTTACATTCTTCTAACTCCTATGTAACTTCTACATTGACCAATGAGGCTGTGTGCATGCAGTGTTCACGCGCCGAACAGGCACAGGGCACGATTTGTCCTGGAGAGGTTGGTATCTGGCTTGTATCACGTACCTACAAGCAGCAAGTTTCCCCACATACTTTTAACTCTGGATCTCTGTGATAACTCTCATCATGAAAAAGAGGATGTGTCCTGGAAAAAGAGGACATATGGCAAACTCTACCGGCAGCCTGGTCAGATCTGTAAAATGGGGTAGCCAATATGGGCCCCTCCAGAGGCTGGGTTTCATCTTCCATCATGCCTTGGCTAGCACGGCTCAAAGGAAAAAAAAGGATAGGAGTTCTAACTTAACAACCTCTGGAGGGGAACACATCACTCCCTGCCCTAGAGCAGCGTTCTTCAATCTTAGGTCCTCAAATGTTGTTGGACTACAACTCCCATCATGTCCTTCGGCGAAACTGGCTGGGGATGATGGGAATTGTAGTCCAACAACATCATTCTCACAGTTTTTTTAAAAATTACCGGGCAGGAATTTAATCTCAAGACGACCTCCTGCGTTAGGAGAATCCCCTCAATTTATTTCAGTGTTTCCCAACCGGTGTGCCGCGGCACACTAGTGTGCCGCGAGACACCGGCTGCTGTGCCGGGCTCCGGCTGCCACCCGGCCAAAATGGCCGCCACCCTAAAAGGAGGAGCGCTCTGCGAGCGCTCCAACCGCCAACCACCTGAGAAGCCTCCTGCGAATCCCGCCGCCGCCGCCTTTCCAAGCCTGGGCGCTTGCCTGGAGGCTCGCACACCAGCCTCGGCAAGGACCCAGGAGTCCCGGCTCCAGCTCCGCCCTTTGTTTCGTCCCCCGCGCTCCGCCCGAGGGAAAGCGTGCGAGAGGAGCCTCTGCCTTCCTCCTCCTCCTCCTGCAAGTCGCCGAGTTTCTCGGGAGCTTCTTCGGGAGACGCTCAGCCCCGATGGCTTGCGGGCAGGGAGAGGCGGCGAGAGGCGAGCGCAATCCTGACATGGTTTGGATACTTTTCAGAGCCAGCCCTTAATCCTCCCCGTTAAAATAAAACTAGGAAAGGGTGAAAGTTGGTCTGGATCTCGAAATAGCCGGTAGATGGAGAGGAGGGTCGGGTGGGGGACGTGGGACGGACAGACGGATCGACGGCAGGGAGAGAGGCAGGAGGATTTGGGTTTGAATGAAGTTTACTGGCGGGCGCATTCCTCGGTCACTTTGCGGCGCAGCTATTTCCAGAGGCGAGCAGGGTTCCGAGTGCCTGCGGAGCGGAGCCTGCGCGCTGCGCGCACGCGAGCTCCCTCGCGGTGTAGCAGGGGCTAGGCGCGTGCAGGAGAGGACGCCGCGCTACAGCTGATCCCAGAGGTAACTCTGGGTCAGGAGACCCGGCGCAGCCGGGTCGGGGAGGAGCGGTGTGCCGCGAGATTTTTTTAATGAAACAAGTGTGCCGTTGCCTAGATTAGGTTGGGAAACACTGATTTATTTGTTTTTAAAATGTCTTCACCGAAAGTGGTTTGTTATAGGAGCAAAGGGGGAAGGCATAAGGTGACCCCATTGCTTACAAATGGTTTGTCAAAGCCGCATGGCCATCTTCTGAAAGAAACCATTAAGAGAATTACTGGCCGTTGAAATGATTGCACCAACCTGCTTTGTGAATATTTGTGTGCATCGATCCACCGAGCCTTGAAAACCTAGCAGCCACCTGCAATAATTTACCCGGTGACCGTGTCTCTATAGGAGAAATGGGATGGGCTTTGGGACACCTGCCTTGCGTGCAGAAGGTTCCCAGCTCAATCCAGGGAGGGCTGGGAGAGTTTCCCTGCCTGAAACCCTGGAGAGCTATTGCCTGTTTCCTGAAACAGGGCTGAACTAGATGGACCAAGGGTCTGACTAAAGGTCAGGCAGCTTCCTATGTTCTTGGCTGCATAGCTCAGTCGGTTAGAGTGTGGTGCTGATAACGCCAAGGTTGCAGGTTCGATCCCCATATGGGACTCTAAGGCCTCGTTTACCCATACAGTTAAAGCAGCATCCTACCCCTATGAAAAAAAATCATGGCTTCCCCCCCCCCAAAGCATCCTGGGAGCTGTAGTTTGTTCAGGGTGCTGAGCTACAACTCCCAGGGTTCCCAGAGAAGAGGGATGGATTCTTAAACCACTCTGGGTATTGCAGCTCTCTGAGGGGAATTGGGGCACCCTAAAAGGGCTCTTTAAAGTGGCATTATGGGCCCCACCTGCACTATACACTTAAACGACAGCCCTTTTCATAGAATTGTAGAGTTGGAAGGGATCCTGAGGGTCATCTAGTCCAACCCTCTGCAATGCAGGAATCTTTTGCCAAACATGGGGCTCGAACCCGTGACCCTGAGATTAAGGAGTCTCATCCTCTACCGACTTGGGAAAAGCTCTTGTCTACAACCTCAGAGAGCTGCTGCCAGTCAGTGTTGACAGTATTGAACTAGGTGGGCTCATGGGCGTACCCAGGGGGGGCAAGGGGGGCAGCTGCCCCCCTAGAAGCCAGCTGTCCCCCCCTAGAAGCAAAAATGATCAGCGTCCGTTCAAAGCAAACCTGAACGACCATGGCTTGCCCCCCCCCCCTAGTTTTGATCCTGGGTACGCCCCTGGCGTGGGCTAGTGGTCTGACTCGGTAGATGTTTCAGTTAATTGGCAAGAATGGCTAATATATGTAGATCTATTAGGTCAGGTGTGTGGGGGACCCTTTGCCGTTCCAGATGCTGCTGAGCCAGCTCCCACCAGTGTGTGTCTTTTTAAATTATTATTATTCGCTTGGTTCATTGCTCTGACTGCCCTGTCGATGCTGTGAACTTCACAGAATTCTGTGAAACATTATAAAAAACATGGTAGATAAGTGAAATAAAAAGTTTCTTTAAAAAAGAAGAAGAAGCCTATCTCTCCGTTTCTTTGCTCAGCTGCCGAGATCAAGTGGATGAGGAAGATCATGCATTTTTGCTTTGTTTTTTAAAATTATTTGGATAGCCTTTGTCCAATCCTCTTACAAGTTACCCAAGTTGGCGACCTTCTGTTGCTGTCTCATGTGGGAGGGAGTTCCGCAGTTTTAACTGTGCTGCATTCTTTCGTCTCCACCGAATGTTCCAACATTCAGCTCCATTGCATTTCTCCGGATTCTGGAATTATGAGAGGGAGGGGAAATTCACTTTGCACCGCATTCTTAACGTTTATATGCCTCTCTTGTGACCCTCTCCGACCCTTGCTCACCTGTTCTCTAAACTTACAAAAGACCCAAATGTCGTAAGATTTCCTCTCTCTCAAATTCAAATTCTCTCTATAGGGGATTTCCTTCCTTCCTTCCTTCCTTCCTTCCTTCCTTCCTTCCTTCCTTCCTTCCTTCCTTCCTTCCAATTTATAGGACTATTTCTAAATTAGCAACTCATTAAACATATATATAGCCATAGCGTGTTCCTTTAAAAATAATATATATATATATTTTAATAAAGGAGGTGGAAAAAGTAGCGACTAGAAAAAATTAACATGTTACGTTGTTGAAATCTAGAAAATAAAATTAAAAATGCTAATAAAAATGGGAAGGCAGGAGGTGTTTTTTCCTTTAAAAAAAGAATAATGATGATATTGTTGGAAAGGAGATTTGTATATGTAGTTAAAAAGGATATTATTGATGAGGGTACCTGGGTCAAGGCTAAGGCAGCGGTGGCCCCATTACAATTCTTCAAAAAAATAAAAAATATTTTTTTAAAATAACAACAACAACAACAATAAAATCTTAGTCTTGGGATCCCTGTGGCACTCCCAATCCGCCTCACCATAAGGCCCCCCTTGTCTTTTCCAATGCAATAACTGCAGCCTGTAGAGTTTATTTATGGCATTTTCAATTTCACATGCAATAACTGAAAGAACAGAACAGAAAACACAAGAGAGACATAAAGTCCCCTTCTCATATGATGATTTCCCCTCTGCATCTCCTTCTCCATTATTATAAATCCTTCGCCAATCCATACTTCCAAATTTTTACAACAGGCTTTCTATCAAGCCTGCTGATGAATGTGATAATTTGCAATCATTTCTCAAATACATTATAACCTTCCCCTGTTCTTTATGAAAATGTGCTTCTTCCTGGTTTCCAATTCTTCCTGTAGGGTTGTTGTGTGTGTTTTTGCCATTTCAGCGTAAGTTCGTCAATTTTATAGCTGCAACCTGTGCAGAAAGGGAAGAGGGATTATTTTGGGGGTTAAATCTGGAGAGAAGCTCTTCTCCTAGAGAGGATGCGGAGCGCACCCAAGGGAGGAAGTTGGAAGCGTGTGCCAGTGCGCTCCTGCCCAGCTTTCCCCACCCCGGCAGTGCAAAAGGTAGAAGCGGGTGGGAGCTCCTTCCTGCACCGCCTCCTCGTGGGTCGGCTCTCCTGGGTTGCTCCTCTCAATGTGAACGCAGCTGCTGTTTGCCTGCTTTGATGTCTCTTCGGGCGCCACGGGGTCCAGGCGGGTGAGTTTTGGCTCCGCGCCTTTGCGCATCTCTTAGCCGCGCGTTCTTTTGTTGCTGCAGACGGATAGAGAGGGGACCACATCCTCTTTCCGTCTGGTTTCGCAGACCTGGGAGAGAGCTGGGGGCTGGGTGTGTTTGGAGACTGAATCGAGGAGCGCCTGAGTGCAGAAGGTCAGGAACATAGAAAGCCCCTCCTGGAAAGGCAGAATCAGACCCTTGGTCCATTTAGCTCAGCGTTGACTAGAGACCGACTGACAGTGGCAAAGTCTCCAGGGTTTGGGACAGGAGGCATTCCCAGAGAAGAGGAGGAGGAGGAGGAGTTTGGATTTGATATCCCGCTTTATCACTACCCGAAGGAGTCTCAAAGCGGCTCACATTCTCCTTTCCCTTCCTCCCCCACAACAAACACTCTGTGAGGTGAGTGGGGCTGAGAGACTTCAGAGAAGTCTCTCAGCCCCACTCAGCAGCTGCATGTGGAGGAGCGGAGGAGCGGAGACGCAAACCCGGTTCACCAGATTACGAGTCTACCGCCCCTAACTACTACACCACACTGGCTCTCTTGGTGTGGTTGAACCTGAAACTTTCTGCATGCAAGGCAAATGCTCTACCACTGAGTCATGTATGGGACGGGTGGCGCTGTGGTCTAAAACCACTGAGCTTCTTGGGCTTGTGGATCAGAAGGTCGGCGGTTTGATTCCATACTACGGGATGAGCTCCAGTTGTTCTGTCCCAGCTCCTGTCAACCTAGCAGTTTGAAAGCACGTCTGTGCAAGTAGATAAATAGGTACCGCTGTGGCAGGAAGGTAAATGGTGTTTCAATGCGCTCTGGTTTCCGTCACAGTGTCCTGTTGCGCCAGAAGCGGTTTAGTCCTGCTGGCCACATAACCCAGAAAGCTGTCTGTGGACAAACGCCCTCAGCCTGAAAGCGAGATGAGCACCGCAACCCCATAGTCACATTTGACTGGACTTAACCATTCAGGGGTCCTTTACCTTTTACTTACCACTGAGTTATGTCCCCCTCCCAAGGAGGGGAAAAAAGGGGGGTGGTGTTTGGGTGGATGAGAGGCTTGGGGATGCAAAGAGAGGAAAAGTGGTCCCATGTCACGATTATGATTGAAACAAAATAAAAAAAAATCCTTCCAGTAGCACCTTAAAGGTAAAGGGACCCCTGACCATTTGGCCCAGTCGTGACCGACTCTGGGGTTGCGGCGCTCATCTCGCCTTATTGGCCAAGGGAGCCGGCGTACAGCTTCCGGGTCATGTGGCCAGCATGACAAAGCCGCTTCTGGTGAACCAGAGCAGCGCACGGAAACGCCGTTTACCTTCCCGCTGCAGCGATACCTATTTATCTACTTGCACTTTGACGTGCTTTCAAACTGCTAGGTGGGCAGGAGCAGGTACCTGAAGAAGTGTGCATGCACATGAAAGCATGAAAGAAAAAACTTAGTTGGTCTCTAAGGTGTTACTGGAAGGAATTTTTTTATTTTGTTTCGACTACGGCAGACCAACACAGCTACCTACCTGTAACTGGAACGATTATGATTACCGGTATCATTGAATCACCTTTTGCATCTGGCTCTGTAGAAGGCAGTTTCCTGCGTTCATATGAATTGACAAAGATTCATAGAACTGGGGAGTTGGAAGGGACCTGAGGGTCATCTAGTCCAACCCCCTGCAATGCAGGAATCTCAACTAAAGCATTCATGACAGATGGCCATCCAAGCTCTGCTTAAAAATCTCCAAGGAAGGCGAGTCCACCACCTCCCAAGGGAGTCCATTCCACTGTCGGACAGCTCTTGCTGTCTGAAAGTTCTTCCTGTTGTTGAGTCAGAATCTCCTTTCTTGTAACTTGAATCAACTGGTTTTCCTCCTGCCCTCTGGAGCAGGAGAAAAAAAGCCTGCTCTATCTTCCATATTCAAGCCCCAAAGGGGAAAACATTGGATGTTTTTACCAAGAGAGATGCTGAAAGGAAAAACAAGAACAAACATTTCCATATGTTCTGTTAAATTCTGCCTTTCTGTCTCTTCTTTTCCCTCAGGGACACCGGCTGCCTTCTTGCAAGTTCCAGTTAATTTTTTCTTACTGTTTTGGGGGCCAGAACATCTCTGTTCTCTGTGATATGATGTGTTTCTGTTTTGTTCTAGAGCAGATGGAATCATTCCCCTGTGAAAATACAGGAGCTGAAAATTGCGAGGTAAATAGTAGCCACACGGAGGTGAGGCCATTGTTTCCCGGAGAGTCAAAATGGCGGTCAGTCGGGAGGTCAAAGGAATCCTTGGCCTCCACTTCCAGGCTGAGTTAGAGCAGGGAATGCAGACCAGGGTAAAAATGGAGGAACAAGACCCAAGTGGATTTGAACTCAGGGTAGAGTCCGTGAGGGGGGAAAAACCCTCTTGTGATCTTGAGGCCAGCAACTACCTGGATTTTCCAAAGTGGGAGACGCCGGAGCCATTTAAAGAAGAACCAGGCGACAAGAGGACTCTGCCATGTTCAGGGTCTCAGGAGCTCCTCAAGGCAGTGAGATGTGAGTTGGACACCAGAAATGGGGAAGACTGTTGGAAGGCGAGAGATGAGACCCAAGGAAGTGAGTCTGCTACCCTGGACATGCAGTGGAAACTCTTCAGGGAATTCCACTACCAGGACGTTGACGGGCCCCGTGAGGCCTGCAGCCGCCTGTGGCATCTTTGCCATCACTGGCTGAAGCCGGAGAGATCCTCCAAAGAGCAGATCCTGGAGCTGCTGATCCTGGAGCAGTTCCTGGCCATTCTGCCCCCGGAGATGCAGAGCTGGGTCAAAGATGGCTGCCCAGAGACCTGCGCCCAGGCGGTGGCTTTGGCCGAAGACTTCCTGGTGAGGCAAAGAGAGGCCGAGAAACCAAAACAGCAGGTGAGGGCGCTTTGTCAGGATGTCCCAAATGTTGCAGGCCCTGGGGGCTGGGGCTCATTGGAACTGACAGGGTGGAAAGCAGGGAGGCCACCAGTAGGAGGAGCCAGAGCCAAAGTAGTCCACTTTCAGAGCACCCATTTAAACAGCATTACTTCCCCCAAAGAATTCTGGGAGCCGTAGTTTGTTGGGAGTGGTTAACCGTTAAGATATCCAATTCCCTTCACAAAGCTACAATTTCCAGAGTTTCCTGGGAAGAGGGATGTGTGAATCACTCTGGGAATTGTAGCGCCGGAAAGGAAACAGCCTTGGCCCAGTATACCTGAAGGAGCATCTCCATCCCCATCGTTCAGCCGGGACACTGAGGTCCAGCTCCAAGGACCTTCTGGCGGTTCCCTTGCTGCGAGAAGTGAGGTTACAGAGAACCAGGCAGAGGGTCTTCTCAGTAGTGGTGCCTGCCCTGTGGAACACCCTCCCAGCAGATGTCAAGGAAATAAACAACTGTCCAGCTTTTAGAAGACATCTGAAGGTAGCCCTGTTTAGGGAAGTTTTTAATGTTTGATGTTTTATCATGGTTTTAATATTCTGTTCCCCAGCCCAGAGTGGCTAGGGAAACCCAACCAGATGGGTGGGGTATAATTATTATTATTATTATTATTATTATTATTATTATTATTATTATTAAATGGGAGAGGTCCCCCACTCCTCCGTTAGCCGATGCTTGTTTTTATTATTATTATTATTATTATTATTATTAATAATAATAATAACTAGCTGACCCAGCCACGCCTTGCTGTGGCTGATTTGGTGAAATGGAATATCGCCTCCAGAAATGGAGGACGGGACGTTTCCGGCCGGCGTGGCTGTGCCGCGGCTTCCCTCTGTAGCTACTGGAGGTGGCGTCTCCAGCCCACCAAGGGCAAACTCGGTCTTTGTGCCCGGCCTACCTTTCCAGCCGGTCCGTACGGGCCTGGAAATGTCAGACGCGGCCTGGCTCTGCAGCCGTTGGAGAGACAGTGCCGCAAACCATGAAAATGGCGATTCCAGCCGGCGTGCCTATATAGCCGTCGACGGAGCCAGCAGTAGCGTTTGCGCCTGGTCTATCTGTCGATTGGATGGTGGCAGTGACGTCAGCAGAGGAGGAGGAGGGGTTGGAAACGGGTGTGTTTTGCTGTGCTGTTTAACGTCCACTGGAGGGCGCTATTTTTTTTGCACAAAATCACATTTTTACCTGGGAAAGGTGTGGTATTTGTGCAATATACGTACATATGATCACTCTCATATGGGCATGGAACGTTGTGTCCAAATTTGAAGGGAATCGATCAAAGGGTTACGGAGAAAAGCGATTATTAACAAACATCCAACTTGAACGATTTTATATTCCGTTATATAGATAGTAATAATGACTTTTACATCAGCCAACATGCAGTAGTAGTGCTGAACCGACCCTTTTGCTTTATTGTGCGTTATGCTTCTTTGCCATTTCAGGGGCTGCCGCTGTCGGGAGGCACAGCTTTGAATTGCACTCCGGCAACAGGGATGGCATCAGAGGCTGGACAGATGCCGGTGGGCTCAGAGGCTAAAGGGGAGGCGGAGGACCAGGCCTGCGCCAGCATGCTAAGTGAGGTTTTTCTTGTGCCAATAAGCCTTGAACAAAAGAGTCTATAGTCTGGCTGTCAGGGACTGGACCACAGCTGTCAACCCTCCCTTTTTTGCGGGAAACTCCCTTATTCCAATGCCGTTTCCTGCTGCTATCCCGGATTGTTGATATCCCTTAAATTTCCCAGATTTCAAAGGAAGCAGCTCCTCTCCCTCCCTGCCGGCCAGGGAGGCTCTTCAGCTGCGTTGCTCGGCTGCCAATAAGGAGTCTGAGACTGACTGGGGGCGGAGCTTGAATGCCTTGTGCAGCCAGACCCTCACGCCCAACCAGACAGACAGCCTGCCTGCTGTCAATGCGCTCGCTCTTTCGCTCACCCGTTCATGCGAAGCCTCTGGAGCGCAGGGTGGCGAGGCTACTTGGTGCCATTGCACCGCCCTCGTGGCATCCCTTATTTTCAAATCAAAAAGTTTGAAAAAATCCCTTCTTTTCAAATCCGAAAGTTGACAGCTATGGACTGGACATTGGGGGAGGAATGGTGGAGATCGTCCCCTCCCCTGTCTCCCGCACTTCCCAGAGAAGAGGGAGACAGTATAGATTTAGAACAGTGGTTTGCAGAAGGTTATTACAATACTCCTTCCAATGTTTTTATCTGTTTACAATTTATCTGTAAATATTCAATAAACCATTTCCATTATTTTATAAAAAGTTTGTTATCTTGATTTCTTATTCTTCTGGTAAATTTCTCCATTTCTTCATATTCCCTAAGTTTTTGTATCCATTCTTCCTTTACTGCAACTTCTGCTTCTTTCCATTTTTGGGCAAGTAACATTCTTGCCGCTGTATTCGCAAACATGAATACCGGTAAGTTTCTATACAGTTTGGGTAGCTCTGTCCCTATAATTCCCAAGAGAAAAGCTTCTGGGTTTTACGAATGTTATTTTAAACATCCTTTTCATTTCATTATATATCATTTTCCAGTATGCCTTAAACTTACTACAAGACCACCACATATGATAAAAAGAACCTTCTTTCTCTTTACATTTCCAACACTTATTTGATTTAAATTTATACATTTTTGCCAGTTTACTCGGTGTTAGATACTATCAATATATCATTTTGAAACCGTAACATGCTGTACATTTTATATCCATATTCCACAATCGTTCCCATGCTTCTATGTCTATATTATAGACATGCAAGAGAGGGTCTTCTTGCTTCAATTTTAGAAAAATTGGAAATGAAAGGCCCAAGGGTTAGAGATAATTTGTCCCCTATGCAACGCCATGGCCTTAAAAATCTGTCGCAGGATCGTGACATTGTTATTAAACCTGCTGACAAAGGAGGGGGGATTGTGATACAGAATACACAGCAATACCTTATGGAGGCTAAAAGATTGTTGGCAGATGAAAGGTTCTACCGTATTACTCCCAGGGATCCAACTGATGCTGTTTCTAATTTACTTAGGACGGTGTTACAACAAGCTTATAGTATGGGCTACATCAATAAGCAATTGTTTGAATATCTTTTGCCCCCCCATCCTCGTATTCCTGTTTTTTATTGTCTCCCCAAAATACATAAGAACATTACATCTCCTCCGGGCAGGCCTATAGTTTCAGGGATAGGGTCCATTTTGGAGCCCACTGCTAAATACCTTGATTTTTTTCTTCAGCCCTTTGCTAAGGATTCGCCTGCTTATTTGCAGGATACTTCCCATTTCATTCGACTCATAGAGCATTTTCCAGTTACTGACTCTACAGTTCTTGCCTCTTTGGACGTTGCCTCATTGTACACTAATATACCATTAGATGAGGCACGTACCATCATCAGCGGGTTGCTTCGATCCCGTACAGATCCCTCACCCCCTACTGATTTTCTTTTAGATTTGTTGGACATTGTATTTGAGAAAAATTATTTTCGTTTTTTGGACGTTTTTTATTTTCAGACTCAAGGAGTAGCGATGGGCTCTCCTATAGCCCCATCTGTAGCTAACATTTTTATGAGTTCGTTTGAAAAATCATTTATACTGAGTAATAATCCTTTTGCCAATTCTTTATTATTTTATTCTCGTTATATTGATGATTTGTTTTTTGTATTTAGCAACGAACAAGATTTTTTAGGTTTTTCTAGTTGGTTAAACTCTTTACATTCATCCTTAGCCTTTTCGGGTCACCACAGTACGTCATCTTGCGTTTTTTTAGATGTGGAAGTTTTCAAATGTAATGGGCAGTTGGCTGTTAGACCCTACCGAAAACCCACAGACTGTAATTCGCTTCTTCATTACTCCTCCTTTCATCCCAAGAGACTGAGAAATAATTTACCTTTTGGCCTTTTCCTACGACTTAAGAGAAATTCCTCGTGTCATGAGGATTTTTGCAGCAATGCTAATCGGTTATCCGTCTCTCTGCTTGCCAGAGGTTATCCGCAGGAGGTAATCAACCAGGCCAGGAGTAAATCGTTGGGCAGAGAGCGTTCGACGTTATTTAGCCGGTCTAATGTCTCTAGCCCCTTGAACCGTGTCACGGGCTCTCTGGAATACTCCCCATTTTCTGATAAGGTGATTAGATTGATCAAGAAGCATTGGCATGTTCTGTGGGATGTTCCAGGTTGCTCTGAATTTCCACTGATAGGTCTAAGACGGACCAGCAGCCTTAAAGATTTATTGGTGCACACAGACATTCATAACGTCAAAAGTGATATATATACTGGACCCAGGGGGCATTTTAAATGTGGGAGGTGTTCCGCTTGCCCGTTAGCATTACAAGCTAAAGTAATTTACAATGAAAAGACCAATTTCAGGTTCACAATTAATCATTTCAGCACGTGCCAAACAAAGGATGTGGTTTATCTTATCAGGTGTCCGTGCAATCTGTTGTATATTGGTTCTACCACACGATCAGTTGGCACACGTATAGGCGAACACCGTTCTCGCATTCGCAATGCAGTCATGGAGGCTCCCTTAGTGGAACATTTCTTAACCCATAATCATTCTGACACGGAGTTGCTTTTTACAGTTCTATGGATTAATAGAAGAATCCCAAACTTCAGATGTGACTTTGTTAAGAGGCTTAGGCAGAAGGAAGCTCAATTTATTTTTATGTTTAAGACACTGCACCCTACAGGGTTAAATTCAGAATTGGATCTCGGTTGTTTTGTTTGACCCAGCTGCAAGAGTTATGTCAGTTTAACTGTGATTGGTCCTGATTATTAACTATTTCACCTGATACCCCTGGTGGCCTTATAAGCTGTTACATTTTTAGTTTTCGGTAGCAGGGGTTACATGGTACATGACCTCTGCTCCGAATGAAGTATATCATTTAACCAGGTATGTTTATTTTTAATTGATGTGTTTTCAGTATGGGTTCTCTATATTGTTGTTTTTGAATTCATTCCATTATATTGTGGTTTTTGAGTTTATGTATGTATATCCACGCAGATGTTTATTTCTGTTTATCTATCTTTACAGCTTTGTTAGCTGAAGAAGCATCCGAAACAGTGATTTACCGGAACACTGTCCGGCGGTTGTGTTATTAATAAAGAAAATTATTTGAGTTTATCATCGTTTATCCTACAGTGGCCGTTGTGTGGCTTTTTTTGTATCCTGTCTCAAGACTGCCACCCACTGGTTTGTTTGTCTTGCTTTGCATAGAGCTCCTCGTTCAGCAGCCACCTGAGGATCCACACGGGAGAACGGCCGTTCCAGTGTTCGTGCTGCGGGAAGAGCTTCGCCATGTGCTCGGACCTCACCAATCATTACCGGACCCACACTAGGGAGAAGCCGTACAAATGCTCGGACTGCGGGCGCCGCTTCCGGCAACACTCCTCTTTCGCCAACCACCTGAAAAGCCACCGCGGAGAGCTGCCTTTCAAATGCTCCGAGTGCGGGAAGTCCTTCAGCGTGAGCACGTTCCTGATCAGACACGAGAGAATCCACATGGGGGAAAAGCCGTACCGGTGCTCTGATTGCGGGAGGAGCTTCGGGCACAACTCTCAGCTCATTTCGCACCGGCGCGTTCACATGGGGGAGAAGCCGTACAAGTGTCCTGAGTGCGGGAAAAGGTTTACCACTAGCTCTCTCCTCCGGGGGCACCAGAGAATCCACACCGGCGAAAAACCGTACAGCTGCGGGGTTTGCGGGAAGACCTTCAGCCTGAGGTCCAACTTCCGCAGGCATCAGAGCACTCACACGGGGGAGAAGCCGTTTAAGTGCTTAGCCTGTGGGAAAAGCTTCATTACAAGTTCAGATCTTGCACACGAGAGAACCCACGCAGAAAATAAATTGTAGATACACACCAGGAGGTGGGCTTATGATCTTAATACAGTGGTACCTTGGTTTTTGGACGTCTCCATAACCGAACGTTTCGGTTTTTGAACGCTGAAAACCCAGAAGTAAATGCTTCCAGAGAGCCAGTGTGGTGTAGTGGTTAATAGCGGTAGACTCGTAATCTGGTGAACCGGGTTCGCGTCTCCGCTCCTCCACATGCAGCTGCTGGGTGACCTTGGGCTAGTCACACTTCTCTGAAGTCTCTCAGCCCCACTCACCTCACAGAGTGTTTGTTGTGGGGGAGGAAGGGAAAGGAGAATGTGAGCCGCTTTGAGACTTCTTCGGGTAGTGATAAAGCGGGATATCAAATCCAAATTCTTCCTCTTCTTCTTCTTCTTCTTCTTCTTCTTCTTCCATTTTCGAACGCGCCTCGCAAGTCGAACGGCTTCCACTGCATGTATCTGTTGTTTTTCACAATTTTCTCTGTTGAATTGGCAGGCCGCCTTTGCGCCTTGCTTTTTGAATGTTTCGGAACTCGAACAGTCTTCCGGAACAGATTACAGTGATCCCTCGACTTACGAATGCGCCAACTTCTGTATTTTTCGACGGATCAAAGGGGCCGCGCGGGTGTTTTAGATCGGGTTTTTTCGAGTTACGATGTTTAGATAGGGTTTTTTTCCGACTTACGAATTTTTTCTCCCCAATGCATTCCTATGGGGACTCGACTTACGATTTTTTCGAGTTCCGACGCTCTCGTCGGAACGGATTACATTCGTAAATCGAGGGTCCACTGTACGTTAAAAAACCAAGGTACCACTGTATTGTTCAGAGCTTACGTGTAGCAGAAAGGTGCTAACTACTTTCCCAAGTTGGTGGGTTGTTGAGTTATTTCCCCTTCTGAGAAAGGGGCTGTAACTGGTTGCTTCCAAGTACGTGGCTAGTAGGAGGCTCAGAAAAGCACTTTGCTACTAGCAGATTCACGGGCCTGGAGATTGGCAACAAAAACAATGAGTAATTTCCTCTGAAACAGCACTTCGTGTTAACGCATTCCCCCCCCCCCCAGGATCGCCTGTTTAGTTTGTGCAATGAAGAGCTGGGTAGCTCAGTCGGCTAGAGTGTGGTGCTGATAATGCCAAGGTTGCAGGTTTGATCCCCGTAAGGGACTGCTGCAAATTCCTGCATTGCAGGGGGTTGGACTAGAATCAGTGTTCCCCAACCTTGGGTCTCCAGCTGTTTTAGGACTACAACTCCCATCATCCCTTGCTAGCAAGACCAGTGGTCAGGGATGATGGGAATTGTA
The DNA here is from genome assembly GCA_034642065.1 of Darevskia nairensis. NCBI lineage: Eukaryota > Metazoa > Chordata > Lepidosauria > Squamata > Lacertidae > Darevskia > Darevskia nairensis. The sequence continues at coordinate 307,993 of JAWWNI010000437.1, forward strand.
GTCCGAAAACAGCTAGAGGCCCAAGGTTGGGGAACACTGGACTAGATGATCCTCGGGGTCCCTTCCAACTCTGTAATTCTATATGAGTTTACTTGATGGAGAGGTTTATCTGTGCATTCTGCTGGATCTCTGGACGAAAGAGCTTCTGTTGGCATTTGCTCTGGCCAGCTCCATTCAAGGCTTGAGCTTCACAAAGGAAGAGTGATGGGTAACTGAACATTGGCTCTGAAAGGCTGCATAAAACCATCGTGTCAGAAATGAGCCCAGGTGACGCTCAGGCTTGCTCATCCTTCCCCTCCCGTGTCCTCATAAAGACATAAGAGGAGAGCCAGGATCAGGCCAGTGGCCCATCTTGTCCAGCGGCCACAGAGTTCCCCTGGGAAGAGGGACTGAGTGTTAAACCACCCTGGGAACTGTAGCTCTGTGGGGGGAATAGGGGGACTCCTAACAACTCTCAGCACCCTTAGCAAACCACAGTTCCCAGGATTCCTTATGGAGAAACTGTGACTAAACAGTGTGATGCTGCTTTAATGGTATGGTATAGTTGGAGCTTTTAATTTGTTTCTTAGATGTTTTGTTTTTAGGTTTTGGTTTTTTTATTTAAGAAAAAACAGTTTTAATTTTTCCTTTTCTATTTTATCACAGAAGTGTTTGCCTCCCTGGGCTCCTCAGGGAGGAAGGACGGGATATGTACTAATAAATAAAATAAATCAAAAAGAGGACACTGTGTTGGCTAATATTTATTTTTTTAAAAATCCGTATACTGCTGTGTCATGTAATCCGTTCCAGAAGACCGTTCAACTTCTGAAACGTTCAGAAACCGAGGAGCAATGGGCGGTCGGCAAAATCCATTGAGATAAAAAGAAAAACTCTTTGCTTCTTGGTTTCTTTAATTATTTTCCCCCCCCTCTTTTAAATTGTCTTTTTTACTTTTACTTTACCTATTCAGTGATACTACAAAATGCAATTTTAATCAATAAAGAACAATTTTTTTATAAGAAAAAAAGAAAAACTTCTGAGGCGCGTTCGAAAACGGAAGCAATTACTTCCGGGTTTTCGGCGTTCGGCTTCTGAGACACTCGAAAACTGAGGGAGCCATTCCTCTTACTTCCTCCTGAGTAAGGGCTGCTGCTGTGGTGTTTTGGTGACAAGAACCTGACAAAAACATCTGAAAGTCTCCAGGTTGAGGAACGCTGGCCTAAGTCATTTCGGGCTTACAAGGTCAGTAGCAACACTATTTTGAATTATGATTGGAAACTAATTGGTAACTAGGACAAGTGTAGGGTGAACCGGTGAACAATTTTAGACCTCTGTGTGTGCGCAGTTTTTTGAAGACAGCCATGTATAGCCTATTATTTGAGTTTTGGACAGTGCTTTGAATGAACTAATTTGGTTTAACGAAGTTCGTGGGTTTAGTTCAAAAATCTCTGAACTACTCTAGAAAAGTACCGGTAGTTCCCATAAAAGCCGTGTGAACTGAATTTGAATTAAGTTCATACTGGGGCAGAACGTTGAACAACTTCTCTCTCATCTTCAAGTTCATTCCCCATATGTGTGGTTTTTCACTCTTTAGACTCTATTCCGCTCTATGTGTGTTTTCACATTTGCTTGGCCTTCTTAAATACAATTTTTACTTCAGCACTGCCGCTTGTAACATTCTGAATCCTTGCCGGGGGGGGGGGGGGAATCTTTGGCTGAAGATCATTTGGATTAACTTGAATTGTGAACTGAGCATGTTCTGAACTGGTAAAAATAGCATATTGTACTCTGGTTTCTTGCATGGGACAAAAGCCCCCTTCCTTGAGCTCTCTATTAAAAAAGAAATAAATCCTTGGCATTCAGTGCTGTGCAGCTACCATTTAAAAATTTCCCAGAATGCTCTGAGGTGAACACTGAAACAGGGGGCATTGTGGGGAATTTTAAACAGTGGTAACCCAGTGCTGGATGCCAGGGATAATTTCCCATTTTTATGTTCTCTCCTGAAGACTGTGGGAAAATTTAAATGGTGCCCCCACCCCAAAATGCTGCCTCCATTTCTATGCAATAAATATGAGCTGAAGGACTTTGGGATTGTTATGTATATTCCGCAATATTGCCTACAGTCGTACCTTGGATCCCAAACGCCTTGGCTTCCGAACATATTGGCTCCCCAACGATCAAAAGCTGGAAGTGAGTTCCGGTTTTCAACTATTTTTGGAAGCTGAACGTCCGATGCGGCTTCCGATTGGCTGCAGCAGCTTCCTGCAGCCAATCAGAAGCCACGCTTTGGTTTCTGAACGTTTTGGAAGTTGAACGGACTTCTGGAACGGATTCCGTTTGACTTCCAAGTTACAACTGAACTTATCCCAGTTGTTTTTACATTGATGGTAACATAGATCATATAGCAAAGATGCCGTATACGACTCAGACCCCAAATAGTCAAAGGATTGCCTCCTTCCCTACATTTCCTCTTGCTTGGTCCAATGGGGGAGTGCCTTCTCTGTGTCAGCCCCTATGCTGTGGGACTCCCTCTCCATAGAGGTGTGTCTGACACCTTCATTGTACTATAGATGCACACTTTCTGAACCCAACCTGTTTTTTGTGATCATATATTTTATTGGAAGTTTTAAAACTGTTTCAAACTGCATCTTAAATCATTGCAACCTCCCCTGGGAGCTTGGGGAGAAGGGTGGGCTAATAATAATAATAATAATAATAATAATAATAATAATAGAGTCAGACCATTAGTTGATCTAGTTGAATTGTTGTTAGCATCTAGGGGACAAGGGAGGAGTGAGCCAGAAAATGAGAGTACCCTTAAACATTTTTTTTAGAAAAAAAGCACTCTCTCTCTCTCTCTCTCTCATACTTTATTTAGAGTTCAACAATAACAAAACAAAACCCAGCAATAACTACTACATCAGTTCACTACAGCTGACCACCTTTAACAATTATTGAACAATAATTGAAAAATTACAGAACATCACTTTAACTTACTTGAATTTTCATATTTAACTTTTATCTCTTTATCTCTTTCTTAGCAGGTCAAAAAGAAAAAGACCAAAGAAAGAGGTACAAAGAGAAAAAAAGAGAGAGAAAGGAAAAAAGAAAGAATGAATTTATTATTACGGTCACAGACCAGCTCCAGCCGACATACAATATCAAGGATATCATAAAACACGATAGGGATACATTTGAATTTGCAATTAGGTATAACAGGGACAATACAGATATAGCAACAATTAAAAAAATATATAAATTAAAACTTAGTCACTAAAATATAACCTAAAATTATCATTGAAGGCCTTAATCATTATGATAGCTCAGCTTGTTCCCAAAGTTTTATGGCAATCGCACAGAATTTGGCTACTCTTAATGTGATCTCAAGATCCTTGTCCTCTACCAGGGATTTTAGACATTGAAGTTCATATTCATTTGGAGATTTTTACATAGCAGGGGTAATGAAGAGCATATACCCCCCATAGAAACAGCAGCATAACAAGGCATGAGAGACAGTTTCTACCTCCACCAAGCCGCAGGGGCAGACTCGTTCCGCATATTGTTTAGCCTCGAATCTTCCCTCCAGTAAGGAAGAGGAAAAAAGAAAATCAAAGAAAAAATTAGAAAGGAAAAAAGAAAAATAAAACAAAGCGAAACAAAATAAACACATCTGACTTCCGATTAGACTGTTTTGTGTTATTATTTCTACTATTATTTCACACACAGTTCCAGATTGTTGTATTACCAGTACTTTCTTTGTTTTCCTCAGATACCAAAAAACATTATATTTCTTGTTTTTCAAGGATCATTCTATTTCTGCCAGGAGATGTTAATTATTATAATACTTTCCCAGATACTCTTTAAAGATTTCCCATTCTTTCTGTATTTCCTGTTTTGGATAACCTCTAACTCTCCCTGTCATCATGGCCATTTGCAGATATTCTATCATTTGGACCTGCCACTCATTTATCGTGGGTGTTTTGACACTTTTCCAGTTTCTTGCAATTAAGATCCTGGCTGCTGCTGTTGTATACATAAAAAGTGGTCTAATTTCTTTTTTGATTCCTGGTGACATTATACTTAGCTATCAACTTTCAGATTTGAAAATAAGGGATTTTTCAAATTTTTCGGATTTGAAAATAAGGGATGCCGCGAGGGCGGTGCAATGGCACCAAGTAGCCTCGCCACCCTGCGCTCCAGAGGCTGCGCACGAATGGGTGAGCGAAAGAGCGAGCGCATAGACGGCAGGCAGGCTGTCTGTCTGGTTGGGCGTGAGGGTCTGGCTGCGCAAGGCATGCAAGCTCCGCCCCCAGTCGGTCTCAGACTCCTTATTGGCAGCCGAGCAACGCAGCTGAGGAGCCTCCCTGGCCGGCAGGGAGGGAGAGGAGCTGCTTCCTTTGAAATCTGGGAAATTTAAGGGATATCAACAATCCGGGATAGCAGCGGGAAACGGCATTAGAATAAGGGAGTTTCCTGCAAAAAAGGGAGGGTTGACAGCTATGCCTAGGAGGAAGGTTTCAGGTTTTTTCTTAAATGAGAACTTAGTTTATGTAAAATATGCAGGGATTTATGTTATGCAAAATGAACCATGGAAAGAGAAGAAGGGAAGTCATTGATATTTTAAGATTGTTTAAATGAATATTCTAAAATGCAAAAAAGAAAAATTAATAAAAATTAAGAGAGAGAGAGAGAGAGAGAGAGAGAGAGAGAGAGAGAGAGAGGGGACATCTGAAGGCAGCCCTGTATAGGAAAGGTTTTTTTTTTTATGTTTATGTTTTATTATGTTTCTATATATGCTGGAAGCTGCTTGGAGTGGGGCAACCCAGCCAGATGGGCGGGTTATAAACATCATCATCATCGTTGTTGTTGTTGTTATTATTATTGATTGATATTATTATTATTATTATTATTATTATTATTATTATTATTATTATTATTATTGAATAGGACGTCCCTATTTTCATTGGAGAAATGTTGGAGAGTATGTATCAAGTTGCTGGGAATCCCAAGCATGGAGAGCTCTGGCTTTTCGCTCCCCCCCCCCCACCGGGGCCCGTTGTCTGCACTTAGGTGGGCCCGATCCAGTTACCCTTTGGCCCGATCCCGCTGCCAGGGTCCTCTTAGCATCTCCATTAACAGCCACCCCAACTTCTGCAGACTCTGAGACGCTTCCTTGTGCAACCTGCGGATCTACCCGCCTCTCTCTCCTCCCCGCGCGCAAAGGACCCAAGTTCTCATGCCAGGCAGCAGTTCGAAAGGTGCAGCTCCTCCCGCAGTATGGCGGCGTGCCAGCCAGGCTTCCTACCCGGAATGAAGCTTTCCTTCTCCTTCTCCTTCTCCTTCTCCTCTCCCCCTCTCCTCCTCCTCCTCCCCCTTTGCAATCCTGACCCCTAAAGAAGTGCAGTTCCTTTTCCTCCTATGGCCGGGCTCCTGAACAGCCACATCATTCTTTTGTTCTCAGGTGGGAAAGCAAAAAAACACACACACATACAAACCGCTGGAAGCAGGTAACTGGGGTCAGGTTGCAAAATGTGTGATTTCTTAAATTTTATTCTTGTGTGTTTCTTTTTCCTCCCCTCCGATGAACTCTCCTGGAGGGGGAGCGCGGCGCCTTTATTTATTTCTTGGAAAGCTCTGCTGAATCTACTTTGTTTTCCAATGAGAGGCATTGTCTGGCTTTTAAATCCCTCCCTTAAAAACCCTCTCCTTCCGCCTACTAGATCTTTTCTTCTGCTTTTTTTTTTTTAACATTTCTGCCCTACCCACTGCCGTTTAACCCTCTCTTAGCTTCCCATCCTTTTCTTTTCTTTTGCAAACCGCTTTTTAAAGAAACGAATCGCAATAATTGCGCATCCAGGAGAATCCACGCGCCACCCAAAACGCATTTGGAGATTTGATCCTTTGCGTGGGCGGGGAAAAATAAATACAAATCAAAGGCTTGCAAATAGTAGTTCAACCCATCGGTTCCTTGGCTATTAAAATTTATTTTCTTCCCCTTTTTTTGGCCTTTTCTTACGAGGAGGTGCTGGACGGGTTAAACCGATAGAGGGCTGAGCGTCCCAGAGAGGACGAGAAACTTGAGCTTAGAAGAGCCGCTTAATACCCGAGGCCCTTTTCTGATGGGAGGAGAGAAAGGCGCACACATACAGAAAGAGAGGCTGGATTTTTTTATTTTATTTTTTTATTTAAAGAAGAGCTTGCATTAAAAAATAATAATAATTGTTCCGTTGCAATAGAAAACTGCAGATCCTCCAGGAAAGAAATGCATTCGGGAACATGCACGGTGGGTAAAAAGCAGCGTCAGCCCAGCGAGCTTTGCAAAAAAAAGAAGAGGGGGAAAAAGGGAAAGTTGAACCCCTCCCCGAAAACCTCCTGATCAAATAAAAGTAGGAGAGAGAGAGAAGGAGGGGGTGAAAGGGAAGGACGGAGGGGGGAGGGATCCTGAGCCTCGCTCTCGCCCACCCCCAGGCTGGGTTTTGTGCGGGTTGATCCCTCTCGCTCTCCCTCCAAGCATGGCCTCTCTGCTAGGACAATGGCAGAAGATGCAGCTGATCCCAGATCCAAGGACAAGGCGGAAAGAAAGAGAGAGGATCCCGCGACCCTATAATCCCACTCCCTTCCTCCCCCGCAAAATGTATATGGGGAGAGAGACGCTGATCGCTTCTTCTTCCTCTTTTAAGGCTCTGCAGCCTCTGGAAAGAAACGATGGCACCTTTTTAGTGTGTGTGTGTGCAAGGTTAGAAAATAGCTTTTTTAAAGTGTGTGTCTGTGTACAAGTTAAAGAGACATCTAAATTCCCCGACGGGTCTGATCCAGACCTCATTTGCTTTTCCTCGGCACTCAGTGTAGAATAAAGGGCTTATTGTTATTTTATTTTTGTAAACGTCTTGTGCAATGGTTTTTTTTTTAAATGCTCTTTTGCTGCCTGAAGGAGAAAAAAGCAGGTAAAAAAAACGTGTTTCAGGGGGTTAAGATTTTGGGTTAGCCCATCTCTCCCTGATGAATGGGCTGCAGTCCTATCAGAAGCCACAGAGCAGTAAGTCCCACTGAACTCAATAGGTTTACTCCCAGGAAAGTGGGTACAAGGGTGAACGTAAGCGCCTTTCCATGAGACTACTGCGATAGTCCATTTTAGTCTGCTAAATAACTTTTTAAAAAGTTTTCTCAATTCATTAACTCTTTTCATTGTGCTGTTATTTATTTTGTACATTGTCAGTTTTCTCAGATTGTTAACTCTTTTCATTGTGCTGTTATTTTTTAAAACATTTCACATCTCCACTCATCCTATCATTTGGATTTCAATATGGGACACAGTAGAAAAATTCTTGCACTAAAATGTTAGAAATAGCCATAGATGTGTGAGAGCTCAGAGAAAATGCCCCCTCCCCAAAGCTATTTTAAGTTAAATGCAAATGAATGTTGGTTAAGGGGGAAATGGATGGATTAATCAGTGATAACTTAATATAATGAATCTATTGGTAACCATCCTAATTTTAGTGTGTTGCCCTCTCTCCCAACTTGCAAATAAACGAGTAAGAACATCCACCTAATGGCCAAAGGCCCATCTAGTCTAATTTCCTGTTCTCGCTGGAAACTAGCAAGAAATGTCCTCTCTGGCAGTTATAACCTCTGTTGCATTCAGAGCCCTTCTGTTTGTGAGGTCACGTCAGATTTAAACTATAATCTAGGGGGCAGGGAGCCTTTTTCAAGCTGAGGGCCGCATTCCATTCTGGGTGACCTCCTGGGGGCCACAAGCCTGTCATGGATAGGGCCAGCAGGAAATGTGGGCAGAGCAATGAATGTAAATTTTACATTTGTGCAGTAAACAAACCAAGAGGTACAGTCATACCTCAGGTTGCGAACGCTGCGGGTTACGTTTTTTCGGTTTGCGCTCATGCCAAACCCGGAAGTACTGGAACGGGTTACTTTCAGGTTTCGGCGCTCGCGCATGTGCAGAAGCACCAAATCACGACCCGCACATGCGCAGAAGCGGCGCTGTGGGTTGCGAACACTGCAGGTTGCGAACGTGCCTCCCACACGAATCATGTTCGCAACCCAAGCATCCACTGCATTGGAGTTCATGAATGCATTCTAGCCAGGCGAAAACTTTCGCAGAGGGTTTGTGGCATGCCTGCGGAGGGTGTGTGGCATTGGGAGCGACTCAAGGGCCAGGTAGAGAGGTCTAGAGGGCCATATAGGGCCTCTGGCCCTGAGATCTACCCCCCTTCCGCAAATACTGTCTTGTATTGTGGTTTTAGGAGAGGGCCATCAGAATTCCTTGTGGAGATGAGAAACTGCTCTAGGAACTGTAGTTCTGCGAAGGGAATAAAAATATCTTAGCAACTGTCAGCGCCCCTAACAAACTACAGTTCCCAGGGTTCTTTGGGGGAAGCTATGACTGTTTATAAAGTGGAATGATAGTGCTTTAAATGAAGAGTGAGGATGGAGCCTGGGAAAGATCTCCATTTTGGCTTGTTGGAAGAGGGAGGTCTTCAGTAGACTCCAAAAAGACTGTAACATTTAAAGGGAGGGCATTTCAAAGGGCAGTCACCACCATACTAAAAGGTGCGGAATAGACCTCTTGATAAGGTGCTATCTGCCGGAGGCTCTCATCGACCAAGCGGAGTGATCGCTTGGGTATATAACATTTCAAAAAACTTGTGTAAGTGTGCACAGACTTAACAGTCAAAACGGTATATTGTTAAAATATTAAAACTAAGCATGCAACCTAGACCCTGTAAAACAGTGATATAAAAATGCAGAATGTGAAATAAAACAGAAATTCGGAAGTTTCAAACACGTTAAACAGGGTCTGATCCTGTTGGCTAGGGAAAGCCGGGGTAAAAATAGAAGTCTTTGCAAGACATCTGAAGCTATTAGTGGTTTCTGCTTTTGGTACGGCGATGAAAACAGCATTCCTTGATCTCTTTATACGTTATACACTCTTTATGCTTTGAGGTGTTTTTTTCTCCTAAAACCAAGCTTCTCATAAGTTTCATGAAATAAGTAAATAAATAAAATTCCACAGTACAAGACCGATACCAAAAAATAATGATCCTGATTTCTGGGCACTGCCCTGCGATATTTTGAAAGGTGCAGGGCCACAAGTAGAATTTCCCAAGGTGATCTAAGTATTTCAAAAAGTGAAAATCCGAACACAAAAGCTGTTGAGCTGCTTTTAAAGAAATTCGCCAAAATCTACGCTTCCAACATGGGTTGACATACATCCAGATTTCCCCGGACATTCCAGCGATTTTCTGCCAGGACAGCTGAATCCTGAAAAATTCCACGTATGGCAACCCTAACTTAAGGTGCTGCTAGATGGGAGGTTTCCCCCTCATTGTTTTAGCAGGAGATCCCAGGCAAGTGTGCATAGATACCCCCCTCCTAAAATGAAAGAGAAATTCCTCCTGTCCCGACCTCCATTTTAGCAGACATCTGTCCAGCCTCTGCTTAAATACATCGTCCGTTCCACGCGGTCCTTTTCTTCTAGAAAATTAGGTGCCGGTACCATGAATCTGTTACAGTAAGGGCCACACTTTTTAACAACCATGAAAAAGAGGTGCCGGTACTGCATACCTCTTGGGGGGAGCACTGGTTCCGCAACTGAACAGCCTTTACTGTCAGAAAGTTGAAACAAAATAAAAAATAAAAAAATTCCTTCCAGTAGCACCTTAGAGACCAACTAAGTTTGTTATTGGTATGAGCTTTCATGTGCATGCACACTTCTTCAGAAAGTTCTTCCTGATGTTTAGTCAGAATCTCCTTTCCTGTAACTTGAATCCATTGATTTGAGTCCCACCCTGTGGAGCAGGATAAAACAAGCTTGTTCCCTCTTCCATGTGACAGCCCTTTAGGTATTTGAAGATGGCTGTCATATCTCCTCTCAGTCTCCACTTTTCCAGGCTAAATTCCCTCATCTGTTCCTCATAGGGCTTGCTTCCCAGACCCTTGATCATCTTGCTTGCCTTCCTCTGCACATCTACCAGCTTGTCAATATCTTTCTTAAATTCTGCTGTCCAGAACTGGACACAGGACTCCAGGTGTGCTCTGACCAAGATCGAATACAGCAGGAATATGATTTCCCTTGATCAGGACACAGGGTCATTCCACGCCAAATCACCTGGTGCCATGTGCTCTCACAACTCAGATTTTCTTCCAAAAAAAAGTTATGTGTAGATAACCTCAAATTAATTTTGTAAGAATTTTTTTGGTCCAAAATTGGGCTCAGTTTAGAAAAAATCACCTGTTTCGCCTATTTTTCAACCAATTGGGCATATTTTGGTATCAAAATAAAGCTAATTTGGTCTCTGTAAATTAAGGTGTAAAATACTTCTGTTGATGCCACCTAGAATAGGTTGGGGGATCCCTTGGCTGTTTTTAACTGAGGAGATTTTTTCTCTGTTACATTTCTGTTTTTCTTCCTTGCTCTTCAGGTAGAAGGCCCTGCCATCAAACATTGATCTGCGTGTGCTTCTGAGGCAAAGGCGACCCCATTGCAGCAGCCAGTTTTTCCACAGGTGTAAGCCAGAAGGCGGAGGCCGGACGCATTCCTCTCCCAGAGAAACCCTTCGCGTTTTCGGAGAAGGCCGGCGGTTAGGCTGTCTCAAAATGGCCGCCAAGCGGGGTGCGACTTCGAGCCTCCATTTGCAGGGCGAGCTGGAGCAGGTGGCCCGGCGGGGGAAGAAGATGGAGGTCGAGGAGGACGAACATGAGAACCCCGAGTCAGAGGAAGGCTGGCGGGGGAAAGGAGAGGCCTCCCGCGGCCCCCGAGACAAAGAGGAGAGGCTGCCCAGGGGCCGGACGGCTCATCACAAGGCCCTCCTCAACGCCACTCGCTCCCCTCGCTCGGGGTGGAGAAACCCGCCAGCGTCCCGGCCAGCGGAGTGGGAAGACAGGCGAGCCTTTCCGTCCTCCCTCGAGGGGCCGGCAGCGGCCCACCCGTGGCCCAGGAGCGGACGGGCGTCCCGCCACCAGCAGGGCCTCACCGGGGAAGGCCCCGAGGCCCACAACAGCCTGGACTCTGGGGAGATTGGCGAGTCCGGGGTGGTGAAAGTGAAGGAGGAGGTGTTGGGCGACGACTCGGCCAGCATGGAGATGAAGCGCCAGCGCTTCCGCCAATTCCGCTACCAGGAGGCTGAGGGCCCCCGCGAGGTGTGCAGCCAGCTCTGGTACCTGTGCCACCGGTGGTTGAAGCCGGAGAGGCACACCAAGGAGCAGATCCTGGAGCTGCTGATCCTGGAGCAGTTCCTGGCTATCCTTCCGCCAGACCTCCAGAGCTGGGTGAGGGAACACGAACCGGAGACGTGCTCCCAGGCGGCTGCTTTGGCCGAGGATTTCCTACAGATGCAGAGGGAGGCGGAGAGGAGGGAGCAGCAGGTGAGCCAGAGATTCATCCTGATCGGCATCTGTGTGCATGCGTGGATGTGCGTTTGGGGAGCAGCAAACATTTGGGGAGAATATTTCACCCATCCTGGCCTGACTGTACTGGCTGGAAGAGCGGGTAGCGCTGTGATCTAAACCACTGAGCCTCTTGGGCTTGCCGATCAGAAGGTTGGCGGTTCGAATCCCTGCGGCGGAGTGAGCTCCCGTTGCTGTGTCCCACTGTCCCAGCTCCCGCCAACCCAGCAGTTCGAAATCACACAAGTGCAAGTAGATAAATAGGTACCGCTCCGGTGGGAGGGTAAACAGCGTTTCCGTGCGCTCTGGTTTCCGTCACTGAAATGCTTCAGTGAAAGCTCAGTTGAAACAAGAACATTTTTGGCATCTTTCTGCTAGGAAGACTTAAATCAGAGACCTGCTGTGATAAGCTTGCAAGGCACTTTGAGGGTAAACCCATGCATATTCACTCTAGAGACACCATCATTGATTTGAGTCCTTTGGAGGTGTCCAGACCTAGTCTGGCTGTATAAGATCCATGTTCGTTGATGTGACCTCAAGCGACAGAGCAGGGTTTGCTGCTTTGCATGGTTTTACAGCACTGCTACACCTCAACCCTCTCTCTGTCTGTCACCGACGGGTTGGACGCAGAGGAATGGTGGGAAGAATCAGCTGGAGAGCCCCCAAGGGAAGACGGTTCAGAGCCCGGGGTGTGGTGGTGGAGCAACAATGAGTGGTCAGAGGGAGAAGACTGGGAAGAGGAAGTGTCGGAACAGGGCTTAGTGAGCGGGGAGAGTCTGTGGCAGACAGAAGTCCAGAATCAGGCAGAAACTGGAGAGGAGGTAGGCCAAGAGGCAGAGATGGGTCAGGCTGTTGAAGAGGTGTCTCCCCTCTGATTCCCGGAACCAGGAGAGGCATGAAAAGGGTGGAGGGAGAAGTAAGCTTCACTCAGCGTAGTCTCAGATTGCTTGGGGGAAACCCTGCCTTTCTGAGCCCTACAATTTTGGACCTGATCAAGATCTTTTTAGGGAAGTTTTTAATGTGTTACATTTTAATGTATTTTAATGTTTGTTGGAAGCCGCCCAGAGTGTCTGGGGAAACCCAGCCGGATGGGCGGGGTACAAATAATAAATTATTATTATTATTATTATTATCTTTGGTGCTCTTTTCAGGTGCTGGGTCTCTTCGAAATGGACAACGCAGATTCTCCGGAGCCGGAGCCAGAGCAACCCCCCTCCGACTCTGCGCCCAAGCCTCTGTTCAGGGAAGCAAAGCAAGAGGCCGATGAGGAAGAGGGCAGCAATTTGGGTAAGAAGTTCATTTTGCGTGGTTATCTTATTTGCTTACTGAGTCGTCGCACCTGTTTTGGGTTCGTAGACTCATTTCTCCCCCCCCCCCACGAAATTCAGAGTGCCTGTCATCCAGGGCTGCCCTCTCTGCCCCAAACATTTGCCCCACTGGGGAGTTTTAGAGCTTATTGCAAAAAGCAAGCAGTGGCGCTGGCTTTATGTTTTAAAGTTCTCCCAATAGATAACATTTCTCCAGAAGGTACCCTGCAAAGGATCTTCAGCCGCTTCCACATTTTTTTTTGACATCCCAGTCCTTCACTTGAGACGTGAATAAAGGGATTGGGCAGGCCTGCAAAATTCCTTTGTTCTGCATCCTTGGCACCTGGGAGTTCACCTGTTGGAACAGGTGGGATGCTTCTGCTGCCCGAGGGAAACCCTTGCTCTAGAAACATGCCTTCGGGGCAGCTGACATATTTTATTCCGTGTGGGGGCCTCTGTTTCATCTTTAAGGGGGTGGGGAAAACCCTAGAGACCTTTTTGCTTGCTTGTGGGAGTCGTACCCACCCTATCAGCTTCTAAGGAGCTTAAGATCAATGGCTACTTCTCAGCAGAGACCCTAGAGTAGAAAGTGGCGGTTGAGAGCGTTTATTGCCTGTATCAAGCTGGATCTTTCTGCTAAATGGATCTCGAGCAATGCGACTGGGAACAATCTGTTCCTGCCTGAGATGTTGCCAGTCAGGCTTGATGGGCCGGTGCAAAGCAACATCCGGCTGGCATCCTCTGTGATGCTTTTATCAGATTGCCACCGTTCTGTCAAAATGGACTGGCTGCTCAATTTAGGATCGTGGAAGAGACCCTGAGGGTCATCTAATCCAATCCCCTGCAATGCAGGAATATTTTGTCCAACATGGGGCTTGAACCCACAACCCTGAGATTAAGAGTTGTCTCCTGCTCCACTGACCGAGCTATCCCTTGGGATTTGCCTAAAAGAGGGGGTGGGGGGAACATTTGTCCCTCCAGATGTTGCCCAACTGCCATACCCATTGCCCCCAGCAAGCGCCAGGGAGGGTGAGTGCCGTCATTCAACAACATCTGGAGGAGCAAAGTTTCCCCAAAAGGTAAAGGGACCCCGGACCATTAGGTCCAGTCGTGACCGACTCTAGGGTTGCGCACTCATCCTTCCCGCTGCAGTCGTGACCGACTCTAGGGTTGTGCGTTTACCTTCCTGCTGCAGCGGTACCTATTTATCTACTTGCACTTTGATGTGCTTTCGAACTGCTAGGTTGGCAGGAGCAGGGACCGAGCAACGGGAGCTCACCCCGTCGTGGGGATTCGAACCGCCAACCTTCTGATCGGCAAGCCCTAGGCTCTGTGGTTTAACCCACAGCGCCACCTGCGTCCCTAAAAAATTTAAAAAAAAGAATCTCAGGGTAGCAGGTGATAAGAACATGCCTTTTTCCAAAACCCCAGAGAACCACTGCCAGGAGTACCTAGGAGTTCCCTCCATAGATTATTGTAGTACAATTCCTATCATACCTGGCCATGCTGGCTGGGGCTGATGAGTATTGGAATCCAGCAATGTCTGGAGGGCTATCCTGGGGACTGATCTATTTAGGGAAGCCGAGAGGGTGTCTGTTGTTTTGAGATCAAGTAGGCCGGGAGGAAGAGAGGGTGGAATTGTGGAAGAACATCACCAGCGAATGGTGATGGCCAACTCAGCTGTACAGTTCAGGTTTTTCAAATGTCGTGGCCTTGAAGACAGAGGGTGGTATTCAGCTAAGGATTATGGAGGGGAGCAGACCTTTGAAATGCTTTTACTTGGTCACGTTCGTCCATCCTCATGGTCCCTTCCAACTCTTGATTCTACCACCCAAAGTTTTCTTGTGTTTCTTTTTCTTTCTTTTTTTGATAATAATTTTTATTAGTTTTCAGTTACAATAATCCAATCATAGCCTCATTATAACAATGCCAAATTATAATGCAGTTACAAATACCAATCATTCAGATGCCAAATTACATAATTTAGGTGGCCCCGTGTGCTAAAATTGACGGTTTGATGATTTTATTTATTCCTGCGTTCCAGAATCTTATTAATTTCAATTACATCCCAGTCAAAATAATAATCCCTTGGAGAAAAATAATAATAATAATAATAATAATAATCCCTTATACAACAACTGCAATATTAATAACTTCTATTCCTGTTGACACATTAAATGATTTATAGAACTGCAAGTGAGGAGCTCAATCTATATCAGGGGTCAGCAAACTTTTTCAGCAGGGGGCCGGTCCACTGTCCCTCAGACCTTGTGGGGGGCTAGACTATATTTTTTTGGTGGGGGAATTAACGGATTCCTATGCCCCACAAATAACCCAGAGATGCATTTTAAATACACATTCTACTCATGTAAAAACACCAGGCTGGAACCAGAAATAACCCAGAGATGCATTTTATAATAATAATAATAATAATAATAATAATAATAATTTATTATTTTTACCCCGCCTATCTGGCCGAGTTTCCTCAGCCACTCTGAGGGACACATTCTACTCATGTAAAAACACCAGGCAGGCCCCACAAATAACCCAGAGATGCATTTTAAATAAAAGGACACATTCTACTCATGTAAAAACACACTGATTCCCAGACTGTCCGCAGGCCGGATTTAGAAGGCAATTAGGCCGGATCCGGCCCCCAGGCCTTAGTTTACCTACCCATGATCTATATCCTTGTTCTTCCTGTATGTGGCAATTATTCTGTCTGTGATGTTTCTTCCTGTCCTTGAAAAATGTTATCTATCTTTTCCCGGTTGTTGCTGTTCTCCTTCATGCCTTGGGTGGAGCTAATATCGCATTGTCGTTTCAGAAATCCTCCATTGCTCCGTCCTGTGCCTCATAGTTTTGCAACTTTAGCAACAGCTGCAAAAGTCACACTTTCCCAATAAATACCCTGTTTTCGCCATTTTCCTCTTGGCCATTTTTCTCTTACGTTTCTTTTTTGAGAGACAAGAGTGATACAATATACACATAGAAAAGTTCCTAATCCGGTCCCTGGTGTGATCAGGATCTCTCTCTCTCCCCCTCTTTGCCCGCAGGCAACCTTGGGCAAGCGGCGCCCCGGGCAGGCGGCCCCCTCCCCCTGTACCCAGAGGAGGGCAGCTCCGACGACGAGGGCCTATTGGACCTTGTCTATGCCGCCAACCTTGAGATCCACAGCCGGCGGCCGCCCCGGAGGACCCGTCTCATCCGGATGCGCACCCACGAGCTGCAGGTGTCCGACGAGGAGTGCTTGACCCGCTTCCGCCTGGACCGCCAGGCCATCCAGGACCTCTGCACCCTGCTGGCTCCTTACCTGGACGGCGCCTCCGCCAGCCGCAGGCACATCCCCACCTTGCAGAAGGTCCTGATCGCGCTGCAGGTGCTGGGCACCGGGTCCTTCCAGCGGATGACGGGCGACAACCTGCGCGTGTCGCAGTCGTCCGTCAGCCGCTGCCTCGACGCCTTCCTGGAGGCCATGCTCCGCCATGTCCACGAGCACATCACCTTCCCCACCACCGACTCGGAACTGCGCCGCACGCGGGAAGCCTTCTTCGACATCGCCGGCTTCCCGAACGTCATCGGGATCGTGGACTGCACCCACGTCCCCATCATCGCGCCGGCTGACATGCCGGCGCTCTACCGCAACTGCCACAACTTCCACAGCCTCAACGTGCAGGCCACCTGCGACGCCTCGGGGTGCTTCACCCACGTGCTGGCCAAGTTCCCCGGCAGCGTCCACGACGCTCGGATATTCCAGCTCTCCCAGCTGCAGAGGCTCCTGGAGTCATGGCCCGAAGGAAAGGGTTGGCTCTTGGGTGAGTATTTGAGTGTTGTTTTTTTGGGGGGGGGAAGGGCCGTTCTGAGGTGACACTTTGTGCAGAACACACACTCGGTACACTTTGACTATGAAACTAAGAAACTAGAGCTGATGAAGAATAAACGAAACAGGGCCTTGTCCTGGAGTTAAAAATCATTGCAACTGGAATTTGTGTCATACCTGAAACAACAAAAATAGAAGAAATTATTATTTATTGCCGTCCTGGCCTGAGTCCTTGCAACCTTGCTGTTTGATTTGCTGTCTTCTTCTTTGGCAGGGGTCAGCAACTTTTTTCAGCTGTGGGCCGGTCCACCGTCCCTCAGACCATGTGGTGGGCCGGACTATACAGTGGTACCTCGGGTTACAGACGCTTCAGGTTACAGACGCTTCAGGTTACAGACTCCGCTAATCCAGAAATAGTACCTCGGGTTGAGAACTTTACCTCAGGATGAGAACGGAAATGGCGCGGTGGCAGCGGGAGGCCCCATTAGCTAAAGTGGTGCCTCAGGTTGAGAACAGTTTCAGGTTAAGAACGGACCTCCAGAACGAATTAAGTTCTTAACCCAAGGTACCACTGTATTTTGGAAAAAAAAAATGAACGAATTCCTATGGCCCACAAATAACCCAGAGATGCAGTTTAAATAAAAGGACACATTCTACTCATGTAAAAACACGCTGATTCCCGGACCATCTGCGAGCCGGATTAAGAAGGCGATTGGGCCACATCTGGCCCCCGGGCCTTAGGTTGCCTACCCCTGTTCTTTGGCGATCCCTCGTAGCCAAGTAAGATTGCCTTCCATGAACACAGTCTTAACAGTGATTCCATAAGTGACTGTGGAGGCCAATTCTGGATCCACACATCCTTCCACAGTGGGAACATAGGTTTCCGGGCGGGAGTTGATCACGATGTGGATTTGCCAAGCGTGCCTTTCTCTTTCGTCCTGAGTTCGAGTGTCTTCAAAGCCCATGACACCTTTGATAAAGGCTGTTCTCCAATTGGAGCGCTCACAGGCCAGCGTTTCCCAGTTGTCAGTGTTTATACTACATTTCTTTAGATTTGCCTAAGACACCCACAAAACATGTGCATCGGACCCCCCAGTAGAATATTTAGTGGGGCATGTTCCCCCAATATTTTCTGCAAGTTGATGTCTTCCTCCCTCCCTCTATTGGCCAGCCACCTCCCCACACAGCCAGGCCAAGCTCCCCCGATATATATGGTTTTCCCTATATACTCGAGTATAAGCCTAGTTTTTCAGCACATTTTTTGTGCTGAAAAAGCCGCCCTCGGCTTATACTTGAGTGAGGCAGGCAGTGGCTCCTATGAAGCTTTCCCAGGTTTTTTGTGGTAAAATTGGGTGCCTTGGCTTATATTTGGGTCGGCTTATACTGTATTTAAAATTTCATTTCTGAATTTCAAGAGTTTACAAAAGAATACATACTTTCCAAACACACACCCATTTCGACTTCCCCTCCACCCCTCCATGGTTCCCCTCAAAGTTTCTAAGTTTGCTGCATAATATAATTATTGTTTACCTTATCTTTTCCATACTGGGCTCCCAGCAAATATTCAACTGCTGTTCTCCATTCAAATCTTACCTGCCTTTTTTTTTTTTTTAATACTCAAGAAAGGTTTCCATTCCTCCTTATAGTCTGCCTCTCCTCTGTCTCCAATTTTCATTGTTAAATTTGCCAATTTGCCATATTCCGTCAGTTTTTTACAGCTACTCCTCTTGAGTAGGTATCTCCTGATTTCGCCATATTTCTTTTGCGAATAAAGTACTCTTGTTGCTGTCATGGCCTACAAAAATAGGTCCATCTGTCTTCTGAGCTCCCCCGATAATTTCTGAAAGTTGGCACCATGCTTCCTCCCCTGTTCCCTTCTCTGGCTTGGACAGCACCTTCCCCTCCAGCCAGGTGCCACCTTCTTTTCCCGACTTGCTTCCTAGCTTTTGGCACCATTTCTGCACATGTCTGAGCTGGGCAGCCAGGAGAGGCAGGCAGGAAGGGCAGTTGGCGAGGCGAGGAGGAGGTGGGGGAGCAGTCGGTATGTTTCCGAGCACAATTCAAAGGGTTAGTGCTGACCTTTAAAGCCCTAAACTGTCTCGGCCCAGTATACCTGAAGGAGCGTCTCCACCTCCATCGTTCAGCCTGGACATTGAGGTCCAGCTCTGAGGGCCTTCTGGCGGTTCCCTCACTACGAGACGCAAGGTTACAGGGAACCAGGCAGAGGGCCTTCTCGGTAGTGGCCCCCGCCCTGTGGAATGCCCTCCCGGCAGATGTCAAGGAAATAAACAACTATCTGACTTTTAGGAGACATCTGAAGGCAGCCCTGTTTGTTGTTGTTTAGTTGTTTAGTCGTGTCCGACTCTTTGTGACCCCATGAACCAGAGCACGCCAGGCACTCCTGTCTTCCACTGCCTCCCGCAGTTTGGTCAGACTCATGTTGGTAGCTTTGAGAACACTGTCCAACCATCTCATCCTCTGCCATCCCCTTCTCCTTGTGCCCTCCATCTTTCCCAACATCAGGGTCTTTTGCAGGGAGTCCTCTCTTCTCATGAGGTGGCCAAAGTATTAGGAAAGCTTTTAATGTTTGATCTTTCATTGTGCCCTTAATTTCTGTTGGGAGCCGCCCAGAGTGGCTGGGGAAACCTAGCCAGAAGGGCGGGGTATTATTATTATTATTATTATTATTAGAGTTTGGATTTGATATCGCGCTTTATCACTACCCGAAGGAGTCTCAAAGCGGCTAACATTCTCCTTTCCCTTCCTCCCCCACAACAAACACTCTGTGGGGCTGAGAGACTTCAAAGATGTGTGACTAGCCCAAGGTCACCCAGCAGCTGCATGTGGAGGAGCGGAGACGCCAACCCAGTTCCCCAGATTACAAGTCTACCGCTCTTAACCACTACACCACACTGGCTCTTATTAATAATAATAATAATAATAATTTGTTGTTGTTGTTGTTGTTATTCTCGAACATGGGCGAGGGTGTGTGAGAGGGGGAGGCCTGTGCCCAGTTGCGTGTGGCAGAAGAACGTGCCCTCCGGGGAGCAGGCGGAGAAGTGTGGGGAGGGGAAATATTTTGTTCAAGTTGCCTCCTGTGCCGTTCACGCTCATGATGCTCCCTCCTCTCCTACGCAGGCGACAGCGGCTACCCCTTGCGCCCTTTCCTCATGACGCCTCACCCCGACGACGGCCCGGAGCCCGTGGCCCGCTACAACGCCACGCACGAGACGACGCGGATGGTGGTGGAGCAGGCCTTTGGGCAGCTCAAGATGCGCTTCCGCTGCCTGCATTCCACCGGCGGGCGGCTAATGCTCCGCCCGGAGAAGGTGGCCAAGGTGTTTGTGGTGTGCGCCATGCTTCACAACATGGCCCTCCGGCGCCAGTTGCCCATTATCAATGGCGGACAAGGGGTGGACACCGAGGTCCCCGTGCCTCCCTATCTGGATACCGACAGCCTGGTGGAGCAAGACCCCCGCGGGGTGGATGTCCGGGAGCAGATCATTAGCACTTATTTCTCACAATAAATTCGACTTTCGGTAGACTGCTCGCGGCTGGTTGCGTGTCCTTCGGGGTGTGGAAGAGGAAGGGCAGTCTTAGGTTGTCGTAAGCTGCTCCTCTCTCCCGTACGTAGATTCCCAGGGCTGTTGCATCCCGCCTAATGACCAAAAGCACCAAGAGTTTCCTTAGGGGGTGATCAAGGGCCTCACACTGTGTGGTTTAATCTCTCAGTGCACGAATAAACTGTGAAACTCCCTGCCACTGGAGGCAGTGATGGCCACCAACTCGGATGGCTTTAAAAGAGGATTAGGAGAGGGCTCGCGATGGCTACTAGCCAGGTTGGCTATCTCCACAGCTCAATGCTTCTGAATGCCAGTTGTTGGAAAGCTCAGATGGGGAGAGTGCATTGGGGCTGGGGTCCCATTTTCGGGCTTCCCGCAGGCATCTGGTCAGCCACTGTGAGGACAGGATGCTGGACTCGACGGGCCCTTCCGTTCTCTGTGTCCCTTACGTATAAAACGGGAGTAGAGATTGACTTCCAAGCTTGTCATGTAAGCTGCTACAACAACCCTGGTAAGCGGCCTTACTTTATTTTAGTAAGGGGTAAAGCTAACTTGATCTCCCCTTATGAGGTGGAAAATTTCCCCTTTAAGTTTTCTGCAGATTAACTTCCCCACATATAAAAACAAGTTCAAGCCCCATCAGTGTGGTAGAAGACCCAAAAGACTTCTCATTTCAACTTGGCCTATTCTGCCGCCACTGCCCACGAGTCTTAATTGCTGGAAAGGAAGCCAGAATGAGTTTAGCAGGGAGGCGGATGGGCTGCTTTGAACGACAGCAGGCGTGGGGAACCTTTTGGCCCCTTTTGGTTCCTGCTGAACTACAACTCCCATGAGCCCCAGCAAGCATTGCCAGTGGGTATGGCTCATGGAAGTCGTAGTCCAGCAACTTCTGGAGGACCAGCGGTTCCTCACATATGACCTACAGTTACTGCAGAGCTTTGCATTTCATCAAATTTGGCACAAGATACAAGGTAATTATGGTATCTACGATGCTTGCAAGCACTTGGGGTCTGATAGTGAGAAGAGACAGTGTGGTGTAGCGGTTACAGTGTCGGAATAGGATCTGGGAGACCAGGGTTCAAATCCCTACCCAGCCACAAAGCTCAAGGGGTGACCTTGGGCCAGTCACTTCCTCTTAGCCTAACCTACCTCACAGGGTTGTTGTGGGGAGTAAAATAACAAGGGGAGAACCACGTACGTCACCTTGAGCTCCTTGGAGGAAAATGTTGAACTCAAATGCAATAAAGAAATAATAAAGATCCGCAATCCCACTGTGTTTTTGTTGTTGTTTTAGTTTAGTTTTAAAGGGGGGGGGGCTCATCTGATTTCTCATGGGGTAAACAGCAGCTAGAGGGAGGGATTTTTATATATTTGTTAATTATTGCCATCAATCTCCCATTGTTTATCTATCCCATTTTGTTCCATTTATTTATTCCATTTGCATCCCTTAAGATGCTCAAGGTGGCATACATGACTCTCTCCCCAATATTATCCTCACAACAACCCTGTGAGGCAGGTTAGGCTGGAAGTCAGTCATCAGTGAGCTTCGCTGCAGCCAAGCGGGATTTCGAACCCAGGATCTCACATGCAACGGTCTCACGCTCTCTACTGGGACAAGACAAGTTGGCCACCAGTACTACCATCTCAAGTCATGTTCCTGAAGCCCCTTTGTGGTCAACCGTGAGGACTTTTAGCAACGGAAGATGAGCTCACCAATCTGCCCCTGGGAAAGCTCTGCCCTTAATGCCGCCCATTAAATGGCGCTCCCTTGGCGTGGAGCATCTGTTTGGCCCTCGGAAGCTTCCATGTTCAGCCCAGCATCTCCAAGCAGAGCTACGAGAGATCCAACAACACAAGGTTGCAAGTTCAATCCCCGCATGGGACAGCTGCATTGCAGGGGGGTTGGACTAGAACAGGCGTCAGCAACCTTTTTCAGCCGGGGGCCGGTCCACTGTCCCTCAGACCTTGTGGAGGGCCAACTATATTTTGGGGGGGAAATAATGACCGAATTCCTATGCCCCACAAATAACCCAGAGATGCATTTTAAATAAAAACACACATTCTACTTATGTAAATATACGATGATTCCTGGACCGTCCGCGGGCCAGATTTAGAAGGCGATTGGGCCAGATCCGGCCCCCGGGCCTTAGTTTGCCTACCCATGGACTAGATCCCTTCCAAGTCCACAATTCTATGCTTCCATGCTGCTGGCTGGCGTGGTTTCTGACGTGCACCAGGGCACACATGCAAGAGCTTGCAGTGGGACTCCGGCTCCCATCAGCTCCCAGCCAGCATGGTGAACGGTCAGGGATGATGGTGGTCGGAGTCCCGCAACAATTGGAATTTCCAGTTCTCCCATCAATTAGGGAAGAGGATCAGCACAAAGGAGCATGAAATGAGCACCAGTGGCGCTGTGGTCTAAAGCACAGAGCCTCTTGGGCTTGCCGATCAGAAGGTCAGTGGTTCGAATCCCTGTGACGGGGTGAGCTCCCATTGCTCTGTCCAGGCTCCTGCCAACCTAGCAGTTCGAAAGCACGGCAGTGTAAGTACAGTAGATAAATAGGTACTGCTGCGGCGGGAAGGTAAACGGCGTTTCCGTGCGCTCTGGTTTCCGTCACGGAGTCCCGTTGCACTAGAAGCAGTTTAGTCCTGCTGGCCACATGACCCAGAAAGCTGTCTGTGGACAAACGCCGGCTCCCTCGGCCTGAAAGCGAGATGAGCGCCGCAACCCCATAGTCGCCTTTGACTGGACCTAATGGTCAGGGGTCCCTTTACCTTTACCCGTCCAGAAGTCCTTTTCTTTTAAAGAAAAACTTTTTATTACAAGCTTAGCAGGGTGAGCTGGGGTGTTAGGGGAGCGGGAGTACCGGTACCTCTGGTGGGGGAACACGTCAAGCTCCTTCTGGGGTAGTATGTCCACCTTTGGTCCCCAATCTGTACTCTGATCTCACCTGTGGTTCCTAGAAGGTGTCAGCGTGCGACAGAGGCCACAATTCCAGGAAACGGCTTCGACTGGCCGGCTAAACCAGGTGAGGGTAGCCGATAGGTCTCAAACCCTCAGTGAATTAGGGACTTCGCCCGCATGCAAAGACAAGCTCCGACGGATTGAGTGGATGAGACCCAAGAATGGGCGCAATGATCAAGAAGGTGGTTTATGTACCTGCCATAGAGGGAAATGAACGGCAGGTGGGGCCTAATGGCTGGGCCATCTCTCTCCCTGGCCCTCCTTGGAGACGGAGATATCTGAGGCTGGGCCTAAGTTGAGTAGCAGAAGAAGAGTGTTTCTAAGATGGCGGCGCGCATAGACGCAGCGGCTCAGTGCTCTCCCTTATTCTTTTAGCGTTTCGTATGTTTTATTGTTGTTACTCGTGTTGAGTACATTTTTGGTTGGGGGAACAAATGTTCAAATGAATAGATTTGTGGTTTAAACGGAAAATAAATAGATTTGTAGCCTTAAAGGGGCATGGCAGTTATGGCCGTTATCAAAATCTAAGATGGTGAATGCGCAAGATTCAGTTGGCAGAAACTCCTAAAGGTGGCTGGAATCTTTTTGAGATGCCAGAGCCTGCGAAGTCTGTTCCTGTGCCTAAGAAGGGGTTGAAGAAGGCCATCACCAAGACCCATAAGAAGGGCGACAAGAAATCCAGAGATCCGGACTGCTATGCGCCTGATGCTGCCTAGGGAGTCAGCCAAGCACACCGTGTCTGAGGGCACCAAGGCCGTCACTAGGACACCAGTTCCGGCGGGAAGGTAAACGGCGTTTCCGTGCGCTGCTCTGGTTCGCCAGAAGCGACTTAGTCATGCTGGCCACATGACCCGGAAGCTTTCTGTGGACAAACGCCAGCTCCCTCGGCCAGTGAAGCGAGATGAGCGCGCAACCCCAGAGTCATCCACGACTGGACCTATCAGTCAGGGATACCTTTACCTTTATTCAATAATAATAATAATAATTATTATTATTATTATTATTGCCCTGGCCCCAACCACTCTCGGTGGCTTCCAACACATATGAAAACATGAAACATTAAAAAACTTTCCTATGCAGAGATGCCTTCAGATTTCTTCTAAAAGTTGTGTAGTTACTAATTTTATATTCTGATTTTATCCTGCGAACCACCCTGAGACCTGTGGGTATAGGGCGGTATATAGATTCAATTAACAACAACATGATCAACAACAACAACATCAATAATAATAATCTCCTTGGCTCTGGGATTGTCTAACTCCATACCCTCCAATATTTTCCCGAAGCAAATAGGGTTGTTCTAATGAAAAGCAGAACATTCCGGGATCAAATCAGAAACTGTAAATCCGGGACTGTCCCTGGAAAATAGAGACACTTGGAGGGTCTGCTTCAATCTACAATTCAAGGGAGAACGTACCCATGTTTGAAAAAGCATGAGATTAGAAATATATTCTTCTCACTTGTATGTTTAGGAAAGTAAATATAAAGAGTCTGGACATTGTATAGTCTTCACAAAAAAGCTATCAATCACTCGATAAAGTGACTAACAAATCCAATGAAGAAGAAGAAGAAGAAGAGGAGGAAGAGGAGGAATGGCAAGTAATTTCAAGCTTGCCAGGCAGCAACAGCCGCTTTCAAGTATCAAATGCTTGAGGAATGTTTTTATTTTCATTTTTCAATTCTTCCTGAAAGTCTTGTAATGAATGAGCATGCTGCACAAAGCACATTTTTAAGTGTGTGTGTGTGTGTGTGTGTGTGTGTGTGTGTGTGTGTGTGTGTGTGTGTGCATAGTGTTTAAAAGGGTTAAATTGAGAGAGCTTTTCTTTCCTAGAAAAGATAATCAAACGGAGGAGGAAGAAGAAAACACACACACACCAGTGGCGCCTCCTTCCCCGGTTTGGTTTTGCATTTAAGGTCCGCTGCATAAACATGAAGGAAGAGGGAAGCGATCTTGGTGCATTGAAAAGGTGAGAGCTGTGGGGCGATAGAGATTCATTTAAAAAAGGGAAATGTAGGAGTGAGACAGCGACGGGAGACCCTTCTTCCTCCAAGTCCCGAAGCGCCCCTTCCTCTGCTTTTTATTCTCCTTGCGTATATTCATGATTATTTGCGCCCCGAAGGTATCTGGGCGGTGAGACGCCACCCCAACTTTCAGTCCTGTTAGCTACTCTTGGCGCCTGCAAAAGTTTCGGGGCAAACGCGCCTCTTCGCTCCCAGCGTGGTGTAGTGGTTAGAGAGAGACCTGGGTTCAGATCCCGCCACTCTGCCTTGAAGCTCACGGCGGTGACCTTGGGCCAGTGGCTGCCGCTCGGCTTTGCCTACCTCACAGGGCTGTTGCGAAGGAATATGCCCCACAACCTTGAGCTTGTGGGATAGAAATAAAATTAATGATGATGATAATGATGATGCATGTGGGATAGAAATAAAATAAATGATGATGATGATACTCTGTCCATGTCCTGTAGATTTCTGCTGAAATACTGTAATTTATACCAGCACCCCTGTCCCCAGCCAAAAACCCCAGTCTATTTTTTCGTCCCACTTTATTTGTGCTCTAGCTCATGCAAGACTGCCCTTTCTGGAGGACAATAATGCAACACCATTTTATCAGTTTGTTTTACTTATTGCATTTATTTTTAGCCCACTGCTCTCCCCCCCCCCCCAAGGTGGTTCTCCCCTTCCACATTTAAAACCTGCAACAGACTGTGGACTCAGCTATGACGCTCCCTGGGGTGACCTTCGGCTGGTTACTGTCTCTTAGCCTAGCCTACCTCACAGGGCTGTTGTAAGGATAAAACGGGGAGGGCAGAACCATTTACACCACCTTGAAGCTTGTCAGAAAAATGTACGCTCTTTCGTAACACGCGTGCTGCAGTTTTACCATTTGGCCAGAATGTTTATTTTTTAAAATAATAATGTTGATAATAGTAATGCTGCCAACCGACAGTGTTTGACATATTTTGTGTTCTCTTTTAGATGCATTCCATTTTTGTGCCTGCGCTTCTAGCATAAGCATATACACGCATACAGATCAGTTGTATTGCTGACTTAGCTTTATTTTATTTTTTATAATCTGTTTATTAAATTTTCCAATACAAATCACAACAAATCACATTGAAATTATTCCCAATTACATTCCAAATTACAATCCAAATTAATTATACAATTCCCAATTAAAAGAAACATGCCAATTATGCCTAATTATTATAATTTTTTATATACGGACTTCCCATGCCTCGGACGCCAGAGCTTCCCTGATCACCTCCATCGATTGCTTTTAAAAATTCTTTCCAATATTTCCACAGCCACTGATATATGCCAGCAAGTAGGCTAAATTATATGGATGAGGTCGATCTTCTTAATTCCAAATGCCACATTCCGACCGT
The DNA here is from genome assembly GCA_034642065.1 of Darevskia nairensis. NCBI lineage: Eukaryota > Metazoa > Chordata > Lepidosauria > Squamata > Lacertidae > Darevskia > Darevskia nairensis. Next base: position 334,413 of record JAWWNI010000437.1, read on the forward strand.
TGCCATCTTCTCGTCCTGTTGTTCACCAAACTTCTCCATGCTGCTACTCTCCCCTGCTTGCTTTGCACATACCCCTTTCCAGGAGTGCCAGTCTCTAATATAAATCAAACTTCAATAAACAACCAGAACTGGCTTCTCCCTATGGAGTAGTGCTCTGCCTCACGGGCTCCCCACACCGATTCAATTCTTACAGCACCATTACTTGCGAAGTCGGGTTAGAGATCCTTCATTATTAATTGCTGACATAGCTTTAAGTACGATACAGTCAACATGCATCTGAAGAAGTGTGCATGCACACGAAAGCTCATACCAATAACAAACAGGTGGTCTCTAAAGACGTGGGTGGTGCTGTGGGTTAAACCACAGAGCCTAGGGCTTGCCGATCAGAAGGTCGGTGGTTTGAATCCCCATGATGGGGTGAGCTCCCGTTGCTTGGTCCCTGCTCCTGCCAACCTAGCAGTTCGAAAGCACGTCAAAGTGCAAGTAGATAAATAGGTACCGCCCCAGCGGGAAGGTAAATGGCGTTTCCGAGCACTGCTCTGGTTCGCCAGAAGCGGCTTAGTCATGCTGGCCACATGACCTGGAAGCTGTACGTCGGCTCCCTCGGCCAATAATGCAAGATGAGCACCGCAACCCCAGAGTCGGTCACGACTGGACCTAATGGTCAGGGGTCCCTTTACCTTTTAAGGTGCTATTGGAAGGAATTTTTTTCTTTTTTTTTCTTTTTTTTTTTCTTTCAACATGCATGGCCTTCTCATGGATACATTTTGTTGCAAGAGCTATTGTGCTTTTTTATTGAGTGCTGTGAACCTGCGTGTATAGCTGCTTGTGTTCTTGTGATAACAGTTTTAGCTTCTCTCTGCCCCATGGGGGGGGAGCGGATGCTTGCAAAGGAAAAGCATTCTCAGCAATTTCTCAAAGCGACAGGCATAAGTTCATTTTAACAGTCACACTCAGGGATCCACATTGTCATATTTGGGGGGCCCTTGGGGGTCCTCTCCACATTTTGACATCCTTGGGCACCAGTCAGGGCCTAGTGCTGATCCCTGCTGCTTAATTCCCCAAAAACCAATGCTCAGCTAGTATTTTAATTTCCCACAATGCCCCTGACGTAATTTCCCACAATGCCCCTGCTGAGGGCACTGTTGGAAATTAACAGTGGCAGCCCCCCTCAGTCATATATCATTGCTGTCGCTTGGCACCGCTGCCAAAGAGAGTCGAGGGTGGCTGCTGACCTCCCAGAATGCTGGCCCTGATTCTCCCTGATTCTGGTTTTTCTTCTTTTTTATGCAGGTAAAAGCTTTGTGCACATATCTTCAGGTACCGGTTGTTTATTCTAGTGTTTTCTTCAGTCCAGCCCCACATTTGTGCCTTTATACAAGGATGAAAATCGAGGAGCAGGACCCTGCAGGCTGTACACAAGGCGAGGCATCAGAAGGAACAGGAAAAGCCCCATACTTGGGCATTGTAGGTTGCAAGATGGACATGGAGGGAGCGGTGCATTCTGGGAATGACGGGGAGATCCTCAGAAGGTCAATTTTGCATCAGGTGAAGGAGGAGCCGGAAGAAGCCTTGACCCAGCATTGGGAAGCCCAATGGCAGACGTTCCTAGGAACAGTGGAGCCCCCTCACTTGGGCTGGGGGGTCCCACAGTTGCCAGAGGAGCCCACCCCCTGGGACGATGCCAAGGCCTTCCTGGCCTCCTTCGAGCAAGTGGCCAAAGTCTGCCGGTGGCCCAAGGTGGAGTGGGCGGCCCGACTCCTCCCGGCCCTCCAAGGAGAAGCCGAGCAGGCCCTTTTCACCTTAGCCGCTGCAGACAGAGAGGAATATGGGAAAGTGAAGGCGGCCATCTTGCGAGGGGATGCCATCGGAAGGGAGAAGCTGCGCCAACGCTTCCGGGGCTTCTGCTACTGGGAGGCCGAGGGGCCACGAGGGGCCTACAGCCGGCTCCAGGAGCTTTGCTCCCGGTGGCTGAAAGTCGAGAGGCACACCAAGGAGCAGATCCTGGAGCTGCTGATCCTGGAGCAGTTCCTGACCATCCTTCCTCTGGAGATCCAGAGCAGCGTGAGGGAGTGCGGGCCGGACACCTGCTCCCAGGCAGTGGCCCTGGCCGAGGGGTTCCTCCTGAGGCAGCAGGAGGCCAAGAGATGGGAAGAGCAGGTGAGATTGTTTCATCCTTGTACAACAGGGAATGTGGGGGGCATTTTTTGTTTGAGGGCCACATTCTCTTCTGGGGGGCCACATGCTTATGGGGGGAGGCAAAAGAGGCACCTTTGTACCAGAAGCTACAAGCGAGCCATGCCAAAGTCAAAGGTTTCTGCTCATACAGCCAGGGGAAGGAGCCTGAGAGAGGCAAGGCAGGGACCTTCAATGCTCGCAACTGCTTCGTGGGACAAAACCAATAATAATAATAATAATAATAATAATAATAATAATAATAATTTATTTATACCCCGCCCATCTGGCTGGGTTTCCCCAGCCACTCTGGGCGGCTTTCAACAGAACATTAAAATACAATAATCTATTAAACATTAAAAGCCTCCCTAAACTCTTTAACCTAGAAAGAGTTGCTGAGACCACTAGGCCTGTGGTGTGTTTTCTTGAATAAAGATCTAACTTCACTAGCCCCAGGTGATCTATTGCTGGCCCATGCCAACGCCAGCCCTGACAGCAGTGCCGGATTTACATATAAGCTAATCAAGCTATAGCTTAGGGCCCCACTCTCATGGGTGCCCCCAAAAGATTTAAAGGGGGGAAAAACACTGGATGTGCATTTCCAAATCTAAGATAAAAAACAAATAAAATAAAACCTACATACAGCAACAGTGTTTTGTGTTGTGTATGGACCTATTAGGTCCATAAATTACCATATAGCATATTGGTATGAGCTTTCGTGTGCATGCACACTTCTTCAGATACACTGAAACATAAGTCACCAGACCTTTATATATAGTGAGAGGGTGGGAGGGGTATTACTCAGAAGGGTGGTGGGAATGGGTGATAGATAGCGGTGGTAAACCTGTTGACAACTGTTAATCCAATCACCCATTCCCACCACCCCTCTGAGTAATACCCCTCCCCACCCTCTCACTATATATAAGGGTCTGGTGACTTCTGTTTCAGTGTATCGGAAGAAGTGTGCATGCACACAAAAGCTCATGCCAAGAACAAACTTATTGGTCTCTAAGGTGCTACTGGAAGGAATTTTTTTATTTCGTTTCGACTACGGCAGACCAACACGGCTACCTACCTGTAACATATAGCATATATTCAACACAAAAAAACATTGACAATTTGTTGTTGACAAAGAACAGCTGGACATATATATATTTTTAAATCTTTTTATTCATTTTATAAGGAAAAAAGCAAACATATAAAACAACATACAAAACACAAACATTTTTTATCCAATCATAACTCTTTCTTGACATCATAAGTGACTTCCCTCAGTCCCCCCCATCTGAATTTCATTTCTAATCATCTTTGATGGTGACAGAGCCTAGGGCTTGTCGATCAGAAGGTTGGCAGTTCGAATCCCTGCGACGGGGTGAGCTCCTGTTGCTCGGTCCCTGCTCCTGCCAACCTAGCAGTTCGAAAGCACGTCAAAATGCAAGTAAATAAATAGGTACCGCTCCGGCGGGAAGGTAAACGGCGTTTCCGTGTGCTTCTCTAGTTCGCCAGAAGCGGCTTAGTCATGCTGGCCACATGACCTGGAAGCTGTACGCTGGCTCCCTCGGCCAATAATGCAAGATGAACGCCACAACCCCAGAGTTGGACAAGACTGGACCTAATGGTCAGGGGTCCCTTTGCCTTTAAATAGCAAAAGCAATACATGCTTAACTTAACTATAATCCTAAATACTTTAAAGAAAACACTTATCCTAAAATCTAATTCTACACTGAAAACCTATAACAACTTCCCTAGGCAAAACAAAATAAAAAATAACAAAATTCCTTCCAGTAGCACCTTAGAGACCAACTAAGTTTGTTCTTGGTATGAGCTTTCGTGTGCATGCAGACTTCTTCAGATACACACTTCCCTAGGGTATAGCAAATATCAAATACAACAATACTTATTCAAATATACCGGTACTTTAATTTTTTTAAGAACAGCTGGACATATAAAGGGCCCCATTATCTTCAGTAGCTTAGGGCCTCATCAGACCTAAATCCGGCGCTGCCTGACAGGTTCTCACAGTGGCATCATCCAGCTTCTAAGCAGGACATGAGAGCAATAGCAACTCTCCCTATGCTTGGTTCCTAGTAACTGGAATTCAGAGGCACACACTGCCTCTGACAGCAGAGGTAGACCATAGCCATCGTGGCTAGTAGAAGCCACTGATAGTGCAGCACTCCTTTGCCACCTCTCAAGACTGTCACTGTACCCTGAAAGCCTCCCCTTCCGTCCTTACAGGTCACCTCAGAAGAGGCGGCTATGAGCTTTTCTGAGGGAGGCTGGACTCCGCCTCCCATGAAGGAGAAACATCTTTATGTAGAAACCAAGCAAGAAGATGGAGATGCCAGCCTGTTGGGTAGGGAGGATTCTTTTTCTTTTGAGGGGGGGATGCTCTATAAATCAGAATTGTTTGGAATTATCTCGTTATTTTTCCAGTAGGAAAAGATCGGATGAGCACAGATGAGGAGGAGGAGAAATATGTACCAGGCAGTTCAGAACTGGTGGGACCACAGGGGACGTTGACCTGGAAAGTGGAAGAGGAACTTCCTCTGTGTTGTGAGCCTGAAAATGTCTTGGCAAGTCAGGATGGAGCAACGTGTCAGTGGCAAACCTACCCAGTGGAGGAAGTTGTTGAAGCCACTCCTTGTAGGGAAGGTCACGAGGCCCCCAGGGAAACCACAGGTAAGAAATGAACACGGGGACATTGAAAGCTGCCCTTATACAGAGCCAATGTCACGGGCTGGTTGGGCGCAGAGGAATGGTGGGAGGAACCGGCTGGGGAACCCCAAGGGAAGATGGCTAAGAGGCCAGGGATGTGTGGCAGGACAACAATGAGTGGCCTGAGGGAGAAGACGGGGAACAGGCTGTATCGGAAGCTGAAGAAAGTAACAGGGCAGGGAAGAAGGCTCAGAGGCTGGGGATGTGTGTGTGCTGGTCCCGTGGGGTATCCAAAAGGTGAGGTCTAAGTCTGGTCCGTGGTCAGAGGTACAACGTAAAGGCAGTCCGTGGTCACTGAAGCTGGGTGCAGGGCAGGGAGTCAGGCAAAGTCAGGAACAGGTAGGCAAGCAGGGAACCAGGGCGGGTCAGGAGCTCAGGCTGGAAAGCAGGACAGGTATCAAGCAGGAACACCGGCAGGGACTGGTCAGCAACAATGTTGCTCCTGCAACTTGGGGCTGGGGCTGGCCGGCTTTTATCTGCCCCGAGGCATAGGGTGGTCCGATCCTCAGGTGACTCACCTCTCCTGGCCTGGAGGCGAGCACTTCTCCTGCGGGAACTCAGTTCCCTTCGCCTCTCTGCCCTGAGCCTCCACAGCTCAGGAGAGGCTGGAGGGTTACTGGACCCAGAGGCAACCTCAGCTTCCCCTGAGAGGGCTGGGAGTGGAGCACCTGCAGGCAATGGGTCCTCCATCCCATCAGGAGCCAGAGCAGACTCAGCCGATGCCTGCACCTGAGGATCCAACACAGGTGAGGCCCCTTCAGACTCAGGCCCCAGCCCCGGCTCTGCTGGTTCTGGAGGCAGGGAATCCTGTGCAGGCTGGGATCCCTCAGGTTCAGCGTCTGAGTCTGAATCCCAGGCCATCACAGTGTGGTGGGACAACAATGAGTGGTCAGAGGAAGAAGTCGGGGAACAGGCTGTATCGGAAGCTGAAGAAGTAACAGGGCAGGGTGAGCTGGGGAAGTCTGTGGCAGAGAGAAGTCCAGAATCAAAGGTAGAAGCTGAAGCAGGGGAGGAGGAAGCCCAAGAGGCAGAGATGAGACAGCTTGGTGAAGAGTCATGGGGGTTTCCCCCTCCTGCTGTGAAAAACTCAATTCTCCCCATCTCCCAGAACCAGAAGAGGGCTGAAATGGGCTTCACAGGCTTCACTCAGGCACAGTCTCGGGTTGCTAGGAAAAAGCACAGGAGAGGAGGGGACTTAGATGGCTGTGGGGAGGCAGGGACCTATAATCTCAGCAACTGATTTCATGGGTACAGGTAGGTGTTGGTCTGCCATAGTCAAAACAAAACAAAAAAAAATCCTTCCAGTAGCACCTTAGAGATCAACTAAGTTTGTTTTTGGTATGAGCTTTCGTGTGCATGCACACTTCCAATACATAGCATTTAATTCTGGTTTACCTGTTTATTCCAGAAGGCAGCTTGCGGGAGATTGAGGATGAGACCGAAATATGTGGGACATCATTAGGATGTAAAGAGAAACTCCAGGGTCAAAGTGATTCAGAGATGCAGGAGAGTGGGGCTCAGGCGGAGGATAAGGATAAACCTGTTGCTTGTCTGGGCATGGACCTGAAAGAAATCCCGACCCAGCAGGAAAAACACAGAGAAACGAGAAGCGGCAAGTGCCTCTGTGCTCCCACCGAGGAGAAACCAAATAAAAGCTTGACGGTTGGGAAAAGCTTCACTCAGCATCAGAGACACCGTGATGGGGAAACACCATATAAATGCCTGGACTGTGGAAAGAGCTTCAACCACAAAGCAAACCTGATTTCACATCAGAGAATCCACCGGCAAGGAAAACTCTATAACTGCTCAAACTGCGGCAAAGCTTTCCTCCGCAAATCGATCCTTAACCGGCATTTGAGGATGCACACAGGGCAGAAGCCGTTCAGCTGCTCCGACTGCGGCCTCAGCTTGAGTGCTCAGTCCAGCCTCACTCGGCACCAGAGGATCCACACGAGGGAGAAGCCCTACAAGTGCTTGGAGTGCGAGAAGAGCTTCGGCCAGAACTCGGACCTTATTCGGCACCAGAGACTCCACACAGGGGACAAACCATACCAGTGCTCCGAGTGCAGGAAGAGCTTCAGCCGGGGGGACTGTCTGACTTCGCACCAGAAAATCCACACGGGGAAAGATCAGGCCAGTTTCCCGCCGGGAGCAAGAACTTTGGTGATCAATCAGGTCTTATTCAGTGTGTGAGAATTCAGGCAGGGAGCAAATGGTACAAACGCTTTGAGTTTGGGAAGAAAAGCTTTATAGTGAGATCAGAACCCCGTTTCACATCATAGAGCAGGGGTCAGCAAACTTTTTCAGCAGGGGGCCGGTCCACTGTCCCTCAGACCTTGTGGGGGGCCGGACTATATTTTGAAAACCCCCCAAAAAGGAATGAATTCCTATGCCCCACAAATAACCCAGAGATGCATTTTAAATAAAAACACACATTCTACTCATGTAAAAACATGCTGATTCCCGGACCGCCCGTGGGCTGGATTTAGAAGGTGATTGGGCCAGATCCGGCCCCCGGGGCCTTAGTTTGCCATAGTTGCTATCTTATTAGACACTTTTACAGAAGGAAAGGCATACAGGCTTCTGCTCTGTATACCTGAAGGAGCGTCTCCACCCCCAACGTTCTGCCCAGTCCAACACAGGTCCAGCTCCGAGGGCCTTCTGGTGGTTCCCTCACTGTGAGAAGTTAAGCTACAGGGAACCAGGCCAGAGGGCCTTCTCGGTAGTGGCGCCCGCCCTGTGAGACGCCCTCCCATCAGATGTCAAGGAAATAAACAACTACCTGACTTTCAGAAGACATCTGAAGGCAGCACTGTTTAGGGGAGTTCTTAATGTTTGATGTTTTATGGTGTTTTTAATATTCTGTTGGGAGTCGCCCAGAGTGACTGGGGCAAAGAAATAAATTATTATTATTTTTCTACCTCAGAGGTGAGGCACCCAAGGCCTGGAAACAAAATACAGCTCTCCAGGTCTCTCTACCTGGTCCTTGAAGTTTTCCCCATGCCACACTCCTGCTACTCCTCCCTGGCTCAGTATCACAAACTGATTTCCTTTTCCCCCCTTGGAAAGGAAGCGTCCTTAAAATTTGTCAGCGTCTCTTGCTGGTCTGGAGGAAAGATGGAGAGGCTGTTTGTGTCCAAACTACCCTCCCATCCCCAGGTAGAATGGGCATTTGCTGCTCTACTCACTTTTGCCTCTGGCCCCACCCAACACCAGAATGTGGCCTTTGGAAGGTTGCCAAGGAACTTGGCCCCTGGACTTGAAAAAGTTCCCCAATCCTGGTATACATGCTCAGATTGTAACAAAAGCTTTCAGGACAAATTGGTGTTTCTATGGGCAGGAGGAACATTCTCATAGCTGTCAACCCTCCCTTTTTTTGCGGGAAACTCCCTTATTCCAATGCCGTTTCCCGCTGCTATCCCAGATTGTTGATATCCCTTAAATTTCCCGGATTTCAAAGGAAGCAGCTCCTCTCCCTCCCGGCCGGCCAGGGAGGCTCCTCAGCTGTGTTGCTCAGCTGCCAATAAGGAGTCTGAGACCGACTGGGGGCGGAGCTTGCATGCCTTGTGCAGCCAGACCCTCACGCCCAACCAGACAGACAGCCTGCCTGCCGTCTATGCGTTCGCTCTTTCGCTCACCCGTTCGCGCGCAGCCTCGAGCGCAGGGTGGCGAGGCTACTTGGTGCCATTGCACCGCCCACGCGGCATCCCTTATTTTCAAATCCGAAAGTTTGGAAAAATCCCTTATTTTCAAATCCGAAATTTGACAGCTATGAACATTCTTCTGCCACCAAATGCCTGGGGTGAACACCACAGCCAGGCCTTAACTTCCTGGCCGGACCTTGGTCTCTGGCCTCCCTTTTCCTTGAGGTTTTAAAAAGGAAGGAAGCAGTGAATATCATGTTGGTTTATAGAAAGTGGTTTTGTTCGGTATGGATGAGTTTACAAATAGCTGATGGACATGGAATTGGAAGCTCTTTATTTTCATTTCTTTCTTCTTTTTCTCCTAGTACTTCTTTCTCTCTTTCCCCTCGTTTTCTCTATTTTCCATTCCCTTTTCCTTTTTTTTATGTCACCGATTGTGCTTTTATCTAGATTAGAACTTTTTTAAAAAAGCACTTATGTCATGCTGGGATTTTGTGTGTGTGTGTGTGTGTGTGTGTGTGTGTGTGTGTGTGTGTGTGTGTGTGTGTTTGCGTCTTCAGGCCCTGGAGGCAAATTTGCCCCTCCAGTCCTCTTTGACCCTCAGGACTCTTCCCAGACTGCACCCCTCTGTGGAGATGCTGGTCCATGAGGGCAAATGGGGCACTGCCCCACCAGTGCCAGGTGGCCCCCACCTGCCTGCCTCCTTTCTTGCAACCAAGCCAAAGAGAAACACTGCCTCGTCTCAGTGTTGTCCCTTGCAGAACTCACCAGGTTGGAGGATGGGGGCAACCCTAGAATTGGTTGGCTCTGCCTGCCACTGCCTCTCTGGCGCCACCTACTGTTGGGCTCCTCGGCTTCTGCCCTACCAGCCCCAGTGGGCACCAGCCACCGTTGAAACTAGTCTGCCAGTCGAGAGGTGAAGTTTTCATTCATTCCCCAGTCCGCTTTTGCCCCAGGCCCCGCCCACCATTGGCATGTGGCCCCCGGGAGGCTGCCCAAAAGGGAATGCGGCCCTCGGGCTCCCCACCCTTGACGCGACGGAAAAGGGAAACACGCTTATCCGACCGTCTGCAAATGCATCAAAGGGTTAAAGTGACCGAGTGCTTGGTTTGCTAGAGGGGCCAAATAAAGTGGTGTTTTTTGGCTGGGTGGAAAACACTGGAGGTTTTTTTTTCCTGTTGGGGGTGGAGTTTGGTTTTGAAAGGGGGAAAAAAAACAACCCAACAAAAAACAGGAGGAGGAGGAAGGAAGGGAAAAAAAGATCTCAGTGCGTGGAGAGGTGAGTTGCAGGAGGGCAGAGGCGGATCTCCAAAGGTGGGGGGACAGAAGAAAAGGAAGTGACTTTTTTGGGGGGTGGGGGAAGGCAACACATCTCCAGCCCCGTTGCTTTGATCACGAGAGGTCTAACTCTGACCCCAGAGAAATCCCTCGCGCTCATTTCCTTCCACATCGGAGAATGGATCCTCCCCGCAGAAACGCTTTTTTGGTTTTGCAATGAAGAGAAATGGGATGGGGGGAATAGATCTGGTCAGTGCTTTTTTCCTTAAATTTTTTTTTAGCGGTACTCTCTTTTTCCTACTCATAGTGAAATACTCAATGAGGCCAAACTTAGATTCACAAAATGTTTAGGGGGTATGCGTACCCCTGCGTACCCCAGGAAAAAAAGCACTGGATCTGGTTTCATGGGGAGACACATCCCCAAACACACACACACACACACACACAGTTACATTGGAAGCTGCTTTATAATTGAGTCTGCCTGCCTCAAGGCTGCCTGCACTGACCAGCAGCAGCATTCCAGGGTTTCAGGTAGGAGGGAGGGTGTCTCTCCTGGAATTAGCACCCGGGACCTTCTCTGCTTCTAAACTGCAACCTCCTTCACAGCAAGGCAGCGCCTTCCTTGGTCAAGGATTCTTTCCCGCTCTTCATTCCATCCTTCCTCCCGCCCTCCACAACACTGCCAGCATTCTGTGGCTACTGAGCATGCTCAGTTCTCCTGGGCTGTTTTTTTTGGGGGGGTTCCCCCCTTAAAGCCCCCCCCCACTTCTGCAAACCTTGGGGTTTCTCAGAGCCCTGAGGATACTCCGCTCTTGTGAGTGGGTGGCGCTAGCATTTTAAGCACGCTGTGTTGCATGTCTGGGTTCCTACCCACTTTTTTTGGCTTTTAATTTATTTTCTCTGTTTATTTTATTTATTTACTTGTTTCATGATTGTAAAAAAGCAACCGCCTCAAAGCGTTTTGCATTAAAGATGAAATGATAAAATTACTGCCAAGGAAAATGTATAACGTAAGTTGTTCAAAAAGTTAAAACGACAGTAGATGAAAAAGAGATTTAAGGCTAGTGTCAACTTTCTAACTTCCTTAAGTTGCTTCGATACACTTTCTGGGGGTGGAAAGTTAGGATAAATTTCTTTGGTGGACAGGAACTGCACTTTAAATGTGCTTTAAGAGTATGGTGCACACACCCCCTCAGCTCACCCATTCCAGGATACTCTATTCCATTCTGCCTTCTGCTTGTAGTTTCACTCTCCCCACCCCGCCAGTCAGTGTTTCATGGCCACTCTGAATGCTCAGTCTCTATTGAGATGTTTTCGGGAAGATCCACCTGCCCCCTACTTGGGAACCTCTGGGTTTTCCCCAAGCCTGCTGATGGCTCACGTCTTTGGGTAGGTGGGCCAACTTTTGCCTCTCTAGGTCAGGCACGTTCTGTGTGAACAACTAGTCCCGAGTCCTTCATATGCCTGGACACTTATGCCCTGATAACAAAGGGTTTGTTGATCCAGCCTTTGTAGGAAAAGGATCCTGGCTCTGGAGTCTCCAGAGACACTGCAGCTGATTCCTTTTCCATGGGACCAGAGGCTGCAGGGTGGGACAAACTCTAAGCCGTGGGGAAGAAGAAGAAGAGTTTGGATTTGATATCCTGCTTTATCACTACCCAAAGGAGTCTCAAAGCGGCTCACATTCTCCTTTCCCTTCCTCCCCACAACAAACACTCTGTGAGGTGAGTGGGGCTGAGAAACTTCAGAGAAGTGTGACTAGCCCAAGGTCACCCAGCAGCTGCATGTGGAGGAGCGGAGACGCGAACCCGGTTCACCAGATTACGAGTCTACCGCTCTTAACCACTACACCACACTGGCTGCAGCTCAGTTGTAGAGCACCTGCTTTGCTCTGTCATTAAGCTGTATCCCTTCCCCAGAATTCAAGTGGGAGGAGGATGGGATGGGATAAAAAAAAAAGATCAAAATTAGTTGTCTCCTTCTCCCATTGGCTCTGGGATTATGAGAGGATTATGGGAAAGTGAAGGTAGCCATCTTGCAAAGGCTGCACCTACTATGGGGCTCCTTGCCTTCTGCCACAGCAGCCACAACAGCCAATACTGTATATATTTTGGTTTTAATCTAGAGAAGCTTCTATACAAGAGTTTAACTCTGGGATGAAATGGAGGAGCAATCGAGTCGTAGGCAAAAGGCAGTCTTGCAAAGTGTCAGAAAAGCCCCTGACGTCCTCCAGGCTGTGATTATCGGAGAAGATCTGCAGAGAACACCGGAAGTTCAGATCAAGGAGGAACCGAGTGAGGGGCAGCTGCAGCGCTGGGAAACCCAGTGGCAGGACTTCCTGAAGCGAGTGGAGGCTTCCCAGTTAGGCTGGGCTATCCCGCCACTGCTGGAGGAGCCCACCCCCTGGGACGACGCCAAGGCCTTCTTCGCCTCCTTCGAGCAAGTGGCCCAAGCCTGCCGGTGGTCCAAGGAAGAATGGGTGGCCCGACTCTTGCCGGCCCTCAGGGGAGAAGCCGAGCAGGCCTTTAGCAGGCTGGAGGCCAGAGACAGAGAGGATTATGGGAAAGTGAAGGCGGCCATCTTGCAAAGGGACGCCATTGGTAGAGAGAAACTGCGCCAACACTTCCGGGGCTTCTGCTACCAGGAGGCTGAAGGGCCCAGGGGGGCCTACAGCCGGCTGCAGGAGCTTTGCTCCCGGTGGCTGAAAGTCGAGAGGTACTCGAAGGAGCAGATCCTGGAGCTGCTGATCCTGGAGCAGTTCCTGACCGTCCTTCCTCCGGAGATCCAGAGCAGCGTGAGGGAGTGCGGGCCAGAGACCTGCTCCCAGGCGGTGGCCCTGGCCGAGGACTTCCTCCTGAGGCAGCGGGAGGCCAAGAGATGGGAAGAGCAGGTGAGAGTGTCTCATTCTTGTACAAACAGGAAGCGGTGGGGACCATTGATGGCCTGAGGGCCACATTCCTTTCTGGGGGGCCGCATGGCTGTTTGTAGAGGAAGCGGCAAGTCAGTTATGACAGAATTGAAGGTTCCTACACAAGCGGGTGGTGCTGTGGGTTAAACCACTGAGCGTAGGGCTTCTCAATCAGAAGGTCAGTGGTTCGAATCCCCGCAACGGGGTGAGCTCCTGTTTCTTGGTCCCTGCTCCTGCCCATCTAGCAGTTTGAAAGCACGTCAAAGTGCAAGTAGATAAATAGGCACCGCTCTGGCGGGAAGGTAATCGGTGTTTCCGTGCGCTGCTCTGGTTCGCTAGAAGCGGCTTAATCATGCTGGCCACATGACCTGGAAGCTGTACGCCGGCTCCCTCAGCCAATAATGCGAGATGAGCGCCGCAACCCCAGAGTCGGACACGACTGGACCTAATGGTCAGGGGTCCCTTTACCTTTACCTTACACAAGCAAGAGAGAGCATTGCAGTTCAAGGACGTATTTCATCTAGGAGGGGGGAAACAGAGGAGGGGGTATGGTCTGAGAGGAGTCCCAAGGGCCAAGTTGAGAGACCTGGAGGGCCATAGGCTGAGGTCCCCCACCCGTGTTGTATATGGAGTAAACGTCCTTCAACCGTTGGGTCTCCAGCTGTCACTGGACTGCAGCTCCCTCTTGCCTGACTATTTGCTAACCCTCCAGTCCCCAGCAACATCTGTGGGGCGAGACAGGAAGCCAGAGGGAAACAGGAAACCAAGTGAGACATGCGCCTGTTGGCCGCCTCTCCTAAATCTCAGTTGGCACCAGCTAGGGCGAAGGTAGCTCTGACACAATTCAGACCATATGTTTAAAGTGCTTTAGTACCACTTTAAACAGTCCTGGTTTCCCCCCAAAGAATTCTGGGGGCTGTAGTTTTTTAGGGGTGTCGAAAGGTGTTGGGAGAGACCCATATTTGCCTCACAGAACTACAATTCCCATAGTTCACTGGGAAGATGGCTAGACCGCTTTGAGAACTGGAGCTTTAAATAACTTTTTTATACCTATAAAGGTTATCTGTACTACTGGCCAAAATTGTGGGAACCTTTTGGAAGAAGTGTATTTCCGAGATTTGATGGCTCATAACACCACTTTTTATGATTAATACCACAAAATTATATATCAGTGGAAAGATAATTTAATGAAGAATGCAATGCAACAAAGTTTGCTCAATTATCTGTATTCTATCAAAAGTTAGAGCCAAATAACCAGAAAAAGAAAGCACAACTTGCTTAGGTAGATTTCTTTCATTTGAATGTATCCAATGAGCATGAGAATTTTTGTATAACTCATTTTTTCTGTGTTTCATGTTTCTTCTTTATGACTGCTCTTGTATTAAATAATTCTTCATCAACGTTATTGCATTACATTCTTCATTAAATTATCTTTCCATTGATATATAATTTTATGGTATTACTCCCCCAAAAAAGTGGTGTTATGAGCTATCAAACCTTGGAAATACACTTCTTCCAAAGGGTTTCCACAATTTTGTCCACCAGTGTAGAATCTGATATTCATGGTAGCTCAGTTCTAGAGCACTGATCCTCAGTATCTCCAAGTTGGGCTCCCCTCTGGAACCCTGCAGAGCCACTGCCAGTCAGGGTAGGCATTGCAGAGCTAGATTAGACTGTCCCTGTAACTAAAAATAATTTGTGCTATTCAAAAAAAACAAAACGAAAACAAAGTCCACCCATCTGGTACTTGTAAGGTAAAGGTAAAGTGACCCCTGACCATTAGGTCCAGTCGTGTCCAACTCTGTGGTTGCGGCGCTCATCTCGCTTTATTGGCCGAGAGCCAGCGTACAGCTTCCGGGTCATGTGGCCAGCATGACAAAGCCGCTTCTGGCGAACCAGAGCAGTGCATGGAAACGCCGTCTACCTTCCCGCCAGAGCGGTACCTATTTATCTACTTGCACTTTGACGTGCTTTCGAACTGCTAGGTTGGCAGGAGCAGGAACCGAGCAACAGGAGCTCACCCCGTCGCAGGGATTCGAACCGCTGACCTTCTGATCAGCAAGCCCTAGGCTCTGATCAGCAAACCCACAGCGCCACCTGGGTCCCTTCTGGTACTTGTACCTCCGCATATATCTCTGTCTCCCTGCTCTTAAAAATGATCCTTGTTTCTTTCTCAGGAGCTGGCAAAGTTTGAGGAGGTGATGGTGTGTTCTGTAAAGGCCGAACCATCTCCCTCCAGCCCTGTGGAGATGAAGAAAAGCAAACAGGATCTGGGTGCTGGGCTGCTGGGTAAGCCTTATTTCTCCTGCTCCTGGATTCCAGGAACCATTGTGCGAAATTTAGCTTCGATATTTTAAGAAGTGTTCAGACAAAACTTCCTGAAGTACCGGTATATAGTGGAAGATTTTCTTTTTTTAATTGTGTTGTTTGATCACTGACGTGTTTGTGGCCGTGGGCTCCTTTGGGAGCGAGGTTAGAGGTGGAATAAATAATTTGATGAAAGATAAGTTGAGAGTATTTCAGGAGTTCTACCAAGAGTTGTAGGGACCCAGGTGGCGCTATGGGTTAAACCACAAAGCCTAGGGCTTGCTGATCAGAAGGTCGGCGGTTCGAATCCCTGCAACGGGGTGAGCTCCCGTTGCTCGGTCCCAGCTCCTGCCCACCTAGCAGTTCGAAAGCACGTCAAAGTGCAAGTAGATAAATAGGAACCGCTCTGGCGGGAAGGTAAACGGCGTTTCCGTGTGCTGCTCTGGTTCACCAGAAGCGGCTTTGTCATGCTGGCCACGGGACCTGGAAGCTGTACGCCGGCTCTCGGCCAATAAAGCGAGATGAGCGCCGCAACCCCAGAGTCGGACACGACTGGACCTAATGGTCAGGGGTCCCTTTAACTTACCAAGAGTTGTATTCAGCAGGTAACAATTCTATGGGGAAGATGAAAGAATATATCGAGACACATTGGAAGATAAAGCTAGAAAGTAGAGATAGAGAGATTATGGAACAACCAATTTCAGAAGAGGAAATAGAGAAAGTTATAGGGAAGCTAAATGGAGAAGCCCCAGGAGCAGATGGATTGGGAACGGAATATTAGAAAGTATTAAAAAAAATAATTGGTTCCTAAAATAAAAGTATTATATAATTCAGTAATAGAGGGTGAAAGGATCCCTCCATTGTGGGAACAATCAATAATTATATTAATTCCAAAACCAGGAAAAGATTTGAAGGACCCAGGATCGTAGGCCGATATTCCTAATAAATCAAGATGCTAAAAAATAGTGGAATAAAAATATATATTCTGCTGTCAGTTCTGTTAATTTGGTCTCCCCCCCCACACACACACCTTTTTTCATTCTGAAAGGTTATATGCAGCTGAGCAAAGGTGGAGAGAAAATTCTGGAGTATTCTGAGCCTGAGGCGTTCCACAGGAGAGCAACTGAGACCGCTTCCCTGGCTGAGGAGGTGGGCAAAACGGGCAGGAGCCAACCTAGCCCAAAGAGGGAGCCAAGAAACCGCCAGAGGAATTGGGCAGGAGGATCCGCTCCTGGCGTGGCAGACGAGGCTCTAGGCGACCGCCTCTCAAGGCCTCAAGAACAGCCCTGCGCCATTCCAGAGGGAGGTCTCGGCGAAGACTCCAGGCTTGGCCAACTTGAAAGAATCCAAAATGGAGGGGGACAGGTTGGGGGCGCTGGGGAGAGCCTCGTCCCCCGGGACCCTCTTGCGAGACCAGAGAAGTCGCGCAAGTGCTCTTACTGCGGGAAAGCCTTCTGCCAGATCGCCCACGAGAGAGCCACGCACTCCGAGAAGAAGCCCTTCCAGTGCTCGGCGTGCGCAAAGTGCTTCAGCCGCAACTCGCTGCTCCTCAAGCATGAGAGGACGCACGGCGGGGAGAAGCCGTACACTTGCTCCACGTGCGGGAAGAGCTTCGTGTACAACTGGAACCTCATCAAGCACAAGAAGAAGCACACGGGCGAGAAGCCCCACCAGTGCTCGGCCTGCGGGAAAACCTTCTTCGAGCGCTCGGACCTCGTGCGGCACGAGAGGACTCACACGGGAGAGAAGCCCTACAGATGCTCCCGTTGCTGGAGGCGATTCAGCCAGCAGTGGCTCTTGATCAAACACGAGAGAACCCACACGCCATAGAAACCTCCACAGGGCGAGGAAATAATATCTGACGGGGCTGCCTCCTTCCCTGTGCACCCTCGGGTGCTGAGCTCGACAGAGGGGCCCCCCTTGGTAGTTCCACCGTCCTCAGAGGTTTTTGAGTGGAGGGTGGCGGCTCGGGAGAGGGCTATCTCTCCGACGCCCCTAAGCTGCAGAGTTCCCCCATGTGGGGTTGTGTCTGAGGACACAATTACATAGCTTTTGCCGCATGACGGAGACACGCCTTCTTTTCTATGCCTTTCAACATGTGATATTTTTCTATATATAAATTATATACAGGATCCAGCTTTTTCTCTTCACGGGAATTTATTTCAACTGATTTTGAAATGTGTGTTTCTCAGTCGCAACCCTCCCCCAATACCTTATGGCAGGCATGTCCAACAGGTAGATCATGATCTACTGGTAGATCACTGGACATCTGTGGTAGATCACTGGTAGATCACTGGCTCCCCCCAAAGAAGCTCAGCAACTTTGGCTCCCCTAAAAAAAGTTCTACATCTTTGCCCTGAAGCCCCCTAAACATGGATGGCTTTCCTTCCTAAAAAAAAGCTCAACAACCTCGTTCTGAACCCCCCAAAAGGGGGTAGATCACTGCCAGTTTTTAACTTTGTGAGTAGATCGCAGTCTCTTGGAAGTTGGCCACTCCTACCTTATGGTAAGAACATGGAACAATAACAATAGCGTATAGGGCTGAAATATGTCCAGAATTTCCTGGACATAGCCAGGATTTGGCCGTTGTAAACCGTGTCTGGGCGGAATTCGCTTAATGTACGGGAAAATCCAGACATATGGCAACCCATGTCAGAAGTGTAGATTTTGGCCAATTTCCTTAAAAATAGCTCAAAAACTTTTTGTTGTTGTTGTTGTTTAGTTGTTTAGTCATGTCCGACTCTTCATGACCCCATGGACCTCTTTTCCAGGGAGTCTTCTCTTCTCATGAGGTGGCCAAAGCAAGCACGAGTAACGCATCTATGGCAATGCCGCTTTCTGCTGGAACAGAGCAAGGGGAACCTCTCGCCTTTCAGATGTTGCTGGACTCACAACTCCCATCATCCCTGACCACATGGCATGCTGGCTGCCGGAGCTGATGGGAGTTGGGAGTCCATCTGGAGGGCCACAAATTCCCCCTGCCCTAGAAAAGTTTGGGAACTTGGTGAGGGTTGAAGTGTCCAGCTCTGAGGCCATAATGCAAATGATGAAACCGGTCCCAGTCTCTGATCAATATTGAATGTATTGGCCAAGGACCCACTTTGAACGGCTGGGAAATTAAGGGAGTTTAGGGCACTTTCAACTAGATGGGCTGGAAGGAATTTATTCAAATTGCTTTGATGAGTCACTTCGCTTTGGGTGAGTCTGTCCATTATTATGCCACTATTTTTAATGAGTTCTTTATGTATATAAGGGACACGGGTGGCGCTGTGTTCTAAACCACTGAGCCTCTTGGGCTTGCCAAACAGAAGGTCAGCAGTTCGAATCCCCACAACGGGGTGAGCTCCTGTTGCTCGGTCCCAGCTCCTGCCAACCTAGCAGTTCAAAAGCACACTAAAAAGTGCAAGTAGATAAATAGGTACCATTCTGGCAGGAAGGTAAACGGCGTTTCTGTGTGCTGCTCTGGTTTCGGTGTTCCGTTGCGCCAGAAGTGGCTTAGTCGTGCTGGCCACATGACCCGGAAAAACTGTCTGTGGACAAACGCCAGCTCCCTTGGCCTGTAAAGCGAGATGTGCGCCGCAACCCGAGTCGTCTGCAACTGGACTTAACTGTCAGGGATCCTTTACTTTTTTTATGTATATGATCACTGAGATTATTTCCATTGTGTTTTACTGCTCATGGTGTATTGTAGACCAATGATTCTCCACCCACCCATTACTAATCCTCCGTTGAGCACTGTATATCAATAAAATATTTAATTTGTTTCGGCTAGTTTGGAGTCTGTTGTCTTTGTCACTCGTTCAGCTGGGGTGCAAAGTGAACCCAGATTAACCCAAGAATGTGGTGGGGTGTGCAAAAAAGATGGACCAGATATCTTCCACAGCCAATAGCCAAACACATTTCAGCTGGAAAGAGTCCTGTGGCAAACTAAAAATCCTGAACACTCGCTTGAGAATGGACCAGGAACTATTTCAGTTGTGTTGCAGTGACAAATTCTCCTTCCCAGTTTCCCCCCACCCTGCCAAAATGGAAGACTCAGTGTCTGCAAGTTTTAGCATGAAGGGAGATAAAAATGTCTCCATTTGTTTTCTCCATGCTACGCTACACCTCTTTCATGTACCCTCTTACTTGCCTTTTCTCTGAATTAAAAAGTCCCAAATTTTCTAACGTTTCCTCATAGCAGAGCTGCTCCATCCTCCTGATCAATTTTAAAATGCATTTTTTTAAAATACAAAAACTGGAGCAGCAAGCTTAATCCCCAAAGAGGCATTTCCCTCTCTCGCACATGATGAAAACCTGCCTGCATCATCAAAAAACACATGAGAAGAAAGCTTGTCTTTTGCTTCAGAATTCTTGGGGGGTGGGGCGTATTCATAAGCAAACTTATGCAAATGTTATCAGGCAGCTTACTGGTTAAGGATGGACTCCTCTCCATGCAAAAGGAAGTTGGGGGGGGCACATTTGGAACTCTAAGACACTTGTGGGCACCACAAAATAGCCAGAAGAAAAATTGGCGATCTCAGTGCTCCCCACCCGAAAAAAATAGGCAAAACCTACACACCAAAAAACAAAATCTGGGCAAAAAAAGTTGTTGTAAAGTTCCCCAAGTAGTAGTAGTAGTAGTAATATTTCTATGCTGCGCATCTGACTGGGTTGCCCCAGCGATTCTGGGTGGCTTCCAGCAATTTATAAAACCACAGTAAAGCATTACACATTAAAAACTTCCCTATGCAAGGGAAAATTCTAGTGCAGGATCCCAGACAGATAGATGTAAAACCTAGGATGGAAACGCCAAACAACTTAGTGGAAGAGCATAATCTTTTAATGCAGACGTTTCAATACTCAGCATCTCCATAGGGCTGAAAGCGCCACCCCACCTGAAACCCAGGACAGCACTGCCAGTCAGTGCAGACGTCCTGACCTGACTCGGAATAAGGCAGGTCCCTCTGTTGCTCCGGCTCCCAGTGAAACACTTCCAAGGGAGGGCAGCTCCTCCCAGATTTTTTCCCACGGCGACCTGCCCTTTCCCCGCGATTCCCACCCATTTGGCTCCAGCCTTGCTGCAGCTGAGCCGCAGGAAGCAAGCCTGCCCTCAGAACTATAGAACTGTAGAAAGGGATCCCCGAGGGTCATCTAGTCCGACCCCATTGCTCCCATCATTGTACTGCCGGGGGGGGGGGCTGGACTAGATGACCCCTGGGGATCCCTCCCAACTCTTACGATTCTCTGATTCTGCGCAAGAGGCCCCTTCGCGATGTCCCTCCCAACCATGGGGGGGTGACGTTTCCCGGAGCAAGAGCTCAAAAGGGGTTAAACCAACTGAGTTTTGCTTCCTAGAAAAGACAGCAGAGAGGGAGAGGGAGGGAGAGAGATGAGGATTTACGGGGCGGGGGAGCAGGCAAAGGGTCTTTTCCTGTTGTGGGAGGAGGGGGCGCCTGGGAAGATCCTTTTTTCCCGCAAGAAGAAAGAATGTGCACCATGGAGGGGTGAGCATGGAGGGGCTGCAGGGAGAGGGGGCGGGGAGGAAGTGGGGAGGGGGTGCATGAGGAAAGGGGCACCCCCATAGCTCCCCCCCCTTTGGATCCTTGCACAGCAGGATCCTTCCCACCCAGCTCCTTCTAGATCAGGAAAAGGAGGCAGGACTCCTCTATGGAAGGAAAGGAATATATAGGTACAGATGCAGATCTATACCTAGGTAAGGTGGGTCATCTAGCATTGTATTGTCAACACTGGCTGGCAGCAGCTCTCCAGGGTTTCCGACGGGGGGGGGGGATTCCCATTCATTATCAACATTCAGGAGGAGATAGATAGATAGATCCTCTTGAATATGTACAGTGCTTTAAAAAAAAAAATGTTAAAGGGTGCTCTCATTTTGACTCCAGAAAATCACCATTTTATAGTTCAAATCAGGAAAAATACAGTAAATGGACAAAAGTACAAAGATTCACAAAATGTTTAGGGGTATGCCTACTCCTACGTCCCCCCAGAAAAAGCACTGTGTGTGTGTGTGTGTGTGTGTGTGTGTGTGTGTGTGTGTGTGTGTATACACACATACACCAAACGTTCCTGTTCACCCAGGCATTTGATGGCTCAAAAGATGCTGCTCCTCGCAACCTTGAAATTATTAGCTGTGAGGGCGGCTCACACATGACTCTATTTTAGGTGTGCTCAGGTTGGGTGGGTGTTTAGATGCTCAAAACTTTTTGATTGTTATCTTGGATTGTTTTGCTGTTGTTTGTGGCCCCGGGCTCCTTTGAGAGGAAAGGCGGAAATTTAACACATACCAAGAAGAAAAAGGGCCAGGGACCACAGCATTTTCACTGGGGTACGGTTGCCAAGGCTTCGTGCACACCACACATTTAAAGCACACTGATTATCCCCCCCCCCAAAAAAAGTAATCCTAGGAAATGTAGTTGCCATCCCTGCATAGCTACAATTCCCAGCACTCCTAACAAACTACAGTTCCTATGATTATTGAGGGGAAGGCATGTGCTTTAAATGTATGGTGTGTACTTAGTCTCTCTCTTATTAGTAGGTGATAGTATTAAAACTACAAAAGAGTAAAAAAAAATGGCAGATTTTTTCAGTATAACTTGCATGCAGTTACCATTTTTTAGCATATGCAAGTGGCTGCAATATTAGAGCTCTCTGTTCTCTTGTGAATTCATTTTCTCTTTCGTTTCTAACCCTTTTCATTCTCTAGGCAGAAGCTCAGGATGCCTATCGATTTGTTCTAGAATTGTCCGCAACGTGCCCTTATGTTTGTAAAGCCACTCAAGAATGAAAATGGGGAATCAGGACACCACAGGCGACACGTTGCCGGAGGCGCCAGGGAGAAAAGGGAAAAGCACAGGATTCCTCCAGGATGGGAGCCTCAAGGAATTCCTGCATAGGTTTCCAGGAGGGCAAGTGAAGCAGGAGCCAGGCGAGGAGCCGACAGAAGCCCCATGGCAGGAGCTCCTGAAGAAAATGGAGTTGCCTTGGTCCGAGTGGGGGAAGCCACAGTTGCCCGAGGAGCCGTGGGACGACGCAAAGTCTTTCCTGGCCTCTTTCGAACGGGTGGCCGAAACCTACCAGTGGCCTAAGGAAGAGTGGGTGGCCCGAATCCTGCCGGCCCTCACGGGAGATGCTGAGCAGGCCTTCAGTGGGCTGGAAGGCAAAGACAGAGAGGATTATGGGAAAGTGAAGGTGGCCATCTTGAGAGCGGAGGCCAAGAACAGGGAAGAGCAACGTCAACGTTTCAGATGCTTCTGCTACCAGGAGGCCGAGGGGCCCAGAGGCACGTACATACGGCTCCGGGGACTTTGCGACGGGTGGCTGAAGGTCGAGAGGCACTCGAAGGAGCAGATCCTGGAGCTGCTGATCCTGGAGCAGTTCCTGGCCATTCTGCCGCTGGAGATGCAGAGCTGGGTTAAAGAACAAGGCCCAGAGGCTTGTCCCCAGGCGGTGTTGCTCGTCGAGGATTTCTTGCTGAGGCCACGAGAGGCCAAGGGGCAGGAGAAACAGGTGACACCCATGAGTTGCGATGTTGGTGTGTGGCATAGCGGCTATTTTTAATTTTTTCTTACTACTACATTACTACTGCAACTGAATACCAGTTGCTTGATGCCACAAGTCATGCTTTTGGACTTTCCTTGGGGGCGTCTGGCTAGCCATTGTGTTAACAGGATAGAATAAAAGAATCACAGAATTTTAGAGCTGGAAGTGACTACGTGGTCCAGCCCCGTGAAATACAGGAATTGTATGCCCAACGTGAGGACTCGAACTCACAACCCTGAGATTATGAGTCTTATGCTCTACTGACGGAGCATTTAAGGATGATGGACTAGAGGGGTTACTGACATCCTGAACTTATTCAGAAGGGTTTCTTAATTATGTTTAATTGCATTGCCCCAAGGTCACCCAAGGGACGCGGGTGGCGCTGTGGGTGAAACCACAGAGCCTAGGGCTTGCCGATCAGAAGGTCGGCGGTTCGAATCCCTGCGACGGGGTGAATTCCCATTGTTCGGTCCCTGCTCCTGCCAACCTAGCAGTTCGAAAGCACGTCAAAGTGCAAATAGATAAATAGGTACCTCTCTGGCGGGAAGGTAAACAGCGTTTCCGTGCGCTGCTCTGGTTCACCAGAAGCGGCTTAGTCATCCTGGCCACATGACCCGGAAGCTGTCTGCGGACAAATGCCGGCTCCCTTGGCCTATAGAGCGAGATGAGCTCCGCAACCCCAGAGTCATCTGCAACTGGACCTAATGGTCAGGGCTCCCTTTACCTTTACCTAAGGTCACCCAGTGAGCTTCATCACTGAGTGACGATTTGAACTCTGGTCCTAGTTCAACACTCTAACCCAGTGTTTTCCAAAGCTGAGTCTCATGCTGTTTTTGGACTACAATTCCCATCATTCCTTGTCTTGCTAGCTAGGGACGACGGGAATTGTAGTCCAAAAACAGCTAGAGCCAAAACACCGCCAAGCACCGTTATCTTTGACCCTTAGGTGAATTTCCTTTTTCATCGCTATCGAGCCCTATGGCTTGAAATATCTGTTTTGATTGACAGGAGTCCCTGAAGATGGTTGAGTCCCCTCACTCAGGCTGGAAAATGCCACAGTGGTCGGAGGAGCCCGCGCCATGGGATGACATGAAGGCCTTCCTGGCCTCCTTTGAGCAAGTGGCCCGAGCCTGCCGGTGGCCCCCCGAAGAATGGGCAGCCCGGCTCCTGCCTGTCTTCAGAGAAGAAGCAGAGAGGACCTTTAGCAGCCTGGAGGCCAGAGACAAAGGGGATTATGGGAAGGTGAAGGCAGCCATTTTGCGACAGGACGCCATCAGGAGGGAGAAGAACCGCCAACACTTCAGGCACTTCTGCTACCAGGAGGCCGAGGGGCCGAGAGGGGCTTACTGTAGACTCCAGAAACTTTGTAGAGGGTGGCTGGCGGTCGAAGGACACACCAAGGAGCAGATCCTGGATCTGCTGATCCTGGAGCAGTTTCTGGCTGTCCTGCCACCGGAGATGCAGAGCTGGGTCAGGGGACAGGACCCAGAAAGCTGCTCCCAGGCGGTGGCCCTGGCTGAGGAGTTCCTGCTGAGGCGGCAAGAGGCCCAGAGTGAGGAGAAACAGGTGAAACTATTTCCCTATGTGCGGCACAGGGCCAGGGATGAAAGAGAAGTATAGTTTGAGGTTGTTGATGGACTGCGCCTTGCGCCTCATTTTCCTTGGCTGCTCCCCGAAAGCCAATCTAGGTGCAATGTTTCTTGCGGAAGCACCTGGGTTTTTTTTGCGGAAGCACCCAAGTCTGAAAGGATTGTTCTTATTCTTACTCTTAAGAATAAATAAGAATAAAAGAAAATTATTGTAAATTAGTTTGGAGGTGGTATTTTACACCAGTGAGAGTAAATCAAATAAGCAAGGAATATTCGGTGTTATGTTGGAGAGGATGCCAGGAAACAGGGAATTACGTTCACATGTGGTGGGGGTGTAAATATGTACAATATTTTTTTTTGGCAAAGGGTGTTTAAGGAGATAACAGAAATCACTGAGTTAAAGCTGACCGAAAGTCCAGAGGTAGCATTATCATCAATTTATGATGGGGTGGAAGGTTCGCAGGCTAGGAAGGACTTGCTCACCAATTTATTGACTGCTGCACAAGCTATTATACCTAGGAAGTGGAAGGGGCAAGCAGAATATAAAATGGAAGAATGTGGGCTATAGTTATTAATGATAAATTAACATGTGTCATTAAGGTAAGACAGGGAATATGCAGGAGAAATTATTTTGAGGAGATACGGAAGGTGTTTGTAGAATTTGTACTGTTAAAACGGAAAGGGGTCAAACGAGGTGTTGAAATTTTGGGAGGTTGGATAGTTCCAATGGAATGGTCTCAGGGGTGGGGTGCACATTTTTATTCTTATTTAAGATGATTACTTTGTCAAAATAAAATAATTAAAAATTAAAAACTGGCTCCATAATGTAAAAAAAAAGGATTGTTCTCTGCTGTTTCAGGTGGAGTTGGAGGAGGAGGAGGAAGATGCAAATTTCTCGGATGCAGAGCAATCTCCGTGGGACTCCGAAGAGGGGCACCTGTGTGTGGTGATCAAGCAGGAAGTTGAGGATGGAGAGGCCAGTCCGTCTGGTGAGGAGACATAGGCCTTTCTTTGAGCTCAAGTCCTTACCTGGGTTAAGCTCAGCTGTGGCTCCTCCACACTCCCAGGTCCCTGCTTGTAGCTTCCCTTAGGTATCTGTGAGAACTGTGAGATACCTAAGAGAACAGGATGCTGTTCTCTGGTCTGATCCAGCAGCCCTTTTCTAACGTCCTTTCCCCGTTGCCAGTTCTGAATGGCTAAGATTCAACTGCCCATATAGAATATCCTATGATTATTCTTACTATTATTATTATTATTATTAGACTCTGAGGGTGGTAGCACTACCAACAGGGCTCCATTTTCTCATCACAGCACACAAGAGAATCTGTAGGGAAAGAGGTGGTCTAGTCAATGTTATTCTTTCAAGAATAGTGGGAAAATGCACAACAACAACAACAATTTATTATTTATACCACTCTGGGCGGCTCCCAACAGAATATTAAAAACATGATAAAACACCAAACATTAAAAACTTCCCTAAACAGGGCTGCCTTCAGATGTCTTCTGAAAGTCAGATAGTTGTTTATCTGTTTGACAACTGCTGGGAGGGCGTTCCACAGGGCGGGCGCCACCACCGAGAAGGCCCTCGGAGCTGGACCTCAGTGTCCGGGCTGAACGATGGGGGGTGGAGATAAATAAAATACATTTTATTTCTACTATATATTTTGGAAAGTTGTTTATCCTCTACTGATCTGGACACATTTGGATACCACAGCCAAATTTTGCGCAAAATTCCTGAAAGGACAGAGCAGGCTGTTGTGTATGGACGCCATCTTGAATCAAGATGGCGGGCTGAACCTTTCAAAATGGCATCTTTCGCATTCCTGAGCAATGACGGGTACACGTGCTTCTAGTAAATAAAAATAAGATTCAACTGCCAATCCAGTCAGCCTGTGTTACATGGAATGGGGGAGTGCCATCTTTTCCTCTTCTGCACTTCTCTGGGAGTAAGTCCTACTGAACGCAACAGGTCTTACTGCTGAGTAGACATGTAGAAGATTGCACCCTTAATTTGGTTTTAGGCACTACAGTGGTACCTCAGGTTAAGTACTTAATTCGTTCCGGAGGTCCGTTCTTAACCTGAAGCGTACTTAACCCGAGGTACCACTGTACTTTAATACTCTCAGCTTTTTATTCCATTGTTCTTTGTTGTTGTTTCTCGGGCTGTGCGCACACCATACATTTAAAACCCATTTCCCCCTCTCCAAATAATCCTGGCAACTGTAGTTTATATCTCTCGCAGAGCTACAATGCCCAGCACCCTTAACAAACTGCAGTTCCAAGGGTCCTTGGGATGTGTGCTTTAATGTATTTCATGTTTTACCACTGCTTTCTGCCTTGAGCTTTCTTGGCAGAGGAAAAGGTGAGATACAAAAGTTTTAAGTGAATAAAATGAAGGCGTTTCTCTTCCTCCAAAGAAGGCTGGGCTGTGAGAGGAATCGTGGTGGAGGAAGGCCTCGAGGCGGAAGGCGGTCTGAGGTGCTCTCCAGGAGGATTTCAAGAGCTGGCTGAGAGTTGTTTATTTGTTTATATATTTCTAAAAGCAACGATACCGCTTAGCATAATATAAATCTCTAAGCAGGTTATGTAGGGATCATCAGTGTTGTGTATATGGGCACACAGCACCTTTGAGCCTCCGCTCACCCCGCCACCCTCTTTCCCACTTCCTACCAGGCTGGGAAAAGAGATTTAAACCTCTTTACCCATCCCAGTGGGACGCGGGTGGCGCTGTGGGTTAAACCACAGAGCCTAGGGCTTGCCGATCAGAAGGTCTGCGGTTCGAATCCCTGCGACGGGGTGAGCTCCCGTTGCTCGGTCCCTGCTCCTGCCAACCTAGCAGTTCGAAAGTACGCCAAAGTGCAAGTAGATAAATAGGTACCGTTCCGGCGGGAAGGTAAACGGCGTTTCCGTGCGCTGCTCTGGTTCGCCAGAAGCGGCTTAGTCATGCTGGCCACATGACCTGGAAGCTTTACGCCGGCTCCCTCGGCCAGTAAAGCAAGATGAGCACCGCAACCCCAGAGTCATCCGCGACTGGACCTAATGGTCAGGGGTCCCTTTACCTTTACCTTTACCCATCCCAGTGCCATGTCTCATTTGATATTTTCACCACTGCAAGCCTAACTGGTGGGTTCAGGGGGCAGGTTAGGCCCCTGTGCTGAGCATTACCCACCTCTGGCTCCAGCCAATAAAAGTTGGTAAGGGTGGGAAATCTGTGGCCTTCTAGAAATGGTTGGGCTCTGCCTCCCATCAACCCAGTATAGCCAAAAGGGAAATAATGGTTCTAATAACTGTTCCAGGTAACCAGTACAGTACTTCCATTGGGTAAGATTTCTCTCTCTCTCTCCCACTAGTAGATATGTGCAAGACTGAAAATGAGGAGGAACCAAGTGAGGCATCTGTGGAAAGATTTGAGGATGCTGGGAATACATGCCCAGTGTGTGGAAAAAACTTCAGCTGCAAATCGGACCTTAACAGACATCAGAGAACCCACACAGGAGAGAAACCATTTCGATGCTTTGAGTGCGGAAAGAGCTTCAGTCGGGGCGACTACCTTATTTTGCACCAAAGGCTTCACAGAGGGGAAAAACCCTATAAGTGCTCAGAGTGTGGGAAGGGCTTCTATCGAAGCACACGCCTTATTTCACATAAGAGAATACACCTAGCGGAGAAGCTGTATAAATGCTCCGGCTGCAGCAAGAGCTTCTGTGATCAGTCCAGACTTATGCAACATAAGAGGACGCAGCACTCCAGCGAGAGGCCGTATAAATGTTCAGAGTGCGGAAAGAGCTTCATTCGGAAAGCACACCTTACTAGACATCAAAGAATCCACACAGGCAAGGTACTATACAAATGCTTAGAGTGTGACAGGAGCTTCAGTTGTAGCAAGCATCTTATTTCACACCGAAGAATCCACACAGGAGAGAAGCCGCATAAATGCCTGGCGTGTGGGAAGAGCTTTAATTTCAGCGGGAACCTTACTTCACACCTGAGAATGCATACAGGAGAGAAACCATTTGAATGCTCGGAGTGCGGGAAGACTTTCAGTCGGAGCGCCCACCTCACCTTACATCAAAGAACCCACACAGGGGAGAAGCCATACAGCTGCTTGGAGTGCGGAAAGAGCTTCAGTCAGAGCAGCAACCTTACTTCCCACCAGAGAATCCACACAGGGGAGAAGCCTTATAAATGCTCAGTGTGTGACAAGAGCTTTGGCCGGGGTGACTCTCTTATTTCCCATCAAAAAACCCACATGGCAGAAACCGTATAAATGCCCAGTGTGTGGAAAGAGCTTTTTGCCAAAAGCACGCACCTTATTTCACACGAGAAAATTCACAGACGAGGGAGGAACCGCAGGAAAAATGCTATGCCGTCAATGCTTGGAACTGGGAAACGGCTTTGGCAAAAATACAACTCTTGCTACACCACAAAGAATGCACACCTTTGAAAACCACCTGCTTGTTCTCATTTGCTCCGCCGAAACATACATAGTGAATAAAGTTAGAAAAGGTTTATCAAAGGATATAATCTTTATTATAGTGTAGAGCAGAGCTTTCCAAACTTTTCACGTTGGTGACACACTTTTTAGACATGCACCATTTCGTGACACAGTAATTCAGTTTTGCTAACAAACTGGAGGTTAAACTAACCCCTTTCCAGCCCCGGGAGGAGTGCGAGGAGCATTTGTGCGACACAACTACACACTGCAACCAACTCACTGAAATATCGCAACACACAGTTTGGAAAGCTTTGGTACAGAGACAGACAGGACTAGTTTTTGCCTTTCCCAAGGTCTCTTGAAAGCCAAAGAGACACTGTATTGCGGCCTAAAGTGATTTTAATTTGGTCATCTGAAATCCTTAGTTGGGGGGCAAGCCTTAAGTTGACTGTCCATACTAGATACTAGATTTGGGCCTTCTGTCCTGGAAACTGAGAACACTATCGTGGAACAAGGAGGCATACCTACAGTTACTGAGGGTAGGGTGGGCGGGGACCAATATTACAAAGTTCAGGTATCTTTGTGAAAGAGCTTCACAAGTACGGCACATTAAACAGGTTTTAACGAAGTACGGTTAGCCTTGTTCTTGTTGATGGCTGTCTGTGTGGTGATCTGTAGAGCCTACAAGTTTGGGAGGCTCATAAAGGTGAGCTCCTGTTGCTCTGTCCCAGCTCCTGCCAACCTAGCAGTTCGAAAGCACACCAGCTCAAGCAGATAAATAGGTACCACTGTGGTGGGAAGGTAAACGGTGTTTCCATGTGCTCTGGTTTCCGTCACGGTGTCCCGTTACACCAGAAGCGGTTTAGTCATGCTCGCCACATGACCCGGAAAGCTGTCTGTGGACAAACGCCGGCTCCTTCAGCCTGAAAGAGAGATGAGCGCCGCAACCCCATAGTCGCCTTTGACTTAACCATCCAGGGTTCCTTTACCTTTACCAATCCTTGGAATATTGAGGTAGGAAAACATTCCTGGAGAGAATTCCCTGGGAGCCACAATCTCTCTAACATTTTCCTTGATGAGTCTGGAGAACTTGAAAGCTTCCTTCTGTTTCATGACATTTTTGGTTGGTCCTAATAAAAAAGTATTGCTCAGCTGTGGATTTTGGAGTTTTCTCCCAAACGGAAATTATTTCTCTTACCTTCATTCCTACATTTTCATTCCTCCCACCCCCCAGCATCCTGTTTCTGTCTTGGTGTTGTCTAGTAACATCTGGTGGGCAACAATTCTCTGTCCCTGACTTAAAAGAATGGCATAGGATGTGATGTGGAATACCTCTGAGGATACTCTGGATAGCAGCTGTCAGTCAGAGTTGGCATCACTAGGCTGGATGGAGCAATGGCCTGGCTCTCCGTAAGGCAGCGGCAGATGTAACACGCCATGTGCACCATCCATTTAAATTCTTTTTGTCAGCGTGCCACTCGAACTCGGGAGGAGTTAAAAACGATAGCAATGCTATAAGCAGAAATAAAGGAGACAGAAAGGGCAGGGAAATCAGTTCGGAAGGTTGTAGGACTAACAGGCACACTAATTCCAACTGGTCTGCTCTCAAGTAGAAGTTAGTTGGCTGCCACCCAGTACAGTTGCCAACTTTTTTTTGGCTGGAGACTGCCCCAGTGCCCTTGGCATTTTAGGCATTGGTTGCATACTTTTAAAACACCATGATACGGGTTTTTAAAAATTTATTTTATTTCCATTTTTAAAACAATATTCTTATACATTCACATCATTTTCAATTTCTACACTTCTGGGATTACTTAGATCCCTCGGACTCCCCCCCCCCCCGTTTCCCAACCCCCCCTTTTTTGCATCTTAGTACATTTTTCTAAACTATTTTATCTCCTTTTTTATTACATTATAAGTGTTGCTACAATCCCGCTAACATTTTAAAGTACAGTTGTACCTCATGTAGCGTACACTTCGGGTTGCGTACTCCACAAACCTGGAAGTCCGTTTCGTCGCGCGGATGCTTCTGTGCATGTCCATGCGGTCCGTGTGTGCGCAGAAGCATCCTGCACAGTTTGCGCATGCGCAGAAGCGCAATATCACTCTTTCGTGCATGTGCAAAATGGACGTCCGGGTTGCGCACTGTTCGGGGTGCGAACGGCACCCCAGAACGGATCAAGTACATATCCCGGGGTACCACTGTATATGCAGTGGTCTTTAAGATATTCTACAAACTTTTTCCACTCTTGACTGAATTTCTTGTCATTTTGGTGCTTGATCCTGGTGGTCATCTTTGCCATTCCGGCATAGTCCATCATCTTGGTTACATGATACGGTTTTAAACTGTCCTGCATTGCAGAGGGTTGGAATAGATGACCCTCGGGGTTCCCTTCCAACTCCACAATACTATGATTCCATATCGTAGCTCCTTCCCCAAAAAGTATGGGAGCTGTGGTTTGTTAAGCGGGCTGTTAGCAAACCTCTGTTCCCCTGCTACAACTACAGTTCCCAGAGCGGTTTAAATAATAAATCCCCCTTTACAGGGAACTCTGTGAGGGGGAAGGCAGCACCCTTAAGAAACTATTGTCCCCAGAATTCTTTGGTGGGGGCTATTATCATGGCTGCTTAAGGCAGTATGTTGCTTCTTTAAATATGTAGTGCAGGTTATATTTATTGCAAAATGTGCACTTTCCTTACCCATTGTTTCTAAAAGTTATGTTGGTCGAATCTGTATTTTGCTATACTGAAAACTAATAGAAATATTTACCATATACATACATACAGATAGATAGATACACACATGCACATGTTTGCTTGGTACACTTACGAACAATTATTATATATATAAGACCTTAATATTCTTATTACAATTCACACATATATAATATTTATTATATATTAAATATATTTATTCAGTGTTTTTTTCTGTGGGGACACGGGTACACATACCCCTAAACATTTTTTAATCTAATGGGAGAAGAAACTAAAAAATTTCAAAAAATTAAGTTTCTTCTCCAGTGTGGTGAATGGTCAGTTCCATTGCTATCCTTGATGGCGGCCTCATTTCCAGTCACGGTGCTTCCTGAGTCTCTGAAGGAATGAGAGTACCCCTGAACATTTTTTAAAGAAAAAAAGCACTGTATGTATTTATATTTTCTCACATACTGTATTATATATACTGGAGATGAGCTCCCAGTCTCCCTCCAACCTGTCTCAGCACAGAGCTCCTGCTGCCTGATCCCGTTCAAACAAAGGGAATGTTTATTTTTGCACTCTCTTCCCCACTCCTAACCCCTATTTCAAATCCCCCTCTGCCCTACCTATTCGATCTGCTCAAAGCTTTGCAGCTGGGGCAGGGCGGGAGAGATGATGTCATTTCCTGCCAGGCCCGCGGTGCATCCTGGGACTTGTAGTATAGTTCCTTGTTGCTGTGAACTACCATTCCCAAGGAAGCTTTTGCAAAGTGCCTGCCTTGGACGTCCCCTTTAAAGCGGCCGCGGCTATTTTAATAATGATAATTATTCTCAATTTATTTATTTTTTAAGCAACTGCACGAGGCAAGGGAAAGAGAGAGGAGGGTGCAGACCTAGAGGCAGGGATTTGGAGGAGAGGAGTTGAGCAGGCGCCTCGCTTGGGCTGCAGAAAGTCACGCACTCCCAGCAGCAGTTAAGTCTTTGCAGGGCGTTTTCTTCCGCGTAAAGCCACAAAGGATCGGGCCGCCGGGAGATCGGCTGCTGGCTTTGCTCTGGCAGCATCTCCGGGGTCTAGAACAGCTTTCTGTGCCAGGAGAAATAAGGAATTCATATTCACTTTCCTCCCCAAGGCACGTTGTTGCTTTGGGGTCTGGGGATCCCTCCTTGCGGGGAGGAAGGAGCACGTGGCTTTGGATCTGGGTGAGTCCCGAAGGGGTAGATCCTGCACGTCTAGGAGAACCAGGAACAGGCGGGGGTGGGATGCCTGAAGGGCAATGTGGGATTGATTGATTGATTGATTGATTGATTGATTGATTACATTTATAAACCACCTTTTATCTTCCAAACAGCTCAATGTGGTCTCCGTGGTTCTCCTCTTCCCCATTTCATCCTCACAACAACCCTGTGAGGTAGGTTAGGCTGAGAGGCAGTGACTGGCCCAAGGTCACCCAGTGAGCCGCAAACCCAAAATCCTAGTCCAGCACTCTAACCATTACACCACACGGGCTCCGCGTCTCGAAGCTGAAATCCCAGGGTGGCGGAACTGGAGGAGAGGACCAGAGTTCGAATCCCTACTCAGCCACGAAGCTACCTAGGTTACCTTGGGCCAGTCGCTGGGGTGCCTTGAATGATGGTCAACACTGGCCTCCATCCCTCTTTCTTTCTTTCCCTCCCTCATCTGATGCCCTCTCGCGTCTCTCCCTCCCAAAGGCTTGCACAGTTTTTTGTTGCAGCAGCCCTGGCTACAAGCTCTGCAGGCAAATGGTGCCTCTGGGGCTGGCCAGGGGGTGCTTCCCAGGCCCCTGTGGGGCAGTGTGAGGAGGCACCCCTCTTTGGGGCAGTGGGGGCAGCTCAGAGACCAAGGGTGGCAGCAGCGGCTGCCCAGAGGACTCCCAAGGAAAGGAGAGAGGAGAGGATGCTGAGGGAACACTCCACAATGGAGGAATGAGGGGCTGCCATCTCTGCAAGCAAGGGGAGATATAACTGGGCGCCTGAGCCCCACAGGGGTGCCGCAGAAAGAATGTAGTTGGTCAAGGGAGCCGTGGACCCAAAAAGGTTGAAAACCCCAGAGGAAAAGTCAGCTAGGAACTGTGTAAACAAACAACCAAACTGTAGCAGGTAGAGCACGGGACTCGATCTCAGGGTCATGTGTTCGAGTCCCTTGTTAAGCAAAGATTCCTGAATAGCAGAGGGTTGAACTAGATGACCCTCGCAATTCTATGATTCTATATTAGCGAAGCCCCACCGTGTTCAATGGATTCTCCTCTCTAGTAAAAACCTAGGAAGCTGTCTTCTACTGAGCACATAGACTATTGCATTTTAATATTCTGTTGGAACCACCCAGAGTGGCTGGGGAAACCCAGCCAGATGGGCGGGGTATAAATAATAAATTATTATTATTATTATTATTATTATTATTATAGCTCAATATTGGCAACACTGAATGGCATCAGTTCTCCGTTGTTTCAGGCAGGAAGCCTATCCCAGATCTGCCTGGAGTTGCCAGGATTTGAACCTGGGACCCTTTGAAGCAGGACTGTTGAGCTACAGGCCTCCCCCAATCCTCGAGCGCAGTATCAGTGTTTTATGGGCATAGGGGCGACTTGTTTCATATTGTGCATAGTCTCTTCCAATCCTGGAATCATTCCCTTTTTATTTCCCCGCAGGGAGAAATCTCCTGAGTTCTGTAGCTCAGCCTCATTCCCTTTCTTTTTCCCAGCAGGGAGAAATCTCCTGAGTTCTGCAGCTCAGCCTGGCCCAACTGTGAGCAAAGAAAGTCAGATGCTGGATGCTGAGCAGTCCATCGGCCCAGCATCATTCGCGACCGGCGCTTGGGAGATTGCATCTCGGAGATAGGCGAAGTTAGTTCCTTGCAAGAGAGAGAACAACATGGCTGCAGACCAGGGACCCAAGTCAGGATTTGGCCTCCGGCTCGCACCCGCCATGGAACTCCCCAGGAACAAAGCGGGGGGTCAAGATCCGGCCTGCCCCGGAGCAGGAATTGGGAAGCCACCACGTGTACTTCAGGCTGGAAGCATTTGGGGCTTCCTCCACAAAATCCCAGCAGACCAGGTGAAACCAGAACCGGGAGAGGCCACCCT
This sequence comes from Darevskia nairensis, assembly GCA_034642065.1. Classification (NCBI taxonomy): domain Eukaryota; kingdom Metazoa; phylum Chordata; class Lepidosauria; order Squamata; family Lacertidae; genus Darevskia; species Darevskia nairensis. The sequence continues at coordinate 368,803 of JAWWNI010000437.1, forward strand.
TCAGCGCTGGGAAACCCAGTGGCAGGAGTTCTTGAGGAAAATCGAGTCGCATCCTCCCTCGGCCTGGGGGCTCCCACAGTTACCAGAGGAGCCCACACCCTGGGAGGACACGGAGGGGTTTTTGGCCTCCTTTGAGCAAGTGGCCGAAGCCTGCCGGTGGCCCCGGGAAGAGTGGGTGGCCCGCCTCAAGCCGGCCCTCAGCGGAGAAGCCGAGTGGGCCTTTCGAAGCCTGGAGGCCGGAGACAGAGAGGATTATGGGAAAGTGAAGGCGGCCATCTTGCGCGGGGACACCATGAGCAGGGAGGAGCAGCGCCAGCGCTTCCGGCGCTTCTGCTACCAGGAGGCCGAGGGGCCGCGAGGGGCCTACGGCCAGCTCCAGAAACTTTGCCAGGGGTGGCTGAAGGTCAAGAGGCGCTCGAAGGAGCAGATCCTGGAGCTGCTGATCCTGGAGCAGTTCCTGACCATCCTGCCACCGGAGCTGCAGAGCTGGGTCAGGGGACAGGACCCGGAAAGCTGCTCGCAGGCGGTGGCCCTGGCCGAGGAGTTCCTGCAGATGCAGCAAGCGGCCTCTCGGAGCCAGGAGCAGCAGGTGAGGCATGGCATGGCAACCTTGGGGTAGGAGAGGAGCCAAGCACATGTTGGAGGGAGCCACCCTCACTGCCGGAGGCACAGCACACCTCTGGGACTCGCCAGTGTGGGTAATTGCTGTTTTGCTCAGGTTCCTGCTTGTGGCCTTCGCATTGGGGCATCTGGTTGGCCACTGCGAGAACAGGATGATGGAGGAGACACTCGGCTTCTTACGACCTTCATACCATTGTGTGGATTTCAGAAGATGCTAAGAGGGGAGGGTTTGTACACGGGGCAGGCCAAATCCTTAAACCCTTGAATCTGTTGGTGTCTTCCTCTTGTGCTTGAGTGGTACTGCTTTGCCTGGGTGAGGATCAGCCCACAGAAACTGAGTTTGCTGTTAGAATTGTAGAGTTGGAAGGGACCACGTGCGTCATCTAGTCCAACTCCCTGCAATGCAGGAATGTTTCACCCAATGTGGGCCTCGAACCCATGACCCTGAGATTTAAGAGTCTCGTGCTCTACCATCTTCTTCTTAGAATCATAGAATCATAGAGTTGGAAGAGACCACAAGGGCCATCCAGTCCAACCCTCTGCCAAGCAGGAAACACCATCAAAGCATTCCTGACAGGTGGCTGTCAAGCCTCTGCTTCAAGACCTCCAAAGAAGGAGACTCCACCACACTCCTTGGCAGCAAATTCCACTGTCGAACAGCTCTCACTGTCAGGAAGTTCTTCCTAATGTTTAGGTGGAATTTCTTTCTTTCCTCCTCTTCCTCTTCCATTTTTTATTTATGTATTTATTTATTTATTTATTTAATTATTGCTTTAGAATACTTGGGGGTCTTTGAGCACACACTCACTCCCTTTCACTATTGGATGCCCTTTTCAAAAAACAAACAAATTTTGTTTCTATTAATTTTTTGCATAACATAAAGCAAGTGATTGAATCAGAAACGTAGAAATGCAAGCCCAATTCATTGTTAACACAGCCAAATACAGCAGAGTGGGTCTCGTTTGGTTTGCTAGGTAGACACAAATGGAGCTGGGATCCAGCATATCCAAAACTCTTGCCGCCCAGGGAACACTCTGGAGAGACATGCTAGACTGAGGAAAAGGACAGAATGTTAAATTCTGCCACCATTTTCATCATTAAAAAATAAATAAAAAATCAGAGAAACTGCAAAAGTGATTTGCGTCACAAGCAAAAGAACGCATGACATTGCTGTCTGTTGATGTGAATTTTTTATGGGGCAAAATTGATAAGATACAGTGGTACCTCGGGTACCTCCTGCCAACCTAGCAGTTTGAAAGCACGTCAAAGTGCAAGTAGATAAATAGGTACCGCTCCAGCGGGAAGGTAAACGGCGTTTTCGTGCGCTGCTCTGGTTCGCCAGAAGCGGCTTTGTCATGCTGGCCACATGACCCGGAAAAACTGTCTGAGGATAAACGCTGGCTCCCTCGGCCTATAGAGCGAGATGAGCGCGCAACCCCAGATTTGTCCGTGACTGGACCTAATGGTCAGGGGTACCTTTACCTTTTACCTCGGGTTACAAACGCTTCGGGTTAAAAATGCTTCAGGTTATAGACTCCGTTAACCCAGAAATAGTACCTTGGGTTAAGAACTTTACCTGAGGATGAGAACGGAAATTGCACGGCGGTGGCAGCGGGAGGCCCCATTAGCTAAAGTGGTACCTGAGAGAACTACATTGGCTCCCAGTATGTTTCCGAGCACAATTCAAAGTGTTGGTGCTGACCTTTAAAGCCCTAAACGGCCTCTGTCCTGTATACCTGAGGGAGCGTCTCCACCCCCATCGTTCAGCCCGGACACTGAGATCCAATGCCGAGGGCCTTCTGGCGGTTCCCTCACTGCGAGAAGCAAAGCTACAGGGAACCAGGCAGAGGGCCTTCTCGGTAGTGGCGCCCACCCTGTGGAACACCCTCCCAGTAGAGGTTAAAGTGATAAACAACTATCCTACATTCAGAAAATACCTGAAGGCAGCCCTGTTTAGGGAAGTTTTTAACCTGTGATTTTGATGTATTTTGATATCTGTTGGAGGCCGCCCAGAGTGGCTGGGGAGACCCAGCCAGATGGGCAGGGTACAAATAAAAAATTATTATTATTATTACCTCAGGTGAAGAACAGTTTCAGGTTAAGAACGGAACTCCAAAACAAATTAAGTTCTTAACCCGAGGTACCACTGTAAAATGAATCGGGAAAAGGAAGAGGGAGGAGAAAGGGTTTCTGGAGGTGGGTGTTGTGGTCTAGGTTCGAAAACAGACAGCTTCGTGGAGAACAAGGCTATGAACAACTACCGCAGGAGGGGACGGTGCCATTGCACTCGGATCCTGCCCACAAGTGTCTCATGGGCATCTGGTTGGCCACTGTGAGAACAGGATGCTGGACTTGATGGGCAACTGGCCTGATCTGATTGGCCTCTTGCGTCCTTTTTTTATTTATCTTTAAAAATTCCACAATTCCACAATAACACAACAAAAAATTCCAACATTGCATTTTCCAAAAAAAAGAAGAAAAAAGAAAAAGAAGAGAAAGAACATAAAAAGAAGAAAGTAGATATATAAATTAAATTACAATGCAAGGGCCTAAGAATTAAATCTGTAAATACATTGTCCACATTACTCAGCATTTCTATGCTTTCCTTGCATTTACTGTATACAAATATACAAACGTCAGAGTAGACGTTAAGTGTCGCAACTTCCTCCGAGTCACGGACGAAGGGAAGGAAGAGGCACTGTACCAGGGCAAAACGTATCGGGCCCTTGCACAATCTGATAATACAGGTCAGCTTCTGAGACTGGGCTACGTGCCAGAGACCCCCTCTTGATGTAAAATCAGAGGACATTTCTCAGGCTCCTGCCACAGGTCCTCAACCAGATGCCACTCTTCCGGAAGAAATTTTAAAATTGGTGAGATGTGAATAGGAAAAACCGTCCTCACCCTCCAACCCCCTCCTTATTTCTTATTTCTCCTTATTTGCTAAAAGGCTCCATCCTTGTTATTTTTCCAGGCTGTGGCAGAAGTGGTCACCCCACTTCCAGCAGAAGAACAGGCTCCGTCTGGTGCCAAGGAGTTGAGGAGGCCCAAGCAGGAGGTCGATGGTGGAGCAGTTGACTCCCTCGTGGACCAAGAGGCCAGCAAACTGGGTAAGGTTTCCTCAGTCCTTGGTTTTGCCTGAGGCTTCTCCCACTCACAGAAAGCCTGGCATCTTAGACAGGAAAACGCGGCTGGTCCAGTACGATTTATTCGATGTATTATTATCAGAAGCAAGTTTTCAAAATTCTGCTCTTCGGCCCCGAAAGGTTCCTAGAGGGGCTTACGGCGACCGATATTAACATGGTCCCTGCCCCTCAGGCTTAGGAATCCAAAGTCACGACACAAAAGGAAAAGAGATGGGGCCGGAGGAGGGGAAAGCGATGGCAAAAGCAGGCACCAGTTCTTGGCTCCAAATTTCTTATAAGTGTTTTTTTGGGGGGTAAACATTAACAACATAATCATTATAGAGTGCTTTCCCCAAACCTCCACCTGTTTCTCCTCCTTCCCAAGTGAGACTTCTGCTGGTGAAGCCCAATGGTTGACCTCCCAGCAAACATTTTTTTGAAGTGCCTAGGTAGACTGCGGAACTCTCTCCCACTGGAGTCAGTGATGGCCAACCTGTGAAAGAGGATGAGTCAAATTGAGGGCTATCAGTTGCTACTAGCCATGACGACTCTGCTCTGCCTCCGCGGCTGGAGGCACTTCTGAGCACCAGTTCCTGGAAACCACAGGAGGGGAGATGGCTCTTGTGGTCGAATCCTGCTTGTGGGTTTTCCGCAGGCTTCTGGTTGGCCACTGTGGGAGCAGGATTCTGGGCTAGATGGGCCTTTGACCTGATCCCGCAGGCTTTTCTTACGTTCAATATTGTCGCCCTTTGTCTCCAGAAGAGAACAGCACCATCGAGGGTTTTCAGCTAGGAGGTCCTCGCTCAGAAGACGTGCTTGAGATCTCGCCAGGAGGATCCCGAGAGAGCCTCTCCTTCCCAGCGGAGATTGGTGAGAAGGGGGAACCTTGAGACTGATTTGCCATAGAGATGGGGGAACCTCACAGGAGAATGCATTTGGTGCAAGGGGGACGTTGTAATGACGAAAGGGCCACAAGCAGGGATGGGGAACATGCTGGCGGACTCCCGCTCCCATCATCCCCTGCCAGCATGGCCTGATGGCCAGGGATGATGGGAGTTGTAGTCTGGTGACAGGCAGAGCAGTGGCTGGTGAGTTTCATTAGGGCTGTTAGGGTAGAAGGCAGGGAGACCCAGTAGTGCTAAAGCAGTTCCATCAAAATATTAAAATAAACACCCCCATCCAAACAGTACAGCAGCTAGAAGCAGCTGTTAAAGAAGGAAGCTCGGATCAGGAGATTGGGGAAACTTTTGTCTACACAGGTATGTCCTCAAGAGCCGGTGGAATGCCAGAACTGATGGCACCTCTTCTCTCATATACAGTGGATGCTTGGGTTGCGAACGTGATCCGTGTGGGAGGCATGTTCGCAACCCACAGCGCCACTTCTGGGCATGTGTGGGTCGCGATTCGGCGCTTCTACACATGCACGAAGCTCAATTTAGTGCTTCTGCGCATGCACAAGCGCCGAAACCCGGAAGTAATCCATTCCGGTACTTCCGGGTTCGGTGTGAGCGCAACCTGAAAAAACGTAACCCGCAACATTCGCAACATGAGGTATGAGTGTGTGTGTGTGTGTGTGTGTGTGTGTATAAAACAATTTAGAATATTCATTTAAACAACCTTAAAATATCAATGACCTCCCTTCTTCCCTTTCCATTGTTCATTTTGCATAACATAAATCCCTGCATATTTTATATAAACTAAACCATTCAGTATTCCATTATTACTTGCATCAAAACTTATTTACACTGTTGAATTTATCTTAATGCTGCCAACGTTTTCAAGCGCACACAATTTCCTCCCATATAGTCAATAAACATTTTCCGATCTTCAAATGCATGTTCTTCTTGTTCTCTTATTCTATAAGTTAGGTCTGCAAGCTGCGCATATTCCATCAGTTTAAGTTGCCATTCTTCTTCTTTGCCCGTTTTCCATTTTGGGGCTAACGAAACACGGGCCACAGTAGCGGCATACATAAATAACCTTTTTTGACACCTCTTCTCTATCAGCAGGACTCCCCTTTTCAGGCTCGCAGCCGTTTATCTTTTCCCTATTTCCGAGATTCCCATTTGACAAAGATCTCCTCTCTGTTCCAGGAGGTGCTAGGCTGGCGCACGAGCCGGGCAGGGAACTTTTGGGGGCGCCCCTGACGAAATCGGGACGTTGGAACGAAGAAGGAATGTGCGGCCCACAAGAGGGAGCGGAGAGGTGGGCCAAAGACCCGGCGCAGGAGTGGACGGTGAAACCCACGGCTATTCCAGCCGGCGATCTTTGCCAAACGTCAGCTCCACAAAGACTGTACAAAGGAGCGGGAAACAGGCAGTGCCCTCTGTGCGGGAAAGTTTTCACGACACAATCCAGCGTCAAGAGACACCTGAGGATCCACACAGGCGAGAGGCCGTATAAATGCTCCTATTGCGGGAAAACCTTTAACCAGAGAGTAATCCTAACGAACCACGAGAAAATCCACACGGAGCGGAGATCGTCCCAAGGCTCCGACGGCGGGGAAGGCTTCAGGAAAGAAGCGAGCCTCCCTGGAAATCAGAGAATATATTTGGTTACTAGTGATGATGATGCTGTACACTGCCCCTGAACGCCGGTTGCTAGGGAACATCAGCGGGAGGCAGCCTGTATCCCGTTTGTGGGCTTCCCATTGGTTGGCCACTGTGACAGACAAGATGTTGGACTAGAGAGGCACTGAAGCCTAGTACGCCTTATGGCGCCACCATGAGGAGTAACACACTTAGTGCAGTGTAAGCTTTTGTGAGACTGGAATCCACCCAAAAAACCCACAATAACTTGATTGAGCCTTTAAGGTGGCAAAATACTTCCCCCCCCCCTCGTTTTTGCAACAGCGGCTGGAGGGAAGAATGTGAAAATTCTCCATTGTACAGTGGGGTGGTTTTGATAGGGTCTCGCACAGCCCTCTCTGTGTTCCTTCCAGAAAAGGTAGAGGGTGTCAGGGACCAGCAGGACACTGACAACTGTGCACTGGGAAATATGGGGGCTGGAGTCTGACTCGGGAGAGGGGAGGTCAGTGGTTTGTGGGGACCTGTACCAGCCAAGAGGCAGGGGAAGTGTCAGAGCTGGAGCGTGGAGCACAGGATGGGTCGGGACCACTGTCCCCAGAACCAGGAGGGGATTGAAAAGGGAGGAGCAAAGGAAATTGCAGGCATAGTCTCCGACTGTGTGCATGCAAGCAATTGGGGGAAGATACATAAACTGGTGGAGGGAAACTGGTTTTGCAACTGCTCCTTGAAATAGCTGCCTAACCATTAGATTGGGACGCGGGTGGCGCTGTGGGTGTTAAAACCTAGGAAGAGGGATTGATTGTTAAACAGCTCTGGTCATTGTAACTCTATGAGGGGAATGTGGTCTCTTAACAATTCTCAGCAATCGTAACAAACTACATTTCCCATGATTCTTTGGGGGGTAGGTAGCCACAACTGTTTAAAGCTCTACGATGCTTTAGATCTATGGTGGCAATAGGGCCTTAGGCTAGGTGAGGCAAATTATGTCAGGGACGAGACCTCTCACGATACTGTCTCCTAGAATATTATGTGGTTTTTATTATTGCATTTTTACTTTGGTTGTAAATAGTTTGGGGTTATTTGTAGCTAGAAGCGCGATGTAAATTTAATAAAACTAAGCTCCACTCTACCTCCCCCTTTCTTCACCCGAGTGTTTTCTTCCTAGTGATCTCTCAGGGCTCCCAAGTCTCCCTACAAGGGGGGGGGGGATTTGACCCACCAGTGGGTTGGATTTGACCTGCAATTCCATGGCCCAAATGCTATGGCCACATGCCAGAGTAGCAGAATTTAACCCCAGGTGATCGGGGGGAGGGGGTGAAATCCTACCTAGATCTAACCCCCCCCCCCCAAGAGCAGGATTGAAGTCTCTGCCCATCAGCCGGTGAAGGTTCAATCCTGCCTGCACTCTCTTGTCAACATGTTCCCTGAGGATGAAGCAGACGCTTCTCCCCAATTTGAGATGGTTCCAGGTTCAATCCCTGGCATCTCCAGGTTGAGCTGGGATGACTCTGTCTGAGGGGGTTGGATTGGATGACCCTTAGGGTCCCTTTCAATGCAACAATTCTACGAAACTCTAAAGAGCATCTTTTTTGGAGAGGTGTAATGTTAAGGAGCAAGGGAGGCGTGGCATCTTCAGTGTAAATGCTATTTTGGGGGTAACTTCTCGTTGGGTAACTTCAATGGGACGCAGGTGGCGCTGGGTTTAGACCACAGAGCCTAGGGCTTGCCGATCAGAAGGTCGGCGGTTCGAATCCCTGCGACGGGGTGAGCTCCCGTTGCTGGGTCCCTGCTCCTGCCAACCTAGCAGTTCAAAAGCATGTCAAAATGCAAGTAGATAAATAGGTACCGCTGCAGCGGGAAGGTAAACGGCGTTTCCGTGCACTGCTCTGGTTCGCTAGAAGCGGCTTAGTCATGCTGGCCACATGACCTGGAAGCTGTACGCCGGCTCCCTCGGCCAATAATGCGAGATGAGCGCCGCAACCCCCGAGTCGGTCACGACTGGACCTAATGGTCAGGGGTCCCTTTACCTTTACTTCTCATTGTAACCTGCCCTGCGCACTCCAGAGTCTTTGGTTATAGTGTGTCATATATAATATGAGGAACTCCCTGGTCCTGAATGGGGTAACTGTGCCCCTGAAGGACCAGGTGTGCAGCCTGGGAGTCATTTTGGACTCACAGCTGTCCATGGAGGCGCAGGTCAATTCTGTGTCCAGGGCAGCTGTCTACCAGCTCCATCTGGTAAGCAGGCTGAGACCCTACCTGCCTGCAGACTGTCTTGCCAGAGTGGTGCATGCTCTGCTTATCTCCCCCTTGGACTGCTGCAATGCGCTCTACGTGGGGCTACCTTTGAAGGTGACCCGGAAACTCCAACTAATCCAGAATGCGGCTGCCAGACTGGTGACTGGGAGCGACCACTGGGACCATATAACACTGGTCCTAAAGGATCTTCATTGGCTCCCAGGACATTTCTGAGCACAATTCAAAGTGTTGCTGCTCATCTTTAAAGCCCTAAATGGCCTCAGCCCAGTATACCTGAGGGAGCGTCTTCATTTTTGAAAGGTTCAGCCCACCATCTTGATTCAAGATGGCGTCCATTGGTATCCATACAAAACACCCTGCTCTGTCCTTTCAGGAATTTTGTGCAAAATTTGGGTGTGATATCCAAATGTGTCCAGATCAGTAGAGGATAAACAACTTTCCAAAATATATAGTAGAAAGAAAATATATTTTATTTATCTCCACCCCCATCGTTCAGCCCGGACACTGAGGTCCAGCTCCAAGGGCCTTCTGGCGGTTCCCTCACTGCGAGAAGTGAGGTTACAGGGAACCAGGCAGAGGGCCTTCTCGGTAATGGCCTCTCATCAGATGTCAAGGAAATAAACAACTATCTGACTTTTAGAAGACATCTTGAAGGCAGCCCTGTTTAGGGAAATTTTTAATGTTTGGTGTTTTATTGTGTTTTTAATATTCTGTTTGGAGCCGTCCAGAGTGGCTGGGGAAACCCAACTAGATGGGTGGGCTATAAATAATATTTTATTATTATTATTACTATTACTATTTCTTGTTGTAACCTGCCCTGCACACTTGAGATCCTTTGGTTAAAGCCTGTCATATGAATGGGGCAAAAAAATAACTGGCATGGGGTGATAACGTAGGAGGGCCTTCTCGGTGGTGGCACCCGTCCTGTAGAACGCCCTCCAGGCAGATGTCAAAGAGATAAACAACTACCTGACACTTAGAAAATACCTTAAGGCAGCCCTGTTTAGGGAAGTTTTTAATGTGTGATATTTTAATATATTTTTAATCTTTGTTGGAAGCCGCCCAGAGTGGCTGGGGAAACCCAGCCAGTTGGGCGGGGTACAAATAATAAATTATTATTATTATTACTACTACTACTACTACTACTACTACTAAGACCATTGGTCTATCTAGCACAGTACGCCCAGCACTGACTGGCAGCAGCTCTCCATGGTTTCAGTCTCTCCTAGCCCTAAGCGAAGATGCCGGGAATTGAACCCAGGCTCTTCTGCATGCAAAGCAGGTGCTCCATCGCTGAGACGTCATACAGTTCCCCCGTCTCTTATCTCCACACTATAGGTTGCCACTGGATGAAGACACAGGCGTCACAATGATGTCACGTATCATCCCTAAACCTTTGTCGCTTTTAGCAGCGACCTCACCTGCCCAGTCCAATGTCTCTCGATTCCCTTCGCTTGAGTAACTGAACAATCTCCAGCCTTCTACGCACGATGCATTTATTCTTAGGGTTGCTGTACAATGGGGCAAAAGAGAGAAGTCGATCTCCTGCCCGCAGCCTTACATTCTAAGAGAAAGAAGGGCACGTTGGGGAGGAATGGGAAGGAGGGGACAGGAGGCAAAGACGGGTCCTACCTGGGAAAGCTGGCACTGGGTATCTGAGATGCCCCATTGGAAGGAAAGGAGGCTGGATCGGGAGGAGACGCAGAATCCCAGGAAGAGGAAGCAAAAAGACAACAGGAGACTGAGATCTTCGGCTTCACAAGGGGTTTAATAGAACCAGAAAGCTGAACGGAAAGATGAGAAGACAGACAGAGGCGGTGGGGAGAACAGAATGAAGAATCCAATTCAGAGAATCCCCCACCTTGCCTAGGCCAGGAATAAGAAACCTTTGGCCCTTCGGATGCCATCAATACTACAACTCCCATTATTCCCCAAGAACTTTGGTCATGCTGGCTGGGGCTGATGGGAGTTGGAGTCTGGCAGGATCTAGGAGGGCCACGGGTTCCCTAGTCCTTGCCTCGGGTGTTTCCCCCAAGTTGGAATGGGTTCCAGATGCTTTTTTCTTCAAGTGTCGCTGGTCCATCCATCAAGGGATACAGGTGGCGCTGTGGGTTAAACCACAGAGCCTAGGGCTTGCTGATCAGAAGGTCGGCGGTTCCGGCAGGAAGGTAAACGGCGTTTCCGTGCGCTGCTCTGGTTCGTCAGAAGCGACTTAGTCATGCTGGCCAAATGACCCAGAAGCTGTACGCCGGCTCCCTCGGCCAATAATGCGAGATGAGCGCCGCAACCCCAGAGTCGGTCACAACCGGACCTAATGGTCAGGGGTCCCTTTACCTTTATGTGGTCCATCGCAAGCCACTAGCTGCTGTCGCTATTTTGCAAGGCTTGGAAGAAGGAAGGGGAGCTGGAGGAGAGATCTCATGTCCCCACCCAACTTTCTGGGTACAGGCAATGCCTCCTAGTCTCTGTTCCTGCCAAGATGCCTAGCAAGACTGGCGTTTTTGTAAAAGTGTCACTCTCTCAGCCTGTGCTATATAATGGTTTTGGCCCTGTCCTCAGTGGTTCTCTAGCTGCCTAAGACAGCACAGGCTACAATGGAAGCATCTCTTATTTGCTCTTCTCGCAGGCATGGGTCTTCTGATGCCTGATAAGATTAGATCTTTGACAGAAGCCTTGCCCACAGTCCACGCACCTGTGGGGCTTCTCCCCTGTGTGGATTCTCCGGTGTACCGTAAGGTGCGCCCTTTGACTGAAGCCTTGCCCACAGTCCAGGCATTTGTGCGGTTTCTCCCCTGTGTGTGTTCTCTGATGTACAACAAGGTGCGTTCTCTGGCTGAAACCCTGGCCGCAGTCTGTACATTTGTAGGGCTTCTCACCCGTGTGGATTCTCTGGTGCCGGATAAGGTTGGACCTCTGGCTGAAGCTCTGCCCGCACTCTGTGCATTTATGGGGTTTCTCTCCCGTGTGGATTCTTTGATGGATGATAAGGTGAGCTTCCCACATGAAGCTCTGTTCACAGTCTGGACATTTGTAGGGCTTGTCTCTCATGTGGATTCTCTGGTGGGCAATGAGGTTTTTCCTTCGGTTGAATTTTTCCCCACAGTCAGAGCATTTGTGAGGCTCCTCACCAGCATGGGTTTTCTGGTGCCTGATAAAGTTCGATTGCCAATTAAATATTTTCCCACACTTAAGGCATTCATACGGGGTTTCTCCCACCTCAATACGCTCATGTCTGCTAGGGTTCAACCCTGGATCTACACTTTCTGGACAATCTGAACTTCTGTATGATGCCTCCTCTTCTGTATGGACTTTCTGATGTTTGGTAAGGTGCGGGCTCTGACGAAAACGCTTCCCACAATCTGAACATTTGAAAGGCTTCTCACCTGTGTGAATCCTCTGGTGGCTGATGAGGTTCGTTCTCTGATTGAACCTCTTCCCACAATCAGAGCATTTGTGTGGTTTCTCTCTGCTGTGGATGCTCTGATGTCGAAGAAGGTTCCCTCTCCGGGAAAACGTTTTCCCACATCTGAAACACTTGTACAGGTTTTCTCCTGTGATAATTCTTTCGCGCCGAATATGGTTTGGTTTCGGATTGAGAGCATTGTCTTCAGTGTGAATCTTTTGATGTTTGATCAGGTTCGATTTCTGACCAAAGCTCTTTCCACAGTCTGAGCACCGGTACGGCTTCTCTCCAGTGTGGATTCGGTGATGTCTCACAAGGTTGGATCTCTGGCTAAAGCTCTGTCCACAATCACCACACTTGTGTGGTTTCTCCCCTGTGTGCAGTCTCTTGTGTATGAGGAGGTGTGCTCTCCACCGAAAGCTTTTTTCACAGTCCGGGCATTTGTAAGGCTTCTCTCCGGTGTGAATTCTCTGGTGAGCGTTAAGGTTTGTCCTCTGGTTGAAGCGTTTCCCGCATTCCGGACACTTATGAGGCTTATCTTTTGTGTGGATGCTCTGATGCCTGAGGAGGTTCCCTCTCCGGGAAAAGACCTTCCCACACTTGAAGCATTTGCATGCGTTTTCTCCAAACGGAATCCTTTCGAGTCTGTCGTGGTTTGGCCTCTGATTGAATCTCTTCCCATAAGAAGAGCATCCGGGCGGTTTGTCGTCTGAGTGCACGCTCTGATGTTTGATAAGGTTTGATTTTTGAGCGAAACCCTTCCCGCACTCTAGGCAGTTATAAGGCTTCTCTCCAGTATGAACTCTGTGATGCCTGATGAGGTTGGAGATATGACTGAAGCTCTGACCACAGTCCATGCACTGGTGCGGTTTCTCTCCTGTGTGAATTCTCTGATGGATGATAAGGTTTGCACTCCGACTGAAGCTCTTGCCGCATTCTAAGCACAGGTAAGGCTTTTCACCCGAATGGAATCTCTGATGTCTAGTAAAGCTAGTCTCCCAATTAAAGGTTTTCCCACACTTAACGCACTGATACTTTTTTCCTCCCATGTGGATTCTCTGATGCCTGCTGAGGTTTGATTTCTGAGTAAAAGCTTTCCCACAAATATTGCACACATACTGCTGCTTCCCCGTGGAAATTCTTCGCTGCGCTACAGTTTCACCAGAATCAGCACTCCGGCAAAGGATGGATTTATTACTCCGACTCTTGTCTGTTTGTATTCTCTGCTCCTGCCTCGTCCCGTCTTGATCCCCAAAGCCCTCTTCTGGGTCTCGAGGCTTTATTCTTTCCAACAGCACCTCAAATGAGGGCCTTTCTTTCTTGCTCTCCAAGACATCGCCTGCTGGAATAAAAAACAGAAGCTTGTTAAAAATGGAACCTGGAAAAGACAGTATGCAACATTAATAGTATTATTAAAAAGGTCCACCAGAGGTTGTATTTCCTGCATCAACTAAGGAAATTTACATTGCCCCAGGAAGTGTTGATCCAATTTTACAGAGGCATCATTGAAACTGTTTTCTGTAATTCTATTACTGCTTGGTACGGCACAGCCTCCAAGATGGACAAGAAAAGGCTCCAACGAGCAGTAAGAATTGCAGAAAGGGTAATTGGTGCTAGCTTGCCTTCAATAGAGACACTCTATGCTACCCAAGTTAGGAAGAGAGCAGAGGGAATTGTCACAGATCCTTTGCATCCCGGTCATCATCTGTTTGATTTACTTCCATCTGGACGTCGCTACAGGACTTTATACACAAAAACAGCCAGGCACAGGAACAGTTTTTTCCCTTGTGCCATTAAATTGTTAAATTCATAGTTGTGTAGCAGAAGGGGAGGCCAGTTATGGGTGGGGTTTCTTTGCCGTGTCATTGTATTGTGAGTGGAACAGTGTTTGTATAAGGTATGTTTACACTGCAATTTAGCCAAAGCAAAATTCCAACTACGGTATGTTGGAAAATGTACTTGGCCAATAAATTATTCCTATTCCTATGCTGGCCTGATCCAGCCGGGCTTTTCTTAGAACGGCTAAATGGAACCTTCATGTTCCAAAGTAGTCTGTCTCTGAACACAAGTTGCTGGTGAAACAAACAACAGAACAAAACCTCACATTTATTGATGTGGAGACTCAGGAGTAGATCAGCCAAGAAGACAAGAAGATATGAAGGACAGAGAAACAACTGGGGAGGGAAAATTCCCAGCTTCCCCGCATTTTTGCATCTCTAGACTTTTCTCAATTCTGTTAGGAGCAGCATTTTATTGGAAAATCTTACTGTATCATCATCATCTAGTCCAACCCCCTGCAACGCAGGAAATTTGTTTCTGAAATTATGAAAAATTCCTCCCAAAGAAGCCCAGGGCAGCAAACAATAGCAGAACAATAGGGGGGGAACCACTGTTACAGTGAAAGATGCTTACCCAGCAACATGCCCCCCTCCTGGCCTTCTTGCTTGATCTCCCTGGGGTGGGGCCTCTCTCCAACATCCTCTTCTCGAGAGAAACTCATCGCCACCTCCTCAAATTCTCCCAGCACCTGAAACGCAATAAGCCAGAGGTTTGCAGGCAAAGCGTCACAGTGTGACTCGAGTGGTCAGTTTACATGAGGCACTTTTCCTTTTTAAAGAATTAACTCATATCTATTGATTTAAATAGGGACGCAGGTGGTGCTGTGGGTTAAACCAGAGCCTAAGGCTTGCTGATCAGAAGGTCGGCGGTTCGAATCCCCGTGACGGGGTGAGCTCCCGTTGCTCGGTCCCTGCTCCTGCCAACCTAGCAGTTCGAAAGCACGTCAAAGTGCAAGTAGATAAATAGGTACCGCTCAGGCGGGAAGGTAAACGGCGTTTCCGTGCGCTGCTCTGGTTCGCCAGAAGCGGCTTAGTCATGCTGGCCACATGACCCAGAAGCTGTACGCTGGCTCCCTCGGCCAATAAAGCGAGATGAGCGCCGCAACCTCAGAGTCGGTCACGACTGGACCTAATGATCAGGGGTCCCTTTGTTGTTGTTTAGCTGTTTAGTTGTGTCCGACTCTTCGTGACCCCATGGACCAGAGCACACCAGGCACTCCTGTCTTTACCTTATTGATTTAAATAACTAAGTAATATATATTTATAAACAGGCTGAGGAGGTAGGGAACTGGGAATTTGATGTTTTTATTATGTTTTTGGATATGCTGTAAGCCACCCAGAGTGGCTGGGGAAACCCAGACAGATGGGTAGGGTAATAATAATAATAATAATAATAATAATAATAATAATAATAATAATTCTACTTGGAAACTGGAGGATGCAGGAGGAGAAGTAAATAATGAAATGGAGTATCCTGGTAACGGGGGGCATAGAATCATAAAAGCTTAGTGTTGGAAGGGGCCCTGAGGGTCATCTAGTTACAACCACCTGCATTGCAGGAATCTCAACCAAAGCATCCAAGAGAGATCACATAGCAGTTTGGCACTGTGAGCAGAAGCACTTCACACTTTGTTGCAGGTCCCACTACTGTAATAACTTAGCATGTCATTAATCTACTTTTAAAACAATAAATCAACAATTACACTGTACTACTGGTGTCTAATTTTTATTATTACTATTATTAATCTGTATTTATTACTAAATAACAAATTCAAAATTAATTTAGCATCATTATTGTTCTTTACAATTGCACTATTAACATGACACAATAAAAAAAAATAATAAGTTAGTTATTAACTTTAATTACTACTATTGTATTATCATTAATTTTTATATCAATACTTGCCTATTGCTTTATTATGGCCAATTATTATGGATTCCACGAGTAACAATCTTAAATATTATTATTATTATTATTATTACAACAACCATCATTATCACCTTCTGGCAGGAAATCTCAACTAAACCATTTGCTACAGTGGTGAGAGAATTGGACTAGACCCCAGGAGACCCGGGTTAAAATCCCCACTCAGCCATTAAACTTTCTGGGTGACCTTGGACCTGTCCGTCGCTGCTTCTCAGCCTACCGTACCTCACAGGGTTTTGTGAGGGTAACATGGGGAGGGGAGGGAGCCATGCCTGCCACCTTGAGCTCCTTGGAGGAAAGGTGGGGTGCAAATGAAATAAACAACCATGAAGTAATCATCGTCCAAGTCTGTACCCCTCTTTTCTGTAGCATCTGCTGATCTACTGGGGCCTTTCTTTCTACCCGACTTGGGATGCGACAGAAGAAGAAGAAGAGTTTGGATTTGATATCCCACTTTATCACTCCCCGAAGGAGTCTCAAAGCGGCTAACATTCTCCTTTCCCTTCCTTCCCCCACAACAAACACTCTGTGAGGTGAGTGGGGCTGAGAGACTTCGGAGAAGTGTGACTAGCCCAAGGTCACCCAGCAGCTGCATGTGGAGGAGCGGAGACACGAACCCGGTTCCCCAGATTACAAGTCTACCGCTCTTAACCACTACACCACACTGGCATCAGGCAGCAAGAAGAAAGACTCATGGGTCTTTCCCCATACCTGCCTTCTCCGGCAGAGAAAGGACCAAAGCGCTCGCTGCCACCCCCACCTTGAGACCCCTTCAGAGTGTGGGAAGGTGGGAACCATCCTCACCTCCTGTTTCCACCTCTCTGCCTCCTGCTGCCTCAGGAGGAAGTCTTCGGCCAGGGCTACCGCCTGGGCACAGGTCTCTGGCCCGCCTTCGCCCACCCAGCTCTGGATCTCCTCCGGCAAGATGGCCAGGAACTGCTCCAGGATCACCAAATCCACGATCCGCTCCTTCGAGTTGAGCTCGGGCCTCAGCCACTCACAGCAGAGCTCCCGCAGCCGGGCCCAGACTTCCCGGGGCCCCTCGACCTCCTGGTAGCAGAACCAGCGGAAACATTGGCGCTGTGTTTCGGCGCCGGGAGCCTCTCCCTCGTGCGGGGTCTCCCCCTTCACAGCCCCGCAACCCGCTTTCTCTCTGGGCTGCGCATCCAAGGGGTCGGTCCAGGGGGACTCCTCTCTGGTGCCTGAAGGGCGCCCGCTCGCCGCTTCTTGCACGGGGCTCTGGCAAACCCCGGCCGACGTTTCCAAGAGAGCCAATGGAACGGGGAGCTGCGGAGAGCTGGTCCACCCGGAAAATGGAGACTGCGCGGTCTTCAGGAACTCCTGCCACTGGGCCTCCCAGCAATGGGACAACAACCCATCGCCCAGTTCACACTCGGCTTGCTTTGCAATGGCCCAGCTGAGGCATTCCCCAATGGTCCCACCTTGGGGGGTCTTTCTGAATCGTTTTGGCCCCTCTGGTGGTGTGGACCCCGCCGGGTCCATCTCTTCCATTTTCACTTCCTTCTCCGCCACAGCCTCATACTGGCGGGGAGCCAAACAGGACACCGTCCTTTGCTCAGCGGCCATTTTGTCTTTGGGCTTGGTTCAACCGGTTTCCCTTTTGCATCACTCTCGGCCTACATCCCAACCATCAAGCCTTGGGCAATTTCGAAAAGCGGACCAGGCGGAGGTGGTGACGTTTCAGAGCCCCTTAGATACACAACAGGCCATATTGCTCTCTCCCCACATTGGAAGATTCATTTTTTCCCCTGAAGAACAGAAAGGAAAGGTTACTGTGCTTGAGGCTTTTCTTTTTTTTCATTATTGATCTTTATTGGTTTTTCTTTTTCACCATACCAGACATAAAATAATCATGTATCTTACATTCTTTTTCTCATTTCCATCTTCCATTTTTGCTACTCAATTCTTTCCTCATTAACTTCTGATTACACACATTTTTCCTATTCCTCCGATGACTTCCAAATCCTCCTTAGCTGTCTTCTTTCACTCAAATTTTACATTACTTTGTTTTTCTACTTATACAATACATTACTGACTTTCCCTGTCTATTTAAGTAATTTCGTTGTTAAGTAATTTCGTTGTTCCCAAAGGGGACAATGACAATAAATATATTCTTCTTCTTCTTCTATACCAGGTACTTAACAAAACAAAAGATTTTATACTGTATAAATACATTATTGAATTGTTTACTTCCTATTTACAAAACCCAATAAAATTTGTACTTTAAAAATTCAAAAACTATATGTGTTTTATTTGTGCTTGAGGCTTTTCAGTACTGTCGTACCTTGGTTTTCGAACGGAATCCATTCCGGAAGTCCGTTTGACTTCCGAAAACGTTCGACAACCAAGGCAAGGCTTCCGATTGGCTGCAGGAGCTTCCTGCACGCGATCAGAAGCCGCAGAAACCGCGTCAGATGTTTGGCTTCCAATGAATGTTTGCAAACCGGGACACTCACTTCCAGGTTTGCAGCGTTCGGGAGCCAAAATGTTCGAGTCGCGTTTGACAACCAATGTACGACTGTATAGAAAAAGGAGATGTAAGAGGCAACATTACAGAAATGTATAGAATTATGCATGGAAGAATTATGCTATGGAGGAAGTAGAAAGCAGAGAGACCACATGCTTGGCATGAGCCAACGGTGTAACGCAGCAGCAAAAACTGCTAATGCTATTCTAGCCTGCATCAACAGGAGATCAGGCCAAATATCCATCACACCTTTCCCAACAGGGACCAATCTTGAAAGCCAACATGCAGGACCCACAAGGCAGCAGTGCCCTGCCCCCAGCAATTGGTATTCGGAGGTACACTACCTCTGAACGTGGAAACCTTTGCTTAGATCCAGGGAACCAGGCAGAGGGCCTTCTCGGTAGCGGCGCCCGCCCTGTGGAACGCCCTCCCATCAGAGGTTAAAAGGATCAACAATTACATGACATTTTGAAAACACCTGAAGGCGTAATTATTATTATTATTATTATTATTATTATTATTATTATTATTATAGATCCTTCGGTACAATGAGAACATACAATATTATTAATAATAATAAAAATAATAATAAATTTATTATTTATACTCCGCCCACCTGGCTGGGTTTCCCCAGCCACTCTGGGCGGCTTCCAACAGAATATTAAAAATACAATAAAACATCAGACATTTTTTTAAAAAACAGACTCTCACAGCACAGCAAAAAGCAAGGCATGCTCTATGCTGGGACCTGACCCCAGATGTTCAAATCTAATGCGGGATCAGTTGGTTAGAGCATGGTGCTGATAATGTCAAGGTTGCAGATATGCATTGCAGGGGGCTGGACTAGATGATCCTCAGGGTTCCTTCCAACTGGATGGTCCTATGAATCTCACCATAGAGTTATACATTCTAGAGGTGGGAAACAGGAGCATGCTCAGGCATTGTTTGAGTTATTAACAGGCAGCCCTGTTTAGGGAAGTTTTTAATATTTAATGCTGTATTGTTTTAACATTTGCCTGGAAACCGCCCAGAGTGGCTGAGGAAACTCGGCCAGATGGGCGGGGTAAAAATAATAAATTATTATTATTATTATTATTTTTTTTTTTTTTTTTTTTTTAAGAGGGGGATTTCACTACCGGTAGCTGAGAGAACAAACCACCAAGCATCCCAGTTCTGCCCAGATCCCTTTTTCTGCACAACCAGTGTGGCTCAGTGGCAGAGAATCTGCTTGGCATGCAGAATGTCAACCCCCAATGGCATCTCCAGGCCAGCCTGGGAATGGATGGCCCCCTGCCTGAAACCTTGGAGAGCTGCTGCCAGCCCGTGCAGGCAACACCAGCCTGCCTGCCTCTCTTCCCCCCCCCCTGCCTTCTTTAGGATCACCTCAACCCCCTACCCCTGCAACCCAAATGCCCCCCCAGCTTTGCTCTCACCCCTCCTCACCCTCCAAAGTGCTGCCTCCATCCCAAGCGTCCTCTGCTGGCTGTTTTCAAAGTGCAGCTTCTGGGTGCAAAAAAAAAGAAAAAGAAAAAGAGGAAAAAAGAAAAAGAGGAAAAGGAAGTTCCTCCCTCCCTTCCCCACCCCCAGCAGCCCACCCCAGTTCCCACGCCTCTCTAGGAGCCGCTGCTCGCTGCCTTTAACCCTTGCCCAGCTGCACTGAAATTTAATAATAATTTTCCCTTTTCCAGACAACGATCAAAAAAGACGAATCCACAAAGATGCTAAGGGTGTGTGAGAAAGAAAGAGGGATGGGGTGATGGGAACGGAATGGCTTGCATCCCTCAACAGGAGCAACTGCAACATTTTGTTACAGTGGCCTCACTTGTTATTGATGTATCTCCCCCCCCCCTTTATTTCAGGTCACCAAAATTTGTGTGCTGCTTAACTACAATTTAAAAGACACCCTCAAAGTGGTTTTACAGAAAGAATACAATTTTTAAAAACATCAGGAAAAACTGCTATTTAAAAGGTTAAGAAATAATTAAAAACAGCGAAAAGTTTTTAAAAAAATATTCAAGCACGTGTAGACATCCTTCATATCTGGATAGGCTTGTAAAAATAAAGGTTCTACAGTGAAGGCCTCTGCCTTATGTCAATAGGCAGGGAGTTCCAATACTGATTTCTGCTGCTGTTGTTATTTTAATTTATTACCTGCCCTTCACTCTTAGGGACCAGGGGCAGAATACGACAATTAAAAATACAACACGGAGAACAGCTTCTTAAAAAACGCATTCACAAAAAATATGGTAGCTCTTTACAGGTTGTTATCCACATACACCCCTAAGAACATGTGGGGTATGTGCATAAATGGCAGGAAATACAGTATAGCATAAAAATTTGGTGAATAATAATAATAATAATAATTTATTATTTATACCCCGCCCATCTCCAGCCACTCTGGGCGACTTTCAACAGAGCATTAAAATACAATAATCTATAAAACATTAAAAGCCTCCCTAAACAGGGCTACCTTCAGATGTCTTCTAAAGGTCTGGTAATTGTTGTTCTCTTTGACATCTGAAGGGAGGGCGTTCCACAGGGAGGGTGCCACTACCGAGAAGGCCCTCTGCCTGGTTCCCTGTAACTTGGCTTCACGCAGCGAGGGAACCGCCAGAAGGCCCTAGACACTGGATCTCAGTGTCCGGACTGACTGATGGGGGTGGAGACGCTCCTTCAGGTATACTGGACCGAGGCCGTTTAGGGCTTTAAAGGTCAGCACCAACACTTTGAATTGTGCTCGGAAATTGGGAGCCAATGTCTTAAAGACATTGGATTCTTATCTCATTATACGTGACAAAGCTTTTTTATCCTTCTCACCCCTGGCTTTTTCCTGTAAGACTAATCGCAGTCCTTAACAGTCGTCAACAGGTTTACCACAGCTATCAGCCTTTCACCCATTCCCACCACCCTTCTGAGTAATACCCCTCCCCACCCTCTCACTATATATAAGGGTCTGGTGACTTCTGTTTCAGTGTATCTGAAGAAGTGTGCATGCACACGAAAGCTCATACCAAGAACAAACTTAGTTGGTCTCTAAGGTGCTACTGGAAGGAATTTTTTTTTTTTTGTATTAAAAAAACAAAAAATAAAAAAAGCCTGGCTGCTGGATCAGCCCAATGACCTATGCAGTTCTCAAAGAGCCCAACCAGATGCATGTGAGAAACTTGCAAGCAAGAACTGAGTACAGAAGTGCTCTCCTCTATGCTCTTAAGACATGCTGGTTATGTAGAGCCTCCATATTCAGGAGTAGTCGAATGCTGTAAAACTACAGTTTCACCAGAATCAGCACTCCAGGAAAGGATGCTGTAAAACCGGGGGGGGGGGGGGAGCATGGTTTTTGTACTCCATGGAAGATGAAGTGCCGCTTTTCCTCCGGAAGTCCCTATTCAGACATCAGAGAAATGTTGGAGAGTATGGAATTAGGCAAACCCCTGAGCCAAGGAGATAAGTAACTAGACAACCTTTGGAAGCCATCTAAAGGAATGTTTTTATACATAATAATAATAATAATAATAATAATAAGCTTTTATTTATATCCCGCCCTTCCCAGCCAGGACCGGGCTCAGGGCGGCTAACAATTATAAAACCACACAACCATAGGACAAACAGTTAAAAATACAAATCTAAAATACAGTTTAAAGCTTAAAAGTTTAAAAATGTAAAAGATTTAAAAGCCACTTCATTATAAGTAGCTCACCAATCACCACGAAATAGAAAACATGTTGGAAGCTGCCCAAGGTGACTGGGGTAACCCAGTTAGATGGGCAGGGGGTTAATAATAATAATAATAATAATAATATAGACTATGCCGTCCCTATTTTCCTCAGAGAAATGTTGGAGGGTATATTTTTGGGGGCCCTGGGGCCATCAAATATTTTATTGCGGGGGGGCTGGGGGGGGGAGACCAGATAATGAACTATGCTGAAATGGCAAAATTGACCGGGAAAATCAGAAACCAGGAAGAGGATAACTTTAAGGAGTAGGAAAATTTTATAATGTATTTAAGAGAACATTGTAAACAACTAAAAACTTTGGCAGGATTTGAGTAACGCTTGGAATGTACAAAAAATTATGGATTGCTTAAGAAAAATAGAGAATATAAGAGAAGCAGTTTAAAAAAGATTGATAGTGGTAACCACAGAAGGCTGGAGGGGGGACGAAGGATTCAGGGGATCCTAGATTATGACGTTTATGTTTTAATGTTTGAATGTAAATTTGCAATCCAAAACTTAATAAAAAAGATTTGACCAAAAATTTTAATAAGGCATGGGGAAAATTTATAACTTACCTTAAAGACCATTGTAAAGTTAAAATCGTTAGTAGGATTGGAATACTGTATTGCTTGTAGCTTAATGGTGAATTTTGGATACAATGGAAAGGTTAAAAGATTTGGAGTACCATAAAAGATGCAGGAGGAAATGATAAACAAAGGGGACCCACAAAGGGGAGGAGGGAAGTCCAAGAGATTCCTTGGAATCTTGTTTTTATGCTGTATGTTGGATATGTGGCTGTAAAATTTTAATCCGAAAAACCAAATAAATTAATTAAAAAGAAAAAAAGAAGAAGTTGGCTCTGATGCCCAGGGCTGTGCGTTCGAGGCCCACGCTGGGTGACAGATTCCTGCATTGCAGGGGGTTGGACTAGATGACCCGGTGGGATCCCTTCAAACTCGACCATTCTCCGACTACCGATCTGACCCGTCCCATGGCAGCTTCTTCCGCCTCTCCATTCAACTCTTGGGCCAGCCACGAGTTAAGTTCAGAGAGCGCAGTTGCGCGCAGCAGCGCAGGCGTCGAAAGCGCATAGCTTCCTTCCGCAGCTGGAACCCCGGGAACTGTAGTTCTCCCTCTGGCGGAGCTACAGTTCCCGGCACCCTCTGCAAACTACAGTTCCCAGGGTTCTTTGGGTGCGCTTCAAACAGGCGAGGGTGGGCGGGGTGGCGGCGGCTGGAGAGCCATTTCCTTTCTGCTCGCACGGCCCGGGAGGCTCCACCTCTTCCTCGAGAAGCTGGATTTTGAATTTCCCAGCGCAGGGGGCTTCCTCCGCCGGAGAAGCATCGCTTTCCCAAGCCCGATCCCCGGTGGTATCCCAGGTGAGGGTCTCTGGAAGGAGGGCAGGGGGGCGGAGGAGGGGTCTGGCGGGGCTGGGAAGGGGCGCAAGGCTGGAAATGGGGTCCCCGGGTCGGGGCGGTGCAATGGTGCGCCCTCGCCTCCCCAGCTCGGCTCAAGGCGCAAAGCAGAGGCGGAAAAGGCGGCCGAGATGGCCAGGAACACAACTTGATACAGCCGCGATGGGGTGGCAAGGACGCCCCAAAGCGACTGCAGGGTTGATCCGGCGCAGGAACAACCCCCAACACTCACACCCTCCCAACATTTCTCCAATGAAAATATTCCTCCTCCTCATCATCATCATTTTATGATTTATACCCCGCCCATCAGGCTGGGTTTCCCCAGCCACACTGGGCGGCTTCCAACATACATTTTAAAAACATTTTAAAACTTCCCTGTGCCGGGCTGCCTTCAGATGTCTTCTAAAGGTTGTATATATTGGGGGGGGGGGTGTCGCAAAACTCCGTTACTCTCCAACATTTATCCGATGAAAATAGGGACGTCCCAAGGAAAAGTGGGATCACATCAGAAACGGGGGCAGCCTCTGCAAATCCAGGACTGTCCCTGGAAAATATGGACGCTTGGAGGGTCTGTAAGACTCACACTGCCCGCACGACAGCAGCGAGTCTTGTGTGGAGCCCTTTGAAGACTAAAGGGTCTATTTTGGCCTTAGGCACATTTGTGGAACTTCCACTAGCTCATTTGGTTTTTAATGTTGGGTTTTTAAATTATTATTATTATTACATTGATGGCCAGCTTTATTTTCAAAGGGTCTCGAGTTGGTTTGCCTGGTTCTCCTCTTCCCCATTCCATGCTCTCAGCAACCCTGTGAGGTGGGTTAGGCTAAGAGATGAGGACTGGCCCAAGGTCACCCAGTGAGCCTCATGGCGGAGTGGGGATTCGAACCCGGGTCTCCCAGGTCCTAGTCCCAGCACTCTTAACCGTTACACCGCACTGGGTTTTAAATTGTTGTGATCCACCCTGGGACCTTAGGACGAAGGTGTGAGGGTTTGTTTGTTGGTTTTTTCACAATTGAGCGGTATACAGTGGTACCTCGGTTTTTGAACGTCTCCATTTACAAACGCCGTAAACCCGGAAGTAAATGCTTCGGTTTTCGAACACGCCTCAGAAATCGAACATGTCACGCGGCTTCTGCTGAGTGCAAGATCCTGAGGCCTAGCTGCCGGCTGTTGAGTCCTGAGCACGGAGGTGATATTTGGGCTTGTTTGGTGACTCTCTTGCAACCAATTTGTTTTTGTGACTGTGTGCAATCAAATCTCTGCTCATCTCATCTCAGGATCCCTCTGCCAATCACTCCTTGCTGTGAGAAATGGATAAAAGCTGCAAAGCCAAGAGAACCATTAACAGGACAACCATAGAGGTGAAGAAGGAAATCATTTCCAAACATGAAAGTGGTGCCCGTGTACGGGATCTGGCAATGCAGTTTGGTATAGCCAAATCTACAATTTGTACCATCTTAAAAAATAAAAAAGCCATCAAAGGAGCCAACGTTGCAAGAGGGGTTAAAACACTTACAAAACAAAGAACACAGACAATTGAGGAAGTGGAAAAACTGCTTTTCATATGGATAACTGAAAAACAGTTGGCCGGTGACAGCATTTCTGAGAGCACGATTTGTGAAAAAGCTTTACGTTTGCATGCTGACCTCATCAAAAACACCCCTGGAGCAAGTGCTGAGGGTGAGAGTTTCAAGGCAAGCAGAGGGTGGTTTGATAATTTTAAGAGGAGAAGTGGCATACACATTGTGGCGAGACACGGTGAAGCTGCCAGTGCCAACAGAGAAGACGCCGACCAATTTGTTTTGGAATTTCAAGATTATGTAGAGGCCGAGGGTTTCCTTCCCCAGCAAGTTTTCAACTGTGACGAGACAGGCCTCTTTTGGAAGAAAATGCCTAAGAGGACCTACATAACAGAGGAGGAGAAATCCTTGCCAGGACACAAGCCCATGAAAGACAGGCTGACCCTTTTATTATGTGCGAATGCAAGCGGGGATTTTAAGTTGAAGCCTTTGCTGGTCTACCTTTCTGAGAACCCCAGGGTATTTAAGAAAAACAACGTCATCAAAAGCAAATTGCCTGTGATGTGGAGGGCAAACAGCAGAGCTTGGCTGACCAGGCGATTTTTTGTTGAGTGGGTTCATGAAGTGTTTGGGCCAAGCGTGAAAAAATACCTCCAGGACAAGAACCTTCCTCTGAAATGCCTGCTTGTTCTGGATAATGCTCCAGCCCACCCTCCGGGATTGGCGGACGAGTTGATGGAAGAGTTCGGTTTTATCAGTGTAAAGTTTTTGCCCCCCAACGCGACTCCCCTCATCCAGCCCATGGACCAGAAGGTCACATCTAATTTTAAGAAGCTTTACACCAAAGCACTGTTCCAAATGTGCTCTGAGGTGACCTCGGACCCAGAGCTAACCCTCAGAGAGTTCTGGAAGAACCGTTTCAATATCCTACATTGCTTACACCTCATAGACGAAGCGTGGGGCGGTGTGTCTCAGAGGACACTGACGTCAGCATGGAAGGAATTGTGGCCAGCGGCTGTCCCCGAAGGTGTATTTGAGCATGTTGAAGAGGATGGTCCTATTGTTGAGGAGATTGTGTCACTGGGAAAGTCCCTGGGTTTGGAAGTGAGCAGTGACGACGTGGAGGACTTAGTGGAGGACCACAAGACGGAACTCACCACAGAAGAACTCCAGAACATTCTGATGGAGCAGCAACAGGCGGCGACTGAGGAGTTGTCTTCAGAGGAGGAGGAGAGGAGAGAAAGTGTTTCTACTGCACTGATCGAAGAAATGTGTGCGAAATGGGCTGAAGTGCAAAGTTTTGTGGAAAAATATCACCCTGACGCAGCTGCTGTAAGTCATGCCACCAACACGTTCAATGATAGCGCTATGTCACACTTTAGGCAAATTTTAAAAGATCGGAAAAGGTCCAGTGAGTCTGAACCAGGTGTCAGTGGTGTAAAAAGGGGAGCAATGGCAGGACAGGAGTCAGCTAGAGGGATTCTGGAAGAGGGCTACAGGACACTTGAAGAGCAGTCACCTTTTGTGATTATTGAAGGGGACTATCATCACCTTTGCAGGTAAGGAAAAAATTACATTTCCATTTTTATCATCTACAGTACTGTTTTTACATTGTGTTTATTTACACTAATGGCCAAAATTGTGGAAACCTTTTGGGAAAAGCCTATTTCCAAGGTTTGATGGCTCATAACACCACTTTTTTGGGGGAGTAATACCATAAAATCAGTGCTTTTTTCTGGGGGGACGCAGGGATACGCATGTGAATATTTGTACTTTTCTCCATTTGCTGTATTTATTTTTCCCAATTTGAACTATAATATGGTGATTTTCTTCAGCCAAAATGAGAGTACCCCTAAACATTTTTTTAGAAAAAAAGCGCTGCATAAAATTATATATCAGTGAAAATATAATTTAATGAAGAATGTAATGCAACAAAGTTTGTTCAGTTATCTGTATTCTATCAAAAGGTATAGCCAAATAACCAGAAAAAGGAGTGTTTAGAGAGCCAATCAGGTATCATCTTGTTTTGGCAATGATGGCTCATAACACCACTTTTTTTGGAGTAATACCATAAAATTCTATATCAGTGGAAAGATAATTTATTGAAGAATTGATTTAATGAAGAAGCACCTGTCTGAGAGCTGCTGCCAATCAGAGCAGGTGGCGCAGAGCTAGGTGGAGTAATGGTCTGGCTCTGGATAATGCAGCTTCCTGTGCCCTGTCTAAGCCATGTGTTACACAGCCTTAAAATAATAAAATAATAATTAAAAAAATTATTATTATTATTTATTGAACTTATATATCGCCCAATACCCAGAGGTCTCAGGGTAGTTCACAGAACAAAATCAAAATATAAAACCACAAAATATATACAGTACGGTAGTACTTTGGTTCTCAAACTTAATCCGTTCCGGAAGTTGGTTCCAAAACCAAAACATTCCAAAACCAAGGTGCGCTTTCCCATAGAAAGTAATGCAAAATGGATGAATCCGTTCCAGACTTTTAAAAACAACCCCTAAAACAGCAATTTAACATGAATTTTACTAATGAGACCCTTGATCCATAAAATGAAAGCAATGAACAATGTATTGCAGTTACACAATCCATCAGTAGCTGAACTGGGTTCCACACAGTCACAAATACAAAAGCTGCAAAAACGAAAAATTATATAGCAAAAACAGACGTCAGCGTAACACTCAAAATGGAAGTGTGGCACTCAAAATGGAAGCGTAACACTCGGGTCAGAAGCATAACATTCAAAATGGAGCACGTTTTCGGCTTCCGGAAAAAAGTTTGCAAACCGGAACACTTACTTCCAGGTTTGCAGTGTTTGGGTTCCAAGTTGTTTGAGTACCAAGGCGTTTGAGAACCAAGGGGCCGCTGTAATCAAAATAAAAACAATACCCCCCCTATAAATTTTATTTATATTTTATCACGTCACACTTAGCCTTGAATCCCGTCTCGCCCTTTCTCGCCCAGGCCTCATCAAGTTTGGTACGCGAGGCCGCTAAACTGCCCAGGGACGACAATGAAAGAGTCGCTTGCCGCAGGCTCGGAAGATTTCAAGACGGACGTGCTTCAAGAGGGCCTTCCTCACCACAGCCCACCTCACCTGGAGCCCCAGGAGATCAAGGTGGAGCCAGAGGAAAGGCCTCTGCACTCCTGGGATGCTCAGTGGCAGGGCTGCCCGCCAGGAGACGAGCCCTCTCATTCCACGTGGGACGCCGCTCAGCCGCCGGGGGAAGAGACCTCTCCAGTTGTCCCGGACGTCCGCCGGGAGCCTGCCGGGAAGGGGAGGGCGAAGCACCTCCCGGCCTTCCGTGACGGAGACTGGAAGATCTCCAGGACCCTGAAACCGGGAGACCCAAACGGGAAGGGCGATGTCCCGAGCGGAGGCAACATCGAGACGGAGGCCAAGCGCCAGCGTTTCCGGGGTTTCCGCTACTGGGAGGCCGAGGGGCCCCGCACGGCCTGCGACCGGCTCCAGGAGCTGTGCTACGGCTGGCTGAAGCCGAAGAGGCACACCAAGGAGCAGATCCTGGACCTGGTGGTCTTGGAGCAGTTCCTGGCCGTCTTGCCGCCGGAGATCCAGAGCTGGGTGAGGGATGGTCGCCCGGAGTCCTGCGACCAGGCGGTGGACCTAGCAGAAGCCTTCCTGCTGAGGCCTCAAGAGGTAGGTAGGGGGTGGGGAAGGGCAGGTGAGGGGTTTTTTGGGAGGTGGGCAGGGTGGATAAAAATCAACGATTTTTTTGATTTAAATCGGATTTTTTTGATTTAAATTGGATTTTTAAAATAAAATGCTTCTGGAGGAAAAATCTTTCTAAATATAGTCTTCTATTTAAGTTACATTGTAGTCCAAAGGCTATTCATCAGGAAATAAGGATTTGTTTTAAGTTTATCAAGTGTGCTAAAACTCAGTCTAAGTTTTTTAAAAAAAAATGTTTAACCACATCAGTTAACAAACATGGATACATATGCTATCATGTTATTGTTTTAGTTAAATAAATTGTTTAAATGGTTATTAAGGAAATGATTATTTTTCTCCTTCCAATAAAGTACAGCAGAAAAGTTGTCCAAACGTAAACAGTTAACTTATTAAACCTCACCATGATTCCATAATTATCTGTCTATGTATTTCTAGTAGTATAACCAAATCAGTAATTTTTTATATAACTGTAAAAACTACTCTGAAAATTTATTATTCCAAAGATGAAACCTTCATATGGTTGTAAATATTAAGATTATACCAGCAAGAATGAGTCTTTCTGTAAAAAAAATATTTAAATTAAGTCTTACTGACTAGTGATTTAAATCAAGCCTTACTGACTAGTGATTTAAATCATGATTTAAATCGTGATTTAAATCAATTTGATTTAACTCAAATCCACCCTGGAGGTGGGGGACCTTCCTTGGGGGAATATGACAGGGTGGTGTGGGTTCAAGGAGCAGGTGGCCTGGACCCACGTGGGCAAGGACCCAAGGTCACCCAGTGAGCATCATGGCTGAGTAGGGATTCGAACCCGGGCCTCTCTTAACAGTTACACTGTTTGATGTTTAAGAACCCATTCATCAGTTGCTCAGTCTCCCTCCCTTTCTGGGCAGATCCGCACAATAAAATCGAAACACGTCCAGCACACATTTAAAAGCACCCGGCTTCTCCCCAAATAATCCTGGGGGTTGTCGGTTGTTGAGGGTGCTGGGAATTGTAGCTCTGTGTGGGGCGGGGCAGCTACAGTTCTCATGATACTTTTGGGGAGGTCTTTGTGCAGAGCTGCTCTCCATTGCTCACAAAACACCCATTCATTCTTATTGGGGGGAACAATGGTGTCTTGTGAGAGGAAAGTGGATAGAGAGACGTTTTTTGTCTTGTCATAATCCTGGCCCGCTAGATGTTGGCCAGCAGGCAGGGTTGAGGGAGCAACAATATCTGGAGAGAGCCACAGCATTTGGGGCCTTTTAGTTTAGACGAAAAGTGAGCAGGGTCAGTCTCTCTCTTGATTAGCGCAGGCTCCCAATTCTGAGGCAGGATCCACAAAAACACATCTCATTCTTGGTATCCCCAGATAACAGCTCTCGATTGAAAGGGTTGGTCAAGACTCCTACCTGAACCTGGGGGGTGGGCTGTCTTTCCCTTCTTGAGGGCCACATTCCCTTCTGAGGGCCACGTGCCAGGGGCAGAAGTGAGAGGAACAATGGATTCAAATTTTATTTTTATATAGGACGGTGGGCTAGTTTCTGCGCAAACTCACACATCCAGCATCCAGACATGATCAGATCCTGCATCCAGACATGATCAGAGTTCAAGAACACATCAAGGACTGTGGAGGGATTTGTTTTTTCTCCATTTATATCCCACCACCTTCTCCAAGGAGCTCAGGGTGGCATCTCCTCCTCATTTCAACCCCACAACAACCCTGCGAGGTAGTTTAGGCTGAGAGGCAGCGACTGGCCTGAGGTCACCCAGCGAGCTTCATGGCGAAGGGGAGATTTGAACTCTGGCCTGCCAGGTCCTGTTCTGGTGGCGCCTGGCTCTCAATACGACAGTTGTGGTCTGCGGGGGGCGTAGGCCGGAGCCTGAATTGGACGGCCTGCTGTTGTGTCCTAATAACGGGGATTGCATTTGGCTGTTTCAGGATCTGGACCCATACGACGAAGTGGTTGTAGGCCTGTCGGATGGAGACCAGGCTTTGATGGAGACAGAGGTCAAGGAAGAGGTCGACAACAGCCCCACCTCGCCAGGTAAGGCTTTCTTGCCTCTTAAATTCTGTGCTTTCTGAAGGCAACTTTGGTCAAAAAGAGCCTGGCTGCTGGGTCAAGCCAGAGCCCCACCCTGTTCAGCATCCTGATCTCCCACTGGTCAACCAAGGGAGCCCACAAGCAGCACCCAAAGGCAACAGCACTCCTCCTCTGTGGTTTACATCAGTTGTTGTTGTTTGTTTGTTTGTTTTATTGAATATAAATCACAATATATATATTCAAAATAAAAACAACAACCCAATAAACCCCCCCCCCCAAAACAGAGGCACATTTTAAAAGGGACAATCAGGTCAACCAAAGGCCTGGTTAAAAAGGAGCATTTTTGCCTGGTGCCTAAAGGTGCCAGGCGAACTTCCCTGGGGAGAGCATTCCACAGATGGGGAGCCACTGCAGAGAAGGCCCTGTTCTTGCCTTGCCACCCTCCGGAGCTCTCGAGGAGGAGGCACACAAAGAGAGGATTATCTCAGGGTCCGGGAAGGTTCATATGGAAAGAAGCGGTCCTTGAGGTATTGCAGTCCTGAGCCATTTAAGGCTTTATAAGCCAAAGCCAGCACTTTGAATTGGGCCCGGAAACGGCCCAAAAATGATCCCCTGTGTGAAATGATCTGGGAGGCTTTGACTGTGATAGGGAAGAAACAGGAAGGGAGGGTAAAAAGGATAAAAGGTGGTGGCAGTGTAAAATCACTAAAAAGGCCTGGGAAAAGACATAAAGATTGGAAAGGAATGTGGAAAATGATTGTTGTTTAAAAAAAATTGAAGTTATGATATTGAGATGTACAGGTCTTGATGGACTTATTGAACGAAATACTTTGTTCCTGTACTTAAGAGTGGACACCAGGCCAAGACCAGCCAGCTCCTACAGAAGGAAGAAGCCTCTGCCAAGGAAGATGAAGAAGATTGGCAAAATAAACTATTGAACTATGCAGCACAAATCAGTTAACTTGAAACCCAAGAAAAGAAAGAGGACTTTGAATTTTATAAAAAGGGACAAATGTTTAATGCATATCTTTTAAGCATTGTGTATAGATTTTTACATTAGTATTAACTTCTAAAAGTCACTTGTAACAAGAGGAAGAAGGTTTAAAATTGGATTATTAAGAATATAAGGCTTAAAGTATGTACGTGAACGAGTACTAAACCATGGAACCAAGAGGGGGAGTGGAGGGAAGTCAAGCAAAAATTATGCTTTTAAAAATTTGTTTATGATGTTTTATTTTTCTTTCTCTTTCTGCATTATTGTATCTGAAGTGTGCATGCACACGAAAGCTCACACCAATAACAAACTTACAGTATTTTCCTGCGTATAAGACTACTTTTTAACCCAGGAAAATCTTCTCAAAAGTCGGGGGTTGTCTTATACGCCGGGCCGTATTTCTTATACGGCGAGTATATCCCAAACTCTATATTTTAACTGGAAAAGTTGGGGGTCGTCTTATACGCCCAGTCATCTTATATGCCGGAAAATACGGTAGTTGGTCTCTAAGGTGCTACTGGAAGGAATTTTTAATTTTTGTTTGCATTGTTGTTATTTTTATTTTTGTTGTTACTTTTGGAAAATTAATAAAATGTTATCAAAAGAAAAAAAAGAAAAAAAGAATTGGGCCCAGAAACTAATTGGTAGCCAGTGCAATCAGATCAGGATCGGTATAATATGCTCAAAGCGTCTTGCTCTGATGAGCAACCTGGCCGCTGAATTCTGCACTACCTGAAGTTTCCGAACTGTCTTCAGAGGCAGCCCTACGTATAACACATTGCAGTAATCTATGGTAACTTTGATGTTACCAGAGCATAGACAACAGTAGTTAGGCTATCCCTGTCCAGGTAGGGGCGTAGCTGAGCCACCAGACGAAGCTGATGGAAGGCACTCCGGGCCAGTGAGTCCACCTGAGCCTCGAGGGACAGCAAAGATGGTATCCAGAGGCATTTGCTGTCTCTGACTGTGGCAGGAGACCGTAACCATTGTGGCTTGGGTTCATGGTATCCCTGCAGAAATCCCCCGAGCATTGACAGTCCTCCTTTCTGCATGATTTTTGCTCACGGCTGTCGGAAGGACATAACGCACAATGGAAGTATTAGTGTTTAAAGTCCTAAATGATCTGAAAGACCCCCTCCTTCGCTACAGACCATCTTGTTGTTTTAGTGGTGTTCAATAAGCAAAGTTCATTAACTTGGAAGCCATTATACATCAGGTGGGATTCACTTAGGGTGTTGCTGAGTGGAAGCAATGGGACTTTCCCTCCTTCTGCCCCCCCCCCCGCCAAATCTGCTCTGGAGGGCTAGGGGAACCCCTATAATAACAATAATAATTTATTATTTCTATCCCGCGGGTGGCGCTGTGGGTTAAACCACAGAGCCTAGGGCTTGCCGATCAGAAGGTCGGTGGTTCGAATCCCCACGGCAAGGTGAGCTCCCATTGCTTGGTCCCTGCTCCTGACAACCTAGCAGTTCAAAAGCACGTCAAAGTGCAAGTAGATAAATAGGTACCTCTCCGACGGGAAGGTAAACGGCATTTCCGTGCGCTGCTCTGGTTCGCCAATAATGCTCCCTTGGCCAATAATGCGAGATGAGCGCCGCAATCCCAGAGTCGGTCACGAATGGACCTAATGGTCAGGTTTACCTTTACCCCGCCCATTTGGCCAGGTTTCCCCAGCCACTGGGCGGCTCCCAACAGAACTAATGATAATAATACTTTTTTTTAAGCGACAAAACATCAGACATTAAAAGCTTCCCTAAACAGGGCTGCCTTCAGATGTTTTCTAAAAGTCAGATAGTTGTTTATTTCTCTGACATCTGATGGGAGAGCATTCCACAGAGTGGGTGCCACTACCGAGAAGGCCCTCTGCCTAGAACAGGTGTAGGGGATTTACAGGGGGGGGGGGGATATTGTGCTGCATAAGCAATTTAATTCTACGTTGAATTCTGCTCTATACGCAATACATTTCCATGTATACTAAATTCTATTGCAGTTTCTGCACCTTTATAGAAGTTTGAACCGGCTTGCACGGTGTTCCGTTCTGACGTGGACGGCCGCAATAAACGCTGTTCTCTTCTGCTCCAGGACGTGAAATATTGTTGGATGAAAGCGGAAAGGAAGCGCACCACGTGTCCCCCGAAGAATCGGAGTCCGATATGGAAGAGGAAGAATGTGAGATGGAAGAAGGGAGCTTTGGCGATCCGGGCGAAGCAGAGGGACACATGGCAAACGAAATACAAGTGTGGAAGATCACCGGCCCCCAGAGCTTGCAGGAGGGCATGGGCAGACACGTGTGCCCCGTTTGCGGGAGAGCCTTCACTCGCAAATCGAGCCTCAACAGACACCTGATAATCCACTCGGGGGAGAAGCCCTACAGGTGTCTCGATTGCGGGAAGGGCTTCAACCGCAGGACCAACCTGATGGCTCACGAGGCCGTCCACACCGAAGAGAAGTCCTACCAGTGCTCAGAGTGCAGGGAGAGCTTCAAGCCGAAGTGGGGCATCGCCCCGTACCAGGTGGATCCCACGGGGGAGAAGGTCTACAAATGCTTGTCGTGCAAGAAGAGCGTCCGGCAGACGGGCAGCGTGATGAGCTGGCGGCTGCTGAACGAGCAAGGGAAGGAGATCCAGGCGCAGCCCTCGGACGCGCCGGGTCCTGAGAAGGAGGAGAGCGTCCCCGAGCCCCAGAACGAACCCGAGATCGACCTGGGGAAGGACGTGTCTGTGGGGACGATCGAGTCGGTGATCGTTCCAGGCGGTGACCTTTGCTTCATCAAGACCCCGGCGAAGCTGTACAAAGGGAAGCGGATGAGCCCCTGCCCCGTGTGCGGTAAGGTCTTCGCCACGCAGTCGAGCGTCAACCGGCACCAGAGGATCCACACGGGGGAGAAGCCCTACAAGTGTTCCTACTGCGGGAAGAGCTTCAACCAGAAGACGAGCCTGCTCACCCACGAAGTCATCCACACCGAGGAGAAGCCGTACCAGTGCTCCGACTGCGGGAAGAGCTTCCGGCACTCGTCAGGCCTCCAAGTGCACCAGAGGATGCACACGGGAGAGAAGCCGTACACCTGCCTGGTCTGCCGCAAGAGCTTCAGCCAGCGGGCGCACGTGATCAAGCACATCGTGAGGAAGCACAAGGGGGAGAAGCCCTCATCCTACGTCTCTCAGCCGTCCGAGAGCTGAGGCGCATGTCCCCTCCGGCCTCCCGGACTAAGATACGAGAGCAGACTGCAGTCTTAGCGTAGTTCGTTTAGGTGTAAGAATCCCCGCCCGTTCAGGATCCGCTCCTGACTTTTTGGGACTGGACATGCCTCTTTCTTGGAAAGAGAAAAATCCCAGGCCAGTGTACTCAAGCAGAGTCACAACAGGCACACTCCTCTGAGGGAATTTGACCGTGCCGCTATATCAGAGGTGATTTGAGCAATCGCACTTAGTGTCTTGATGGGCAGCATTGGTTGCCGTCTCATGGAGGTGGATCGGAAAGAGGGAAAACCTATGCAGTGAATCGCTTGCGAGTCCTGCCCCTGCTCACTAGCGTACCCTGGTGCCCAGTATGGGAACTGCAGCGCTAATTAACACCAAAGCTTTGCGGTTGCTAGACATCCACCTCTGTATATGGTTAGGTTGCTGCTGTGCCAATAAATGTTGGTTGATGGACATCTGTGGATGCGCAGAGGGAATGTACCTATATGGGCTATGAAGAACTTGTTGCAATTCCATCAATGATTTCTCTATATTTGGAATGGATGGGGCACAAGGAACATGGTGACAGTTTCCTCTGCATTAACTGGTCATGGACAACTTGTGATGTGCAACCAGTCCTATATAGTTTCTGTGTGTTTTAGTAACCTGACGTCGGAATATGTCTCCGCTGCAAAGTTTTGGTAACTTTTGGGCTCACCTCTGCGGGTGTACGTAGCGGTGGGCGCCTGATTCATTATTGGGTCTGGTAGGACAGAAGGCTGGGAGGCGGAGAGCCGACGACAGGCAGAGCCAGCCTAGTTTTAGCCCCCATTCTCCCTGCTCTGCAAGGAGAACACTGTGTATGCAGGTGGGTGTTGCTGAGGACCGGCTCAGCTTGGTGGAGCATTCACCCCACCCCCATTTGCCCTAGTGGACCAGCCTCCGTTGCCTGCCGACTGCCGTCATACAGCTAGCTCAGAGGAGTGCAAAAGCAGAATTAGTTGGCTCCACCTATTCCAACTCTATGATTCTCTCGCTGGCTCTGGCGCCACCTGCTGTTGGGCTCCCTCCCTTCCGCCCCACCACAGCCACTGACCATTACTCCCGTTAAGTAGTTATAGGATTGCAGCCCTAGTCTTTTGGGTAGAGAGGGTGCCATGTAGATTTTTTATTAAAGTTTAACTCGTGTATCAAATGTACGCAGGCAGCCCCAGATTCAGTACCCCACTCCCAGCGTCACCCCTTAAAGAAGTGTCTCGGGTGGAACAATAAGCCTTTTTCTAAAAAGAATAAAATAGTATTTTGTATCAAGGTAATAGTTTAGTTAGTTTATTATCTGCATCCCGCTTTTCTACTACAATAATTAAAGCGGTTTACAATTTATGTTAAAAAAAAAAAAAAGGCTGGGAAAGAATTTTTAATCCTACCTTGCAAAATTGTACACCTTTCAAGGAGTAAAAGAGCTGCCCCTTTAAAGATATCACTAGATCGGTGTGAAGCAAGCTTCGTGTGTTCCCTTTGAGGACAATTTAGGGCAGCTTTCAAAAAAAAAATCCCCTCTGGATTAGTCTTTCCTGTACTTGGTGGACTTCCAGATGTTTTGATTCTGCTGGCTGGCGCTGGTGGGAGTTGTAGTTCAAAACATCGGGGGAGGCGCCTGGTTGGGGAAGGCCGCAGAGGCAGAGCCGCGCCCCCCATTTAAAGCACAACCGACGCACGTTTCGAGCACTTCCCCCAAATAATCCCTCAAACTGTAGCTTGCTAAAGGTGCAGGGAATTGTAGCTCCGTGGTGGTGGGGAACTACAGTTCCCACGATTCTGTTGGGAAAGCCATGTGCTTTAAATGGATGGTGTAGATCCTCACAGTGCCGCCCTGCAGTAAATTTCACGTCTTTGTCCATGGTGAGAGTAGATGGATAAATAGCCATCCATATATTGTTGGCGTTGTGCTTTGGAACAGTTACGGCGCACAGATCTGCAATTTACAGGGCAATCCTGTGCAGGTTCAGTGGGGCTTATTCCCAAGGCGAATGTGTATCAGATTGCAGCCTGAAGCAAAATTGCTTAATTTATGGAGTGCTTGTTAAAAAAAAAGAATGTCGCAAGAGGCACATGAAAAAGGCTTTCTGGAAGGTATTCACAAATTGCTTCACTTGGATCTTATCAGAAGTTTTCTGTCACAATGTTTGCCAGTGTTTTCTCTCTCTCTTTATGGGAAGGTGCGAAAGACCTTGAGGGATTTCTATGTGGGAGAGACAGCCTGTGAACTTCTCATGAAATAAACAATGAAACGTAATGCCAGCCTCCTAATTGGGTTCCAGATCTCCACAGGTTTGATTTTATCCATGAAGAGTATTATACCCTCTTTAGCTCCCAAGAGGGCTCATTATTAAAACACAGCCAGAGATGTGATTATAATGGAGACAAAATGTGGCCGTGCGTGGACTGCTCCTGCTCAGGGTGTCGGGCATCTACGAAGAAGAATAATTTTATTATTTATACACCGCCCATTGTTCCAAGATATCCCATTCCATTCCCCGCCTCTGGGTTTCCATTGTCCACAGGGGCTCAGTTCCTCGCCCACTGAGCATGCTTGCAGTGTGCGCAAGCCTAACCATGTCTACTCAGAAGCCCTATTAAATTCAGTGGGGCTTTCTCACAGGTAAGCGGGGTTAGGATTGTAGGTAAGTGTTGGGGGGAGTAAGGTAAAAGTTAAGGACCCCTGGACGGTTAAGTCCAGTCAAAGGCGACTATGGGGTTGCGGCGCTCATCTTGCTTTCAGGCCGAGGGAGCCGGTGTTTGTCCACAGACAACTTTCCGGGTCATGCGGCCAGAATGACTAAGCCGCTTCTGGCGCAATGGGACACCCAAGTTTCCTTTGCACTTCTACATAGTTTGGGATTCCCGCAAACATCCATCTTGTGCCCAGGGTGGTGCTGTTTTGACTGCATGTGTCCACACTTACAGAATGAGTTAATTATTATATATAAGATGAAATACCTGGAATGTGGGGCTTTTGCATGTAATAATAATAATTATTATTTATTTTTACCCCGCCCTTCCTGGTCCAAAAACCGGGCTCAGGGCGGCTAACAACAAATACAAAACAATGATTTAAAAACAACTTTAAAAACACCATAAAAAACAAACATCAGTGGGATCACCAGGGCTAACTGGCCAAGTTAGTCTTGCTAGGCCAGTAGGGAGACCAGGGAATAATTTTAATGTGGGGACCCAGAAAGGGACCGTCTTTTGACCTCTGGCTGTAGATTAAATATCCAGCTTCCAAGCTCTCTGCTCCAGTTAAAGTGGAGTAGAATTGGGCGGGGGGCAGAGGAGCAGAGGGACCATCCAAGTTGGTGCCAGTCACTAGCTCTTCTGGGAGCAAATTCCATACTTTTGACTACCTTAAGGGGTGCAGGGTGGGCTGAATGACACCCAGAAGCCTCAGGAGCAGCAGTTGGGAGAGTTGGGTATGTTTAGCCTGGAGAAGACACAGAGGTGATACAATAAAAGGTAAAGGAACCCCTGACCATTAGGTCCAGTCGCAGGCGACTCTGGGGTTAGAAGAAGAATAGAATATATTTATTGTCATTTTCCCCTTCGGGAACAACGAAATTACTTGGCTGCTCCATCCACCCAGATAGGGCACTCCACGCAAAGACAAAACGACTACAAAGACACGGAGCTCATCTCGCTTTATTGGCCAAGGGAGCCAGCGTACAGCTTCTGGGTCATGTGGCCAGCATGACTAAGCCGCCTCTGGCGAACCAGAGCAGCACACGGAAACGCCGTTTACCTTCCCGCCGGAGCGGTACCTATTGATCTACTTGCACTTTGACGTGCTTTCGAACTGCTAGGTTGGCAGGAGCAGGGACCGAGCCATGGGAGCTCACCCCGTTGTGGGGATTCGAACCGCCGACCTTCTGATCAGCAAGCCCTAGGCTCTGTGGTTTAACCCACAGCGCCACCCGCGTCCAATGATACAATAGCCGTATTCAAATATCTGAAGGGCTCTCACACGGAAGATGGAGCAAGCTTGTCTTCTGCTGCTCCAGATTATCGGCTTCAAATAACGAGAGGAGATTCCGACTAAATATTAGGAACAGCTTTCTGATGGTAAAAGCTTTTTGACTGTGGAACAGACTCCCTCAGAAGGTGCTGGACTCTCCTTCATTGGAGTTTTCAAAAAGAGCTTGGTTGGCCATCTGTCATGGATGGTTTAGCTGCGATTCCTGCATTGCAGGGGGTTGGACTAGATGACCATAGGGAGTCCCTTCCAACTCTCTCACGATTCCTCCAACACCTCTTCACCCACCATGTGGCCATTTCACTTGGCCTGAACAGGTGGCCCTCTCTGAACACAGACATCCCAAGTTGGTGGGAGAATATTCCACAGCTGAACTCTGTGCTGCATGTCCAGCATTCAGCCTCACTGGGTGTCCATGAGTTCTGGCATTATGAGAGGGGAAGGAAAATCCTTTATTTGCACTGTGGGTTAAACCACAGAGCCTAGGGCTTGCCGATCGGAAGGTCGGCGGTTCGAATCCCCGCGACGGGGTGAGCTCCCATTGCTTGGTCGCTGCTCCTGCCAACCTAGCAGTTCGAAAGCACGTCAAAGTGCAAGTAGATAAATAGGGAAGGTAAACAGCGTTTCCGTGTGCTGCTCTGCTTCGCCAGAAGCGGCTTTGTCATGCTGGCCACATGACCTGGAAGCTGTACGCTGGCTCCCTTGGCCAATAAAGCAAGATGAGCGCCGCAACCCCAGAGTCGTCCGCGACTGGACCTAATGGTCAGGGGTCCCTTTACCTTTACACGTTTCTATCATGTTTCCGATTACCTTTTTTTGAACCCGTGGTTTCCCATAGTGCAAGCCATAAGCTTCCTTTAGGCGGTCATATAGATTTTTAATTGCATTTTTATCCCTTTATTTCTTGTCTTGTATTAGGATTTTTGAATTCAAAATTGTAATGCAATAAAATACTATGTAAGAAATGAAAGTCATAATGAGAATATAAATGAAAAATCACCCAGCGCAGCACATGACAATGGCTGCAATGGGCAGGAAGATCATTAAGTGGTCTGCTGGCTTCACAAAGAAACAATTCCTAGCACCCTCAACAAACTGCAGTTGCCAGGATTCTCCATGACTATTAAAAGTACGCTTTAAATCATGTTAAAGGTAGATAGCCGTGTTGGTCTGTCATAGTCAAAACAAAACAAAATAAAATAAAAAAAAATTCCTTCCAGTAGCACCTTAGAGACCAACTAAGTTTGTTCTTGGTATGAGCTTTCGTGTGCATGCACACTTCTTCAGATGTAGGTGTATCTGAAGAAGTGTGCATGCACACGAAAGCTCATACCAAGAACAAACTTAGTTGGTCTCTAAGGTGCTACTGGAAGGAATTTTTTTTATTTTATTTTGTTTTGCTTTAAATCATGGCATTGATGTGATCTCAGTGGGAACAAGACGTTTTGTAAAAACAACATTGGCTTCATTGCTTTAGGTAAGAATATTAATATACTACAGCCTTTTAAATGTGTCTGTGGGAAGGGGGAGCCGGGGAGGGTTTATTGTTTTGCTGTTTTTGTTTTAATTATTTATCTAGGTTTTTACATTGCATTTTATTCTGTGAACCGCACTGAGATCTTTTTATGAAGGGTGGTTAATAAACTTAATAAACAACAACAACAGCTACAGCAACAACATCATTAATAATAATAATAATAAATTTATTACTTATACCCCGTCCATCTGGCCGGGCCTCCCCAGCCACTCTGGGCGGCTTCCAACAGGATATTAAAAACACAATAGAACATCAGACATTCAAAACTTCCCTAAACGGAGCATCTGCTAGGGATCATTTTGCTGCAATTCCTGCATTGCAGGGGGCTGGACTAGCTGACCGTAGCGGTCCCTTCCAACCCTAAAGGTAAAGGGACCCCTGACCATCAGGTCCAGTCGTGTCCGACTCTGGGGTTGTGTGCTCATCTCGCTCTATAGGCTGAGGGAGCCTGCGTTTGTCCGCAGACACCTTCCGGGTCATGTGGCCAGCATGACAAAGCTGCTTCTGGCCAACCAGAGCAGCGCACGGAAACACCGTTTACCTTCCCCCCAGAGCAGTACCTATTTATCTACTTGCACTTTGACATGCTTTCGAACTGCTAGGTGGGCAGGAACAGGGACCGAGCAACGGGAGCTCACCCCGTCGCAGGGATTCGAACCACCAACCTTCTGATCAGCAAGCCCTAGGCTCTGTGGTTTAACCCACAGCGCCACCTGGGTCCCTTCCAACCCTACAGGTCTCTTAATAATAGTAATAGTAATAGTAATAATAATAATAATAATAATAATAATATCCTCATAGGGAAATAGCTCAAGCCCCTTGATCACAGGGATGGGGGAACTTGCAACTCTCCAGATGTGGTTTTTGGGGGGATTTTTACATTTGTTTTACATTCACTTTTGCAGTGAAAATAAAATACATTCAGAACTAAAAAGGGGGGGAGGAGTTGGAGGGGGAAAGGAATGGGTTCCCACAGAGCCCGATGAACATGCACTTCATGCAAACAATGCCAAATATTTCTCTTGGCGCCACCTGCCGAAGGCAGCTTTTCCTAGATTGATTCTTCTGACCATTTAGCAACTGTTGATGGGGGTGGGGCTTTCCTCCAGATGTTGCAGAATTCGGGGTCCCACCACCCCGGGCCCAGTGCCCAACATCTGGAGGGCTGCAGGCCCACACAAACCCCACCCGTTTTTTAGATCTCCTCCCCTCGCCTTGCAGGAAAGGGGGCGGGGGGGATCCACCCCCCCTCGTTTTAGCAAAGCACAGCTCACATTCCGGGCACCCAGGGGTTAAGAGCCTTGGATTCCTAGAGAGGCCACGTGGTGGGGCTGCTGATTTCTGCCGTAACCTGGTCCTCCCAGGACCCAGGCGCGCGCGCGCAGACGTGACACGCCCCCCGCAGGCTCCTCCCCTTTCCCAGCCGCAAGGACTGTTTCTTCATCATTGTTTTGGTCGGCATCAGCCACGTGGGAAGCAAGTAAGTACTGTAAGTGCAAAAATGAGGCTCCTTTGCAGGGAAATCAGATTTTGTGGACGGAGAAGGTGGGCAGGTATTGAGAAGCCGGAGGAGAAATATATTGGGGGGGGGGTGTGTGTTTTGTGGGATTGCAAAGCAGCTTTGCGGCTGATTTCCTTCTCTCTCTCTCTCTCTCTCTCTCTTTCTCTCCCCCCACCCCCAAAGTTATGTTCTTGGAGCGAGAAAGAGGGTGAAATTTGTAGGACTTACTTACTTATTTAATTCAACGTCCAGACACTGCACCGTTCGTTTGCAAGAAGCTTCTAATCCCAGTTTCTCTCGGGGGTGTTTGAATTTATTTATTTTTTAAAACAGGTTCAGCAGCCTGTGAGTCGTTGGTGATTAACTAGGAGGGCGCGTGGGGATGGGGGTGGAATCCCGGAAGGTCCCGAGTTCGAATGCTACCGGTACAGTACCTCTACTCTGAATTTACTAGGTGGGCTTTCTTTGTTTGAAAAAGCAAATGTTAATTCTTAGGTGGGCTTTTATGAACCTTAAGTATCTATTAACTCCAGCCTCCTCCAGTTCTTTACAAGAGAAGCAGGAAGACTGCCTTACCAGCTGTGATTCAGTGGCTGCATACGCACCATACACACCCCCGTCAAAGAATTATGGCAACTTAGTATACCCCACCCCATAGAACTAAAGTTCCCAGCACCCTTAACCAGGCCCTTGCAGAGACAGGCAGAGGCCCGGGCCAGGTAGATAATGTGGCCCCCCTTTTTATTTTACCCTGGGGATCTCAGATAAGTATATAAAAAATTTTCCCTTACCTCTCCAACACAACCAGAGGGCGCTATTAGCAGGTTGAAATGCACCACCCTCCCACCCTTCGTGTTTTCTGTTTTGTTTTTTTACTTTCACCTCAGG
Organism: Darevskia nairensis; assembly: GCA_034642065.1. Taxonomy (NCBI): domain Eukaryota; kingdom Metazoa; phylum Chordata; class Lepidosauria; order Squamata; family Lacertidae; genus Darevskia; species Darevskia nairensis. Next base: position 411,508 of record JAWWNI010000437.1, read on the forward strand.
TGCGAGCGATTGTGAATATGCTGACCAAGACCCCCTTTGGAATCGGAGGCCCGGGCCAAGTGGCCCATATGACCCCCCCCCCCTCTGTCTGGGGCTGCCCTTAACACACTATAGTTTTCAGGATTCTTCAAGGGGAAAGTTCAGAAAGCGTGTGATCAGATTTACAGCTCGGTTTTTGTTTTCCTTTAGGGAGAAGTAGAGTTTGCAAGAGGAGCAAGCTCCTGGGCAAACCCCTAGTTTTTCTGCACACCTGTTCCTTTCAAGATCGGCTAGCAGAAATGGACGAAGTCCAGCACAAAGGCTAGGCACCCCTTGCTTGGTTCTTGCCTTCAGAAAGCGGCTCAGTTTTTTCTTTTTTTAAAAAAAATATTATGCGCTTAGGAACTGTTTTCAAGATTTGTCTGCGGTAAAGATGTCAGGAGAATGGGCAGCAGCTGAGGTGCTCAATCCTGGGGATCTGGAAGCAATGAAGAATGGAGCAAGGAATCTGTGCATTGCCCAGGTTGGGACGATTGGAGAGTTTGCGAGCTGGGCCGTGCCAAGACCAAGGCGGCTGGAAGCTGAGGAGGGATTGGCCCACAGCTGGGAAGTCCAATGGCAGGAGTTCCTGAAGGTGATGAACACCCCTCACTGGGAGAGCCCAGAGTCTCCAAAGACCATGCACTGGGAAGTTACCAAATCCTCCCTGGTCCCTTCCGAAACGGTAGCTGATTTGGGACCTTGTGGAGAGGTGGCGATGGGTCTTTGGCCAGGCCTCAAAGGAGGATCTCCCAAAACCTCAGAGGATCTGGACTCTGGCGAAAGGGGAGATGGCGTCAAAGTGGGCAAAGAGTTCTCAAGCAAGGGTGCCACTGTGGCAGATACACAGCGCCAGCGCTTCCGGCTTTTCAGCTACCAGGAGGCTGAGGGACCCCGAGAGGCCTGCGACCATCTGCATGCGCTGTGCCGTGAGTGGCTGAAGCCAGAGAGGCGCACCAAGGAGCAGATGCTGGAGCTGGTGACCCTGGAGCAGTTCTTGGCGGTCTTGCCCCCGGCAATGCAGAGCTGGGTCCGAGATGGTAGTCCGGCAACCTGCTCCCAGGCTGTGGCCCTGGCTGAGGATTTCCTGATGAGACAGCGAAAGGCTGAAGGATGGGAAGGACAGGTGAGGCGAAGGAGCTGGGGAACCTCTGGTCATCCCCATTTGGCCTGCAAGGCCATTTTGGGCAAGCCAAACCCACGCACCCTCTACTTGATGCCATGTATAATGGAGGTCCAAACACTGAAAAAGGAGGCAACACGTTGGCCAATCTTGAATGAAAAATTAGTAGATTTAATCCGTAGTAAATTATAAGACAGCCATCCAGGTAATCTGCTGTTTCGACTGATACTTTGTCAGTTATATAACTACAATAAATCAAACAAATGTAAATCAATAATCATATTCCAATATGTTGCTAAATATAACCAGGTAAATAGACGGCACAAGTATACGAATAACAAATCATATTGCTTACATACTACAGAAATTCGGGAAGATACAGTAATGAAACACCCATACAATAATGAAGAAAAATAAAAATAAAAATGCAACATACCTGATGTTTATGAATATTCTATGGAGCAAGGATCATAATCATATGTAATCCCTGCTACATATAATGGAGGGGCTTCAAAGGAACAATTGGAAACTTTAAGGCAAACCCCCGATGGTTCTTTGCTGGAGCAGGAAGTGCTCCCATGATGGGCAGTGGGATGTGTGTTAAAATGGAGGGGGCTATTTTCATTTTAGCAGCAATTTCAGTGGAAACCGCTCCTCCATCCCTGTGCTACTTTTTGAGCCATTGAAAATGGGAGGTTCAAAAATTCACACAGGGCTGTTTAAAAGCCCTTTTGCGAAGAGCCACACAGGGCTGTTGGATTTCTGAGGTTAAGAGAACGGCCCAGGGCTGTGCACAGAGATGGCAGGGGATTGACCTTTCGGGTTTCGCCTTACCAGGCGGGGGCAGTTAAAGATCAGGCCCACCAGGCATAGAAGGCTCCCCACCTCTCTCCTAAAAGGTTTGGCAGGATGCAGAATTGGCGATAGAACATGGTTGGAGGAATGAGATCTTTGAACAGATCCTTTGAGCTCCTAGCCTCTTCTCTCTTTCCACTCTGTTCTAGGCTCTAGGAACTTCGGCAGAAGTGGTTGTGAGCCTCTCCGAAGAGGATGAGGGTGCTCCAGAATTCTGCGAGGAGATGAAGAAGGAGAGCAGCCAGAATGCTGGCTTTCTAGGTATGGAATAAAGGTAAAGGGACCCCTGACCATTAGGTCCAGTCATGACCAACTCTGGGGTTGTGGCGCTCATCTCGCATTATTGGCCAAGGGAGCCAGCGTACAGCTTCCAGGTCATGTGGCCAGCATGACAAAGCCGCTTCTGGTGAACCAGAGCAGCACACGGAAACACCGTTTACCTTCCCGCCGGAGCGGTTCCTATTTATCTACTTGCACTTTGACATGCTTTCGAACTGCTAGGTGGGCAGGAGCTGGGACCGAGCCATGGGAGCTCACCCCATCGCGGGGATTCGAACCGCCAACCTTCTGATCGGCAAGCCCCTAGGCTCTGTGGTTTAACCCACAGCGCCACCCGCATCCCCTAGGTATGGAATAGCTCCCTCTAATTCCAATGCTGAGGCAGTGAGTGCTGTTCCTTACCTTATGGTTGGTTTTCGTATATGCAGCTGTGCCAGCTGTTTTTTAAAAATCTGTATACCGGTATATATGCAACGGTTAGAAATTTGTTTGATAAAAGCAATTGAACTTCATCCAAGAAGCAGAAAGCTGCCTTAGAAATGCTTGCTGCAGTAGGAAGGTCTTTTGTCAAGTGGCAGAATTAGAGCAGGGAGTGGGAGCTCACAGAGCGCGTCTAGTCAACCCCCCTGCATGTTTAATGCAGAATGCGACCACAGCATCCCTGACAGATCCTTGCCCAGCCTCTACACACCTCCAGAGAAGGAGAGCCCCACCTGCGCCCCACCAAGGTTTTCTGCTCCACTTTCAAGCAGCCCTTACTGCCAGAAAACATTTAGCCAAAAGCTGCCTCCTTGCATTTCCCACCATTCCTACTAGTCTGCCGCCTGGAGCAGCAGAGATCAAGGGAGCAATCCTGTAGCAAGATCTCCTGAAATGAGCAGCATCAAGATCCATTGGATGTCCGGCTGAGCCAAGCTATGCCGGTTTACTGCCTATCCTCAGCTAATAATAATAATAATAATAAATTTTTTATTTATACCCCGCCCTTCCCGGTCCAAAAAAACGGGCTCACGGCGGCTAACAACAAATACAAAACAATGATTAAAAACAACTTTAAAAACAGCATAAAAAACAAACACCAGTGGGATCACTAGGGCTAACTGGCCAAGTTAGTCTTGCTAGGCCAGTAGGGAGACCAGGGAAGAATTTTAATGTGGGGACTCCAGAAGGGTTTCTTCAGAAAAAAGGGAAGGGGAAAAAGGAATAGGGGATCAGGCTAGATTGAAGGCCAGGCGGAATAACTCTGTCTTACAGGCCCTGCGGAAGGAGATCAGGTCCCGCAAGGCCCTAGTCTCATGGGACAGAGCATTCCACCAGGTCGGAGCCAACACTGAAAAAGCCCTGGCCCTTGAGGATAATCTGGCTTCTTTGGGGCCCGGGACCTTTAAGCTATTGTTATTCGTGGACCTTAAGGTCCTCTGTGGGGCATACCAGGAGAGGCGGTCCCGTAAATATGAGGGCCCTAAGCAGCATAGGGCTTTAAAGGTCAGAACCAGCACCTTAAACCTGACCCGGTACTCCACCGGGAGCCAGTGCAGCTGGTAAAGCACTGGATGAATATGCTCCGATGGCAAGGACCCCGTGAGGAGCCTCGCTGTAGCATTCTGGGACAGTTTCAAAGGCAGCCCCGCTTAGCCAGAGATTCACCGGCACATCTTCCCGCATCATGTTTCAGTTGGGACCCAGCTGGCTGAGCTGAGCTTGGCAGATCTTAAGCCAGTATAAGACTTGAAAAGGGGGCATTTGAGGGGAGGCTCAGTTCTCCCCAGCTCCTTCTGGGGTACTTTGTCCACTTTTGGTCCCTACCTGCGCTCGGCTCACTTTCACCTGTGGTTCCTAGAAGGTCTCACCATGTGACAGTGGCCACAATCCCAGGAAACGGATTCGACTGGCCGGCTAAACCAGGTGAGGGGAGCCGATGGGTCTTAAACCCTCGGTGAGTTAGGGACTTCTCCTGCATGCGAAGACAGGCTCCAGCGATTTCATAGAATCATAGAGTTGGAAGAGACCCCAAGGGCCATCCAGTCCAACCCCCTGCCAAGCAGGAAACACCATCAAAGCATTCTTGACAGATGGCTGTCAAGCCTCTGCTTAAAGAGCTCCAAAGAAGGAGACTCCACCACACTCCTTGGCAGCAAATTCCACTGTCAAACAGCTCTTACTGTCAGGAAGTTCTTCCTAATGTTTAGGTGGAATCTTCTTTCTTGTAGTTTGAATCCATTGCTCCCTGTCCGCTTCTCAGGAGCAGCAGAAAACAACTTTTCTCCCTCCTCTATATGACATCCTTTGAGCAGATGAGACCAGAAGTGGGTCCAGTAATTAAGAAGGTGGTTTCTGCATGTGCTGTAGAGGGAAATTAGGGGCAGCCTGGGAAGGTAGACCAGAAGGAAAACTCTGATCCTAAACCTGTGCTGCCTTGTGGGGTATCTTCAGGAGAATAAAAGGCTATGGAGTAAACCATACACAAATCCAGAGTGGATTCCCTAAGATGATGATGATGATAATAATAAATTTATTATTTGTACCCCGCCCATCTGGCTGAGTTTCCCCAGCCACTCTGGGCTGCTCCAAATGTTAAAACGATACAGCATTAGATATTAAAAGCTTCCCTAAACAGGGCTGCCTTCAGCTGTCTCTTAAAAATAGGATAGCTGCTTATTTCCTTCACATGTGATGGAAGGGTGTTCCACAGGGTGGGCGCCACTACCAAGAAGGCCCTCGGTTGGATGGCGCCTTGTACGCCTCTTTCCAGCCACTTCTGCAGCCAGGCTGGTGCCAAACATATTGCTCTGCTATCCTCAGCGAGGCTGAGAGAGAGGTCTTGTCGTCTGGGCAGCCCAGGACTCCCATACACACTGCCCAGGCTTGCACCCTGGAGAGGTCACTTCAGTGCTGCTAGTGCAAAGTAGTAGTAGTAGTAGTAGTAATAATAATAATAATAATAATAATAATAATAATAATAATTTATTATTTATACCCTGCCCATCTGGCTGTGTTTCCCCAGCCACTCTGGGCGGCTCCCAACAGAATATTAATAATAATAATGTGATAAAAATCAAACCTTGAAAACTTCCCTAAATAGGGCTGCCTTCAGATGTCTTCTAAAAGTCAGATAGTTCTTTATTTCTTTGACATCTGGTGGAAGGGCGTTCCACAGGGCGGGTGCCACTACCAAGAAGGCCCTCTGCCTAGTTCCCTGTAGCTTTGCTTCTCGCAGTGAGGGAACCGCCAGAAGGCCCTTGGAGCTGGACCTCAGTGTCCGGGCAGAACGATGGGGGTGGAGACGCTCCTTCAGGTATACTGGGCCGAGGCTGTTTAGGGCTTTAAAGGTCAGCACCAACACCTTGAATTGTGCTCGGAAACGTTTTACTTCACCCCCGGAGGCACACTCCATTTTCTCGAGACAGACAGGTGACGACGACATTTGGGGCGGGGTTTCCTCACCCATTTTCCCTACTTACCTCAATCCCCCTCCATTCCAGGAAGCAATGAACTGACAAACGAGAACAATGTGGGAAGAGAGGTCAACTTTGGGGTTCTAGGTATAGCGGAACAGCATGAAGAAAGCTGGCGGGAGAGATCCGTGGCGGCGGCGGCTTGTGAACAGCTCCCTGAACTTTCAGTCCCACCTGTGGGGATGCAGGAGAGGAGGAGCACATTCTCCCAGAGGAGCGTGACCCAGAGGCAAGACCTTGAATACCAGAGAACACCCGCAGAGCCCAAGCTCTACATATGCACAGTCTGCGGGCGTAGCTTCACACGGAAATCGAATCTCTTTCGGCACCAGAAGCTCCACACGGGACAGAAGTCCCACTGGTGTGCGGTTTGTGGGCAGAGCTTCACTCGGAGGGAGAACCTCGTGAGTCACCAGAGAGTTCACAAAGAGGGGGTGACGGCTGGACCAAGAGGCCAAGCGGGGGAAATAGCCCCAAAGTCTCCCAGAATCACAACAGCAGGTGTGTAAATTTTAAAGCAGGTGTGGGGAACTGGATCACGAAGGTGAGCCTGGTAGTCCTTAACGCAGGCATAGGCAAACTCCGGCCCGCCAGATGTTTGGGACTACAATTCCCATCATCCCTAGCTAACAGGACCGGTGGTCAGGGATGATGGGAATTGTAGTCCCAAATATCTGGAGGGCCGGAGTTTGTCTATGCAAATTTAACCCTTTCTGCCCTGCCACTGGTCGGTTTGCACCAGTGTTCAAAATTAGCCAGGTGCCGGGCACATTTTGCTTTCAACCACTTGCAACCAAGCGAAGAGGCCTGGAAGCCAGAATGGTGCCTGATATCTCCACCATCTGGGGGTCCTTGGATCTGGACTGTTTTCACACACCAGTACGCCATCCTGTAGAATTCTGTTATCTTTTATCTGCGCAATCGGAATGAATTTTGTGGAAGCAAATTGCTTTTTCTGTGCAGTCTGAAGAAAAACAGGTCGGAATAGGCCAATATATATGTGAACTGTCCCCAGCTGAAGTGACTTTTCTTCTTTTAAGCCAGTGGTTCCCAACCTTTTTTTGGCCATGCCCCACCTAAGCATCTCTAAAATCCTGATGCCCCCCCATGACATATACCGTATTTTTCGCTCCATAAGACGCACCTAGTTTTTAGAGAAGGAAAGGGGGAAAGCCCTGTTTTTTTGAGGATCAGCTCAAAGTGGTGCAGCTTTTTTTGCAAAGGGAAAAGCCCTGTTTTTTTTGAGGATCAGCTCAAAGTGGTGCAGCTTCTTTTGCAAAGGGAAAGCCCTGTTTTTTTGAGGATCAGCTCAAAGTGGTGCAGCTTCTTTTGCAAAGGGAAAGCCCTGTTTTTTTGAGGATCAGCTCAAAGTGGTGCAGCTTCTTTTTCAAAGAGGAAAAGCCCCGTTTTTATGGGGTTCAACTCACAGTTTGCAGCTTCTAGTCCTACAGGTAAGGGAGCCATTTCTAGTTTCCAGACAGATAATCTAATCAGCCAGTCACATGTCGCTGGGGAAACAAACAGCCTCCCTGTGCATTCAACAATGAAGGCCTGGGCAAGGGGGCGGGGCTGGAAAGGGAGCCTTATCTCTCTCCCAATCGCTTGCTAAACAGCTGTTCAACGGCTTCCTTTCAACACCCTCTTCTCTCTTTGTAAAAAAAAGAGCACAATCTGCTTTTGGCCCCTAGGCAATTTGGCTCCAGGGACCATGCATTCGCTCCATAAGACACACAGACATTTCCCCTTACTTTTTAGGAGGAAAAAAGTACGTCTTATGGAGCAAAAAATGCGGTAATTCTTATTATTCAAAAAATGAACTCCTGTTCACGTGGAAGAAGCCTAAAAGGCCATTAATTTGGTCTAAATGTGGGGATTGTCTGCGTAATTCCTCATCTCAGATCATGAGACTCTTAATCCCAGGGTCGTGGGTTTGAGCCCCAGGTTGGCTTAAGAATTCCTGCACTGCAGGAAGTAATTCTATTATTCTCTGCCTTTCGTTCCAGCAGATCTTGTGTTGACGATTCAGGATGACGGTGAGCTGCTTTGGGTCCCGCCGGAAGGAAACGAAGTGTGTGGAGAGGAGAAGCAAGGCGATGACAAGAGGAGAGAAGGAAGAGCAACAGTGGCTCGGAGAGATAAGCCCGTGGCAGAAGATCTTTACTTCAGAGTCGCAATCCCACAAGCGGGACACCAAGGAGCGGGGAGGGTGGTGTGCTCCGTCTGCGGGAAAAGCTTCACTCGCAGATCCACCCTTAACAGACACATGAAAGCCCACACGGGAGGGAGGCTGCACAAGTGTTCAGACTGCGGGAAGAAGTTCAGCCCGGCGGTGTCAGAACATCAGAGACCCAAGGCAAAGACGGCAGACGCCGGGAGGAAAACGCATCAGTGTGCGAAGTGCGAGGGGGGCAGCCGCCCAAAGCCAAGCCTTAATGGCCGCAAGAGAGTCCACAAGAGGACGAATCGGTTCAGGTGTTTGGAGTGCGGCCACAACTCCAGCTCTGCGTCGCACCTTCATAGACACCAGAGAATCCACACGGGAGAGAAACCGTATCTGTGCCCCATCTGCGGGACGAGGTTCCGTCAGGCCGTGCATCTCGTCAAGCACGAGAGGACGCATAGAAATAAGAAGCCACATTTCTGATGACCGGGAGGAACTTCAAAACTGTGCATGTCTAGATGGCAGGAGACACAAGCGAGGCTATGTGTGCCCCCGCAGTCCGTGTCTGGAGTAATCTCGACGGTGTTTGCTGCAGATGCATTGTAGGTTGATAAAACGGAAGACCCCAAAGCTTGAAGCCAGACCGCTTGTGCTCCACGGTAAAGGTCCCCAGCTAAAAATGGGTTTCACATCCACATGAGGAAGCTCCAGGGGTTTTAGATGACAAGCTGAGCATCCATCAGTTGCTCCGTGCGATGGATAAAATGGCAAATGTCGTTCACATCAGCACAAGGAGTGTCGTGGTCTGGATCATAAGTAGTACAGTCGTACCTTAGATCCCGAACGCCTTGCAAATCGAACGTTTTGGCTCCCAAATGCTGCAAACCTGGAAGTGACTGTTCCACTTTGCAAAGTATTTTTGGAAGCCGAACGTCCGACGGGGCTTCCGCGGCTTCTGATTGGCTGCAGGAGTTTCCTGCAGCCAATCAGAAGCAGTGATTTGGTTATCGAACGTTTTGGAAGTCGAACGGACTTCCAGAACGGGTTCCGTTTGACTTCCAAGGTACGACTGTAATGAGAGTTCTGGACTCATCCGGGCTATGCATTTAAAGCATTATCATACTGCTTGAAACACTCATGGTTTCCCTTCCAAAGAATTCTGGGAAATGTAGTTTGTTAAGTGTGCTGAGGGCTGTTAGGATGCCCCTGTTCCCCTCACAGAGCTGCAGTTCCCAGAGTTCCCCTGTGAAGATGGATTGATTGATAAACCACACTGAGAACTGTCGCTCCGTGCGGGAGAATATGGGGTCACCTAACAACGCTCAGCACCTTTAACAAACTACACTTCCCAGGATTCTCTGGGGGAAGATAACGCTGGCGAGCTAAATCAGTGTTTCCCAACCAGTGTGCCTCCAGATGTTTTGGGACTACAACTCCCATCATCCCTCGCTAGCAATACCAGTGGTCAGGGATGATGGGAATTGTAGTCCCAAAACATCTGGAGGCACACTGGTTGGGAAACACTGAGCTAAATGAACCAACGGTCTGGGGTGTTTGAAGACAGTTTTGTATTTTCAGAGCCACGTGGCTCCATGAAGCAGGAGTGGACTCCAGCTGCCATCAGCCACAATCAAGGGTGCCGGTGGTTGTAGTCTAGCAATATCTGTTCCCCATCCCTGAAGCTGAATGTGCCAGTTAGCACTGATCACCTGTGGCGAGGGAGACAATTTTTCAGGTGCTCAAGTAAGAGAGAGGTAAACAACAGCAACAGATAGCACACACTCTCTCTGACCCCTGTTTTTCAGGCTATAAATGCTCCAGAGATTATCAGTATTTTGAAAGCAAGCAAACAAAGTATTTTTAGCCCAGTTCAGAGCATCTCTAATCAGTTTCCGTTAGGATATGATAATGAAAAGCTTGTGAGCTGGAATGGGGATCATTTCACCCGCCCTTGATTCTTTGCAATCGTGAATTTAGAGTATTCCCTCACGAGAGGCACCAGTTTAGTAATTTCTCTCTTTTCTTAATGAGTGGGGAATTGAAGGGATATAAACCCGGTATTTCAATGAGAAATGGGAAGCCAGTGTGCTGCACAGGATCAGTCTGTGTTTGTTGACTAGTAACATGTGTGGCCATATTTACAGGGTTTGTGTGTAAGCTGAAATGTCAGCATGGAAAATGTTAAGCAAGGATGTCTTCCCCCCCCCCCCCCGTTTTGAGCAGGGATAGGGGAAACTTTTGGGGGGGTCTTCTGGAAGTTGCTGGACTACAATTCCCATCATCCCCTATGACTATTGGCCATGCTGGCCCTCTAGTGCTGATGGGAATTGGAGTCCAATAGCATCTGGAAAATTCCGTGTTTTGTGTGTAACAAATTGTTACAGAGTGAAGTGTAGCTGCTCAGGATTCAAGGCCCTCCAACCAATTATCTCCCCCCCCCCACCTCCCCATTCCCCAATAGTCCTCACTGGGCTCTGCAATTTTTCTCCAAACTTTTTTCCTGTACTTTTGAATTTTCTTCCAGGCCTGCTGATACTTCTTTCATTTTGAGGGTCTGCCGTTCCACCATTTGGGCTATGAAAGCATTGGCATGTACACACTTGAATATCAGAACTAGAGGGCATTTTAAGAAAATATTTTTTTATAAAAAAAAATAAATAAAAGCAAACCCGCACTGGTTGTCACAAATCCCACAAATAGAGAATGTAACCTTCTTAGGGACTGCCTCAATGACCAGCATGTTTCTGCAACATATAGTGATAGATTTAAATAAATTGCTCTTTTGTAAGGATAATTGTTTGTTTGTTTTTGTAGCAGGCATTATTGTATATCTATTACTTCATCAAATTTCAATAACACCCTTCATCTGAGGATCACAGGGCGTTTTACACAAAACATAGTAACAAGCGAAACAACAAACAATCCAGTAATCCCCCTGGGAGAAGAGGGATCTTTTTGTCTGGCGCCTAAAGATAGCTAATGAAAACGCCAGGAGAGCCTCCCTGGGGAGAGCAATCCACAAATGGGGAGCCACTGCAGAAAAGGACCCGTTTTCGTGTTGCCGCCCTCCAGTCCTCTCATGGAGGCAAATGAAGACAAACAAAGCATTTTTGTTCAAAACATTTTCAGAGAATCACAGAACAGTAGATTTGGAAAGGACCCTGCTTTGTTGTTGTTCAGTCGTTCAGTCGTGCCCAACTCTTCGTGACCCCATGGACCAGAGCATGCCAGGCACGCCTATCCTTCACTGCCTCTCGCAGTTTGGCCAAACTCATGTTACCTTGTTTCTCCTAAAATAAGACGTATCCATTAAATAAGCCGTAGCAGGATTTCTATGCATTTGCGAAATATAAGCCATACCCCAAAAATAAGACATAGTGACGCGGCGCCTCTCCCTTAAGACGGCCTGGATAGGCGTGGCTATGCAGCGTACCGATGCGGAGCGGTTAAAATAAGACATCACCTGAAAATAAGCCCTAGTGTGTTTTTTTGAGGGGGAAAAATATATAAGACGGTGTCTTATTTTAGGAGAAACACGGTAGTAGCTTCGAGAACACTGTCCAACCATCTCATCTTCTGTCGTCCCCTTCTCCTTGTGCCCTCAATCTTTCCCAACATCAGGGTCTTTTCTAGGGAGTCTTCTCTTCTCATGAGGTGGCCAAAGTACTGGAGCCTCAACTTCAGGATCTGTCCTCCTAGTGAGCACGCAGGGCTGATTTCTTAAAGAACTAGTGGACGTTCAGCCCGTTAAATTAACGGGCGCTAGAACATATGTGGTGAAACATTTTTAAAAACAGGACTTACTTCCCTCAGGCAAGTGGGATTAGGACAGCAGCCTTCAGGTAAGGCAGCCGGGCCTCATCCTGCGGCGCGTCCGAGAGAAGCTGTGAGGGAAACTGGCCCCTCCCGTTACATAAAAGTCCCTAAAGCGTGCGGCGGAGGAGGGGGAATGGGCTCAAATCCGGTTTCCCTCCGTAAGCAAACTCCGTGTGGAAACGGCCATGGCAGCCCCCACCTCTCTTTGCCCTTTTGGCTCCCAGCCCCTTCACGAACCACACCGAGTTCCTGTACAGGGACATGGCGAGGACGGGACGGGGGCTGCTTTGAGCCCCTGAGGGAGGGAGGCCGCCTCCCGGGCAGGGCCGTCGGCCTAGGGCGGGCATGTGAGAGGAATCCTTGTGGAACTCCCATCACTCACACACACAAAATGGCCACCAGCAACTTTCTTTGAGTGCAGGGCGAGGCAGCCCCTCCCTTCCCGCACTTCCGATTGGCGGCCTCCGACCGTCTCATCTGCATAGAGTCTCTGCGTCGTCCAATCCCTGCGTCCGTGTGGGGCATGCCCAGTTGCGAATTCCACTGACACACGGAAAGTACGGACGGACATAGGCTCTTTATTATATAGGATGGATAGGTTTGATCTTCTTGCAGTGCATGGGACTCTCAATAGTCTCCTCCAGCACCATAATTCAAAAGCATCAATTCTTCGGTGATCAGCCTTCTTTATGGTCCAGCTCTCACTTCCGTACATTACTACTGGGAAGACCATAGCTTTAACTATACGGACCTTTGTCGGCAAGGTGATGTCTCTGCTTTTTAAGATGCTGTCTAGGTTTGTCATTGCTTTTCTCCCAAGAAGCAGGCGTCTTCTAATTTCGTGACTGCTGTCACCATCTGCAGTGATCATGGAACCCAAGAAAGTAAAATCTCTCACTGCCTCCATTTCTTCCCCTTCTATTTGCCAGGAGGTGATGGGACCAGTGGCCATGATCTTAGTTTTTTTGATGTTGAGCTTCAGACCATATTTTGTGCTCTCCTCTTTCACCCTCATTAGGACCCTGCTATGAGGTTTTTAATATTATGTTGGTAGCTGCCTAGAGTGGCTGGGGAGGCCTGGCCAGATGGGCACTGCAGGGTAGAAGTAATAAATTATTATTATTATTTCATTTTTTTATTATTATGTCATCGCTTAAGAACATAAGAGGAGTCTTCTGGATCAGACCAAAGGCTCATCTAGTCTGCCATCCTGTTCTCACGGGGGCTGACCTGTGGAAAACCAGCAAGCAGGATTAAAGCACAATAGCCCTTTCCCCTCCTTTGGTTTCCAGCAACTGGTATTCAGAAGCATTGCTGTCTCCAGCCATGGAGGCAGAGCAGAGCTATCTTGGCTAGTAGCCACTGAAGTCCTCCCCTCTGTGAACTTGCCCAGTCCTTTCTTGAAGCTGTTCAGGGTGGCAGCTTCAAACACAGGTTTATACCGGCAAAGCAGAGAAAACCTGGATCAGGGTAGAGGGGTCCCTAAGGGCTGAGATTTGAAGGCCGCCTTCCAGCCCCCTTTTTTTATCTGGCCCCCAAAACTCTCCCTAGCCACTCGGTGGCCTGGCTTTGCACCCTCCTTGTGTGGTTTCCGCCTGTCTCAAATTCACCCCTGAACTCTGACTGTGCTTTTTGCTTGCCGCCTGGATGGAGAGCGGAGTCTGAATCTGCGTTGAAACTAGCCTACTGGGCAACATCAAACATTACGTGCATTGCCCCGCCCCTTTTGGCACCGCCCACTGATGGCATGTGGCCCCCAAAAGGTTGCACAGAAGGGAATGCGGCTCTCCGCAAGGCATAAGCTGAGCTTGGGGGCTTTATTCTGTGAACTACCCGGAGATCTTCAGATGAAGGGTAATAAACAAATCTGAAGGCGAACCCTGTATCGGGAAATTTTTAATGTCTAATGTTTTACAATTTTTTAATGTGCTGTAAGCCTCCCATGCGGGTGGCGCTGTGTGTTAAACCACAGAGCCTAGGGCTTGCTGATCAGAAGGTCAGCGGTTGGAATCCCCGCGACGGGGTGAGCTCCCGTTGCTTGGTCCCTGCTCCTGCCAACCTAGCAATTCAAAAGCACGTCAACGTGCAAGTAGATCAATAGGTACCGCTGCAGCGGGAAGGTAAACGGCGTTTCCGTGCACTGCTCTGGTTCACCAGAAGCGGCTTAGTCATGCTGGCCACATGACCCAGAAGCTGTACGCCGGCTCCTTCGGCCAATAATGCGAGATGAGCGCCCAACTCCAGAGTCGGTCACGACTGGACCTAATGGTCAGGGGTCCCTTTAAGCCTCCCACAGTGGCTGGGGAAACCCAGCCAGATGGGTGGGGTATAAATAATAAAATTATTATTATTATATGATGATAGATAGATAGATAGATAGATAGATAGATAGATAGATAGATAGATAGATAGATAGATAGATAGATAGATGATATCCCATTTACACAGACCATCCGGCTCAGACTGTCTGTCTATCTGGCTATATCTATCTATCTATCTATCTATCTATCTATCTATCTATCTATCTATCTATCTATCTATATCATCACAGGGACTAACAAAACAGAAATTTTTAATTCTTACCCCAAAACATTTTGGCTTCTGCCTTTCCTGGGATAGCTCAGTCAGTACAGCATGAGGCTTTTACTCTGAGGGTGGTGGGTTCGAGGCCCACGTTGGGCAAAAGATCTCCTCATTGCCCGGGGTTGGAGCAGATGACCCTCGTGGTCCCTTCCAACTCGACAATTCTATGATTCAACCAATTGCTCTGATAAAAACGATGCTTTCTCCAAGGTGGCAATTATGGAGCTTGGCGGTTCATATAATGAGAGAAAAATAAAATCTCCCACCTTTCCTCCAAGGAGCTTAAGGTGGCGCCCATGGCTCTTCCCCTCTCCATTTTCTCCTCACAACAACCTTGCGAGGTAGCTTAGTCTGAGAGATTGTAGCAGCCTCCCCACAATCCCAGGGAGCATATATCTTTATTTGCCTTTTGCTGAGCTATACAATGCAACCACGAGAGGCAGCAAGCAGCACAGACATTACAAGCGAAACCAAAATGAAGTCTTGTGTTGCTGTCCACTGGCCTGCATGATTCATGTGTCTGTTGCATCTATATCAGGCACAGGCAAACTCGCCCCGCCAGATGTTTTGGGACTACAACTCCCATCATCCCTAACCATTTGTCCTGTTAGCTAGGGATAATGGGAGTTGTAGTCCCAAAATATCGGGGGGGGGGCCGAGTTTGCCTATGCCTGATCTATATCCTGCCCTTTTCTCCAAGGAGCTCAGAGTGGCATCCATGGGCCTCAGCTAACAACAACCCTGCAAGGTAGGCCAGGCTGAGAGGCAGCGACTGGACCAAGGTCACCCACCCAGTTTTGAGACAGGGCAGTATAGAAATATTTATAAGGTATGAACAGACTTGGGAGAGACACCCCCCTAAAAGTTTCAGAAGTCTGAGGAAATTAAATCAAATAAGCGTTGGAAATGGAAAGAGAAAGAAGGTTCTTTTTATCATATGTGGTGGTCTTGTAGTAAGGTTAAGGTTTACAGGGAAATGATATACAATGAATTGAAAAAGATGTTTAAAATAACGTTTAAAAAAAAAAACACCAGAAGCCTTTCTCTTGGGGATTATAGGGATAAAACTACCTAAATTGTATAGAAAATTATTCATGTATGTACGGTAGGTGACTACAGTGGCAAGAATGTTATTTGCCCAAAAATGAAAAGAAGCAGAAGTCCCAGCAAAGGAAGAGTGGATACAAAAACTTATGGAATATGCAGAAATGGCAAAACTTACTGGAAGAGTAAGAAATCAAGATAACAAACTTTTTATAAAAGAATGGAAATGGTCTATTGAATATTTACAGATAAATTGTAAACAGATAAAAACACTGGCAGGATTATTGTAATAACCTGCAGCTACATAAGAGCATATATTTAAAGAAGATAAATAAATGGATATGCAGAGGATATTAAACATAAATTTAAGGAACCTCAGAAAGAGGGGGAAGGAAATAAAGCTTTAAAAATGTCAAAATGATTGTAAAAATCAGTGAAATGTATATATCTGGAAAGCATAAATAAAATTTAAAATAAAAGTTTCAGAAGTCCTGGGAATGCTCACCCTCCGCTTGAAACTCAGGACAGCCGCTGCCAGCCCGTGTCGGCACTACGGAGCTCAGCCTTTGCAAAACGCAAAGCAGCTGTCCGGGTGTGCTTGTTCCTGGGAGTTAGGAAACTGGCCGCTTAAGGGGTTAAGCCGAGCGAGCCGCGATGCCTGGAAAGGCCTGGGAATGAATGGGTGAAGGTCTGGAGGAGGAAGAGGAGGGGGGAAGGGGGAGAGGAGGGGTCCTTTTGAATGCTTTAACTTGGTTTTTTGCAGACTCAACTTCTGCTGGTGGAGGCAGCACGTGGAAGTTGCAGTAAGTTTAAAAAAAAAAAAAATTCCCAAGTGGTGGGCAGCAGGGTATTTGGGAAATATGGAAAATGGGAGGGGGGAATTGCTGGGGGGGGTCAAAAAGAGGGAAATGGGGGTGGCGAGCCCCTCCCCCTTTGTGCCCCACTTCTGAGCATCCTTGGGGGGGAAGGGAGTGGTTAGGGGGTGATGCCCGGCTGCAAGGATGCTGGCTTTGGACTGGTCTGATCCAAGAAGCTGGCTCCTCAAGGAGGGAGAAGCTGGCAGCAGTGGCTTCTAGGCATGCTAAGTGAAAACAGAGACTCCCCTTCCCAAGGCAGTCTACCATCCTCTCCTTTTTAATTTTTATTTTAAAATAATTTTTAAAAAAAATTGAAGCAAATAAAACGAATCGATACAACAAAAATAACCAAGGCACACATTCAAAAGAAAGAGTGCAGCTTGGTGTATGCTGGAGAGACTTAAATCAGGGAAGGCGGTTAAGAAAGAGAAATTTTGCATTGCTCCCCCCCTTTTTTATATTTGTCGTGCAAATATCCTTTATTAGGCGTAACAGACCACATGTTATCAATCAGACACTGTATACAAATTGTGCAAAATACGCGCTCGACAGAACAAAACTTATGCCAATCAAATCCTTAACCTCAGAATTCCCAACTCATCCATAATAGTAACTCCAAATTTCTCACAATGACCATTTGTTAAAAAATAAATTTGTGTATAATACAGCAGTACAACACTATCACTTCCCCATCCAGTTAAAAACCATTAAATCTCTTTGTAATGACCCAGTCTTTCTACATGGACAGCACTCAAAAATTCAGCTACCGGTACTATCAGTGTAATTTGACCCCTTTCTTATAGTTAGTGTGAAATCAAAAGTACAGGCAAACAAACAAACAAAAACAGGGAAAGCATAATAAAAGTTGTAAAACATAGGGGCAGAGGCAGTGAACCTTCGACTTCCAGGGGACCAGGACCAAATAATAGGTTCTTTCTCTCTCTCTTTCTCTATTATATTAATAATATACTCTTTTTAAACTGACTATATTTGTGTTTCGCTTTTATGGTTTATTTTATTTTGTATCCCACCTTTTTTTTCTCCAAGAAGCTCAACATGGTTCTCCTCACCCTTAATTAATTCCCAGAACAACCTGTGAGGTAGGTTAGGGTTCAAAGGAATCTGCACATTTTTGGATGTTTTTAATAGTTTTTTAAATGATGTTCTTTTATTTTTAACAATCTTGTTATATCACTTATTGTGTATGCCGCTATGAGCTCCTTTGGGGAGTAAGGTTGGGATATACATTTAAGAAATGAATGAGCAAGATTGTCAAATGGAGCAGGATGACAAACTGTGTGTACAGAAGATGCACCCACACAGGGATCCCTCTTCCCAGGGATCTCTGGGGATTGTAACTATAATATTAACAACTCTACAGACAACCCTTATTATAACCTTTGCCGCCTCAGAATTTATTCTGTTTTATATTTTATTTGAAGCTACTTTAATCCCCACCCTAATTATTATTACACGCTGAGGAAACCAAGCCGAACGTTTAAACGCAGGCCTACCATATACTTCCTATTCTATACTTTAATGCTGTATTGTTTTAACATTCATTTGGGAGTCACCCAGAGTGGCTGGGGAAACTCAGCCAGATGGGCGGGGTACAAATAATAAATTATTATTATTATATTATTGTGCTGTGAATGTGGCCTTGGAAGGCCACCTTTGGGGCTGGGCCTGCAGTTCCCCACACTTCCTGTAACAGCTAGAATAATTATTATTTTCATCTGTGGTTTATTCACAAGCTGCTGAATTCTGAAATGTAGGA
The DNA here is from genome assembly GCA_034642065.1 of Darevskia nairensis. Classification (NCBI taxonomy): domain Eukaryota; kingdom Metazoa; phylum Chordata; class Lepidosauria; order Squamata; family Lacertidae; genus Darevskia; species Darevskia nairensis. The sequence goes on from JAWWNI010000437.1 coordinate 429,476, forward strand.
AAAATCACCCTTTGAAAAATCACCTTCTTTGAACATATCCTCAGAGATCACCTGCCTCTTGTGTGCCTTTCCCTCCCTCCCTCCCTCCTTCCTTCCTTCCTTCCTTCCTTCCTTCCTTCCTTCCTTCCTTCCTTCCTTCCTTCCTTCCTTCCTTCCTTCCTTCCTTCCTTCCTTCCTTCCAGGAGAAGCCCTTTCAGCACTGAAGAGATTCCTGCTCCATTTCTGAATCTCCTGTTGTTTACTCCATCAACTGAAGATCCCGCTCCTAACTCCGATCAGTGGAAGGGTGGCAGAGATTTCCCCCCCCCTCCGGAAAGAAGAGCAATTGTACACAACTGGGTTACTGCCGTCGGTCTCCCCCATCCAGAGGGGATGGCTGGTGCCCAGGATGCTGAGGCAACCAAGGGTCTCCATCTTGAGGCCGCGACCGATAACCCTGTAATCAAAATGGAGGAACAGGAGCCCACAGTCCTTGGGAGTGAGGGGATGGAAAGACCCAGAAAGGGCCTCCCCGTTGTTCGCAGTCGGGGCTCCTGGTTTGGGGCGATGCTGTCCCGGGTTGGAGCTTTTCCAAGGCAAGAGAGGCAGGAAGGTGTGAAGGAGGAGCCGGACGAGGCAGCCTGGGAAGCCCAGTGGCAGGAGTTCTTGAAGGCCGTGCAGATGCCTCAGGCCGACTGGGCAAGGCCGGCGGTGATGGAGGATAACCAAGAGGACAGGACCAACCCTGAGGGGGTAGCGGAGGTCCGTGAGCAGCCAAAAGGGCAGGCAGGGACCAGGCTGAGCCCTGGGTCCAGAGGGCTCCAAGCCCTGGGATCCCCCGAGACCAGAACTTGCGGAGGGGCAAAGCGGGAGAATCCCAGCGAGGAAGCTTTCGGGTCGGAGGCACAACGGCGGCACTTCCGGCAGTTCCCCTACTTGGAAGCCAAGGGGCCCCGGGAGGTTTGCAGCCAGTTGTGGTTCCTTTGCCACCGGTGGCTGAAGCCAGAGAGGCACACCAAGGAGCAGATCCTGGAGCTGGTGACTCTGGAGCAGTTCCTGGCTGTCCTGCCCTCGGAGATCCAGGACTGGGTCAGGGGCGGAGGGGCCGAGACCTGCACCCAGGCGGTGGCCCTGGCCGAGGATTTCCTGCGGAGGCAGCGAGAGGCTGGGGAAGCTACGTGGGAGGTAGGGAAGTGTCTTATTTCCTTGTCACCCATATTATCAGCGGCATAGGTGCTATTAAAGATGCAGGGTGTGAGCTCCCGTTGGTGGAGACTGGGCTTCCCTGCGTCTGGGCAGGATCTCACCCCTGTCAGTTGCTGTGCTGCCATCCTTCCTGATATTATTATTATTATTATTATTATTATTATTATTATACCCCACCCATCTAACTGGGTTGCCCTAACTGTGTGGCTTCCAACATATATAAAAACATAATAAAACATCACACATTTAAAGGCTTCCCTATACAGTCGTACCTTGGTTGACGAACGGCTTAGTTGCTGAATGCTTTGGCTTCCAAACGATCGAAACTCGGAAGTGAGTTTTCCGCTTTTCAAACTGTTTTTGGAAGCCAAATGTCTGGTGCGTTCTCCATGTCTTCTGATTGGCTGCAGGAAGCTCCTGCAGCCAATCGGAAGCGGCACCTTGGTTTTTGAACGGTTCTGGAAGTCAAACGGGCTCCCGGAACACATTCTGTTTGTCAACCAAGGTACAACTGTACCAAGCTGCCTTCAGATGTCTTATAAAGGTTACTCATCTCCTAAACATCTGAAGGGAGGGTTTTCCACAGGGTGGGTGCCACTACCAAGAAGGCCCTCTGCCTGGTTCCCTGTACCTTCCATTTCGCAGTGAGGGAACTGCCAGAAGGCCCTCGGAGCTGGATGTCCTTACTTCCTCCTGTGCTGAATGGGACTTTCGTTGTTGTTCCAGGTGCCGGGATCTCTTGCAGAGGCCACTGCAAGTTTCTCTGAAGTGGACCAGGCTTCGCCAGATGCTGGGGAGAGGAGCGCTGGTGGAGATATCAAACGGGAGAGCAACGGGGATGCCTCTGTTTTGGGTGCCAAAGGTTTCCTTTTGCCGATCCCAGGGATGGGGAACCTGTGGCCCTCCAGGTGTTCTGGGAATGATGGAAGCTTTAGTTTATAGCAGCTGGAGAGCCACAGTTTATCTACCCCCGTTACGAAGGGTTACATTGAATTCACCAGACCTAGAAACACCTCGTAGGACTCAGAGTTCACAGGCTAACTTTTCAATAAACATTTGGCCAATCGAAAGACAGTGGTGTACACTTCCAGGGGTGAAGCCAAACTGTTGTGTTTGCAGCACTGAAGTGACCTCCTTTGGGCTCAAACCTGGCCAGTATGTAAGGACGTTCTGGGCAGCCCAGAAGACAAGACCCGCCCCCCTCTCGGCCTCGCTGATGTGCTCCAAAGGAAAGCAGAGCAAGACATTTAGTGCTAGCTTGGCTGCAGGAGTTGCCAGAAGGAGGCGTACATTATGCCATCCAACTTTCTTAGGGACTCCGCTCCGGATTTGTATAGGGTTTACTCCCGAGCCTTTTCTTCTCCTGAAGATATCCCACAAGGCAGCAGAGGTTTAGGATCAGAGTTTCCCTTTTCCTAGATGAGGGGCACCCCATGCGTAATTTTATACACCACTATCATGTCCTCCCAGTGTGGTGTAGCGGTTAAGAGCGGTAGACTCATAATCTGGTGAACCAGGTTCGCTTCCCCGCTCCTCCACATGCAGCTGCTGGGTGACTTTGGGCTAGTCACACTTCTCTGAAGTCTCTCAGCCCCACTCACCTCACAGAGTGTTTGTTGTGGGGGAGGAAGAGAAAGGAGATTGTTAGCCACTTTGAGACTCCTTAGGGTAGTCTAAACCACTGAGCCTAGGGCTTGCCGATCGGAAGGTCGGCGGTTTGAATCCCCGCGACGGGGTGAGCTCCCGTTGCTCGGTCCCTGCTCCTGCCAACCTAGCAGTTCGAAAGCATGTCAAAGTGCAAGTAGATAAATAGGTACCGCTGCAGCGGGAAGGTAAACGGCGTTTCCGTGCGCTGCTCTAGTTCGCCAGAAGCGGCTTAGTCATGCTGGCCACATGACCCGGAAGCTGTACGCTGGCTCCCTCGGCCAATAATGCGAGATGAGCGCCGCAACTCCAGAGTCGTCCGCCACTGGACCTAACAGTCAGGGGTCCCTTTAGGGTAGTGATAAAGTGGGGTATCAAATCCAAACTCCTCCTCCTCCTCCTCTTCTTCTTCTTCTTCTTCTTCTTCTTCTTCTTCCCTCTCACTTGCCTTTTCTCCAAAGTAGAAAAAACTGTAAATGTAACATTTCCTCACGGGACACTTGCTCTATCCCCTTGATCATTTTGGTTTACTGTTTTCCGTTTATTGTTTTTTGTCCGTGATGCTCTAATCAGGATTGTTCATCTTTTGTTCTGTTAGATGATGGCTGGGAGAGAGAATATGGTGGGGAGCCGTGTGTGGTGTTGCTGGAAAGAATCAGGGATATGGAAGAAAATGTCGGGGGCAAAGAAGGACCGAGGAAGAAACGTGGAAATGGCACTGAGAAGTGGAAGGAGAGGTCTGCTGTGTGTCCCAGGGGGGAAGGCCCTGAATTTACAGCCAAGCAGAGGCTACATGAAGGAAAGGGAAGATATCCCTGCAGTGTGTGTGTCAAAAGTTTTACTTGCAAATCTAGCCTTACTCGACATCAGATAACCCACACAGGGGAGAACCCACATAAATGCTCGCACTGTGGGGAGAAATTCACTCGGAGAGCGAGCCTCATTGTTCATCAGAGAATCCACACAGGGGAGAAGCCCTACAAATGTTTCACATGCGGGAAGAGCTTCAGTGTGAACTCCACCCTAATCAGGCACCAGAGGATCCACACGGGAGAGAAGCCGTACCGGTGCTTTGACTGCGGAGAGAGCTTCAATCAGCGCACGATCCTGATTTCGCACCAGCGGATCCACACAGGGGAGAAACCGTATCGGTGCTTGGGCTGCGGTGAGAGCTTCCGCGATAAGTCGAGCCACATCCGGCACCAGAGGATCCACACCGGGGAGAAACCGTACAAATGCTCGGACTGTGACATCAGCTTTCGCGATAAGTCCAGCCGTATTCGGCATCAGAGGATCCACACGGGGGAGAAGCCGTACAAATGTCTAGACTGCGGGGAAAGCTTTAGTCAGAGCTCGACTCTTACTAGACATCGGAAAATACACACGGGAGATACCGTACCCGTGCTCGGACCGTAGGGGGAGCTTCCATGATAAATCAAACATTAAAGAGCCCCATAATGGTCACTTAGTAGAGAGACTAGACAAATATGCGGACTGTGATGAAAGCTGCAGTCAGGACACATTTCAACTTGGGCTACAGAGCAGCCACTCTGGAGCTAAATAGTAGCTGTTCTCCTTGCTAGCTTTGCAGAAGTACACAGAAGAGAGCCATAGTGACCTCATTTGGACACAAGCCTAAACTATAGTGTCGTGTGAATGAATCTATCATCCCCCTGGGCTCATGGAGTAACCCCTTCACTCTCCTCCTCTGGTGTTCTTCCATTTCCATTTCAACCTAACCACAGTTTAGTGTGTCACCTGAGCCCTAAACTGTGGTTAAATCTTAACTCAGGGGAAACAAGCCAGCTTCTGATCAGAAACTTCCATTTACAGTATATTTCGAATTAACTGCCACTTAGTGTGTCATCTGAACCCTAAAAATGTGGTTCAATAGGGAAAGCAAGTCAGATTCTTAAACTGTGTCTCAAAGCTGACCTGTTCCTACGAACCAGAGTTAAGTTGCAGCACAACCTGTCTTGTGTTTGGACAAACAATGGCTAATGAAAACCGGAAGCAAAGCTTCCAAGCTCTCCCTCGATGGAGGGTGGGCAGGGAGCTGCTGTTCCCATCACACTAAACTATCGTTAGCAGCATGCCTGAACCAGCCACTGTAGGTGCACAAGCTACAAGCACAGTTTGCTCAAGCTACAGACTGGGTTGTGCATGCATAGAGGCAACAACTCCATACAAGCAAGGGAACGTGGGATCGTATATCAGCTGCAGAACTGAGCATCTTTTTAAAATAAATAAAATTGAAAGTGTTATAAAACTGTCCAGCTAGCCTCTTATGGTAGGCCACAGGTACTCCTTTTTTATACTTCGATGGGAGGAAAGCCACTGTGGATTTCAAAAATCTGCCTTTGGCTACAATCACAGTAGATCACTTCTCAGTTATGGCATAAAATCCACACACCGTTTGTTTGCAAAAAAAAAAAGCTCAAAGCCTTGATAGAACACCAACCTCAGCGGCTTTGAAAGGAAATTAGCCAGATTCATGGATGATGAGGTCCTGGCCCTGATCTTTGCTACATTCATCCTATATAATAAAGAGCCTGTGTCCGTACGTACTACTTTCCGTGTGTCACAGGAATTCGCAAGTGCGCGTGCCTTCCAGTGACACACGGATTGGAGCAGGGATTGGAGAGGGGGGCGTGTCAGGAAGGCAGCGGCGGCGCATGCGCGTTGTCAGTTGCGCCAGCGCCGCTGCCTCGCACGGACATGGGGAGGATGGCTTCCTGCCAGGGTGCCCCTGTCCGCCTGCGCTCACCCGCTGCCACCGCCTCCAAGGCTGCCATCCCGCCGCTTGGCTCCTCCGGCCGCCGGGGCCTCCCGGAGACGCGGGCTATCGCGGGGCAGGAGGAGCGGATCCAGGCGGCGGGCGGCGAGGGAGGGAGGGGGCAGCAGCCGGGTCTCGGCTAGAAGCTGCCCAACGGCCGCGGCCGAGCGAGGAAGGGAAGGCGGCCAGGAGGCCGCTCGGCTGCACTCTCCCTCGGAGGAGGAAGGGGAAGCCACAGGCGGGCGGGCGGGCAGCCGAGCGCGCGCGCAAAGCTTTCCCAGTGCCGGCGGCTCCTGCTGCCTTGCCGCTGCGGCTCCTGAGAGAGCTTTCTAGCGCCTGTTTTTGTTAACAGGCTTAATTTACTAGTAACATATAAAGCACTCTATCTTTGAACAGTCTCAAAAACCTGAAGTTGGTTCAAGAGATGGCCACAAAGATGGTTGTTCAAGAAGGTAGATATGGAAGCATAATGTATGTACGGTACTGGTAGCAAACTTTGTGTCAGAGTGTTGATTCTTACGTAGCTAAAATGGGTAAATGGGTGCATAAGAGGGAAGGTATTGGCCGGCTTTGGGAAACAGAATTATTTACTGAAGTTCCAAAAATAGAAAAAGAAATCTGTAGGGTGAAAAGATTAAAGTCTGAGGGAAAACCTCAAACATAGTCCATCAACAAGTCAGCAAGGGCAGTGCACACGAAACGCTGTTTGACAAGTGAGCAGGGGGAAATGAAAACCGGGATGCAGTGTAGGACGGAATGGAGTCTCCTGGGAAAGTGGGTGGCTGGCTGGCAAACCATCTCCACACTGCACCACAATTTTTTTTTAAATTATAGGTGCCAATGTGTAGGTGCTCTTCGACATGTGGTGTACTTGTACAATTCCAAAAGGGCTGGTGATCTAATAATCTGAACCAAATCAATTGGACCAGCACCAATTTGTGAATCACTTCCAGCTCTACAATTCTATGGTTTTACGATTCTCTATGCATCTCAAGGCAATCTGTGGGGTGGTGGTTGAGATCAAACAAAACCAAAACTCCAAAACACCAAATTGGCTAATAAATATTGGGAAGTTTACTCAATCAAACATGTTAAAATGAACACATTAAGGTGCAGCGTGCAAATCCAAGCCTGTAAAAACTTAATAAACTGATGGCATAATACTGAGACTAATGATAATGTCCTAGCGTAATCGAATGGGTAGTGGTTGAGAGCATTGGGCTGGGACCCAGGAGACCAGGGTTCAAATCCCCGCTCGGCCACGGAGCTCACAATGGCCACCTTGGGCCTGCCGCTGCCTCTCAGCCTAGCCTACCTCACAGGGTTGTTCTGAGGATAAAATGAGGAAGAGGAAAACTAGGTATGCAGGATTGTCTCCCTTGGAGGTGATGTGGAATATAAATGCAGCAGATAAATTAAAAAATCCAACATGCAAATGTTATTTTTATGGAATTTATATCCTGCCCCTGCTTCGAGGAACCCAGGGCAACACAGCTAAGTAACGTGTTTACCTATAAAGTCCTAAAGCAGAGGTGAAGAGCTGGAGTGGCCCCCCAGGCCTCTGTCCAGCCCTTGAGAGTCTCTTCAGTCCATGCACTCAATTTGCCTGCTCCATGCTGTCCTCACATGATTTTGTCTACTTCAAAATGGATGGCACATGGATGCAGCGGAGTGCAGAAGCAAATAGCCTGGCAAGACTGCTGCCTGAAACAGTAAATGAACTTAGCATACAAAACCATTCTGAGAACAGGAATACATTTGGCCATGACAAAGAGTAATGTGGTTAAACAGCATGAACACTAAACAAGAAGCAGGAAGGAAGGAACAACTGAGGGGAGAAAAATATGATTTACAGGTAAGTTCTCAGAAAGGACTCTGGAAAGACGAAACGTTTTCTTTTCTGCTTACTGCTCTCTCCCCTACCCCCAAGCGGTTACAGGCGTTGTTGATTTACTAATACAGTGGCACCTCGGGTTAAGAACTTAATTCGTTCTGGAGGTCCGTTCTTAACCTGAAACTTATTAACCTGAGGTACCACTTTAGCTAATGGGGCTTCCTGCTGCTGCGCCGCCGCCGCCCGATTTCTGTTCTCATCCTGAACCAAAGTTCTTAACCCAAGATACTATTTCTGGGTTAGCGGAGTCTGTAACCTGAAGCGCCTGTAACCCGAGGTACCACTGTAATAACAATAACAATAATTATTTTATTATTTGTACCCTGCTAATCTGGCTGGGTTGCCCCAGCCGCTCTGGCCAGCTTCCAACATCCATAAAAACATCATGAAACATTACACATGAAAAAGTCTTCCCTATACAGAGCTGCCTTCAGATGTCTTCTAAAGCAGTGTTTCCCAACCTAATCTAGGCAACGGCACACTTGTTTCATTAAAAAAATCTCGCGGCACACCGCTCCTCCCCCACCCGGCTGCGCCGGGTCTCCTGACCCAGAGTTACCTCTGGGATCAGCTGTAGCACGGCGTCCTTTCTCCCGCCCATCAGCTGGGGCACCAGGTCGGGATTCTCCCGCGAGGCTTCTGTTGCTGCTGCTGCTGCAGCAGCCAAGGGAGCAGCGCCGCCCTGGCTTCCGCTTCGCCGCTGGGCTCCAGCAGCGCCGCCGCCACGGTCCTGTGCAGCCCTGGGCTGCAGGTCCCTTTTTCTGCGGCACATCAGCCGGTGTCTCGCGGCACACCAGTGTGCCGCGGCACACCGGTTGGGAAACGCTGTTCTAAAGGTTATGTATACTCATCTCGAGATCTGATGGGAGGGCGTTGCACAGGGTGGGTACTACTACTGAGAAGGCCCTTTGCCTGTCAACCCTTACTCTGTATGGGCTTTCAGGCACATAATGTTTGTTGCAGCCCTTAACAATAACCTTGAAAGGTAGGGCACCGTGGCTATCCCCATGTTAAGAGATGTGAGGCCTGAGGCTTGGAGGAGAGTGGCTTGCCTAAGGCTGCCTGGCGAGTTCATGGCAAGATTTGAACACAGAACTTTCATGTTTGCAGTTCATCCTGCTTTGCCGTGTTGTAGAAAAATCTGCCCTTATTCCCTTATGGGGTGCACAAGAGCCCTTGCAAAGTTTCTGCAGGTTCTCCATCGGTAGGAGTAAAAAACAGAGGCCAACCAGAGAAAAATTGAGAAGCAAAGCCTTTATTTTCACTGTTGCAACAGGGTGCTTTCCTCTCACACATGAGCAGGAAAAAGGACCCAGAACAATGGTGTGCCAGCTCCTATATAGACCTTGAAATTCCCCCCCTTCCACTCAAGACCACCCCCCCTATACATCATACATACATCACAAAAAGGGGTGTAACCCAGGACCACCCCTCAGATACATCACAGCCACATCATAGAAAAAGGCGGTCTCCAGCCCAGCAGAAATCTTGAGTTGTTTACCTCCTGTCTGCCACTTCATATGATAATGTCTTACCTGATTGCCTTTCCTGGGCAGTTCACTCTTTTGTTATTATAACCACTAATTCCTGAATCTAGGTCACAGGTCACAGGCCCACACCCTGTTCATATCTTGAGTGTGCCCTTAAGACAGGATTTGTGAGGAGACAATGGGGAGATTTTCCCACTCCCTTCCTCCTTGCAGAGAAACACCTGGTCAAAATTTTGAGAGTCAAAATGGTGTCAGGAGACAAAATGGTTTCAGGACTGTCTTTCTGTGCTGTTTTCAGACATTTTGGATTCAGTCACCCCTCTCTGTTCATGTCTCAAATAGTGTACTGGGGTGTTTTAAAAGGAAGTCCCCCCCCCCCCCCGGGATAGTCCTATAACAGCCGTTAATGCTACAACAGCAGAGCTTTTCTTATACACATCCTGGCCACTGCCAATCTCAACCGTGGGGACCAATTTCATAGTTTTAACTCTGCGCTGTGGGAAGAAGCCCTTTCTTTGGTCTGTCCTGATTCTCCCACTGTTCAGCGTCGCTGGATGTCCTCGAGTTCTAGTATTAAGAGAGGAGAAAAACTTTATTCACTTGCACAATTTTATGTGCCTCTTATCATGTCCTCCTTTACTTGCCTTTTCTCTAAACTAAAAAGCCCCAAACGTTGCAGCCTTTTCCTCACATGGGAGCTGCCTGTTTTTTCCTCAGCTGTGCAATATCCTTTTTGAGTTGAGGTGACCAGAACTGTCTGTATACAGTATTCCAAGTGCAGTTTTCTAGAAACAAATAAAAATATGCTCCCAGAAGCACACTGGGTTGCATTCAACAAAAAAGTCCAATGCAGGGCAGACCCATTGAAATCAACGGACCTAAGTTAGTGGTGTGCCCATTCACTTCATGTAGGAACGTTTATAATATAGTTTAGTTTAGTTGCAGAGTCAAACGTTTCCTTACTGAGGTCTGTACAGCAGCAAAACGGCTTGCAGACCCGTTAAGAGTCTTTCTTAGTTGCAAATCCCTTTTATCCCTCTTAAAAACAATACACATGAATCTGTGTTATAATAAAACAAACTAGTTTACTTTCAGATTCATACTTAGGTTATAAAATAAACTATATGTTACATATTAGTGAGCCTTAACTACTCCTTCATAGCATCTATCAGCAGCAGCAGCAGCAGCTTAACTGTTCAACGGTCCAAACAAACTGACACAGAGATGACAGTTAGTCCTTCTTGGAATGTTGGAGACTTGGAGTTGACTGACACATCCCACACTTCAATGGGTCTACTTTGAGTAAGGCAAGCGTTGAAGAGCCCCTGCCATTTCTCGGGAAGGGAAGCTAGATCACAACTCTGTGTGTGTGTGTGTGTGTGTTTTTCTTTAAAACTAGTTTCCCCCCATCCCACCCCCGCCTGGAAGTGTCTTCTTAGCAGAGGACTACATTTCCCAGGAGCCCTTGCGAGACCAAAAAAGGAAGAACATACCGTTTCTAAGCACCACCTGCGCGTGCAAATTTATGTTGAAAATAAGAATCGGGGGCGAGAGAAGAAAAAGAAAAGCCCTTTTTGTACAGGTGAATCTGAACGTCAGAAAGGTAAAACAAACAAACAAAACAGAGCGCAAGTAATCATAGAGATGAGGGGGTGTTTGGTTTTTTTTTTGTTGTTGTTGTTTTTGGGGCGGGGGGCGGGGAAGAAGACCCCTAAGCTTTCAATTCCCTTGTACGCTTGCATGGGATGGGAGTAAGCCCCATTGACTGCAATCACAGCGTCTTTTCCCCAGTAAATGCGTGTATGAGTGTCGGGAATGGGGCATGGTAAGAGCCTCGATTGTTTGTTTTTACTGATTTGGAAAAAGTGCAGAGAGAAAAAGGTTTCATGTTTGACTTACTATATTGTTGTTGTTTATTAGTTATATTTCCCCAAGGAGCTGAAGGAGGCACACCTAATTTTCCTCCTCCCCATTTTATCCTCACAACAACCCTGGGAGGCAGGCTAGGCTGGGAGGCAGTGACTAGCCCAAGGTCACCAGTGAGCTTCGTGGCAGAGTGGGGATTCGAACCCTGGTTAATGAGGTCCTAGTCCAGACATTTACCCACACCACACACCACATTGGCTCTCCAGGGAAAGGATTTAAATCTCAGGATGGCCACTCGCCACACAAGGCTTTCCCTGCTCTGGGTATCTGGTATCAGAGAAACGAGTTATTTTTGGAATATTCAAGCCGCTTACAGGATTTGTTACAGTCAAAACAATAATGATCACAAATGAATTAAGAAACCCAGTGGTAGGGCTGGCCCTTTGGATTTGTGTATTTCAGGGATGGGGAACCTGTTGTGTGTGTGTCCATGTGTTTTGGGAGACTCAAACTCCCATCAGCTCCAGCCAGCGTGGCGATGGCACTTGTGGTCTAGTGACATCAGGATGGCCACAGGTTCCCAACCAACAGTGCATTTTCTTTCTCGGGTCCTGAAACCCTGTTTTCTCTTTTCAAGGGGGTCCCCTTAACGCCAGTCTCGAGCACTATAGCCCTCTTCTAGAGACCTTAAATAAATTGGAGTTCTTGTTATTAGTTATACTTGAAAGGAAATACACACCAAGAGCTCTGGCCAGAAATTTCAATACTAGGAATAAATCCTACTCGTGAGTTATAGTTAAATAAAAGTACGTATTCTGTTAAGAATTACAGTCTTAGGCAGAGAATGTTAATTCAAATAAGAAAAACAGTTTCAAGTTCACAATAATATGTGTAGCTTCAAATGAAAAATACAACTTCAAATTCAAAAAGTTCGTTTTATAAGTAAAGCCGGAGTGAAGAGTCGACTCAGGAAAAGCAACCAGGACAGGGCCCTGTTTCAATATGGATGTCTTCGTCAGCTAATTTTTGAGTTTATGTTAATTGGTAGAGTGCATTTGGAAATATCATGTGACTCTGTTTTTAAAATGTAGTGACTGAGAATGAAGAGATCAGCATGTATCTGAGTTTTTCTGTGCGTTCTTCTAGAGACCGGCAAAAGAGCAGAAAGCCACTTTGCAATCCAAGAAGCGCCATTTTGCTGCAAACAGGAGCTCATCTCTGCACTGGAACACGAGGGCCCTTTGCTGGAAACAAAATGGCTGCCAAACAGACGCCCACAGTGGGATTCAGCCTCCAGTTCCAGGCAGCCCTGGAGAAGTGGGTGCAGCCGGGGTTCGAAATTCAGGGGCATGGCCCAGCAATTCCCAAAGCAGGGGACAAGGAGGTAGGAGCAGGAAAGTCCTCGACAGTGCTCTCTGAAAGGAGAATCAGGGGATTTGTTCAAAGGGCACCAGCTCAACAGGTTAAACAGGAACCAAGAGATGTGCTGCACCAGCAGTGGGAATCTCAGTGGCAGGACTACTTGAAGATGGTGGAGTCCCAACAATCTCAATGGGGAACCGCACCATTGCCAGAGGAGCCGTCCCCATGGGATGACACAAAATCTTTCCTGGCCTCCTTCGAGAAAGTGGCTGAGGCCTGCCAGTGGCCCAAGGAAGAGTGGGCGGCCCAACTCCTGCCGGCCCTCAGTGGAGAAGCCGAACGGGCCTTCAGCAGCCTGAAGGCTGGAGACAAGGAGGATTATGGGAAAGTGAAGGTGGCCATCTTGCGAGAGGAGGCCACGAGGAGGGAGAAGGTGCGTCAGCACTTCAGGGGCTTCTGCTACCGGGAGGACGAGGGGCCCAGAGGGGCCTACAACCAACTCCAGGAGCTTTGTTCCCGGTGGCTGAAAGTCGAGAGGCACACGAAGGAGCAGATGCTGGAGCTGCTGATCCTGGAGCAGTTCCTGACTGTCCTGCCAATGGAGATCCAGAGCAGTGTGAGGGAGTGCGGGCCAGAGACCTGCTCCAAGGCGGTGGCCCTGGCAGAGGGGTTCCTGCAGCTGCAAGAGGAAACGCGAAAGCAGGGAAAGGAGGTAACGCCATTTTTAGCCTGAGATGATCCGCTATGGATGTGGCAGCTGTGTGATGTCAGAGTGACCCTTCTGCATGGTGCAAACAGCCCGTGACATTCCTCCAAAACACCCACAAAGAGGTGCATGGTTTAAGGGGCCTGATATTTGTGTGGAAACCCTTGTCCTCTCACGGAGCTGCAGTTGCCAGAGTGGTTTAACAATCAAATCCTCCTCACGAGGAATTCTGGAAATTTTAGCTCTGTGAGCAGAATAGGGGTCTCCATGCAAAACTCAGCCCCCTTAACAAACTACCATTCCCAAGATTCTTTGGGGATGGAAGCCATGCTGTAATAGTGTTTTCATTTATTTATTTTTTGTCTATTTCTAACATTCTGTGTTATCTTTTTGTATTCTTATCTCCTTGTTTTTATTGCAGAGCATTCTGTGGCCTGTGCAAAAGGTGATCTATAAATCATCTCAGTAATTCAAGTCCTTCCCTGGCCTGAGAGAGGTCAAGAGGAAGCGGTTCATTCACTCCTTGGGAGTGGATTTGTGGATACTTGTCTTTCCCTTCCCAAGATGTCTCCCCTTTCCAGCACTTGCGTCTCCCTGCTGAAAGGGATGTTCTCTCCTCCTTTCCAGAAGCAGATCTCATCTGAGGAGGTGGAGGCTAAACTGGAGGTGGATGGAGGAGACTTCGGCTCACTGGGTGAGTTGAGATGCTGTGTGGCTCTCTGGTGCCTTGGTGAAATTCCCTCAGGGGGCCATATATTGTATGCACCATTCAGTGGCCGAGGCCCTTGCTGACTGAAGTGGGCAGGCATCACCCAGGAGGATAACCTTCTCTGTGCTGGCCCCAGCTCCAAGGAATACCAACCCTAGAGAGGACCACCTAGGCCAGTGGTGGCTAACCTTGACACTCCAGATGTTTTGGAACTACAACTCCCATCATCCCTAGCTAACAGGACCAGTGGTCAGGGATGATGGGAGTTGTAGTTCCAAAACATCTGGAGTGTCAAGGTTAGCCACCACTGACCTAGGCCTATCACTGCCTACTTTCTGGTGCCGGATGGAAGCTGGCTCCTCAGAGGGCTTTTGCAATTGGCCGAGGTTGTTTTCAGCAGTGTCATTTTGCTTTTCTGCTCTGCTTGGGGTACAAGCCATTAAAAATAAGACAGCACAAGTCACGTATAATCCCAATCAACACAGTATTCAAAATGGGGAAAGCTCCTGAATATCAATAACAATAACACAAACAAAGCAACTATTGTACGTTTGAAGAAAGATTGAGCTTAAATGGCAGTATAACCAAATAAAATAAATAAATAAATTCATTCCAGTAGCACCTTAAGAGACCAACTAAGTTTGTTATTGGTATGAGCTTTCGTGTGCATGCACACTTTGTGTATTTATTTTGTTTCGACTATGGCAGACCAACACGGCTACCTACCTGTAACCAAAAAAAGAACAGCAAATATTATTTCCGCTGTTTTTCTCTCTGTCTCCTCCTCTCCCCTGTGTCTTTTGGTTTATCCAAAAACAACTGACTTCTGGATTGTCTTTGCTAATGAAAGGAAATATAGGATGTGTAAACATACTTTTGGGTTTTCTGTTCTATCTGGTTGGCCATGGCGATGACAGGATGCTGGACTAAATAGCTTTGACTTCGTCTGGCTGTAGGTTCTCCTCATGTTCTCAACATTTTTATAGTCAATTCTAGGGTTCAAAGCACTTCATGAACCTTATCCAGGGGGCCATGCCAGGCTAGTGAAAGGTTGTGGCCTTGGGAGAATTCCAGACAGAGAGGTGTGGGAGGCTGAATTTGCCCCTGGGCAGCTGCTACAGGTACCGTAGTTGCCTAAGTAATTCTAGCCTAGTTGGGGCGGAAGGTGTAAGGCTGCTTCTTGTGGTTTTCTTTCCAAACTTCTGGACCCGTCCAGGAAATAAAATTTAGGTTCATGGTGGAAAACTCATTGGGGAAAACCATCCCCCGTGTCCCCAGGGAATGAGTTTCTGTATTTCATTTTCTCATTCTCCACAGACAAAAGAGGGGTGTGTATCAAGGAGATGGAGAAATGTGCGCCGGAAAATTCCACCCAAATAAGGCCATGCGAGAGAGAGTCTGCCGGGAGAGGAGAAAACGTTCCTCCGCTTTGTGAAAAGGCCTCAGAGAGTCAGCATAGGCCTCGGTGGCAGCAGAACAGCCTCGCAGGAGCAGTCGGATCCATTCCATGTGCCGGAGGCTACAAGGAGCTCTGCCAATCCCCAGGCCACAAGGTGACACAGACCGGTAAGAGACAAAACGCCTGCACAGTTTGGTGGAGAAGCTTCAGTCACGGGTCAAACTTCACTGAACATTAGAGAATAAACACAGGAGAAAAGCTGTACAGCTGCTTGCATTACAGACAGAGGTTCAGTCGCAGGTCGAACCTTAACTGTCATCAGAGAATCCACATAGAAGGAGAGTCCACAACCTCCCAAGGGAGACGATTCCACTGTTGAAGAGCTTTTACTGTCAGAAAGTTTTTCCATATGTTTAGTCGGAATTTCCTTTCTTGTAACTTGAAGCCATTGGTTCAAGTCCTGCCCTCTGGAGCAGAAGAAAACAAGCTTCTATGTGACAGCCCTTAAGGTATTTGAAGATGGCTATCACACCTCTCAGTCTCCTCTTTTCCAGGTTAAACATACCCAATTCCTTCAATTGCTCCTTGTAAGGTTTAGTATCCATACCCTTGATCATCTTGGTTGCCCTCCTCTGCACACGTCGCAGCTTGTCAACGTCCTTCGTAAATTGTACCCAAAATTGGACACAGTATTCCAGGTGTGGTCTGACCAAGACAGAATAGAGTGGTACTATTATGTCCCTTTACCTGGACACTATACTTCTGTTGATCAGAATGCTGAACTAGACAGGCCACATACACACCCCTCCCTGTGACTCAGGGTTGGAGGGCAAATGCAGCCCTCCAAGCATCTCTGTCTAGCCCTTGGGACCTTCCACAGGCCTCGCCCCTTTCCAGCCTTTTTTTTATACACTCAGACATTTTTGCGTAGCTGGGCTTTGTCCTTGAACCCTGATCAGGATGCCTGCTTGCTTGTCTGGACGGAGGACAGAGGGGTGTGTGAGAGTACACGTAGAAACTTCGCCTCCCATAAAAAATAAATTTTGCATCCATTGCTTCACCCACTTCTGCCTTTGGCCGCACCCACCAATGGCATGTGGGACATGGAAGGTTGCCCAGAGGAGACCGTAGACCTTGGATTGACAAGGGTTTCTCACCTCTTGGTCCAGAGGGTGAGATAAAATTACCAGTGAGAGGTCTCTCAATATCTGTGAGCCGAAACAGTGCAGTAGAACCTCCAGTATCGGAGGCAGTATACCTCTAAATACCAGCTCTTGGGGACACACAGCAGGAGGAAGGGCTGTTTTCCTCATGCCCTCCTTGTGAGCTGAGCATAATGGGAAACAGGAAGCTGGGTAAGATAGGACTTTGGTCTGGCCCTGCGGGGCTCTCCTCATCTCCTCCCTTTCCATGTGCCTAGCGGCACCATCTTGACTCCACCCCTTTCTTTCAACCCTAACAGGTTACTGGCCCGAGAGCGAGAACGAAGAGAATCACCGAGGCGTTTTGGAGCAACCTGAACCGATAGCAGTTGTTTCAAGATTGGCGACGGAGAACACCGTGGCTCGGGCTGAAAAAAGTGGGGAGGACTCTGAGGGTCAGCACAGGAAGTGGCAGGAAGGAAATGCCCTGAAGAGAAGGACAGGCCAATCCACTACCTGTGGGGCGGAGAAAAAGGTGCCCAGCGAAACTCTGCCACAGCCCAAACGAAAGATGTTTGCCGCGCTTCCCGAGAGAGCTTTCAAGCTCCGTGCGCCAGGCCACCGCAGGCGTGAGCGGCTACACACGGCGGAGATGCCCTTCCGCTGCGCCGAGTGTGGGAAGAGCTTCATACACCAGCGAAGCCTCAGCACCCACCAGAGGCTCCACACCGGAGAGAAGCTCTATGAGTGCCCCAACTGCGGGAAGAAATTCATCAGCAAGTCAAAGCTCGCCAGGCACCGGCGGCTGCACACCGGGGAGAGGCCGTTCAAGTGTTCGTACTGCTGGCGGAGCTTCAGCCAGAGCTACAACCGGACGAAGCACGAGAGAACTCACACAGGGGAGAAGACGAAGCACAACTGGGCAGCCCGCGCGATGAAGGTGGGCGGGAGCTCCTGTGTCGCTGCTCACGAAGGAGCCCGTAAAAGCGAGAGACCCTAGAAAGGTTCCTATCGGGGGAACGCCCCCCTTCAGGCTCTGAAGAAACGTAGAAGGGCCCAACCCCCGGAAGGAGAAAGGAAGAACTTCTAACGTTGGTCCAAGCATTGGAAAGCCTCTGTTCTGAAGATGCTCCTCGTTAGATTTCACTCGATTGGCTGAAGGGGGAGCACGTGTTATAGATGGGTGCAGCAAGCAGGTTGCTTATTGCTTGGTAGGGTGGGGAGGTGTGGTATAAATGAAATAAGTCACTCAGCAGAGGGGTGGAAGAGAGAGAGGAAGGAAGAAGCATCTAGGGAGAAAGAGAAGGTGGAGAACTAGGGGGAAATAGGCAGCAGCTGGCCAAGAAAGATATGGGGCCCTAGGAAAGGGGGGTTGTCTTTGACCCAGGTGGCGCTGTGGGTTAAACCACTGAGCCTAGGGCTTGCTGATCAGAAGGTCGGCAGTTTGAATCCCTGCGACGGGGTGAGCTCCCGTTGCTCGGTCCCAGCTCCTGCCAACCTAGCAGTTCGAAAGCACGTCAAAGTGCAAGTAGATAAATAGGTACTGCTCTGGCAGGAAGGTAAACGGCGTTTCCGTGCGCTGCTCTGGTTCGCCAGAAGCAGCTTAGTCATGCTGGCCACATGACCCGGAAGCTGTACGCTGGCTCTCGGCCAATAAAGCGAGATGAGCACCGCAACCCCAGAGTCGGACACGACTGGACCTAATGGTCAGGGGTCCCTTTACCTTTACCTTTAAGTCTGGGTAGCCCATGGCCCACCAGGGTTGTTGGACTTCAACCCACATCAGCCTCAGCCAGTGGGGTGAATGGGTTAGGGATAGTGGAAGCTGCAGTGCAAGAATATTTGGAGAGCCACAGGTTCATCATCCCTGGTCCAGAGGCCTTTCCCCTCTTCTCCTAATTCAGGGATGGGGAAACAACAGACCTCCGTTTGTTGCTCACGTCATCTTCCGTCCGCAACCCCAGTGAGGGATTATCACCATCACCATTATTCATATTAATTAGTCACTTTGCTCACAAAAGCGATTCAAGACGACTTAGAACACTGCATAAACATCAATACCAATTACAACAATCAAACCGATGGGAACGTACAAAACACATCTGTACGAATACAAGGAACCTGCCTTGCCAGAAGAGGCCACAAGTGCAGTACTTAAAGGCCCTTCAGATTGAGGGTCATAACCCTAGGTAAAATGGGCCCCTAAAATAGGTAAAGATGGTGCCAGGGTAGCCTCCCTGGGGAGAGGATTCCACAAGCACCGCTTGAGCCACCACTTTGCAAGGTCCGGGTGCAAGTACATGGTGCAATATGTAACTGAAAGAGGCCTCAGTACTTTTGGAACCACCAGCCACTTTAGATGAACTCTGTTAAAAATAACAAGAGTTAGAATGGACTCCGATATCTCTGTATCCCCTTCTTCTTCCTTCTCTGATTGATTTGGACGATTCAGAGATGTGTATTCCTTTGTTATCTTGAGATTTCAAAGATAAACGTCTGTCTATCGAGTAAAATCAATAAATAATTATCTATGTCTTGACTATACCGGCTGCGGCTGACGAGAGAATCACATGTTCCCCATGGCTGAAGCAGGGGAAGAAGACTAGAGGGAAGAGCTTGGGTGGGATGTAAACCTTGAGAGGTCAAGCATGCAGAGAGGGGAGGCACACTTGGAAAGGACTCTGATCCTAGGGGCATCGCATCGCTGGCCTGATCCTGCAGCCGGGTTCCCCCCTCCTCCTTCAGAGCCGGAGACCAGCCGGACGCCTCTCCTCCCTCCCTGCCCCGCGGCTCCGAAGCGGTTAACAGAGGCGACAGAGCTTCGATTCCTAGAGCGGAAGACTGGCGAGAGAGGAGGAGCTTCCGCTTCCTGCTCCGCTTCCCCGGGAGATGCTGGGCGTTGCGGCGGCTGTCCTCCCTGGAGGCGGGTAACTTGGGGGGGTGTCGGCCGATCAAGGGACGGAATTGGGGGGCGAGAGGGAGGGGGAAGCCAGGAGGAAGAGGCGCAAAAGGGATGGAGCCACGTCCCTCCTTGGGGGGGGGGGGGACTAAGAAGCGACGGGGAAATGTCGTCTTCTCCTGGGAGGGGAAGCGGGAGGCCGAAGCGACGCTGCTCCCTGGCCTTCTCCGGCCTCTGGCCTCATCCTGCGGCCTTTTCTCACGCTCCTCTGTCCAGAGAAACCAGAAATATCGCCCAGCAAAGGCCGCATGGGAGGAAATAGGGAGGAATGGCAGGGAGTCAGGAGAGTCTCCTGCCAGCCAGGGAAGAGGAGGAGGAGGAATTATTATTATTATTATTTCATTCATTCATCCATACCCCGCTCTGGGCGGCTCTCAACAGAATAGTAAAAACACAATAAAACATCAGACATTAAAATCTTCCCTAAACAGGGCTGCCTTCTGATGTCTTCTGAAAGTCAGATAGTTGTTTATTTCCTTGACATCTGATGAGAGGCCACTACCGAGAAGGCCCTCTGCCTGGTTCCCTGTAACCTCACTTCTCACAGGGAGGGAACCGCCAGAAGGCCCTCAGAGCTGGACCTCAGCTGAATGATGGGGGTGGAGATGCTCCTTCAGGTATACTAGTCAACCGAGGTCGTTCAGGGCTTTAAAGGTCAGCACCAACACTTTGAATTGTATTCAGAAACATACTGGGAGCCAATGTAGGCCTTTCAGGTCTTATGTGGTCTTACCAGTCTAGCTGCTGCGTTCTGGATTAGTTCCAGTTTCCGAGTCACTTTCAAAGGTAGCGGGAAGGTAAACGGCGTTTCCGTGTGCTGCTCTGGTTCGCCAGAAGCGGCTTTGTCATGCTGGCCACATGACCCGGAAGCTGTACGCCGGCTCCTCGGCCTATAGAGCGAGATAAGAGCCACAGCCCCAGAGTCGGACATGACTGGACCTAATGGTCAGGGGTCCCTTTACCTTTTATGCATAAAGCCATAATTGAAATAAAATTCCCTCTCCACTTTCCATTTTGCCTGCTGGGCAGCATGTTTGGTCTTTACACACCTGAGAAAGGGGAGGAAGGAGGGAGTATGGGATGGGGACAAAACACTCATTTTCCCCAGTCTTAAATTTAGTTATCCAGATTTTCATGTCTTATTAACAAACAAACAAACCCTGAAGGTAAAATCTCCAGTTGCCCCATCTTTCATCATCGGAGTGGGAGCTGAGGGGAGATGGTTTCCACACCTTGCCTTGGAGTGTCTTTAAGGAACAGAATTGTTTTGTCCTTCCAGGGATCAGTGAGCTTTGACAAGGTCTCCTTGCATTTCACTGACGACCGCTGGGCCCTACAGAGAGCTCTGTACAAGGAAGTCATGGTGGAGGTTTATGAGACGGTGACCGCTCAGGGTAAGGATCCTTTTCGCCTTCAATTAATAGTTATGATAGGTATGGATTCCCCAGTGGCTCAAAGTGACTTCCATCAGCTCGCTAAAGGACATCGCAATGCCTGTATTTCTCCCAAGTTAAAGGCCAGAAGCCCAGATGAAAATAAATATTCTTGCTTCTCTGCTACAATTACCCAGCTTCTGGGTTGCCTCCCTGGGGGAGACTATTCTTTAGGTGGGGGGCCAGCACTAAAAGACCCATTCTCGTATTGCCTCTCTTTGCACCTCAACTGGATAGGGCACTGTGAGAAGGACCTCCGATGATGAATGCAGGCTCTAGGTGGATTCATGGCAAGCAGTCATTGAGCTGCATAGGTCAAAATCATCACCTTGAATTGAAGACAGTCACCCAGAAAAGGTTTCAGATGCTCAGAGCATCTTGTACCAATCAGCACTCTGTAGTTTCTGAACCATCTTCTAAAGCAGGCTGAAGTATAATGCATATATATAGAATACTTGAGTATTTTGTTATTGTTATTGATGTATTGGTTTGTTTGTTGCATGTATAGAATATTCTGTTTCTTAATGTTTGATGTTGGGTTGCATTTTTATATATGTTGTAAATTTAAAAATGATAAACATACAACAACAAAAAATTCAAGATCCAAATATTGAGATTACTCTGACTCCCCCCCCATCTCTTCCAGGGGTCCTAGCAAATTATCCATACTTTCCGTTAATTTACAAGCATGGTTCAAATCCTGCTAATGTTCTAACTTGTTTACAATGGTATTGTAAATAAATTGTAAAATTTTCCCATTCTTTTTTAAATGTCTTTTCCTCTTAATTTCTGAGCTTCCCTGTTAATTTTGCCATTTCAACATTGTCCATCAATTTGGTTTGCCTATTATGATTTATTTTGGTTTTTCAGCAAGCTCTGCAGATCCAGACATTTCAAACCGTTCTTAGTTGAGATGCTGTATTATGAAAGGGCAGGGGGCGGCCTCACTGTTGCCCCCACAATGGAGGCTCAAAATCTATAAGGACTATATCCTTGCAAAATGAGTGGGGTGGTCCCCCTCCCGCCCCTCACACAGGTCCATAGGCAGGCAGGGTCAGTTGGTGTTATTTCCTGCTTGTTTACATTGTGTTATTTATGGCTTGGTTAATCTTAGGGACTGCTCACTAGAACTTTTCTGATATGAATAACTATTGATTAAATGGTGGCACTTTATTAAAACCAGGTATAACACCTTTTATGTAAAACATCTTTGGGGTGATGTTTCACCCTCCAATAGTCTTCTAACATAGTGCCAAGCCTTTTTGATAATGAATAATGATAATGATAATTGAGTTTTGATAATGAAACCGCTACATCAACCTTTACTTTTTAAATTTTTATTCCATCAGGAGATGTTTGGGGGATCCTGGATGAGGAGGAACCATCAGAAGTCTTGCCAGAAAGAGCTGAGGAGCAAGAGAAGGAAAGGAAATTGGGGGTTCAAGATGGAGCCAGCAAACAAGAGGGGAGAGAAACAGTGAAACCAAGGGATGAACACCATGCTTCTCAAGTAGATGAAAATCAAATTAACAGAGTGGAGAAAAAACATGAATGTACTATGTGCGGAAAGAGATTGGGTAGTCGCTCAGCTCTTACTAAACATCAAAGTGTACACTCAGGTAAAAAACCTTATACATGCATGGAGTGTGGAAAGAGGTTTGGTCACAGTGGCTACCTGACTTCGCATCAAAGAACTCATACAGGGGAGAAACCGCATAAATGCATGGAGTGTGGAAAGAGGTTTGGTCAAAGTCAGAACCTGACTTTGCATCAAAGAACTCATACAGGGGAGAAACCTTATAAATGCTGGGAGTGTGGAAAGAGTTTCTGTGACAGTAGTACCCTTACTAAACATCAAAGAACTCACACAGGGGAAAAACCATATAAATGCATGGAGTGTGGAAGGAGCTTCAATCAGAGTGCCTCTCTTAATTTGCATCAAAGAACTCATACAGGGGAGAAACCGTATAAATGTTTGGAATGTAGAAAAAGCTTCAGTGACCCTAGAAGCCTTCATAAACATAAGAGAATTCACACAGGGGAGAAGCAATATAAGTGCTTTGAGTGTGGAGAAAGCTTCAAATGCAGCAGCTCCCTTAACATGCATCATATAATTCACACAGGGGAAAAACCATATAAGTGTATTCAGTGTGGAAATAGCTTCAGTCGGAGTGCCTATCTTAAGGTGCATGAAAGAACTCATACAGGGAACAAACCATATAAATGCATGGAGTGTGGAAAGAGCTTCAGTCGGAGAGCCTATCTTAAGGTGCATCAAATAACTCATACAGGGAACAAACCATATAAATGCATGGAGTGTGGAAAGAGCTTCAGTCGGAGTGCCTCTCTTAAGGTGCATCAAAGAACTCATACAGGGGAGAAACCGTATAAATGTTTGGAGTGTGGAAAGAGCTACCGCTGCAGTAGCAACCTTTCCCGACACCGGATAACTCATTCAGGAGACTAACCCTATGAAGGTTTATGTGTCAAAAGAGCTTCAGTTACAGTGGTTTCTTTACTGTGCATGAAAGAACTCGTACAGGGAACAAACCATATACATTTTTGGAGTGTGGAAAGAGCTTCAGTTGCAACAGCTGTCTAGTGATAAGTCGCCAGTAGCCAGGGGCAAAATGTGTCTTGTGCCTGGCAAATTTCTAACACTGCCCCACATTGGTATTTAATTAAAATAAGACATGAACTTGAGAATTTTCTCTCTGATTTACCAATCTGTTCATTTAGGCAAGCATTTATGACTTTTCTCTTCAGACTATGAGCTCGGAATATTTAGAGGGACGCTATAAAAAATTCTTGCAGAACGGCATCTCTGTGTGCGCCATAACTAAGTAGTAGATCTCTTGATAAGTATCTGTTAAAGTATATTTTTGAATATGAGGCGTGGCGGAGGGGGGTGGGGCAAGTCCCACCCAACAAGATACAGAATTTAGAATGGGAGATAAAGTAAGTTTAGTGTTTATTGTTATGATGTTATGTTGTGTTGGTTTGTGGATTTGTTTGTTTGTCTGTTTTTTTTTATATGTATATATTATTTGTTGTGGAAAAAACTTAATAAAAATTATTAAAAAAAAAAAAAAGATCTCTACCAATATGCATTCTCAATTCTGAACCAAGTTTATCCTTGATTTGTTATGTAAGATACCTGATGCGGATAATCAACTGCCCAGGAGGACTCCACTGCTGTAAGTGCCTGAGGGCTCCGTTCCTGCCTCTCACCACCTGGCCCAGGGCGGGGCCTGGTAGGCCTCATAAGGACAGCTGCTGCTGCTGGTGCCCAGGAGAACTCAGAACAGCGCAGTTATTTTTAAAATGTTTTGAAATTTTATTTTTGACCTTTTAAAATTATTTCTGGCGTGGAGGGTGGGGTGGATATTTAGTCGGGTTTGGGAATTTGTTTAATTTTGGTATGTTTGGAACTTTTCCTGTTTTTGGTTTTTATTGTTTTTATTGTTTTTTTAAATAGGTTTTATTTTGTTCTTAAGGGGAGGGGGGTTAGGGCTGCCTGGGAGTGGGTCCCAGCCCACAAAATGGCTGGAGCAAGTTGCACAGGGAGGGATGCACTGGGACAACCGATCTCAGTGATCATGGGTAGGAGGAGGAATTACGCTAAGACCAGACCATGTAATTACTGAGGAGGCATGTTTAGTTGTTTATGGACTATCCCTGCCTCCGGGTCTGGTCTTCACCAGACGGATACTGGAATCTGCACATGACCTGAAGGTGCTGCTGTGCAATGCCAGGTCAATGATTCATAAGACCACTGCCATCCATGACTTGATTGTGGAAGGAGGACTTGACCTGGTATGTATAACAGAGACTTGGTTGGATGAAGCAGATGGGCCTGTCCTTGCCGCTGCTTGTCCATCAGGTTTCTCTTACACACAGCAACCCCTTGTGGGGGGGGGGGGGAGGGATGCAGTGATTTTTAGGAAGTCCTTTGTTTGCACCAGGCATCCTGTTGGAAAGACCCAGTTCTCTGAGTGCATGTTCTGGAAGTTGGGCAATAGGGGCAGTACAGGATTCCTTTTGGTGTACCGACCTCCCCGCTGCATCAAGGATTCCCTACCCAAGCTGCTTCAGGTTGTGGTAGATGTTCTCCTGGAGACACCTAGTTTGGTGTCCTAGGGCACTTTAATATCCCCGTCGACACAACCTTACAAGGGGCCGCTTAGGACTTTGAGAAAAGCATGGCCTCCATGGGGCTGTCCCTGAATAAGTCTGGCCTACCTCATATCCACAGACATGCCTTAGACCTGGTTTATCCCATGGTGTTGGCCTTTCAGCTGATTCCCTTGTGGCCCGCTGGAATGTGGAACTAACCAGGGTAATTGACGGTTTGGCTCTGAAGCGCCCTCTCCAATTGCATGGAACCCAGACAGCCCCATGGTTTTCCACAGATCTTGGGGCAATGAAACAATTGCTGAGATAGCTAGAGCGCCGTGGCGGATAACCCACTGAAAGAGGTGGTTATCAAATCGCTTCTTAAAAAAACCATCTTAGATGTGGCCAATATGGCCAACTATCGCCCAGTCTCAAATCTTCCATTCTTAGGCAAGGTGATTGAGCAAGTGGTTGTTGAACAACTCCAGCCATGCCTGGAAGAAGCGGACCATTTGGATCCCTTCCAGTCAGGATTCAGGCCTCATCACGGGACTGAAACTGCCTTGGTAGCACTGGTGGATGATCTCTGGCGGGCTAGGGACAAAGGTGAGAGCTGTTTCCTAGTTCTGCTGGCTCTCTCAGCGGCTTTTGATAGCATTGACCATAACATCCTTCTGGAGTGTCTAGAGGGGCTGGGAGCTGGGGGCACTGTTATACAGTGGTTCCGCTCCTTCCTCCTGGGCCATGTTCAGAAAGTGGGGGGGGGGGATGAGTGTTCAGACCCCTGGGCTCTCACTTCTGGGGTGCCTACCTCGGGGTTCTGTCCTCTCCCCCATGCTTTTTAACATCTACATGCAGCCGCTGGGAGAGATCATCAGGGGGTTTGGGCTGGGTGTTCATCAGTATGCGGATGATACCCAGCTCTACCTCTCTTTCAAATCAGAACCTGTGAAGGTGGTGAAGGTCCTGTGTGAGTGTCTGGAGGCAAAACACCTGCAGAGCTTCTTGGAGAAGCTTCAGTCACGGGTCAAACTTCACTGAACCTTAGAGAATACACACAGGAGAAAAGCTGTACAGCTGCTTGTGTTGCAGGCAGAGGTTCAGCCGCAGGTCAAATATTAACTGTCATCAGAAAGTCCACAACCTCCCGAGGGAGTCTATTCCACTGTTGGGAATAGTCCACTGGGAAAATGGGGGGGGGGGGAACCAGTCCCCCCCCCCCCGTTTTCCCCCAAAGCCATTTTTCAGAAGCCCATGCGAAAAATTACAAAAAGGAAGAGGAAGAAATGGAAAATGATAGCAGTAGTTCAGAAAATGAGATAGAATAAACTGCATGTATATGTTGTGTCTTCTGTTTCTTTTTTTAAAAAAGCACTACTCAAAGGGTAGACCTTCTATGGAACTTAAATATTGAGGTGGCTTTGCCCTGGCTGTCCTCAGGTTGAGATGGAAAAGCCTGGGGGGGAACCAGAAAAAATGGAGAAAAAACAGGTTTTATTTTCTGTTTTCCCCCACAGCCATTTTTTAGAAGTCCATGAGAAAAATGACAAAGAGGAAGAGGAAGAAGAAATGGAAAATGATAGCAGTAGTTCAGTAGTTTTGAGGGAAAGGGGGGTGGTTACCTGTTTTATTGAAAGCATAATACTTTTTATCTACACTGTTTCCTTTTTTTAATCTTTATTAATTTCTCACATTAACATATATACATAGATAACAAATCATACAAAGCAAAAACAGTACAGGTAAAGAAAAGAAAAGAGAATAAAACCCAATATATTACAATTAAATAACAAGTTAAAATGTAAAACTTCCAGTTACAGGTAGGTAGCCGTGTTGGTCTGCCATAGTCGAAACAAATTTTAAAAAATCCTTCCAGTAGTACCTTAGAGACCAACTAAGTTTGTTATTGGTATGAGCTTTTGTGTGCACGCACACTTATCTGAAGAAGGAATTTTTTTATTTTGTAAAACTTCCAATCATTCTCATTATACTGCTTATATTATCTATATTTTCTATATATATTATATTATCTATATTTTCTAACTTAACAGATTTATATTCATTGTGTGTGTGTGTGTGTGTGTGTGTGTGTATCCGTTATGATATATAATACACTTTTTACTTACAAGTATCAATCTAGTTCTGCAAGTATATTGTTGTTTGTACAATACAATTTTAGATATTCTTTAAATATTTTCCATTCTCCGTATACTTTCTGGTTTGACACTCCTCTGATTCTTCCCGTCAGTTTTGCTAGTTGCAGGTATTCTATCATAAGAGTCTGCCACTCTGTTATCGTTGGTAGGATTTCATTTTTCCAGTTTCTTGCCACTTATTATTCTGGCTGCCGTGATTGCATACATAAACAATGGTCTTAATTTTTTTTTTTTTAATTCTATTGGTAGTATACCTACCGGTAATAGGAAGATTTCTGGTCTTTTTTTAAATGTAAATTTAAATAGTTTTTTAAGTTCACTATACAGTAGATGTTACTCCAAAATTCACGGATAACTACACAGTTCCACCACATATGAAAATATGTGCTTTTTGCATCTCCTTTTTGCATCTCCAGCATGTTGGCGACCTGCCTTTATACATTTTAGCGAGTTTTAAAGGGGTGTGGTGCCATCTGTACAGCATCTTCATAGTGTTTTCCCTAAGGTTGTAGCATGCCGTGAATTTAATATCTGTCCTCCACAATCTTTCCCATTGTTCCTTGTTGATATTGTGTCCTGCGCCCACCTTACCATTACTACTTTAACTTGTTCCTCTTTTACTTCCCATTCTAATAAATAGTCATAAATTCGTGAAATGTGTTTTCCTTTATTGTGAGTTAAGTCTTTTTAGAATTTGGATGTTTCTTTTGCAAGACCTTCTTTCATATCTATACACAATCTTTGGTTTAACTGAAAATATTGGAGCCAATCTGACAGGTGGCTTTTGATTTCATCATATTTCTTCAAAGTTGGCTCATCTTTATTCAGTTCTAGAAATAATCGGTACGTGGGCCTTTCATGTTCCTCCTCTTAACTGCTATGGCTTCTGCGGGTGAGGTCCACAATGGTATCTTTGGCTCCAGTAATCCTTTCTATTTAATCCAAATCTTATAAAGTGATTTTCTCATCGCATGGCTCAAAAGCCCCTTGTGGACATTCACTTTTTCATATATTATCTACACTGTGTTTCACACAATTTGTAAAACTACTCCACACTTAACTTTTTTTCAATTTTTCCAAAATTTCCATTCCCCCCCCCCCGGGAAAAAAATGGGGGGAAAGGTTTTTTGCTATGGCTTCAAAATTTCCAGAAATTTTACATCTCTAATTATCACCATCACAATTATTCATATTAATTAGTCACTTTACCCACGAAAGCAATTCAAGGCGATTTAGAACACTGCATAAACATCAATACCAATTACAACAATCAAACCGATGGGAACATACAAAACACATCTGTACGGATACAAGGAACCTGCCTCGCTAGAAGAGGCCACAAGTACTTAAAAACCCTTCAGATTGAGGGTCATAACCCTAGGAAAAAGGGGCCCCTAAAATAGGTAAAGATGGTGCCAGGGTAGCCTCCCTGGGGAGAGGATTCCACAAGCACCACTTGAGCCACCACTTTGCAAGGTCCGGGTGCAAGTACATGGAGCAATATGTAACTCAAAGAGGCCTCAATACTTTTGGAACCACCAGTGGCTTTAGATGAACTCTGTGAAAAATAAAAAGATAATGGACTCCGATATCTCTGTATCCCCTT
The DNA here is from genome assembly GCA_034642065.1 of Darevskia nairensis. Classification (NCBI taxonomy): domain Eukaryota; kingdom Metazoa; phylum Chordata; class Lepidosauria; order Squamata; family Lacertidae; genus Darevskia; species Darevskia nairensis. The sequence goes on from JAWWNI010000437.1 coordinate 457,919, forward strand.
CTTTTTCCTTCTCTGATTAATTTGGAGGATTCAGAGACGTGTATTCCTTTGTTCTCTTGAGATTTCATAGATAAACGTCTGTCTATCGAGTAAAATCAATAAAAAATTATCTATGTCTTGACTCAATCACAACATTCCTAGAATGTACACAAGGGATCTCAGTCCTCCAGTTAGTTTCCTGTACCTGGACTGAGATCACTTCCTCTGCTACCAGGACTTCGAGGATGCAACATCTCAAGAGATGCACTCTTGGCTTCCAGGCAAGAGGGCCCAGGTGGACCCTTCTCCCTTAAGGAGAGTGTCCACATGTACATACATTTAATCTAAGCTAGCCTGCCTTCTGAGACTTGTGAAAGCCTGGAATGTCTGTGAGTAAAACCTTTTTACTTTTAAAAGCATTGTGTCGTGTATTTACTTTTAAGAGGGAACCAGGGGAATTATATGCCAGGATCTGCCTTGTTATAGAAGTTCATAGGAACTTAATCGCCACGTTTTGCTGTGTTTAATTGGTGATGAGAATCTCTGCTAGTTTGGAGCTTGTTAGCACAAGCTGGGATAGGAAATATTAATCATTATTCCCTCATCCACATTCCCACTCCTCTCCCACAACATGTTCCCCATGCCTGAAGCAGGGGAAGAAGACTAGAGGGAAGGGCTTGGGTGGGATGTAAACCTCCAGAGGTTAAACGTGCAGAGAGGGGAGGCACACTTGGAAAAGACTCTGTTTGATCCGAAATAGCCGATCCAAACTCGAGATTGTGTCAGGTATTGCCATTTGAACATATTAAAAGAACACATCTTTTTACAGACGCTAGACCTCTATTCTCAGCTGATTTCACAAAATAAGTGCATCTTTAATTTTTTTCTAATTCTGATTTCAACCAGCATCTTTGAAACGTTTCCAGTTCCTGCCTACTTAATGCCACCTGCCTTTTAGAATTTATAACTATGGCAACCCCTGTGTAAGCCGCCTTGACTCTTGTAAAAAGGCGGGATATAAATAAATATAATACTAAAGGTGAGGATAAAGCTGCTCTTGAACTGGGATCCTTCTTGGAACACCTGGGGGCATCGCTAGCCTGATCCTGCAGCCGGGTTTCCCCCTCCTGCTTCAGAGCCGGAGACCAGCTAGAAGCCTCTCCTTCCTCCCTGCCCCGCGGCTCCGAAGCGGTTAACAGAGGCGACAGAGCTTCGATTCCTAGAATGGAAGGGAAGACTGGCGAGAGAGGAGGAGCTTCCGCTTCCTGTTCCGCTTCCCCGGGATATGCTGAGCGTGGAAGCGGTTGTCCGTCCTGGAGGCGGGTAACTGGGGGGGGGGTGCTTTTCGGCGGATCTAGGCGCGGAATTGGGGGGGGCGAGAGGGAGGGGGATGCCAGGAGGAAAAGGCGCAAAAGGGATGGAGTCACGTCCCTCCTGGGGGGGGGGGGGACTAAGAGGCGACGGGGAAATGTCTTCTCCTGGGAGGGGAAGCGGGAGGCCGAAGCGACGCTGCTCGCTGGCCTTCTCCGGCCTCTGGCCTCATCCTGCGGCCTTTTCTCACGCTCCTCTGTCCAGAGAAACCAGAAGTATCGCCCAGCAAAGGCCGCATGGGAGGAAATAGGGTGGAATTGCAGGGAGTCAGGAGAGTCTCCTGCTAGCCAGGGAGGAGCAAGAGGAATTATTATTATTTCATTCATTCATATCCCGCTCTGGCATTTTTTTGTGTCAAAGGCCATACGTCCACTGCAAATTAAACCACGAGAAAAAAATTAAACACAGCACAAAACTGCTCCTCTGCAAATTGCATGTACTAAAAATATATCATTCAAAAAGGTGTGCTCCCATAGGATATAACTGGCCATCTGCAGCTGTGGTAATTTTATCTTATTTTCAAAATTTCTAAACACCTGATTGAAAAGGTCTCCCAAGTGGCACAGTAATCGAATGGTCGCTAGAACACAATTAAATTTCACAATCCTATTTAGAAACCAGTATGCATAAAGCCATCATTGAAAAAAAACCTTCCCTCTCCACTTCTAATTTTTCCTGCTGGGCAGCATATTTGGTCTTTACACACCTGAGAAAGGGGAGGAAAGAGGGAGTATGGGGTGGGACAAAACACTCATTTTCCCCAGTCTTAAATTTAGTTATCCAGATTTTCATGTCTTATTAACAAACAAACAAACAAACAAACACTGAAGGTAAAATCTCCAGTTGCCCCATCTATCATCATCGGAGTGGGAGCTGAGGGGAGATGGTTTCCACACCTTGCCTTGGAGTGTCTTTAAGGAACAGAATTGTTTTGTCCTTCCAGGGATCAGTGAGCTTTGACAAGGTCTCCTTGCATTTCACTGACGACCGCTGGGCCCTACAGAGAGCTCTGTACAAGGAAGTCATGGTGGAGGTTTATGAGACAGTGACCTCTCAGGGTAAGGATCCTTTTCGCCTTCATTAATAGTTATGATAGGTATAGATTCCTCAGTGGCTCAGAGTGCCTTCTATCAGCTCGCTAAAGGACATCACAATGCCTGTATTTCTCCCAAGTTAAAGGCCAGAAGCCTGGCTGAAAATAAATATTCTTGCTTCTCTGCTACAATTAGCCAGTGATGGCTTCTGGGTTGCCTCCCTGGGGGAGACTATTCTTTAGGTGGGGAGCCAGCACTAAAAGACCCATTCTCGTATTGCCTCTCTTTGCACCTCAACTGGATAGGGCACTGTGAGAAGGACCTCCGATGATGAATGCGGGCTCTAGGTGGATTCATGACAAGCAGTCATTGAGCTGCATAGCTCAAAATCATCACCTTGAATTGAAGACAGTCACCCAGAAAAGGTTTCATATGCTCAGAGCATCTTGCACCGGTCAGCACTCTGTAGTTTCTGAACCATCTTCTAAAGCAGGCTGAAGTATAATGCATTGTGACAATCTAGTTTGGAGAATGGTAGGGAAAGCATACTAAAGCAATATTTTCTGTGTGGGATCCTCATTTGTGGGATACTTGATTATTCCTCCTAGGAGAGAGAGATACAGCTAAATTGTTACTGATTTTGGTTTCTATGGATGTATTGGTTTGTTTGTTGCATATATAGGATATACATGTTTTTTAATGTTTGGTGTTTGGTTGCATTTTTATATATGTTGTAAATATATATAAATACTGTTGTTACTCATTTCTGGGGTCTTTTATTATATTAAAAATAATATAAACATACAACAACAACAAATTCATTATCCAAATATTGAGATTACTCTGACTTCCCCCCATCTCTTCCAGGGGTCCTAGCGATAGTATTTACAGCTGCATATTAATACTATCCAAATTTTATCATTCCAAATTATCCATACGTTCCGTTAATTTACAAGCGTGATTAGAATCCTGCTAATGTTCTAACCTGTTTACAATGGTATTGTAAATAAATTGTAAAATTTTCCCATTATTTTTTAAAGGTATTTTCCTCATGATTTCTGAGCTTCCCCGTTAATTTTGCCATTTCAGCATTGTCCATCAATTTGGTTTGCCTATTATTATTTATTTTGGTTTTTCAACAAGCTCTGCAGATCCAGACATTTGAAACCGCTCTGAGTTGAGATGCTGTATTATCAATGGGCAGGGGGCGACCTCGCTGCTGCCCCCACAATGGAGGCTCAAAATCCATAAGGAGTATATCCCTGCAACATGGGTGGGGTGGTCCCCCTCCCGCCCCTCACACAGGTCCATAGGCAGGCAGGGTCAGTTGGTACTACTGCCTGCTTGTTTAAACTGTGTTATTTATGGCTTGGTTAAACTTAGGGACTGTTCACCAGAACTTTTCTGATATGAATAACTATTGATTAAATGCTGGTATTTTATTAAAACCAGGTATAACACCTTTTACGTTTTTGGGGTGATGTTTCACCTCCAATACTCTTTTAACATAGTGCGAGGCCTTGAGTTTTGATAATGAAACCGCTACATCAACCATTCTTTTTTAATTTTTTATTCCATCAGGAGATGTTTGGGGGATCCTGGATGAGGAGGAACCATCAGAAGTCTGGCCAGAAAGAGCTGAGGAGCAAGAGAAGGAAAGGAAATTGGGGGTTCAAGATGGAGCCAGCAAACAAGAGGGGAGAGAAACAGTGAAACCAAGGGATGAACACCATGCTTCTCAAGCAGATGAAAATCAAATTAACAGAGTTGAGAAGGAACATGAATGTACTATGTGCGGAAAGAGATTCTGTAGTCGCTCAGCTCTTACTAAACATCAAGGAGTACACTCAGGTGAAAAACCTTATACATGCATGGAGTGTGGAAAGAGGTTTGCTCAAAGTGGCCACCTGACTTCGCATCAAAGAACTCATACAGGGGAGAAACCGTATAAATGCATTGAGTGTGGAAAGAGGTTTGCTCAAAGTAGCCACCTGACTTCGCATCAAAGAACTCATACAGGGGAGAAACCGTATGAATGTATGGATTGTGGAAAGAGGTTTGCTCGCAGTTGCCATCTGACTTCGCATCAAAGAACTCATACAGGGGAGAAACCGTATAAATGCATGGAGTGTGGAAAGAGGTTTTCTCACAGTTGGCAACTGACTTCGCATCAAAGAACTCATACAGGGGAGAAACCGTATAAATGCATGGCGTGTGGAAAGAGGTTTGCTCACAGTCAGATGCTGACTTTGCATCAAAGAACTCATACAGGGGAGAAACCTTATAAATGCTGGGATTGTGGAAAGAGTTTCTGTGATAGTAGTACCCTTACTAAACATCAAAGAACTCACACAGGGGAAAAACCATATAAATGCATGGAGTGTGGAAAGAGCTTCAGTCAGAGTGCCTCTCTTAATGTGCATCAAAGAACTCATACAGGGGAGAAACCGTATAAATGCATGGAGTGTGGAAAGAGCTTCAATGAGAGTGCATCTCTTAATGTGCATCAAAGAACTCATACAGGGGAGAAACCGTATAAATGTTTGGAATGTAGAAAAAGCTTCAGTGACCCTAGAAGCCTTCATGCACATGAGAAAATTCACACAGGGGAGAAGCCATATAAATGTTTGGAGTGTGGAAAGAGCTACCGCCGCAGTAACCACCTTTCTCGACACCGGATAACTCATTCAGGAGACTAACCCTATGAAAGTTGATGTGTGGAAAGAGCTTCAGTTACAGTGGTTTCTTTACTGTGCATGAAAGAACTTGTACAGGGAACAAACCATACACATTTTTGGAGTGTGGAAAGAGCTTCAGTTGCAACAGCTGTCTAGTGATAAGTCGCCAGTAGCCTGGTGCAAAATGTGTCTAATGCCTGGCTAATTTCGAACACTGCCCCACATTGGTATTTAATTAAAATAAGACATGAACTTGAGAATTTTCTCTGTGATTTACCAATCTGTTCATTTAGTCAAGCATTTATGATTTTGTTTTCGGACTATGTGCTCAGAATATTTAGAGGGACGCTATAAAAAATTCTTGCAGAACGGCATCTCTGTGTATGCCGTAACTAAGCAGTAGATCTCTACCAATATGCTTTCTCTATTCTGAACCAAATTTATCCTTGATTTGTTATGTAAGATACCTGATGCGGATAATCAACTGCCCAGGAGGACTCCACTGCTGTAAGAGTCTGAGGGCTCCGTTCCTGCCTTTCACCACCTGGCCGGGGGGGGGGGGGGGGCTGGCAGGCCACATACGGACAGCTGCTGCTGCTGCCGCTTCCGCTGCCCAGGAGAACTCAGAACAGCACAGAGTTCTTTTTTTAAATGTTTTGAAATTGTATTTTTTACCTTTTTAAATTCTTTCTGGCATGGGGGGTGGGGTGGATATTTAGTCGGGTTTGGGAATTTGTTTAATTTTGGTATGTTTGTAACTTTTACAGTTTTTGGTTTTTATTGTTTTTTTAAATAGGTTTTATTTTGTTCTTAAGGGGAGGGGGGGTCAGGGCTGCCTGGGAGTGCAGCCTCTGGGAGAGATCATCAGGGGGTTTGGGCTGGGTGTTCATCAGTATGCGGATGATACCCAGCTCTACCTCTCTTTCAAATCAGAACCAGTGAAGGTCCTGTGTGAGTGTCTGGAGGCAAAACACCTGCAGAGTTTGCTGGAGAAGTTTCAGTCATGGGTCAAACTTCACTGAACATTAGAGAATACACGCAGGAGAAAAGCTGTACAGCTGCTTGCATTACAGGCAGAGGTTCAGCCGCAGGTCAAATATTAACTGTCATCAGAGTCCACAACCTCCCAAGGGAGTCTATTCCACTGTTGGGAATAGTCCACTGGGATTTTTTTTGGGGGGGGGCAGGTTTTTTCCCGTTAAAAAGGAAGAGGAAGAAGAAATGGAAAATGATAGTTCAGTAGTTCAGAAAATGAGATAGAATAAACTGCATGTATATCTCACAATTATGACAAATAAAGGCTTGACATCTCTCGCTTTGCATGTCATGAGTCTATCTCATATGTTAGTTTCACCTTTTAAGTTGAATTCCTGAAATAAATGAACTTTTCCACGATATTCTAATTTTTTGAGTATCACCTGTATGTAACTCAAAGAGGCCACAATACTTTTGGAACCACCAGCCGCTTTGGATGAACTCTGTGAAAAATAAAAAGAGTTAGAATGGACTCTGATATCTCTGTATCCCCTTCTTCCTTCTCTGATTAATTTGGACGATTCAAAGACTTGTATTCCTTTGTTATCTTGTGATTTCATAAATAAACGTCTGTCTATCGAGGAAAATCAATAAAAAAAATCTATGTCTTGAGTATACCAGCTGCAGCTGATGAGAGAGTCGCATGTTCCCCATGGCTGAAGCAGGGGAAGAAGACTAGAGGGAAGAGCTTGGGTGGGATGTAAACCTTGAGAGGTCAAGCATGCAGAGAGGGGAGGTGCACTTGGAAAGGACTCTTGTTTGATCTGAAATAGCCGATCCAAACTCGCGATTGTGTCAGGTATTGTCATTTGAACATATTAAAAGAACACATCTTTTTACAGCCACTAGACCTCTCTTCTCAGCTGATTTCACAAAATAAGTGCATCTTTAATTTTTTTCTAATTCTGATTTCAACCAGGATCTTCGAAACGCTTACAGTTCCTGCCCTCTTAATGCCGCCTGCCTTTCAGAATATATAACTTTGGCAACCCCTGTGTAAGCCGCCTTGACTCTTGGAAAAAGGCAGGATATAAATCAATATAATACTAAAGCTGCTCTTGAACTGGGATCCTTCTTATAACACCTGGGGGCATCGCTGGCCTGATCCTGCAGCCGGGTTCCCCCCTCCTGCTTCAGAGCCGGAGACCAGCCGGACGCCTCTCCTCCCTCCCTGCCCCGCGGCTCCGAAGCGGTTAACAGAGGCGACAGAGCTTCGATTCCTAGAGCGGAAGACTGGCGAGAGAGGAGGAGCTTCCGCTTCCTGCTCCGCTTCCCCGGGAGATGCTGGGCGTTGCGGCGGCTGTCCTCCCTGGAGGCGGGTAACTTGGGGGGGTGTCGGCCGATCAAGGGACGGAATTGGGGGGCGAGAGGGAGGGGGAAGCCAGGAGGAAGAGGCGCAAAAGGGATGGAGCCACGTCCCTCCTTGGGGGGGGGGGGGGACTAAGAAGCGACGGGGAAATGTCGTCTTCTCCTGGGAGGGGAAGCGGGAGGCCGAAGCGACGCTGCTCCCTGGCCTTCTCCGGCCTCTGGCCTCATCCTGCGGCCTTTTCTCACGCTTCTCTGTCCAGAGAAACCACAAGTATCGCCCAGCAAAGGCCGCATGGGAGGAAATAGGGTGGAATGGCAGGGAGTCAGGAGAGTCTCCTGCCAGCCAGGGAGGAGCAAGAGGAATTATTATTATTATTATTATTATTATTATTTCATTCATTCATCCATACCCCTCGTTGGGCGGCTCTCAACAGAATATTAAAAACACAATAAAACACCAGACATTAAAATCTTCCCTAAACAGGGCTGCCTTCTGATGTCTTCTGAAAGTCAGATAGTTGTTTATTTCCTTGACATCTGATGAGAGGCCACTACCGAGAACGCCCTCTGCCTGGTTCCCTGTAACCTCACTTCTCACAGGGAGGGAACCGCCAGAAGGCCTTCGGAGCTGGACCTCAGCTGAATGATGGGGGTGGAGATGCTCCTTCAGGTATACTAGTCAACCGAGGTCGTTCAGGGCTCTAAAGGTCAGCACCAACACTTTGAATTGTATTCAGAAACATACCGGTACTAGGAGCCAATGTAGGCCTTTCAGGTCTTATGTGGTCTTGGCGGCTGTTCCCAGTTCCCAGTCTAGCTGCTGCATTCTGGATTAGTTTCCGAGTCACCTTCAAAGGTAGCCCCCTATAGAGTGCAAAAGGAGCTGCAGACTATGACAGGAGAGGATCCTCCTTGGTTAAGTCTCCGGCATTTTTTTGTATCAAAGTCCACTGCAAATTAAACCACGAGAAAAACTGCTCCCCTGCAATATGCATGTACTAAAAATATATCATTAAAAAGGGTGGGCCCCATAGGATATAACTGGCCATCTGAAGCTGTAGTAATTTTATCTTATTTTCAAGAATTTTAAACACCTTATTGAAAAGGTCTCCCAAATGGCACAGTAATCGAATGGTTGCTAGAACACAATTAAAATTCACAAACCTATTTAGAAACCAGTATGCATAAAGCCAAGGGACCCAGGTGGCGCTGTGGGTTAAACCACAGAGCCTAGCGCTTGCTGATCAGAAGGTCGGCGGTTCAAATCCCTGCGATGGGGTGAGCTCCCGTTGCTCGGTCCCAGCTCCTGTCAACCTAGCAGTTCGAAAGCACGTCAAAGTGCAAGTAGATAAATAGGTATCCGGCGGGAAGGTAAACGGCGTTTCCGTGCGCTGCTCTGGTTCGCCAGAAGCGGCTTTGTCATGCTGGCCATATGACACGGAAGCTGTACGCCGGGTCCTCGGCCTATAGAGCGAGATGAGAGCCGCAACCCCAGAGTTGGACATGACTGGACCTAATGGTCAGGGGTCCCTTTACCTTTTATGCATAAAGCCATCATTGAAATAATCTTCCCTCTCCACTTCCCATTTTGCCTGCTGGGCAGCATGTTTGGTCTTTACACACCTGAGAAAGGGGAGGAAGGAGGGAGTCTGGGGTGGGACAAAACACTCATTTTCCCCAGTCTTAAATTTAGTTATCCAGATTTTCATGTCTTATTAACAAACAAACAAACAAACAAACAAACAAACACTGAAGGTAAAATCTCCAGTTGCCCCATCTATCATCGGAGTGGGAGCTGAGGGGAGATGGTTTCCACACCTTGCCTTGGAGTGTCTTTAAGGAAGAGAATTGTTTTGTCCTTCCAGGGATCAATGAGCTTTGACAAGGTCTCCTTGCATTTCACTGAAGACAACTGGGCCCTACAGAGAGCTCTGTCCAAGGAAGTCATGGTGGAGGTTTATGAGACAGTGACCTCTCAGGGTAAGTATCCTTTTCGCCTTCATTTAATAGTTATGATAGGTATGGATTCCTCCGTGGCTCAGAGTGCCTTCTATCAGCTCGCTAAAGGACATCACAATGCCTGTATTTCTCCCAAGTTAAAGGCCAGAAGCCTGGCTGAAAATAAATATTCTTGCTTCTCTGCTACAATTAGCCAGTGATGGCTTCTGGGTTGCCTCCCTGGGGGAGACTATTCTTTAGGTGGGGAGCCAGCACTAAAAGACCCATTCTCGTATTGCCTCTCTTTGCACTCAACTGGAGAGGCCACTGTGGGAAGGACCTCCCATGATGAATGCAGGCTCTAGGTGGATTCATGACAAGCAGTCATTGAGCTGCATAGGTCAAAATCAGCACCTTGAATTGAAGACAGTCACCCAGAAAAGGTTTCAGATGCTCAGAGCATCTTGTACCAGTCAGCACTCTGTAGTTTCTGAACCATCTTCTAAAGCAGGCTGAAGTATAATGCATTGTAGCAATCTAGTGTGGAGAATGGTAGGGAAAGCATACTAAAAATATTTTATGTGGGGGAACCTAATATGTAGAATACTTGAGTATTTTGTTATTGTTATTGATGTATTGGTTTGTTTGTTGCATGTATAGAATATTCTGTTTCTTAATGTTTGATGTTGGGTTGCATTTTTATATATGTTGTAAATATATATACCGGTAAATACTGTTGTTATTCATTTTTGTGGTCATTTATTTAAAAATGATAAACATAAAACAATAAAAAATTCAAGATCCAAATACTGAGATTACTCTGACTTCCCCCCATCTCTTCCAGGGGTCCTAGCGATAGTATTTACAGCTGCATATAAATACTATCCAAATTTTATCATTCCAAATTATCCATGCTTTCTGTTAATTTACAAGCATTGTTAAAATCCTGCTAATCCTGCTTACAATGGTATTGTAAATAAATTGTAAAATTTTCCCATTATTTTTTAAAGGTCTTTTCCTCTTGATTTCTGAGCTTCCCTGTTAATTTTGCCATTTCAACATTGTCCATCAATTTGGTTTGCCTATTATGATTTATTTTGGTTTTTCAGCAAGCTCTGCAGATCCAGACATTTCAAACCGTTCTTAGTTGAGATGCTGTATTATGAAAGGGCAGGGGGCGGCCTCACTGTTGCCCCCACAATGGAGGCTCAAAATCTATAAGGACTATATCCTTGCAAAATGGGTGGGGTGGTCCCCCTCCCGGCCCTCACACAGGTCCATAGGCAGGCAGGGTCAGTTGGTGTTATTTCCTGCTTGTTTACATTGTGTTATTTATGGCTTGGTTAATCTTAGGGACTGCTCACCAGAACTTTTCTGATATGAATAACTATTGATTAAATAGTGGCACTTTATTAAAACCAGGTATAACACCTTTTATGTAAAACGTCATTGGGGTGATGTTTCACCCTCCAATAGTCTTCTAACATAGTGCCAGGCCTTTTTGATAATGAATAATGATAATGATAATTGAGTTTTGATAATGAAACTGCTACATCAACCTTTACTTTTTTAATTTTTATTCCATCAGGAGATGTTTGGGGGATCCTGGATGAGGAGGAATCATCAGAAGTCTGGCCAGAAGGAGCTGAGGAGCAAGAGAAGGAAAGGAAATTGGGGGTTCAAGATGGAGCCAGCAAACAAGAGGGGAGAGAAACAGTGAAACCAAGGGATGAACACCGTGCTTCTCAAGTACATGAAAATCTAATTAACAGAGTTGAGATAAAACATGAATTTTCCCCTGGCGGAAAGAGATTCTGTAGTCGCTCAGCTCTTACTAAACATCAAGGAGTACACACAGGTGAAAAACCTTATCAATGCATGGAGTGTGGAAAGAGGTTTGCTCACAGTGGCTACCTGACTTCGCATCAAACAACTCATAAAGGGGAGACACCGTATAAATGTATGGAGTGTGGAAAGAGCTTCAGTCGCAAAAGCAACTTTACTAGACATCAGATAACTCATACAGGGGAGAAACGTTATAAATGCTGGGATTGTGGAAAGAGTTTCTGTGACAGTAGTACCCTTACTAAACATCAGAGAACTCACACAGGGGAAAAACCATATAAATGCATGGAGTGTGGAAGGAGCTTCAATCAGAGTGCCTCTCTTAATTTGCATAAAAGAACTCATACAGGGGAGAAACCGTATAAATGTTTGGAATGTAGAAAAAGCTTCAGTGACCCTAGAAGCCTAGATGCACATAAGAGAATTCACACAGGGGATAATCCATATAAGTGTATTAAGTGTGGAAAGAGCTTCAGTCGGAGTGCCTATCTTAAGGTGCATCAAATAACTCATACAGAGGAGAAACCGTATAAATGTTTGGAGTGTAGAAAAAGCTTCAGTGACCCTAGAAGCCTTCATAAACATAAGAGAATTCACACAGGGGAGAAGCCATATAAGTGCTTTGAGTGTGGAGAGAGCTTCAAATGCAGCAGCTCCCTTAACATGCATCATATAATTCACGCAGGGGAAAAACCATATAAGTGTATTCAGTGTGGAAATAGCTTCAGTCAGAGTGCCTATCTTAAGGTGCATCAAAGAACTCATACAGTTGAGAAACCGTATAAATGTTTGGAGTGTGGAAAGAGCTACCGCTGGAGTAGCAACCTTTCCCGACACCGGATGACTCATTCAGGAGACTAACTCTATGAAAGTTGATGTGTGGAAAGAGCTTCAGTTACAGTGGTTTCTTTACTGTGCATGAAAGAACTTGTACAGGGGACAAACCATATACGGTACATTTTTGGCGTGTGGAAAGAGCTTCAGTTGCAACAGCTGTCTAGTGATAAGTTGCCAGTAGCCAGGTGCAAAATGTGTCGGGCACTTGGCTAATTTTGAACACTGCCCCACATTGGTATTTAATTAAAATAAGACATGAACTTGAGAATTTTCTCTGTGATTTACCAATCTGTTCATTTAGTCAAGCATTTATGATTTTGTTTTCGGACTATGTGCTCAGAATATTTAGAGGGACGCTATAAAAAATTCTTGCAGAACAGCATCTTTGTGTGTGCCATAACTAAGTAGTAGATCTGTTTTCTCAATTCTGAACCAAGTTTTCCTTGATTTGTTATGTAAGATACCTGATGCGGATAATCAACTGCCCAGGAGGACTCCACTGCTGTAAGTTCCTGCCTTTCACCACCTGGCCCAGGGCGGGGCCAGGCAGGCCACATAAGGACAGTTGCTGCTGCTGCTGCTGCTGTCCAGGAGAACTCAGAACAGCGCACAGTTCTTTTTAAAATTTTATTTTTTTACCTTTTTAAATTCTTTCTGGCGTGGGGGATGGGGTGGATATTTAGTCGGGTTTGGGAATTTATTTACTTTTGGTATGTTTGTAACTTTTACTGTTTTTGGTTTTTATTGTCTTATTGGGTTTTTTTTAATAGGTTTTATTTTGTTTTTAAGGGGAGGGGTCAGGGCTGCCTGGGAGTGGGTCCCAGCCCACAAAATGGCTGGGCCAAGTTGCACAGGGAGGGATGCATTGGGACAACCGATCTCAGTAATCACAGGTAGGAGGAGGAGTTACGCTAAGACCAGACCATGTAATTACTGAGGAGGCAGGTTTAGTCGTTGTTTGAGGACTCCCTGCCTCCGGGTCTGGTCTTGACCAGACGGATACTGGAATCTGCAAGGGATACCCACATGACCTGAAGGTGCTGCTGTGCAATGCCAGGTCAATGATTCATAAGACCACTGCCATCCATGACTTGATTGTGGAAGGACTTGACCTGGTATGTGTCTTAACAGAGACTGGGTTGGATGAAGCAGATGGGCCTGTCCTTGCCGCTGCTTGTCCACCAGTTTTCTCTTACACACAGCAACCCCTTTTGCATGGGGGGGAATGCATTGATTTTTAGGAAGTCATTAGTTTGCACCAGGCGTCCTGTTGGAAAGACCCAGTTCTCTGAGTGCATGTTCTGGAAGTTGGGCAATAGGGGCAGTACAGGATTCCTTTTGGTGTACCGACCTCCCCGCTGCATCAAGGATTCCCTGCCTAAGCTGCTTCAGGTTGTGGTAGATGTTCTCTTGGAGACACCTAGTTTGGTTGTCCTAGGGGACTTTAATATCCACGTTGACACAACCTTACAAGGGGCCGCTCGGGACTTTGTGGAAAGCATGACCTCCATGGGCCTGTCCCTGAATAAGTCTGGGCCAACTCATATCCGCAGATATGCCTTAGACCTGGTGTTCACCTCTATGAATGGTGGTGATCTGACAGTAAAAGTGAAACAAAATAAGTGCCATGGTCAGATCACTTCCTGGTGCAACTGGACTTCTCCATGACCCTTCCCCTTTATAGGGAGGTGGGACCGATTAGGATGGTCCACTTCTGCCACTTAATGGATCCAAATTGTTTCCAGAGTGTGGTAGGGGATGCTTTATCTCAAGTTGATGGCCTTTCAGCTGAATCCCTTGTGGCTGCTGGAATGTGGAATTAACCAGGGCTATTGACGGTTAGGCTCTGAAGCTCCCTCTCTGATTGCATGGAACCCAGACAGCCCCGTGATTTTCCACAGATCTGAGGGCAATGAAACAATTGCTGAGATAGCTAGAGCGCCATGGTGGATAACCCACTGAACGAGGCGTTTATCAAATCGCTTCTTAAAAAACCATCTTTAGATACGGCCAACTATTGCCCAGTCTCAAATCTTCCATTCTTGGGCAAGGTGATTGAGCGAGTGGTTGCTGAACAACTCCAGGCACGCCTGGAAGAAGCGGACCATTTGGGTCCCTTCCAGTCAGGATTCAGGCCTCATCACGGGACTGAAACTGCCTTGGTCACACTGGTCAATGATCTTTGGCGGGCTAGGGACAAAGGTGAGAGCTGTTTCCTAGTTCTGCTGGCTCTCTCAGCGGCTTTGGATACCATTGACCATAACATCCTTCTGGACCGTCTAGAGGGGCTGGGAGCTGGGGACATTGTTATACAGTGGTTTCGCTCCTTGCTCCTGGGCCATGTTCAGAAAGTGGTGGTGGAGTGTTCAGATCCCTGGGCTCTCACTTGTGGGGTGCCTGCCTCAGGGTTCTGTCCTCTCCCCCATGCTTTTCAACATCTACATGCAGCCGCTGGGAGAGATCCTCAGGGGGTTTGGGCTGGGTGTTCAGTATGCGGATGATACCCAGCTCTACCTCTCTTTCAAATCAGAACCTGTGAAGGTGATGAAGGTCCTGTGTGAGTGTCTGGAGGCAAAACACCTGCAGAGTTTGCTGGAGAATCTTTAGTCATGGGTCAAACTTCACTGAACATTAGAGAATACACGCAGGAGAAAAGCAGTACAGCTGCTTGCATTACAGGCAGAGGTTCAGCCGTAGGTCAAATATTAACTGTCAATAGAGAGTCCACAACCTCCTGAGGGAGTCTATTCCACTGTTGGGAATAGTCCACTGGGAAAATTGGGGGGGGGGTGTCAATTTTTTCCCTGTTAAAAAGGAATAAGAAGAAGAAATGGAAAATGATAGTTCAGTAGTTCAGAAAATGAGATAGAATAAACTGCATGTATATGTTGTGTCTTCTGTTTCTTTTCTTTTTTTAAGCACTACTCAAAGGGTAGACCTTCTATGGAGCTTAAATATTGAGGTGGCTTTGCCCCGGCTCTCCTCAAGTAGAGATGGAAAAGTCTGGGGGAAAATTGGAGAAAAAACAGGTTTTGTTTTCCGTTTTCCGCCATAGCCGTTTTTTTAGAAGTACATGAGAAAAATGACAAAGGGGAAGAAGAAATGGAAAATGATAGCAGTAGTTCAGAAAATGAGATAGAATAAACCTTAACTTTAACTTTATTTGCTGTTGGTATTAAGGGGCAAATCTGATTATTATTTATGTTGATGATTTCTTGCTTTTTTCTGGTTTTTGAGGGAAAGGGGGTGGTTACCTGTTTTATTGAAAGCACTAGTAAATTAAGCCTGTTAACAAAAACAGGCGCTAGAAAGCTCTCCCTCTCTCTCACACACACACACAGATGGAGGAGCGGGAAGGCGAGAGGGCTGGCAAGGCGAGGGGCGCGGGGTGTGGGGAGAAGAAGAAGAGGGCAGCACTGGGAATGAGGGGCTCGGCGGCGGCGTAGGGCAGCTTCGTTCCCGCGCGCGGCTCTGTTCCCTCTGCTGTGGCAGGGAGGGGAGCGAGTGATCTTGAGGCTGCGGAGCTCCCTCTCGCAGCCCCCTGTGTGGCCGGCTCTGTGCGCGGTAGGCGAGGAGAATTGGCAGCAGCCAGTCCCCTCGCGCTCCCTTCCTCTCTGTGCCCTCCTCCTGCTGCCGCCGCCTCCCCCTCTCCGCATTCAGAGAGGATCCTGCCGGATCCTGCACGGGGAAGGCGGCCGCCGCTTGCACCCAGCGGCCTCCCACGAAGCCTCCGGTGCGCACCAGGGAACTGGCAAGCGCCCCTGCGCCTGGGCTGGCACTGCTGCTGCCGAGGCGGGCGCCGCCGGGCGCTGCTAGCAGGAAGCGAGGGCGGCGGGGAAGAGGGCGAGCGAGCGGGAAGCTCCGGCAGGGCGGCAGGAGGAGGCTGGGGGCAGCGGCGCTGTGCGCCGCAGCCCCCGCTCTTTGCTTTGCCGAGGATGTTGTGCGGCTAGCAAAGATAAAGCCGGAGGCAACGGCAGAGCCAGCGGAAAGGTCCTGGAGGTGGCGGCCAAGGGCGGCGGCAGCAACGGCAGGCACAGGGCGGAGGTAAGAAATACTGCAAGCTACTGCTGTCAGGCACAACGGTCGCTCGCGGAATGACCGTTGCAGCCAGACAGCCTGCTAATTGCTTCAAACCTGCGGGGGAGGGGAGGTAGAGGCACGCCTATTGGTCTGCGTCCTCCAATCCCTGTCTCACAGGAACGCACGCGCAGTGCCGATTTCCTCTGACGGACGGAAAATGAAATGGTACGGACAGACACAGGCTCTTTATTATATAGGATAATACTTTTTATCTACACTGTCTTTCCTTTTATTTAATCTTTATTAAATTCCCACATAGACATATATACATTGATAACAAATCATACAAAGCCAAAACAATACAAGTATAGAAAATAATAGATCCAGTTAAAGGTAGATAGCCGTGCTGTTCTGTCATAGTCAAAACAAAATAAAATAAAAAAATTCCTTCCAGTAGCACCTTAGAGACCAACTAAGTGTGTTATTGGTATGAGCTTTCGTGTGCATGCACACTTCTTCAGATAAAGAAAATAATAGAGTAAAAGAAAAGAAAAATGCAATATATTACAATTAAATAACAAATTAAAATGTAAAACTTGCAGTTATATGTAGGTAGCCGTGTTGGTCTGCCATAGTCGAAACAAAATAAAAAAAATTCCTTCCAGTAGCACCTTAGAGACCAACTAAGTTTGTTATTGGTATGAGCTTTTGTGTGCACGCACACTTATCTGAAGAATTTTTTTTATTTTGTAAAACTTCCAATCATTCTCATTATACTGCTTATATTATCTATACTTTTTGGCGCAGATTTATGTTATTTCATTATATAGCGGTTTATGTATTCACGGAGAACTGTACAGTTCCACCACATATGAAAATATGACCCTATGTCCTTTTTGCATCTCCATCATGTTGGTGACCTGCCATTATACATTTTAGCGAGTTTTAAAGGGGTGTGGTGCCATCTATATAGCATCTTTATATTGTTTTCCCTAAGGTTGTAGCATGCCATGAATTTAATATCTGTCCTCCACAATCTTTCCCATTGTTCCATGTAGATACTGTATCCAAGGTCCTGCGCCCACCTTACTACTTTAACTTGTTCCTCTTTTACTTCCCATTCTAATAAATAGCCATAAATTCGTGAAATGTGTTTTCCTTTATCGTGAGTTAAGTCTTTTTAGAATTTGGATGTTTCCTTTGCAAGACCTTCTTTCATATCTATACACAATCTTTGGTTTAACTGAAAATATTGGAGCCAATCTGACAGATGGCTTTTGATTTCATCATATTTCTTCAAAGTTGGCTCATCTTTATCCAGTCCTAGTAATAATCGGTATGTGGTGCCAGGGGAGATTCCCTGGGGAGAGGATTCCACAAGCACCACTTGAGCCACCACTTTGGGCCTCAGATGACTATTGCAAGGTCCGGGTGCAAGTACATGGAGCAATTTGTAACTGAAAGAGGACTCAGTACTTTTGGAACTACCAGCCGCTTTAGATGAACTCTGTGAAAAAGAAGAGTTAGAATGGACTCCGATACCTGTGTATCCCCTTCTTCCTTCTCTGATTAATTTGGACAATTCAAAGACGTGTATTCCTTTGTTATCTTGTGATTTCATAGATAAACGTCTGTCTATCAAGTAAAATCAATAAAAAATGATGTCTTGACTATACCGGGTGCGGCTGAGGAGAGAATCACATGTTCCCCATGGCTGAAGCAGGGGAAGAAGACTAGAGGGAAGAACTTGGGTGGGATGTTTGAGAGGTCAAACGTGCAGAGAGGAAAGGACTCGCTTTGATCCGAAATAGCAGATCCAAACTCGAGATTGTGTCAGGTTGATTGTGTCATTTGAATATGTTAAAACAACACATCTTTTTACAGCCGCTAGACCTCTCTTCTCAGCTGATTTCACAAAATAAGTGCATCTTTATTTTTTTTCTAATTCTGATTTCAACCAGGATCTTTGAAACGCTTGCAGTTCCTGCCCTCTTAATGCCACCTGCCTTTCAGAATTTATAACTATGGCAACCCCTTTATAAGCCGCCTTGACTCTCGGTCTTGGAAAAAGGCGGGATATAAATGAATATAATTCTAAAGGTGAGGATAAAGCTGCTCTTGCACTCGGATCCTGCTTTGAGCACCTGGGGGCATCTCTGGCCTGATCCTGCAGCCGGGTTCCCCCCTCCTGCTTCAGAGCTGGAGACCAGCTGGACGCCTCTCCTTCCTCCCTGCCCCGCGGCTCCGAAGCGGTTAACAGAGGCGGCAGAGCTTCGATTCCTAGAGCGGAAGGGAAGTCTGGCCAGAGAGGAGGAGCTTCCGCTTTCTGTTCCGCTTCCCCGGGAGATGCTGGGCGTGGCGGCGGCTGTCCTCCTTTGAGGCGGGTAACTTGGGGGGGGGGGGGTCAGCCGATCTAGGGACGGATTTCGGGGGGGAGGGAGGGGGATGCCAGGAGGAAGAGGCGCAAAAGGGATGGAGCCACGTCCCTCCTGGGGGGGGGGGGGACTAAGAGGCGACGGGGAAATGTCGTCTTCTCCTGGGAGGGGAAGCGGGAGGCCGAAGCGACGCTGCTCGCTGGCCTTCTCCGGCCTCTGGCCTCATCCTGCGGCCTTTTCTCACGCTCCTCTGTCCAGAGAAACCAGAAATATCGCCCAGCAAAGGCCGCATGGGAGGAAATAGGGAGGAATGGCAGGGAGTCAGGAGAGTCTCCTGCTAGCCAGGGAGGAGAAGAGGAATTATTATTATTATTATTATTATTTCATTCATCCATCCATACCCCGCTCTGGGCGGCTCTCAACAGAATATTAAAAACACAATAAAACACCAGACATTAAAATCTTCCCTAAACAGGGCTGCCTTCTGATGTCTTCTGAAAGTCAGATAGTTGTTTATTTCCTTGACATCGGTGAGCTTTGACAAGGTCTCCTTGCATTTCACTGACGACAGCTGGGCCCTACAGAGAGCTCTGTACAAGTTTAGTTATCCAGATTTTCCTGTCTTATTAACAAACAAACAAACAAACACTGAAGGTAAAATCTCCAGTTGCCTCATCTTTCATCATCGGAGTGGGAGCTGAGGGGAGATGGTTTCCACACCTTGCCTTGGAGTGTCTTTAAGGAAGAGAATTGTTTTGTCCTTCCAGGGATCAATGAGCTTTGACAAGGTCTCCTTGCATTTCATTGACGACAGCTGGGCCCTACAGAGAGCTCTGTACAAGGAAGTCATGGTGGAGGTTTATGAGACAGTGACCTCTCAGGGTAAGGATCCTTTTCGCCTTCATTAATAGTTATGATAGGTATGGATTCCTCAGTGGCTCAGAGTGCCTTCTATCAGCTCGCTAAAGGACATCACAATGCCTGTATCTCTCCCAAGTTAAAGGCCAGAAGCCCGGCTGAAAATAAATATTCTTGCTTCTCTGCTACAATTAGCCAGTGATGGCTTCTGGGTTGCCTCCCTGGGGGAGACTATTCTTTAGGTGGGGAGCCAGCACTAAGAGACCCATTCTCGTATTGCCTCTCTTTGCACCTCAATTGGAGAGGGCACTGTGAGAAGGACCTCCGATGATGAATGCAGGCTCTAGTCTAGGTGGATTCATGACAAGCAGTCATTGAGCTGCATAGGTCGAAATCATCACCTTGAATTGAAGACAGTCACCCAGAAAAGGTTTCAGATGCTCTGTAATTTCTGAACCACCTTCTAAAGCAGGCTGAAGTTGCGTTGTGGCAATCTAGTGTGGAGAATGGTAGGGAAAGCATACTAAAACAATATTTTCTGTGTGGAATCCTCATTTGTGGGATACTTGATTATTCCTCCTAGGAGAGAGAGATACAGCTAAATTGTTGTTATTGGTTTCTATTGATGTATTTGTTTGTTTGTTGCATGTATAGGATATACATGTTTTTTAATGTTTGGTGTTTGGTTGCATCCTATATAATAATTCCCTAATGTCCTCACGTCCGTGGTGTGTGTCAGTGGAAATTTTCCACTGCGCATGTCCCAGACAGACGCTGGGATTGGAGCGTAGAGACCACGCCTCTACCTCCCCACCCTCGCAGCTCCAAGTGCTTTCCAACGCTGCCTGCCGCCATTACTGCTTACAAGGCCAAGCGCGGGGGCAGGGGCGCGAAGCGCCCCTGCCCCCGTCGCCGGCCACCTCCGCCGCCTTGGCCGCCGCTCCCCCCCACCCCCGGAAAAAGAAGAAGGGGGAGGGAGCCCCTCTCCACCCCCCAGCGGCCTGGCGAAACTCCGCCGCCGCCATTGCCGGGCCGCCGCCGCCGCTGCCACCTCGACGGAGGAGCCCCGAGGAGGAGGACGGCCGGCCCGGCCTGGAGGCAGCGGCGGCGAGGAGGACGAGGACGCCGCCCCGCAACCTCCTCGCCCTGGCCGCCTCCGCGCCTCGGGTCCCGCCGCCGCCGCCAGCGGCCTCGCGCTTCCCAGTGCCTCGGGCAGCCAGGCGCTACAGCAGGGGAAGCGGCGGCGGCGAAAGCTCCGGCTTGGCGAAGGCGGACTTCATGCCGGACGAGGGAGGCGCTGCGCTCCCGCCTTGCCTCTGACCCTGCCGAGAGAGGCGTCCTTGCTCCATTGCGGTGGCCGAGGTGCGCGAAACAGGCGACCCCACCACGGCGCGGTCGCGACCCTCCCAAGCTCTCTGCTGCTGGCTGCCGTTTGCTGCTGTTGCCCAGCGGCGGAGGGAGGATGAGCCGCCCGGCGGACGGACACTGGCACACACCCCCTGCCTGCCGAGGCCTCCCGCCGCACCGCCAAAACTGGAGCCTTCCGCCGCCGCAGATGAGCGGCGGCGCAGCGGCGGCCTCTGGCACAGCCAGGACTGCCCGGCAGGCAAGCAGGGAGACCCGCTCGGCAGCTCTGTTGCCCCGCCCTCAACGGCAGCGGCGGAGGGAGGATGAGCCGGCCGGCGGACGGACACCGGCACACCCCCCCTGCCCGCTACTGCAATTCTTCCCCCACCCCCCCGCAATAAACACACACACATCAGCTGCTTTTCTCCCCGCCCCCCATCCCCACCGCTTCTTTTCCTGACTTTATGGCGCTCTCTCTCTTCCTTCCCCCTCCAAAGCCTAATACCAGCCCCTTTCTTTTTTTCCCTCCCCCTCTTTTCTTTTCTCCTCCTCCTCCTCCTCCTCCTGTGTCTTTCTTCCCACCCTTCCCTAGCCTGACCCATCCTGACTCTTTCCCAGTGAGCTAATCTGCAGCTGGCTGGAGAGCTGGCCGCATTTCCATGGCAACCCAAAATACTCGAGGATTTACGTTGAGGAGGACTGCAAACAGGACCTGCTTGGGGACAACATTTGGAGGTCAGGGTTTGATGGGGAACTACGGAAGGGGGCTATCCGTTTCAATTCCCCCACTTCTGCCATAAAAAAACACAATAACGTTTCAAGTGCCTCCCAAGCCAAAGTTACTTTGCAAAGTTGCTCAGAGGACTTTTATCCAAATTAACGTTTCCCCTCCTACTAAAGATCCGTGCTCGAGATCACTTATTCTCAGATTATTTACCTTGAAAATGATGTAGCAACATATATAGCTACACACACACACATGGGCATAAGGGATGAAATAATTCATTTCTTCAGGAACTGTTTATGTATGGCATAAGGACTGTGGCTCCACAGAAATGGAAGCATGCCCACATTTCTGGGGGTGGGGTGGGGAGATGAGGGACACCTCGCCCTGGAGATCTTGGGGAATTGCGCCGGTGGTTTATTCCTGGATAAACATATCAGATTGCCATTTGCCAAGCTGTAATTTATCACAAGGTACATATAACCATTCGGAAAGCTGCTGGTAATATCCTTTGGCTGCCCCGCCCCGCAAGGGACGATGGGAAAAGCCAGGGCGAGAGGCGAGGCGGGCCTCAGCAAGGCACTGGTGATCGTATGAGGATATGGGGCAGGAGGGTTGGGGGCGTTATGAGGCAGGAGAGGCTGGTGAATGTGGGAGTATGGGGCAGGATGAGTGGGGTGTTGGGGGTATGGGGCAGGAGGGGGTCAGATGTGGGGAGTATGGGGCAGGAGGGGCTGGTGAATGTAGTGGGATATGGGGCAGGAGGGGTTGGTGAGTGTAGCAGGGGTATAGGGCTAGAGGAGTGAGGGGCTATTGAGCGAGAAAAAGGAAAATGGAAGTATGGGGCAGGAGAGAGTGTGGGGGTGTGCATTAGGAGGGGATGAGAGGAAAGGTGGCAGGGTGTGAGAGAGAAGTGGGTGTAGAGAGAGAGAGGCGAACTATGTGTGGAAATGTGGGGAAAAGGGGGGGATAGGGGGATGCAGCATTTCTGCACGTGGGGATGCGAGGTGTGTGGGGGGGGAAGAAGAAGTCTGCCATATCACATATAATCTAGCGCCCGTTATCTTAACGGGCTTAATTTACTAGTCCTATATAATAAAGTGGCTGTGTCCCTGCGTCCAACTTTCCGTGTGTCACGGAAGTGCGCTACTGCGCATGGCACACACGGACGCAGGGATTGGAGCGTAGAGGCGATGGGGGTACACCTCTTCCTGCCCACCTCAGCCGTTGCCGCCTACCATCCTCGGCAAAGCGCGGGGGAAGCGGCGCAAAGCGCCGCTCCCACCACTCTGCCTGCCGCTCCTGCTGCTGCTGTACCTCGTTGTGGCCAGTGACGCCGACGAGCCGCCTTTGAAAGCGGCCGCGGGGGGAAGCCGGCCAGCGCGCCCCTCCTCCTCCAGGCCCGGCGGGGACTTCGTCCCGGGGCGCTTCCGACCCGTCCAGACTGCTGAGCGAGAGGAGGAAGAAGAAGAGGCAGCGGCGGATGAGGCTCACGTGGGGATGCGAGGTGGGGGGGGGAAGAGAAGACGTCTGGCATATCATGTATAATCTAGCGCCCGTTTTTAACGGGCTAAATTCACTAGTTTTTATATATGCTGTAAATAGATAAAAATATTTACATAAAAATATAAAAATACTGTTGTTGCTCATTTTTGGGGTCTTTTATTTTATTTAAAATAATATAAACATACAACAACAAAAAATTACTCTGACTTCTCCCCATCCCTTCCATGGGTCCTAGTGATAGTATTTACAACTGCATATCAATACTATCCAAATTATATATTTCCAAATTATCCATACTTTCCATTAATTTACAAGTGTGGTTAAAATCCTGCTAATATTCTAACTTGCTTACAATGATCTTGTAAATAAATTGTAAACTTTTCCCATTGAATAACTATTGATTAAATGGTGGTAAAAGATCTTTTACGTCTTTGGGGTGATGTTTCACCCTCCAATACTCTTTTAACATAGTGCCAGGCCTTGAGTTTTGATAATGAAACCGCTACAATAACCTTTACTTTTTAATTTTTTATTCCATCAGGAGATGTTTGGGGGATCCTGGATGAGGAGGAATCATCAGAAGTCTGGCCAGAAAGAGCTGAGGAGCAAGAGAAGGAAAGGAAATTGGGGGTTCAAGATGGAGCCAACAAACAAGAGGGGAGAGAAACAGTGAAGCCAAGGGATGAACACCGTGCTTCTCAAGTAGATGAAAATCAAATTAACAGAGTGGAGAAAAAACATGAATGTACTATGTGCGGAAAGAGATTGTGTAGTCGCTCAGCTCTTACTAAACATCAAAGTGTACACTCAGGTGAAAAACCTTATAAATGCATGGAGTGTGGAAAGAGGTTTGGTCGTAGTGCCTACCTGACTTTGCATCAAAGAACTCATACAGGGGAGAAACCGTATAAATGCATGGAGTGTGGAAAGAGCTTCAGTCGCAGAGGCAGCCTTACTAGTCATCACTTAACTCATACAGGGGAGAAACCGTATAAATGCATGGAGTGTGGAAAGAGCTTCAGTATTAGAAGTGCCCTTAATATGCATCATAGCATTCACACTGGGGAGAAGCCATATAAGTGCTTTGAGTGTGGAAAGAGCTTCAGCATTAGAAGGGCCCTTGATATGCATCATAGAAATCACACAGGGGAGAAGCCATATAAGTGCTTTGAGTGTGGAGAAAGCTTCAAGTGCAGCAAGTCCCTTAACATGCATCATATAATTCACACAGGGGAAAAGCCATACAAGTGCATTGAGTGTGGAAAGAGCTTCAGTTACAGCAGCTCCCTTAACGTGCATAATAGAATTCACACAGGTGAGAAGCCATATAAGTGCTTTAAGTGTGGAGAAAGCTTCAGGAGCAGTGCTCACCTTAAAAGACATCAGAAACCTCGTACAGGGAAAAAACTGCATGAATGCCTGGAGTGTGGAAAGAGGTTTGCTCAAAGTGGCCACCTGACTTCGCATCAAATAACTCATACAGGGGAGAAATCGCATAAATGCATGGAGTGTGGAAAGAGGTTTGCTCAAAGTAGCCAGCTGACTTTGCATAAAAGAACTCATACAGGGGAGAAACCTTGTAAATGCTGGGATTGTGGAAAGAGTTTCTGTGACAGTGGTACCCTTACTAAACATCAGAGAACTCACACAGGAGAAAAACCATATAAATGCATGGAGTGTGGAAAGAGCTTCAATCAGAGTGCCTCTCTTAATGTGCATCAAAGAACTCATACAGGGGAGAAACCGTATAAATGTTTGGAATGTAGAAAAAGCTTCAGTGACCTTAGCACCCTTCATGCCCATAAGAGAATTCACACAGGGGAGAAGCCATATAAATGTTTGGAGTGTGGAAAGAGCTACCGCCGCAGTAACCACCTTTCTCGACATCGGATAACTCATTCAGGAGACTAACCCTATGAAAGTTGATGTCTGGAAAGAGCTTCAGTTACAGTGGTAAAGGCTGTTCTCTGAGCAGCAGTGTGGTGTAGTGGTTAAGAGTGGTGGACTTGTAATCTGGTGAACCGGGTTCACGTCTCCGCTCCTCCACACGCAGCTGCTGGGTGACCTTGGGCTAGTCACACTTCTTTGAAGTCTCTCAGCCCCACTCACCTCACAGAGTGTTTGTTGTGGGGGAGGAAGGGAAAGGAGAATGTTAGACGCTTTGAGACTCCTTCGGGTAGTGATAAAGCGGGATATCAAATCCAAACTCTTCTCCAATTGGAGCGCTTGCAGGCCAGTGTTTCCTAGTAGGGAGTTAGTGGCTCACTCTTTCACAATGTTCAATTGTCAAATGTTCACAATGTTCAATTGTCAAATGTTTCACAATGTTCAATTGTTCAAATGTTCACTCTTTCACAATGTTCAATTCAGCCCTTCATCCTTGTACGAGGGCTTTTCCAGTACCAGAAAGGAATCAGCTTAAGGACCAAATACTTTACTGTTGCAGAAGTTCAGGCTCAGTAAAACAGTTTTGGGAGTATGTACAGTATATCCATCTGTCTAGTGATAAGTTGCCAATAGCCAGGTGCAAAATGTGTCTGGCACCTGGCTAATTTTGAACACTACCCCACATTGGTATTTAATTAAAATAAGGCATGGACTTGAGAATTTTCTCTATGATTTACCAATCTATTCATTTAGTCAAGCATTTATTACTTTCGTCTTCAGGCTATGAACTCAGAATATTTAGAGCGACACTATATATATATATATATTTGCAGAACAGCATCTTTGTGTATGCCGTAACTAAGCAGTAGATCTCTACCAATATACTTTTTCTATTCTGAACCAAGTTTATCCTTGATTTGTTATGTAAGATACCTGATGTGGATGATCAACTGAAAGTCATATATTTGTTGTCTGGTTTGAAAAATTGGTGACAGACAAAGTTGTGAGATTTGCAGTTGTTGCCTCAAAATTGAGAATGTTCATAGAGGAAAACATGGTGGACTGTAAATATTTAATTGGGAATGAAATATAAAAACTTATTTGTATTAGTGTGTGTGTGTATGTGTGTGTGTAATATAGTCTGATACTGTATTTTAATGCTGTATTTATGTATATATTGCATATGACTATAATGGTTCAAACAACAATAAACATATATGGCTTGTAGGTTTTTGCAGATACAGTTATGTACAGATAGATGGACTGTATAGGCAAAAGTAAGTAACAGGAAAATAGTATTTCTCATGCCTTAACGTGTTAGAAGCTGATTGGTTACTGCCGCAGAATCCTGCAATTGCCTGTGTACCCCCAAACAGCAGAGGAGCTATGATACTTGTAGTAGTAACAACAACAATAATAATTTATTACTTATACCCTGCTCATCTGTCTGGGCCTCCCCAGCCACTCTGGGCGGCTCCCAACAGAATATTTAAAACACAATAAAACATCAAATTTTTATTTCCTTGACATCTGAAGGGAGGGCGTTCCACAGGGCAGGGGCCACTACCAAGAAGGCCCTCTGCCTGGTTCCCTGTAACCTCACTTCTCACAGTGAGGGAACCGCCAGGCCTCGGAGGAGGACCAATGGGGGTGGAGATGCTCCTTCAGGTACACTCAGCCGTTTAGTGCTTTAAAGGTCAGCACTAACACTTGGAATTGTGCTCAGAAACATACTGGGAGTCAATGTAGGTCTTTCAGGACTGTTGTTATATGGTCTCAGTGGTCAGTCCCAGCTATATTTTTGTTCGTGGGGGGGAAATCCTGTGACAAGAGAATAATAAATCCTCTGTGTGTACAATAAATATTTTTTTTTTCTTTTACCTGGTTTTATTTGGATCTCCGGTCAGGAACTCCTTCATGAATCTACACATCATGTGTGCTGCTCTAAGCCAGGAAACACACCTTTTAAGAAAATTAATTTGTGAAATACATGTATTGTGATGTACCAGATTTGCCTGAAAGGGCAGTCAACTTTAAAATAAAATATTTGTGTTGCCTGTAAGTCATGCAAGGATTTGGAATCACTCACATAAAAGGCTGCTGGTCCCTTCCTTCTCCTTCCCCACTTTCTGTACATGCAATAGCAAATTTTATTTTAAATTTTAATGTAGCATTTTTGTGCAGGAGAGTTTCTCCCCACAAAGATGTGTTTTTTATTACTACGGTACAAACATTTGTTTATTTCATTTATTATTTGTTAAATTTGTATTCTGCCCTTTTTTTCAGTCAAAGGCCTGGCTGAATAATGTTTTCACCCGGAACCTAAAAACACATAATGAAGGTGCCAGCCAAACCTCCCTGTGGAGAGCTTTCCACAAACGGAGCCACTGTATAAAAGTCCCGATTTTGTTTCGTCACTTTCTACATCTCTCATGGAGGAGGCACTTGAAGAAGTGTCTTAGAGGATGATCTCCAGCCTGGGGCAGTCCTTGAGGTATTGTGATCCTGAGGTGTTTAAGGTTTTATAGGTCAAAACCAGCACTTTAAATTGGGCCTGGAAACTAATTGGTAGCCAATGCAGTTGGACCAGGATCGGTGTAATATGCTCACACCGGCATGCGTTCAACAGCAATGGGAAATAAGCAGGAAAATCTCTAAGGCTCAGGTTAAGAGATGGGGCTTGATTTGAGAAGATAGATAGGGCTGCATTTGAGAAGAGATAGGGCTAAGGGTCAGGTTAAGACAGGGGTCCTCATACTACGGCTTCTGTATTGTCTTTGCTAATGAAAGGAAATATAGGATGTGTAAACATACTTTTGTGTTTTCTGTTGGAACATCACTCTGGTTGGCCATGGCGATGACAGGATGCTGAACTAAATGGCTTCGACTTCATATGGCTGTAGGCTCTCCTCATGCTCAACATTTTTATAGTCACTTCTAGGGTTCAAAGCACTTCATGAACCTTATCCAGGGGGCCAATGCAGGCTAGTGAGAGGTTGTGGCCTTGGGAGAGTTCCAGACAGAGAGGCGTGGGAGGCTGAATTTGGCCCCTGGGCAGCTGCTAGTTGCCTAAGTAATTCTAGCCTAGTTGGGCCGGAAGGTATAAGGCTGCTTCTTGTGGTTTTCTTTCCAAACTTCTGGACCCTTCCAGAAAATAAAACTTGGGTTCACGGAGGAAAATTCGTTGGGGAAAACCATCCCGTGTGTGCCCAGGGAATGAGTTTTTGTAGTTTCTCATTTCTCCACAGACGAAAGGGGGCGTGTATCAAGGAGGTGGAGAAATGTGGGCTGGAATATTCCACCCAAATAAGGCCACGCGAGAGAGAGTCTGCCGGGAGAGGAGAAAACGTTCCTCCGCTTTGTGAAAACGCCTCAGAGAGTCAGCGTAGGCCTCTGAGGCAGCAGAACAGCCTCCCCGGAGCAGGAGCAGTCGGATCCATTCCATGTGCCGGAGCCTACAAGGAGCTCTGCCAAGCCCCAGGCCACCAGGTGAGGCAGACCAGTAAGAAACAAAACGCCTGCACAGTTTGCTGGGGAAGCTTCAGTCACGGGTCAAACTTCACTGAACATTAGAGAATAAACACAGGAGAAAAGCTGTACAGCTGCTTGCATTACAGACAGAGGTTCAGCCGCAGGTGGAATCTTAACTGTCATCAGATAATGAGAGTCCACAACCTCTGGAGGGAGACTATTCCACTGTTGGGAATAGTCCACCGGGAAAATGGGGGGGGGCAGTTTGTTTATCCCCCCTCCCAAGCCGTTTTTTAGAAGCCCATGATAAAAATGACAAAAGGAAGAGGAAGAAGAAATGGAAAATGATAGCAGTAGTTCAGAAAATGAGATAGAATAAACCTTAACTTTAGCTTTATTTGCTGTTGGTGCTAAGGGGCAAATCTGATTATTATTTATGTTGATGGTTTCTTGCTTTTTTGTTGTTTTTGAGGGAAAGGGGGGTGGTTACCTGTTTTATTGAAAGCATACTTTTTATCTACACTGTTTCCTTTTTTAAATCTTTATTAATTTCTCACATAAACATAAATACATAGATAACAAATCATACAAAGCAAAAACAATACAAATAAAGAAAAGAATAGAGTAAAAGGGGGGGGGGAATACAATATATTACAATTAAATAACAAGTTAAAATGTAAAAATTCCAGTTACAGGTAGGTAGCCATGTTGGTCTGCCATAGCCGAAACAAAATAAATAAATTCCTTCCAGTAGCACCTTAGAGACCAACTAAGTTTGTTCTTGGTATGAGCTTCCATGTAACTGAAAGAGGCCTCAATACTTTTGGAACTACCAGCTGCTTTAGATGAACTCTGTGAAAAATAACATGAGTTAGAATGGACTGAGATATCTGTGTATGCCCTTCTTTTTCCTTCTCTGATTAATTTGGATGATTCAAAGACGTGTATTCCTTTGTTTTCTTGAGATTTCATAGATAAACGTCTGTCTATCAAGTAAAATCAATAAAAAATTCTCTATGTCTTGAGTATACCAGCTGCAGCTGATGAGAGAGTCGCATGTTCCCCATGGCTGAAGCAGGGGAGGAAGACTAGAGGGAAGAGATTGGGTGGGATGTAAACCTTGAGAGGTCAAACATGCAGAGAGGGGAGGCACACTTGGAAAGGACTCTGATTGATCCAAAATAGCCGATCTAAACTCGAGATTGTGTCAGGTATTGCCATTTGAACATACAGTGGTACCTCGGGTTAAGTATTTAATTCGTTCCGGAGGTCCGTTCTTAACCTGAAGCGTACTTAACCTGAAGCACCACTTTAGCTAATGGGACCTCCTGCTGGTGCTGCGCCGCCAGAGCACGATTTCTGTTCTTAGTGGAGTTCTTAACCTGAAGTGTACTTAACCTGAGGTACCACTGTATTAAAAGAACACATCTTTTTACAACTGCTGGACCTCTTTTCTCAGCTGATCTCACAAAATAAGTGCATCTTTACTTTTTTTTCTAATTCTGATTTCAACCAGGATCTTTGGAACGTTTGCAGTTCCTCCCCTCTTAATGCTGCCTGCCTTTCAGAATTTATGTTACAGGTAGGTAGCCGTGTTGGTCTGCCATTGTCAAAACAAAACAAAGAATAAAAATAAAATCCTTCCAGTAGCACCTTGGAGACCAACTAAGTTTTTTGTTGGTCTCTAAGGTGCTACTGGAAGGAATCTTTTTATTTTTTATTTTGTTTTTTTCAGAATTTATAATATGGCAACCCCTTTGTAAGCCGCCTTGACTCTTGGAAAAAGGCGGGATATAAATAAATATAATACTAAATGTGAGGATAAAGCTGCTCTTGAACTCGGATCTTGCTTGGAGCACCTGGGGGGGGGGGACCTGTCCTGGGGGCGCCGCTGGCCTGATCCTGCCGGGCTTCCCACTCCTGCTTCAGAGAGCAGCCGGGCGCATCTCCTCCCTCTCTTCCCGGAGCAGCCAATATGCTCCTGCCCCGCAGCTCCGAAACGGTTAACGGAGGCGACAGAGCTTAAATTCCTAGAGCGGAAGGGAAGACTGGCGAGAGAGGAGGAGCTTCCGTTTCCTGTTCCGCTTCACCCGGGAGAGGCTGGGCGAGGCGGCGGCTGTCCTTCCTGGAGGCGAGTAACTGGTGGGGGGGGGGGGTCGGCCGATCCAGGGGCGGAATTGAGGGACGAGAAGAGGCGGAAAAGGGGTGGAGCCACGTCCCTCCTGGGGGGAACTAAGAGACGACGGGGAAATGTCGTCTTCTCCTGGGAGGCCGAAGCGACGCTGCTCGCTGGCCTTCTCTGGCCTCATCCTGCGGCCTTTTCTCACGCTCCTCTGTCCAGAGAAAGCAGAAGTATCGCCCAGCAAAGGCCGCATGGGACGAAATAGGGAGGAATGGTAGGGAGTAAACAGGGTGTCTGGAGAGTCTCCTGCCAGCCAGGGAAGAGGAGGAGGAATAGGAATAGGAATAATAATAATAATAATAATAATAATTTCATACTCTGCCTTCAGTTGGAGGGAGTCTGGGGTGGGACAAAACACTCATTTTCCCCATTCTTAAGTTTAGTTATCCAGATTTTCATGTCTTATTAACTAACAAACAAACAAACAAACAAACAAACAAACACTGAAGGTAAAATCTCCAGTTGCCCCATCTTTCATCATCGGAGTGGGAGCTGAGGGGAGATGGTTTCCACACCTTGCCTTGGAGTGTCTTTAAGGAAGAGAATTGTTTTGTCCTTCCAGGTATCAATGAGCTTTGACAAGGTCTCCTTGCATTTCATTGACGACCGCTGGGCCCTACAGAGAGCTCTGTCCAAGGAAGTCATGGTGGAGGTTTATGAGACAGTGACCTCTCAGGGTAAGGATCCTTTTCGCCTTCATTAATAGTTATGATAGGTATGGATTCCCCAGTGGCTCAGAGTGCCTTCTATCAGCTCACTAAAGCAGTGTTTCTCAACCCTGTGCCTCCAGATGTTTTTGGCCTACAACTCCCATCATCCCTCGCTAGCAAGACCAGTGGTCAGGGATGATGGGAGTTGTAGGCCAAAAACATCTGGAGGCACAGGGTTGAGAAACACTGCACTAAAGGACATCACAATGCATGTATTTCTCCCAAGTTAAAGGCCAGAAGCCTGGCTGAAAATAAATATTCTTGCTTCTCTGCTACAATTAGCCAGTGATGGCTTCTGGGTTGCCTCCCTGGGGGAGACTATTCTTTAGGTGGGGAGCCAGCACTAAAAGACCCATTCTCGTATTGCCTCTCTTTGCACCTCAACTGGATAGGGCACTGTGAGAAGGACCTCCGATGATGAATGCAGGCTCTAGGTGGATTAATGAGAAGCAGTCATTGAGCTGCATAGGTCAAAATCATCACCTTGAATTGAAGACAGTCACCCAGAAAAGGTTTCAGATGCTCAGAGCATTTTGCACCTGTCAGCATTATGTAGTTTCTGAACCGTCTTCTAAAGCACTCTGAAGTATAATGCATTGTGGCAATCTAGCGTGGAGAATGGTAGGGAAAGCATACTAAAAATCTTTTATGTGGGGGACCCTAATTTGTAGAATACTTGAGTATTTTGTTATTGTTAGTGATGTATTGGTTCGTTTGTTGCACGTATAGAATATTCTGTTTCTTAATGTTTGATGTTGGGTTGCGTTTTTATATATGCTGTAAACCACCCAGAGTGGCTTGGGAAACCGAGCCAGATGGGCGGGATATAAATAAAATAAATGCTATTATTGTTATTGTTATTATTCATTTTGGTTTTCCAACAAGCTCTGCAGATCTAGACATTTCAAGCTGCTCTGAGTTGAGATGCTGTATTATCAACGTTCAGGGGTGGCCTCATTTCTGCC
The DNA here is from genome assembly GCA_034642065.1 of Darevskia nairensis. Classification (NCBI taxonomy): domain Eukaryota; kingdom Metazoa; phylum Chordata; class Lepidosauria; order Squamata; family Lacertidae; genus Darevskia; species Darevskia nairensis. The sequence continues at coordinate 489,989 of JAWWNI010000437.1, forward strand.
CCCACATTGGGGTCTCAAAATCCCTAAGGAGCGTACCCCTGCAAGTTGGGTGAGATGGGCCCCCCTCCTGCCCCTCCAGGCCTCCAAGTGGTGCAGACACCTCCCCCCATCCACTGGCAAAGAGCCCTTTCAGATCCTGACAAAGCTGAATGGTGGAATGTCTGCCCACTTGTGGACTTGCACTTGTTGCGGGAAGATTCTTTTCTGGAATTGGCTGGAGGAGAGAGGACTGACAGAGCTTTGCTGCCAGTCCTGCTTTGCCCCTGGAGGCCGAGGAGACTAGCAGCAAAGCTGAGCAGTGACGCCCCTCTGGGGGTGACACCTGAGGCAGCCGTCTCACACAGGCAAGCAGGCTCTGTAGATGTTGATTGCCTGCTGGTTTAAATTGTGTTATTTATGGCTTGGTACAGTAGATCTTAGGGACTATTCACCAGAACTTTTCTGATACGAATAACCATTGATCAAATGGTGGTATTTTATTAAAACCAGGTATAACACCATTTATTTTTATGTAAAATGCCTTTAACATAGTGCCAGGCCTTGAGTTTTGATAATGAAACAGCTGTATCAACCTTTATTTTAAATTTTTTATTCCATTAGGAGATTTTGGGGGGATCCTGGATGAGGAGGAACCATCAGAAGTCTGGCCAGAAAGAGCTGAGGAGCAAGAGAAGGAAAGGAAATTGGGGGTTCAAGATGGAGCCAACAAACAAGAGGGGAGAGAAACAGTGAAGCCAAGGGATGAACACCGTGCTTCTCAAGTAGATGAAAATCAAATTAACAGAGTGGAGAAAAAACATGAATGTACTATGTGCGGAAAGAGATTGTGTAGTCGTTCAGCTCTTACTAAACATCAAAGTGTACACTCAGGTGAAAAACCTTATAAATGCATTGAGTGTGGAAAGAGCTTCAGTCGAAATGGCTACCTGACTTCGCATCAAAGAACTCATACAGGGGAGAAACCATATAAATGTTTGGAATGTAGAAAAAGCTTCAGTGACCCTAGAACTTTTCATGCACATGAGAGAATTCACACAGGGCAGAAGCCATATAAGTGTATTCAATGTGGAAAGAGCTTCAGTCAGAGTGCCTCTCTTAAGGTGCATCAAAGAACTCATACAGGGCAGAAGCCATATAAGTGTATTCAATGTGGAAAGAGCTTCAGTCAGAGTGCCTCTCTTAAGGTGCATCAAAGAACTCATACTGGGGAGAAACCATATAAGTGCTTTGAATGTGGAGAAAGCTTCAAGTTCAGCAGCTCTCTTAACGTGCATCATATAATTCACACAGGGGAAAAACCATATAAGTGTATTCAGTGTGGAAAGAGCTTCAGTCGGAGTGACTATCTTAAGGTGCATCAAAGAACTCATACAGGGGAGAAGCCATATAAATGCATGGAGTGTGGAAAGAGCTTCAATTGCAGCAACTCCCTTAACGTGCATCATAGAATTCACACAGGGGAGAAGCCATATAAGTGCATTCAGTGTGGAAAGAGATTCGGGTGCAGTACTCAACTTAAAATACATCAGACACATTGTGCAGGGAAGAAACCACATGAATGCTGGGAGTCTGGAAAGGGGTATAGCTACAGTAGCCACCTTACTGTGCATCAAAGAACTCATACGGGGGAGAAACCATATAAATGCATGGAGTGTGGAAAGCGCTTCGGTTACAAGCAGAATCTCTCTTTGCATCAAAGAACTCATACAGGGGAGAAACCTTATAAATGCTGGGATTGTGGAAAGAGTTTCTGTGATAGTAGTACCCTTACTAAACATCAAAGAACTCACACAGGGGAAAAACCATATAAATGCATGGAATGTGGAAAGAGCTTCAGTCAGAGTGCCTCTCTTAATTTGCATCAAATAACTCATACAGGAGAGAAACCGTATAAATGTTTGGAATGTAGAAAAAGCTTCAGTGATCCTAGCACCCTTCATAAACATAAGAAAATTCACACGGGGAAAGCCATATAAGTTCATTGAGTGTGGAAAGAGCTTCAGTCGGAGTGCCTATCTTAAGGTGCATTAAAAAAACTCATACAGGGGAGAAACCCTATAAATGTTTGGAATGTAGAAAAAGCTTCAGTGACTATAGCACCTTTTAGAAACATAATAGAATTCACACGGGACAAACCATATAAAAATGTTTGGAGTGTGGAAAGAGCTGCCGCAGCAGTAACCACCTTTCTCAACACCAGATAACTCATTCAGGAGACTAACCCTATGTCTGGAAGGTTGATGTTCAGTTACAGTGGTAAAGGCTGTTCTCCGAGAAGCAGTGTGGTGTAGTGGTTAAGAGTGGTACTTTTGTTTACGGACTATGTGCTCAGAATATTTAGAGGGACGCTATAAAAAATTCTTGCAGAACGGCATCTTTGTGCTTGCCGTAACTAAGCAGTAGATCTCTACCAATATGCTTTCTCTATTCTGAACCAAGTTTATCCTTGATTTATTATGTCAGATACCTGATGCGAATGATCAACTGAAAGTCACATATTTTTTGTCTGGTTTGAGAAATTTGTGACAGACAAAGTTGTGAGATTTGCAGTTGCTGCCCCAAAATTGGGAATGTTCATAGAGGAAAACATGGCGGACTGTAAAGATTTAATTGGGAATGAAATCTAAAAACTTATTTGTATTGGTGTGTGTGTGTGTGTAATATAGTCTGATACTGTATTTTAATGCTTTATTTATGTATATATTGCATATGACCATCATGGTTCAAACAACAATAAACATATACGGCTTGTAGGCTTTTGCAAATGCAGTTACGTACAGATAGATGGACTGTATAGGCAAAAGTAAGCAACAGGAAAATAGTATTTCTCATGCCTTAACGTGTTAGAAGCTGATTGGTTAATGCTGCAGAATCCTGCAATTGGCTGTGTACCCCCAAACAACAGAGGAGCTATGACACGTGTAGTAGTAGTAGTAGTAACAACAACAACAATTTATTACTTATACCCCGCTCATCTAGCTAGGCCTCCCCAGCCACTGTGGGCGGCTTCCAACAGAATATTAAAAACACAATAACACAATAAAACATCTAATTTTTATTTCCTTGACATCTGAAGGGAGGGTGTTCCACAGGGCAGGCGCCACTACCAAGAAGGCCCTCTGCCTGGTTCCCTGTAACTTCACTTCTCACAGTGGGGGAACCGCTAGAAGGCCTCGGAGGAGGACCAATGGGGGTGGAGATGCTCCTTCAGGTATACTGGGCCGAGGCCGTTTTGAGCTTTCAAGGTCAGCACCAATACTTGGAATTGTGCTCGGAAACATACTGGGAATCAATGTAGGTCTTTCAGGTGTTATATGGTCTCAGTGGTCAGTCCCAGGTATATTTTTGTTCGTGGGGAAAAAATCCTTTGTGTGTACAATAAATATTTTTTTATTCCTTTACCTGGTCTTATTTGGATCTCCGGTCAGGAACTCCTTCAATGAATCTCCACATCATGTGTGCTGCTCTAAGCCAGGAAACACACCATTTTAGAAAATTAATTTGTGAAATACTCGGTACATGTTTTGTGATGTACCAGATTTGCCCAAAAGGGCAGTCAACTTAAAAAAAAAAATTGTGTTGCCTACAAGTCATGCAAGGATTTGGGATCACTCACATAAAAGGCTGCTGGCCCCTTCTCCTTCCCCACTTTCTGTACATGCAATAGCAAATTTTATTTTTAATTTTAATGTAGCAGTTTTGTGCAGGAAAGTTTCCACAAAGATGTGTTTTTTATTACTACAAACATTTGTTTATTTCATTTATTATTTGTTAAATTTGTATTCTGCCCTTTTTCAGTCAAAGGCCTGGCTGAATAATGTATAATAATGTATAATAACTCAGGACCTAAAGGTGCCTAATGAAGGTGCCAGCTAAACCTCCCTGTGGAGAGCTTTCCACAAACGGAGCCACTGTAGAATAGTCCCAATCTTGTTTTGTAACCCTCCATATGTGGAGGAGGCACATGAAGAAGTTTCTTAGAGGATGATCTCTGGCCTGGGGCAGTCCTTGAGGTATTGTGATCCTGAGCTGTTTAAGGCTTTATAGGTCAAAACCAGCACTTTGAATTGGGCTCAGAAACTACAGTAGTATCTCGGGTTACATACGCTTCAGGTTACAGACTCTGCTAACCCAGGAATAGTACCTCGGGTTAAGAACTTTGCTTCAGGATGAGAACAGAAATCGGGCGGCGGCACAGCGGCGGGGGAGCCCCCATTAGCTAAAGTGGTGCTTCAGGTTAACGTTTTCAAGTTAAGAACGGACCTCCGGAACAAATTAAGTACGTAAACAGAGGTACCACTGTAATTGGTTTCCAGTGTGGTTGGACCAGGATCGGTGTAATATGCTTACTGTACACCGTCTTCCTCCGGTGAGCAGCCTGGCTGCCAAATTCTGCAGCAGCTGAAGTTTCTGAACCACCGGCAAGTGCCACCTTCATGCGTTCAACAGCAATGGGAAATAAGCAGGAAACTCTAGGAAGAGATGATAGAACAATAGAAATACTGGAATTAAAGGATTTCTTCAACTCAAAGCTCCCCTCCTGTCGCAGGGATTCGAACCTCCGACCTTCTGATCGGCAAGCCCTAAGCTGCTGTGGTTTAACCCACAGCGCCACCCGCTTAAAGGTAAAGGGACCCCTGACCATTAGGTCCAGTCGTGTCCGACTCTGGGGTTGCGGCGCTCATCTCGCTTTATTGGCCGAGAGCCAGCGTACAGCTTCCAGGTCATGTGGCCAGCATGACTAAGCCACTTCTGGCAAACCAGAGCAGCGCACGGAAATGCTGTTTACCTTCCCGCCAGAGCGGTTCCTATTTATCTCCTTGCACTTTGACGTGCTTTTGAACTGCTAGGTGGGCCTGAGCATGGACCGAGCAACGGGAGCTCACCCCGTCACAGGGATTCGAACCGCCGACCTTCTGATCAGCAAGCCCTAGACTCTGTGGTTTAACCCACAGCGCCACCTGGGTCCCTGCCACCCGCTTAGAGACCAACTAAGTTTGTTCTTGGTATGAGGTTTCGTGTGCATGCACACTTCTTCAGAAACACTGAATCAGAAGTCACCAGACCCTTTATATAGTGAGAGGGTGGGGAGGAGTGTTACTCAGAAGGGTGGTCGGAATGGGTGATTGGCTGATAGGTGTGGTAAACCTGTTATTAAGGAAGCTGGGGTGGGGTGTCTATTTCCAGCCCCTGCAAGTTCCAAAGCAGAGAAGCCTTTTGAAAAGTGCAGCTACCTCCTGAATTGGACACACGCACACGCTATTCCCACTGGTCCCACAGTTATGCAGTTTTTTCGGGGGTGGGAGAAATGCCTGCCCGTGGTTATTTAGCTTTTAGCTTTACCTTTAACCCTAGCTGAAAATCAAGATACCTACTTTCTTTGATTTGTGGAGAGGGGAAAAGATCGCTCTAGGAGACAGGAAAAGGAATCCTAAGTTTGCACTCATAAGCTCTACAATGGCATATTCAATCAGTGAATGATTCTCTCCTTACCAACATAAATTAGTAGGCCCATACATCCCATTGAAATACTTATAAGTTTATGTTGATTAAAATCGTTCTTCATTTTAAATATTGTATTGTTTTCCCCCGTCCTGCCCGGCCCCAAGCTGCCCCTTCCCAGGACGCCACTGCGTCACCGCCGCTCGGGAGCCTCTGAGCGTGTGCAGAGCGCAGACCAAGCAAGGCAGCGAGGGCGTCCCCGGGCGCAGCCGCCTGTGTGGGAAGAGCTGGGCTGGGCTGGGGTCTGGGTGGGGCGGAGAAGGGTCTTCCGCAGCAACTGTGCCCCTTTTGCAGACACCCAGCTAGTGCTGTGCCTTCTGGAGGAATACTGCGCCAAGCTGAGCCAGGCAGAAGAGAGGCAGCTGCCATGGAGAGTGGCATCATCCAGAGCAGCCTCTTCTAGGCTCTCATAGGCAAGTATTGGGGCTGAGTCCTGGGGGTCCCGGCAGCTGGGGAGGGAAGGCTCCTTGACCCACTAGGACACCGAGGGAAATCAAGCTTTTCAGCGCAGACAGACATCACTTGACACTCATGGAAACCGAATTGCATTTGCTGTCTTAATTATTTTGCAGCGCATTCACTCAGTTTGGCAAGTTTCTGTGGCATTGACAAACTTGGTTACCTCTGCCCCTAACTCTAGATCAGGGGTCAGTAACCTTTTTCAGCCGTGGGCTGGTCCACCGTCCCTCAGACCATGTGGGGGCCGGACTATATTTTGGAAAGAAAAAAAAAGGAACAAATTCCTATGCCCCACAAATAAACCAGAGATGCATTTTAAATAAAAGGACACATTCTACTCATGTAAAACCACGCTGATTCCCGGACCGTCCACAGGCCAGATTGAGAAGGCGATTGGGCCGCATCCATCCCACGGGCCTTAGGTTGCCTAACCCTGCTCTTGATCCTTTATGAGCAAGTTTAAAAGGCACAGTTTGCACTTTCTATATCTCAAGTTGGAAAACTCCATCTTTCCCTACCATTTAGGAAATTCCTAGTCCACATTGTTTGAACTGCAAGTCATTAGCTATAACACGTAATGTGCATAGGAATTTGTTCATCCCCCCAACAGTGTCTGAGGGACTGTGAACCGGCCCTCTGTTTCAAAAGTTTGAGGACCCCTGGCTTAGAGAGTGGGTAACTGAGGAAAAATGCCCCTCATGAACCAAGGTATTAATGGGTGAAGGAAGCTGTACGGTGTTAAAAGTATTTTATTGCAGAGAGCAGTCCAAAATCAGAGGCAGAAGAGGCTGGAGAGTAGAGGCAGAGGTGAGTTCGGGCTGGTGAATAAGTTAGGGGGTCTCCCCCTTCTGCTCTGACCAGCTCCCCTCCCCCTTGATCTCTCAGAATCTGCAAAGGGATGAAGAGGGTGGAGCACAGGCAGATAAGGCAAAGAAATCTCAGATTGCTTGGGAGAGGAGGAGACTTAGGGAGCCTGTGGGAAATAGCTGAATGCTTCCCCATGAAAGAAGCAGCAGATCCTGGCTTATAGAAAGTCAGCATGTCAGGGAACAGATGAGGACAGAACCCTTTCCTCTGAAATTTGTGGCAACTGCCTGAAGCGGCTGCCTCAGTCTGCCTCATGGACTGTAGAGTTATTCTTAGGTTCCTAATAACCCCTAGCATGGGATTTGCCCTTTTCACAGTTGCCACAAATTTAAATTCCAGGGACCAGCGGAGAAAGGTTTTGTTTCCCACTGTTCCCTGGCATGCTAGCTTTCTATAAGCAAGGAGTTACTGCTTCTATCACTGAGATCCAGCGCCGAGAGCCTTCTGGCGGTTCCCTCACTGTGAGAAGTGAGGTTACAGGGAAGCAGACAGAGGGCCTTCTCAGTAGTGGTGCCCGCCCTGTGGAACGCCCTCCCTTCAGATGTCAAGGAAATAAGCAGCTATCCTATTTTTAAATGACATCTGAAGGCAGTCCTGTTTAGGGAAGTTTTTAATATTTAATGCTGTATTTCAGTTACAGGTAGGTAGCCGTGTTGGTCTGTCATAGTCAAAACAAAATAATAATAATAATAAATTCCTTCCAGTAGCACCTTAGAGACCAACTAAGTTTGTTCTTGGTATGAGCTTTCGTGTGCATGCACACGAAAGCTCATACCAAGAACAAACTTAGTTGGTCTCTAATGTGCTACTGGAAGGATAACAAACTTAGTTGGTCTCTAAGGTGCTACTGGAAGGAATTATTTTATTTTTTATTTTGTTTTTAATGCTGTATTGTTTTTAACACTCGATATCATGGAGAGGCATTCAGCTATTTTACACAAACCTGAAATGACCCGCCTTCTTTCCTTCTCTCTCTCTCTCTCTCTCTCTCTCTCGGATGCCAAGAAGAGGCAGCATGCCCGTCCCTATTTGCTCTTCAATGGTTAACAGCAGCAACAGCATCGGAGCCCACATTCCTAGAGCAGAAGGAAAGATTGCAAAGATGAGGAGTTTTGGGGAGGGGGGAAGAGAGAGAGGGAATGTGCCCTTTTCCTCTTCCGCAGATCTGAAAGGGGGAAAATGCAAAGTGTTCCACGTGAGTTTCTTCTTGCTCTCGCAGAGATGCTGCAGGCGGCCGCAGGGAGGGAAATGCAAGATTAAGGCAAATAATTTCGCATGCTGGGGAAAGCAGGACTCCCGCAACCTCTTCCCTTAACCGAATTATTAAGCTCATTGAAGAGATGCTCTCCGTGCACTGAGAGATCCAGGTAGGTTAATCACTCCGCAGGTAAACATCCATCTCCCCCTACTGCTTCTCGTTTCCTGTGTTTTGGGACCTTATTCACTAGTAACCGGCAATCGTTTCCTTACACTGCGTAAATTAAGGTTGCCACTTCCCCCCACTGCTCCTGTGCTACTGCTCCTCTCTCTCTTTGCTCCTGTGCCTTCAAAAGACTCCTGAAAGGTGGAAACGAAGCTTTTCCACAAATGGAAAGGGGGCCAGGGTGGGGAGGCTCTCATGCCAGGTACCTGGTGGTGAATGTTAAACTGCACAGGAGCAAGGCCAGGGGGAAAACAACAACGTTGGCAATCCTAATCAATTTTACCTACTCAAGAAAGCCAGCCAATGGAAGGCAGAATTGAGAGGAGGAAGCCAGTCAGGAGGCAGTGTCTTGCAAGCAGCACCTGAGTTCGAGAGCTGTCTGCCCACCTGCAGTTCCCAGCAAGTCGGACCCAGAAGCATCACTGCGGTGGAGGTGGAATGTCGCTGTTGTGGCAAGCAGCCATTGATAGCCGTCTCCTCTATAATAATAATAATACTAATACTAATAATAATAATAATAATAATCTTTTATTTATACCCCGCCCATCTGGCTGGGTTTCCCCAGCCACTCTGGGCGACTTTCAACAGAGCATTAAAATACAATAATCTATAAAACATTAAAAGCCTCCCTAAACAGGGCTGCCTTCAGATGTCTTCTAAAGGTCTGGTAGTTGTTGTTTCTTTGACATCTGAAGGGAGGGCGTTCCACAGGGCGGGCGCCACTACCGAGAAGGCCCTCTATGAATCTGTCCAATCGTATTTTAACTCCATCCAAGTTTGTGGCTGTCATGCCTCTTGTGGAAGAGAGTTCAATAGTTTAATAATAATAATAATAATAATAATAATTTATTATTTATCAGCTTCACTGGATGAGCTTGAATTCAGGCAAAAACGTTCCTCTTTAACCAGGCCTTTGGTTGATTGTCATCCAATGCCGTTTTAAAAAGTGTTGGGTGGTGGTGGTGATTAGGTTGTTTTTATTTTGACTGTGTATTTTGTGATTTTATATTGTAATTTTATCCTGTGAACCGCTCTGAGACCTGTGGGTATATGGGCGGTATACAAATTTAACAAATAAATAAATTATAAAATCCTACTTTAAATATGCACACCCTGCATAATTTTACGTACGGTACCTCTGTTGTGTGTGTCTCTGCCTCCCTTCCACACGTACTTATCCTTTTCCCCCCGTAAATAAAAAAAGCCACAAATGTTGTAACCTTTCCTCACAAGGGAGTTTCTCCAACCCCCTTGATCATTTCCGTTGCTCATTTCTGAGCCATTTCCCCCAACTCTCCTTATACCCCCTTTGAGGTGAAAGTTGCAAATAGTTGGACCCTTTCTATCTTCCCTCATAGGTAGTGGAATGGCATCCGAAATGTTTTCCACACCCTCTCCCCTTTGCATTGGGATGGAGGCAGGTGCTGTGGAGTCAGCTCAGGTAGGAGGGATACTCTTTATTGATATATATATATTTATTGATATATATACAGTGGTACCTCGGTTTTCATGCGCCTCAGAAGCCCAAACATTTCGGTTTCCGAACGCCAAAAACCCGGAAGTAAATGCTTCCGTTTTTGAACGCGCCTCAGAAGTCAAACGGTTTCCACTGCATTTCCCCCCCCCCCCCAAATTTCTCCTTTGACTTTGCTGACAGCCCACCGCGCCTCGGTTGTCGAACGTTTCGGAAGTCGAACGGTCTTCTGGAACAGATTATGTTTGACAACCGAGGTACCACTGTACCGTCTTACCTTGGATCTCAAACAGCTTGGATCCTGAACAAATCGGCTCCCGAATGATCGAAACCTGGAAGTGTTCCAGTTTTAAAAAGTGTTTTTGGAAGCCGAATGTCCGACGGGGCTTCAGTGGCTTCCGATTGGCTGCAGGAGCTTCCTGCAGCCAATCAGAAGCTGTGCTTTGGTTTCCGAACATTTTGGAAGTCAAATGGACTTCTGGAATGGATTCCCTTCAACTTCCAAGATACGACTGTATATATTTATCCTGCTCTTCAGCCAAAAAAGGATCTCTGAGTAGCTTACAGATCAATGAAAACAATAAGGCTTTCCCCTTCAAGTTTGCAGTCTTAAAAATATTATTGATCATATTGTATTTTTAGACTGCCCTTCAGCTGAAGTTTCCAAAAATCCCTTCAAATCATTAGTGAGGGAGAAGCACTTTTCACACCCTGCCTGTGAATATTGATGAGGGAAGGACATTTCTTTTTATTTTCCAGGGACCAGTGACTTTTGAGGAGGTGGCTCTCTATTTCACTCAGGAGGAATGGGCCCTGATGCAGCCCAGCCAGAGGGCTCTGTACAGGGAGGTGATGCTGGAGATTCTTGGGATGGTGACCACCTTAGGTAAGTATCCCTTTGGACTTTAATTAGAGATGCTGAAGGTATGAACTCCCCTCAGCAGTGCTATTTGCCCAACAGGTAACATCCATCTCTGGGAGACATGTCTCGCCCATACAGAAGCCATGCCAGTTCTGCAAGAGCAAGGCTTGTTCTTCTGTATGCTTTGTAATGTTGGGCAGGATTCATCTAACAAGACCCATAAGATGAAGCCCTGTGCGTGGACTTCTGCTTGTGCAACAGGGCTTCTGTGGTGGATGATGTCAGTTTACATTTGTTAGTGCAGAAAGTATTGATCTGATGTGTAGAGATACAATGGTACCTCGGGTTAAGTACTTAACTGGTTCTGGAGGTCCGTTCTTAATCTGAAACTGTTCTTAACCTGAAGCACCACTTTAGCTAATAGGGCCTCCCGCTGCCGCTGCGCCACCAGAGCACAATTTCTGTTCTCATCCTGAAGCAAAGTTCTTAACCTGAAGCATTATTTCTGGGTTAGCGGAGTTCTTAACCTGAAGCATATGTAACCTGAAGTGTATGTAACCTGAGGTACCACTGTATTTCCTATTCTAATTAATTCAAGAGGGTTCTGGAAGCTTCTCTGTGTAAAAGAAGGTTCGTGATGTTTGGGTTATTCCTTCAGAGAAGCTGAGTACAGTTTGTTTAAACTGGTTCTGTTATCTCTTTGAGCGGTGTGATTTGCTGTCGGCTCGCTCTGTGATGGTCGGTAAGAGGCAGCTTCCTGAGCTCCTGGTCCTTTGGAGAGGGGTTGTGGCTTAGTATTAGAGCAACAGAGCTTCTGCTTTGCGTGCAGAGGGTCCCAGGTTTAATCGCTGGCATCTCCAGGTAAAACTGGGAATATCCCAATTCCAGCTCTAGAGAACTGCTGTTAGTCAGCGTAAACGATGCTAAGCAAAATGGGTCAATGGTGTGTAACTCAATATAAGGCATTTTTCTTAAGTGATTCATATAGAGATAAAAACAGACAGGCCCCCCCCCAATCTGCTTCCCTCCCTACTCTCTCTTTGGAAGGCCCCACAGAGGAAAAAGAAATTACAATTGTCTTTTCATACTCTGGTATTCCCTGAATAGCCTTCTTGGATCAGGCCAGGGGATGCTTTAGCTGAGATTCCTGCATTGAAGGAGGTTGGACTAGATGACCCTTGGGTCCCTTCCAACTCTAATATTCTATGAGTCCAGCCTCCTGTCCTCGCAGGTGGCCCGGTGGAAGCCCACAAGCAGAAACTGAGCACAAAAGCCTCTCCCCTCCTGCCGTTCCCAGAAACTGAGCCTTCCAACAGTGGAGGCAGAGCGTTGCCTTCATGGTCCATGGAGGCAGATACTAGCCTTCATCATGGGAAGCTGGTAGACTTGTCCTCCTACAACAATCAGTTCTGCTTTTCCCTTGATCAGAGGGTTTATCCCAGGGGTAGGCAACCTAAGGCCCGTGGGCTGGATGCGGCCCAATCGCCTTCTCAATCCAGCCCGCGGACGGTCCGGGAATCAGCGTGTTTTTACATTAGTAGAATGTGTCCTTTTATTTAAAATGCATCTCTGGGTTATTTATGGGGCATAGGAATTCGTTCATTATTTTTTCAAAATATAGTCCTGCCTACCACATGCTCTGAGGGATGGTGGACCGGCCCATGGCTGGAAAAGGTTGCTGACCCCGGGTTTATCCAGTTTTCTCCTTATATTCCAGCAGGTTACGTCTGGGAGAGTGAGAATGAGGGAGCAGAGTTGGACGTGTCGTTGGAAACAGCCAAGGTTCAGTACTGTGGGGAGAACTTGGAGGGTCGAGATGGAGCAAAGAAGCAGGAGGAGAAACAAACTCAGACGCAGGGGGAGAAATCTGCTCCTTGTCCGTATGGTGACGCCCCAAAACAACACACAGCATGCAGAGGCAAGAAAAGGATCAAGTGTGCCGAGTGTGGAAAAGCCTTCAGTTGCCAGTCAGCATTTAATCTGCACCAGAGAACTCACACGGGAGAAAAGCCTTACAAGTGCCCACAGTGCGGAAAGAGCTTCAACAGGCACGACAACCTGGCTTCACATCAGAGAATTCACACCGGAGAGAAACCGTACGCGTGCTCAGTTTGTGGGAAAAGGTTCAGCCACAGTGCAAGCCTTACTTCTCATCAGAGAATCCACACAGGGGAGAAACCGTATAAATGCTTGGAGTGTGGCAAGAGCTTCAGCCGGTGCGACTCCCTTACTTCCCACCAGAGAATCCACGCGGAGGAGAAACCATATAAATGCGCCGTCTGCGGAAGGAGCTTCCGTCAGAGCGCAAGTCTCACTTGTCACCAGAGAAACCACACAGGGGAGAAGCCGTACAGATGCCTGGAGTGCGGGAAGAGCTTCAGCTGGGATAAGTCCCTTATTGCACATCAGAGAATTCACACGGGGGAGAAACCGTACAAATGCTTGGAGTGCGGGAAGAGATTTAGGTGGAGCCGGCTTTTTACTGCACATCAGCGCATTCATGCTGGAGAGAAACTGTATCCGTGTGCAGACTTCGACGAAAGCTTCTGCCAGAACGCGAATCTGTCTTCCTATCAAAGAATCCACCCGCTGGAAAAGCTGCGCAAGTGCTTCATGTGCGGAAAGAGCTTGAGTCAGAACGACTCCCTGATTTTGCATCAAGGCTTACACCCGGGAGAGGAGCTGTACAGTTGCTCAGAGTGTGACAAGAGTCTATCTTGCAAATCGTATCTTGTTAACCGTCACATAATTAATGCTGGCGAGAAACAGTACGAGTGCGGAGGAAGTTGCGGCGCGAGCTCAGGCCTTGCTTTCCATCAAGCGGTTCACGCAAGGGAGAAATTGCATAAATGTCTGGAGTGTGGGAAGAAGTTTGGCCGGAGCGATCACCTTCGTAGACATCAGGTTATCCACGCGAGGCAAGTGCAATAGATGTGCTCACGCGGGCGGGAAATGTTTGCTTTTGGAGCTCGCTTCTCCACACAACTCCATAGATAGCTAGTTGGGGGCATCTTGAGGAATGTCTGAGCTGTGGGGAAAGTACTGATGGAGATCACCTCTCCTTACTGACAGAAGCCTCCAGAGGACATGAGCAGAATCATACAATGCAAGAGGAATATAAGAAGCTGTATCATACTGAATCAGATATTTGGCCCGTTTAGCTCATCAGTGTCCTGCCAACCTAGCAGTTCGAAAGCACGTCAAAGTGCAAGTAGATAAATAGGAACCGCTGCAGTGGGAAGGTAAACGGCGTTTCCGTGCGCTGCTCTGGTTCGCCAGAAGTGGCTTAGTCATGCTGGCCACATGACCTGGAAGCTGTACGCTGGCTCTCGGCCAATAAAGCGAGATGAGCGCCACAACCCCAGAGTTGGTCACGACTGGACCTAATGGTCAGGGGTCCCTTTACCTTTACCTAGCTCATCAGCGCTGTCTGACAGAGGTTTTCTGGGGTTTCAGGTAGGGGTCTTTCTGAGCCCTGCCTGAAGGTGCTGAGGATTGGACCTACTTCTGCACATACTATATACTGGTAGCTCTACCACTGAGCTTTGGCCCTGTGAAATGCCTGCTTTTATATATGTATCATCATGTCTCTTCCAACAAGAATCTCAAATGAACTTCAGCTCAAAGTACTGTCACAGCCTGGATGTGAGGGCCTTGTTTGTGGTGGTACCACCACATCATCTGACCATTAAGAAATCTATACAGCTTCAGGGGACAAAAAAAACCCCATGTTTTTTCCTTCATTATCTTTTTTGTTGTTGTTGTTCCTGATAGTTCTCTGCTTTTTTTAAAAAGCTGTTTTTAATTTTTAGTTATTCTTTTAACTTTTTTTCTCAATTCGGGTTCGCTTTAATGGATTTAGGAATGTTGGCATAATAAAGTCACCAAGAAAGTAGCTCAGACAAGTTGATATCTTAAGCGTCGCAGTGTGTAAACTTGTTAAAATAAATATTATATAGTACAATGTTTGCAGTTCTGTGCCTCTCTGTAAAACCACCACCACCTGAAGGCCAGGCCAGCAGAACACCACAAATAAAAATATATAATAAGCACTAAGTGGAGCTAAAAACATTTATAAGGAGCCAGATATCCTCATGGCTAATAATTTAAGGGAACAGTTTCTTTCAGCCATCAAATTCCTGGGAGAACAGGAGAGTCTATAAAATGCTCCTAAATGTTGTTGCCTTGATTTCTTACCTGCTTTTATCCATATTGAGATCGTAGGAAGAGCCCGCAGGATCAGTCCAATGGCCCATCTGACCCAGTTTCCTGTTCCCACAGTGGCCAACAAAACCCACAAGTGGGATTTGTCCACAATGCAATGCGCTCTACGTGGGGCTACCTTTGAAGGTGACCCGGAAACTGCAATTAATCCAGAAAGCGGCAGCTAGACTGGTGACTGGGAGTGGCTGCCGGGACCACATAACACCAGTCCTGAGAGAACTACACTGGCTCCCAGTACGTTTCCGAGCACAATTCAAAGTGTTGGTGCTGACCTTTAAAGCCCTAAACGGCCTCTGTCCTGTATACCTGAAGGAGCGTCTCCACCCCCACCGTTCAGCCCGGACACTGAGATCCAGCGCCGAGGGCCTTCTGGCGGTTCCCTCACTGCGAGAAGCAAAGCTACAGGGAACCAGGCAGAGGGCCTTCTCGGTAGTGGCGCCCGCCCTGTGGAACGCCCTCCCAGCAGAGGTCAAATAGATAAACAACTATCTGACATTCAGAAAATACCTCAAGGCAGCCCTGTTTAGGGAAGTTTTTAACATGTGATATTTTAATGTATTTTAATATCTGTTGGAGGCCGCCCAGAGTGGCTGGGGGGACCCAGCCAGATGGGCGGGGTACAAATGATAAATTATTATTATTATTATCTCAAAAAATGAGCTTGCAATAAAAATGTAAGGAGTAGAAAGAATCACCTTTCATAACACAGTTTATAGCCTCCATCACCTTGGCAAGCTAGGGATTATTATTATTACAGTGATCCCTCGACATACGAATGCCCCGACTTCCGTATTTTTTGAGTTACGAGGGATCAAAGCGGCCGCTTCCTAATTTTTTTGACTTCTGATCGGAAGCCGCGGCCGTTTTAAATGCGGTTTCCTCGACTCCCGAAGGTTTTTTCAACCTACGAATGCGTTCTCCAACGCATTCCTATGGGGACTCGACTTACGATTTTTTTGACTTCTGACAATGTTGTCGGAACGGATTACCTTCGTAAGTCGAGGGTCCACTGTATTAAATTATTTATTTGGCTTTTCAAGTTAAAATTTTAAAGTCACATATTGAACATACAACATAAAAACAAGATTCCAAGGAATCTCTTGAGACTTCCCTCCTCCCCTTTGTGGGTCCTATTGTTAATCATTTCCTCCTGCATAATAATCCAAATCTTTTACATCTCCATTGTATCCAATATTCATCATTAAGCTACAAGTGATACTCCAATCCTACAAATGATTTTAACTGTTTACAATATTTTTTTAAGAAAAATTATAAATTTCCCCCATCCCTTATTAAAAATTTTGGTCTTCCTGATTTCTGATTCTCCTAGTCATTTTGTCCATTTTGGCATAATCCATCAACTTGATCTGCCATTCTTCTCTGGCAGGGACTTTGTCTTCTTTCCATCTCTGGGCCAATAACATCCGTGCAGACTATTTATGTATGCAAGCTAGGGATTATTTGTGCATGGATTGTGGGCCTTGCGTTTTGGTTTTGGATTTATTTATTATTTTATTTAATGAAATGATGTACAGAATGCTTGATTATAGTGAAAACCTCAAAACGGTTTATAAAACAAAAATATAATTATTAATCACAAAACTGTCAAAGGTCACCAAAAAATATTAAAGTAATAATTAAAGTAAAACATCGGGAGAGGGGGAGCATCCATAAACTGCATGATCACTGAGCTGTTTGTGGGAAGTTACTGTGTGTGTGGAGAAGCTAGCCTTCCATACAAAGGTGAAATTTACACTTATTGTGCCTCACGCTGTTGCTTCTTTCCCTGCCCACCACTTGCATATTCCCCCCCCAAAAAAAAGATGTCTAGGAGATTACGCGGCTGAGAAAAGTTCCTCACTCTAGTACAGAGAATAATTTTGGAACAGTCTCACTGTTGACGCCATTTTTATTCGTTTTTGTAACTTTGTATGTTACTGCGAGCCATTCTGGGACCTTCTGGTAAAGGGCAGATAAGAAATCTTAACAAATAAGTAACACCCGTATCTCTTCCGTCAATCATAATTAAGGAACTTGGTGGTGCAACTATCGTGCCATGAGGGGAAAATGCTGAGGTAAAAAAAGATACCTACTGTCAATATAAGACATGGGTAGGCAAACTAAGGCCCGGAGGCCAGATCTGGCCCAATCGCCTTCTCAATCCGGCCCGCAGACGGTCTGGGAATCAGCGTGTTTTTACATGAGTAAAATGTGTCCTTTTATTAAAAATGCATCTCTGGGTTATTTGTGGGGCATAGGAATTCATTCATTTTCCCCTCCCCCCCCCCAAAAAAAACGGTCCGGCCCCCAAGGTCTGAGGGACAGTGGACCGGCCCCCTGCTGAAAAAGTTTGCTGACCCCTGATATAAGACGCAGGACGGTTCGGACAAAAAGAGTAATTTCTTTTATTGAACCATTTCTTTTATTAAAAAATCTTATTTAAAACAACCGGGGGGGCAGGGGGAAGGTGCTTCTTATTCATAAATCAGGGAACCTATGCTTTTGTTGCACAAAACACAAAATATAAATGGGTTCAGGTGTGCGCTAAAATTAGAGTTGTTAGAAAAATGCATAATATATATATATAGAGAGAGACAGAGATCTATTTTTTTCAAAAAGAAATCCTTCACTCTGGCATATTTCATTTGAATGCAGCTGCGCTCATTAGGCTATTAAAAACCCCAGTAATGAACATGCACTTGGAACAGGGGCGGCAAACAGTTGCTGTCCGCAGGGCCGCATTCAGCCTTGGCTATGCTTCTGGGGGCCACAGACCAACGTCACATGCGGCTCTACCTGCCCCCCTCTCAAACGCACGACCACCACACAAAGCCCCTCGCCCCCCTCAGGCGACTCGGAGGAAGGTTATATCTCTCCGCACTTCAATCGAACTCATTTTGGTTTCTGTGCCGGTAAGCAATCTCACACTGCCGAACGGAGGCTCAGCCAACTCTTTTGTGAGACGCCGTGGACATTTGCCAAAGCTCTCTTCCCCAAAACGTCCAACGCGACTGGATACCTCGAGTAAACCGCAAGCGGGGAGCAGCATGGCTTGCTGATTTATGCCATAGGTGAGGGACCACCGGTTTGATCCTCGGTCCCATTAACCCGCCTCCCAGCGGCTCCATGCATAGCGAATCCATTGCTGCGGGTCGGTCGCAACTGGGAGATTTGGGAGGGGTTTTTTAACGTCCCACCCCTACTCCGCAACCCACACCCTGACAAAAACGCTCCTGTGTAGCATTCAGGCTGGAGGGTGGGGCAGAAGACGCTTCGTTTCTCCAATGAGTTCAAGCCTCATTGCTCTGCGGCAGAGTGAAGATTGCATCCTGAAAACTGCGGCTCAAGAGATCTCCTCCACCCACAAGCAGTCAAGCTTGGCGGGGGGGTCAGATCTAATTCCCCTGCGTTTCTGTATCAATGGGGTGTATATGCATGAGAGGTGACGTCGGCCTACTGTTATATTTTTCTGCATCGGCTCTGCCCCCTTTTGCATCGGCTCCCCCCACCTCTGGCATGCAGGCCCTGGGGGTGGGGTGGGGAAGGTTAAGCCACAAGGGAGGCTTGAAAAGGGCCGTCCACACCTGGCCTTTATGCCCAGCTACCCTTGGCAGTCTGGAATGTACATGGATTCCTTGGCGGGGCTTGATGTTTCTGGAGTTGCCCTCTCCAGGGAGCCAGGGAAATGGGTGCTCTGAGAAGGGGTGCTTTCTCCGTTGCAAAGCACCGGCGACACGCAACCTGAGGGCGAGTTTAGAGAGGAGAAGCTGTCTGCGAACCCGGCCGCCGGGCTTTGGTCTGGCCTGAGCAGGGCCTCTCCGATTTTATTCAGGCCGGAGACGAGGCTCTGCAAGATGGTGCCGAGATTGTCAATGGAGCTCAGAAAGGCTTTCCTCTCCTCCTTGATCTGCACGTCCTCCTCTTTCATGAGCTGCACGTACTCCGAGAAAACCTTGCTGTCTTTCTCCATGGCGGACAGCAGCCGGGCGTTCTCCATCGAGGAGTGCTTCATCAGCCGCTCGATCATGTCGCTCTCGCCTTTCCGCTTCTTCTTGGTCCTCAGGATCGCCATGCAGGTATCAGGGGACAGGGCAGGAGCCGGTCGGTTCGGGGCGGCAGCGTCTGGAAGGACAACAAAGAGGAGAGCCTTAAGGGGACGGAGAGACTCGCCTATATGAGGAAAGGTGGTAACAGTAGGGGGCTTTTTAGTTTAAAAGTCAGGAAACATGCTACAGATGTAAACACCAAGCAATAAAAGATAATGGGAGAGGATTTACCCCAGCAAATTATTTGTCAAAATTACAAATACCTAAATACAGATGGTCATTTATCCTTGCTAGATCCAATGTGCTGCCTAAAACACATCTAAAAGAAAGCAGGGATGGTTCCTGCTGAACTTCTATTGGCAAGGAGTTCCATAGGCAAGCGCCTTCTACACCAAAGGCTCGGCCAGCTGAACCTCAGGCATGTGAGGGGCGTCAAAAGTGCCCCATCAGAAGATCTTGGCTGCCCCGGTTGTATCCTGGATCGAAGTTGTTACGAGCCTTGCAAACTAATACAAGACCCTTCAGCCCGATAGCACCAAGCAGCCAGTAAAAGCTTTGGAAACACCCAAATTAGGTGCTGGTTGTTGCAGCCAAACCTCGGTTCCTGAACGCCTCCGTTATCATACTTTTCGGCTCCGAATGCCGAAAACCCGGAAGGAAATGCTCCAGTTGTCGAACGATTTTCAGAAGCCGAACGTGCTACATAGCTTCCATTTTGAGTTTCCCTATTGTATTGAGACTTCCGTTTTCAGTTTTCATTTGTCGAAAGT
Source organism: Darevskia nairensis (assembly GCA_034642065.1). Taxonomy (NCBI): domain Eukaryota; kingdom Metazoa; phylum Chordata; class Lepidosauria; order Squamata; family Lacertidae; genus Darevskia; species Darevskia nairensis. Next base: position 509,616 of record JAWWNI010000437.1, read on the forward strand.
TTCGGAAATTGAACGGTCTCCCAGAACGGATTCTGTTCAACAACTGAGGTTTGACTGTAGCCTCTTCCCACCAACAGTCCAGCTGCAGCATTCTGCACCAAGGATAGTCCCACAACAATCGAGTGTAGAAGATACCAATGATCTTAAAACCCATACCTTGTTCCTTGTCCACCTCTGTGTCTGCCTGGTCGGCTTCCATTTCCACCCCTATTCCGCTGGAGGCTGCATCTATTAAACGGGAAAGGCAGTCTGTTTGGGGGGCGGGTGGGTGGGGAATGAGTCAACTGACGGACACTCTCTCACCCACAGCAGAGTGGATGCGGCGCAAGCAAATATGCGCTTGACATTTATTGACGGCAACAGCACTCACCGGAGCGATCTCCAACGATGCACGTCTCAATGCTCTCTTCTATGGCCTTTTCTTCGCTGTGGCCATCTCCTAGGGAGAAATAATATTTTTTTTCAGAAAAGAAAATCGGGTAAAATTAAGCTAAAGCATATAGAAACAGGGTTGGGGAGCTGAATTATGGTGCTGGAGGAGACTCTTGAGAGTCCCATGGACTGCAAGAAGATCAAACCTATACATTCTGAAGGAAATCAGCCCTGAGTGCTCACTAGAAGGACAGATCCTGAAGCTGAGGCTCCAAGACTTTGGCCACCTCATGAGAAGAGAAGACTCCCTGGAAAAGACCCTGATGTTGGGAAAGATGGAGGGCACAAGGAGAAGGGGACGACAGAGGACCAGATGGTTGGACAGTGTTCTTGAAGCTACCAACATGAGTCTGACCAAACTATGGGAGGCATTGGAGGACAGGAGTGCCTGGTGTGCTCTGGTCCATGGGGTCATGAAGAGTCAGACACAACTAAACGACTAAACAACAACAAAGCTCTCGAGATATTGCTGAACTACAGCTCCCATTATCTGCAACCGCTGGCCATGCTTTGCACAGAATCACAGAGCTGTAAGGGACCCTGAGGGTCATCTAGTCCAACCCCCTGCAATGCAGGAATCTTTTTGCCCAACATGGGGCTCAAACCCAAGACCCTGAGATTAAGAGTCTGATGCTCTGCCAACTGAGCTATCCTTGGCTGGGGCTGGTGGGAGCGGAATAAATAAATGCTCTTCTCTAAATGTGAGGCATGATTTACTTAGACCATGCGAGAAGTTTTATTCTGAAGAGCATACTGACAGCAGTAAAGCACGCTGAGCAAGTGCAGTTAACTCTTTATTAGTAAGAAACAGGATCAGCACAGGAGCGTCAGGCCTAATGAGCACAGCAACTCATCTCTGGCAAGTCTGGCCCCCATGAGGCAGTTGCAGAGACTGAAGGCCTCCCTAGAGATGGGAAGGCCTGGAAAAAACCCAGAAAAAATGGGGGGAAACCAGGTTTTTTACCGGGCCTTCCCATCTCTCGGCCTCCCTGCAGCTGCCCAAGTCCCCTCCTCTCCAGGGCCTTTTCCAAACAATCTGAGACTGGGCCTGCATGAAGCCAACCTCCTCCGCCCTTTTCATGCCTCTCCTGGTTCTGGGAGATCAGGTGGAGGGGAACTTGTAAGAGCACAACAAGGAGACACCTGTGCCTCTTCCCCAGCCTGACTCATCTCTGCATCTTGGTCTCCCTCATCCAGCTTCAGCTTCTGCCTCCAATTCCGAACTTCTCTCTGCCACAGACTCTCCCTGCTCACTAAGCCCTGTTACCTCTTTGGCTTCCGACACCTCCTCCCCCCAGTCTTCTCCCTCTGACCCCTCATTGTCATCCCATCACCACTCCATGGGCTCTGAGCCTTCTTCCCCTGGGGGTTCCCCAGCTGGTTCCTCCCACCATTCCTCTGCGTCCGGCCAGTCCATGACATATACAGAGCAATGAATACCCCTTGGAGGAGAAAGCCGTGTGCCTCTGTGCGAGTTACTGTTCTGTCCTCCCTGGCGGGGGACGGTGGGAGTCGTAGTCCAACAATATCTGGGTGGACTACAGGTTCCGCATCCCCATTCAACCCAATTTTGACAAGGCGAGGGATTGAGCCTAGACCGCCTGCGTACAAACCAGGGGACCCCGAGAACGTGCCCTGGGATTCTTGCACAACTGTTCTGACCCACACAAATCAGCCTATGGCTACGAGGCAAACTGTTAAGATGCAAAGCCGATGTGTGTGGGGATGCTGTGGTCCTCCAGCTCCCAATAAGTGGCGGACTTTGGCCTCTCAAATTTTAGCGTCACCCTCGCACCTCCACCGCCTCTGGCGCTCCATGCTCCATCCTTGTTTGGGCACCCCCTGCAGGGCAACAGCACCGGCGCCCCCACCCTAAAACCGCCTCTGCTCCCATCAGCCCAACCAACATGACCAATGGCCAGAGACGATGGGAGCCCAGCAATATTTGGAAGGTGACAGTTCCACCACCGCAACACGCAACGTTCCCACCCCGCTGCAGAAAGGAGGACCCTGCTGACTCCCAATAAGAATGGCGGAGGGCTGTAGCTCGGAGGGAAGCTGTACTACCCAGGACAGGATGGGGTTGTGCAGAGTTGTTAAGGCAGCAGAGAGCATTGTTGGCTGCTCGCTCTCCACCTTAGAGCAGATTTATGCCATGAGGTGCCACAGAAAGGCACTGGACAACATAGTAAAAGATCCATCGCATCCTGGTCACTGTTTTAACGAGCTCTTGCCGTCGGGACGGAGATACAGGATGATGAGGACAAGAACAAGCCGTCTCAGGAACAGCTTCTTCCCCAGGGCAATTTCGGCTCTGAATGGGAAGCCTAGACTTTGAAAGTCATCCTATCTTACTTGTTATGCTGCATTATATTCTACTGTTTTAATTAGTGTTTTGTAGTTGTTTTGGAGGGACGCGGGTGGCGCTGTGGGTTAAACCACAGAGCCTAGGGCTTGCCGATCAGAAGGTCGGCGGTTCGAATCCCCGCGACGGGGTGAGCTCCCGTTGCTCGGTCCCAGCTCCTGCCCACCTAGCAGTTCGAAAGCACGTCAAAGTGCAAGTAGATAAATAGGTACCGCTGCGGTGGAAAGGTAAACGGCGTTTCCGTGCGCTGCTCTGGTTCGCCAGAAGCAGCTTAGTCATGCTGGCCACATGACCTGGAAGCTGTACGCCGGCTCCCTCGGCTAATAATGCGAGATGAGCAACCCCAGAGTCGGTCACGACTGGACCTAATGGTCAGGGGTCCCTTTACCTTTACCTAGTTGTTCTGAATTTGTGTGGAGTGCCCTTTCTGGGTGGATGGAGCAGCCGAGTAATTTTGTTGTCCCCGCAAGGGGACAACGACAATAAAGATTATCTTATCTGCTTTGCATGCAGAAGGTCCCGGGTTCAAATCCCACTGGCCTTTCCAGGTAGGGCTGGGAATCGTCCCCTGCCTGAACCCCTGGAGAGCTGCTGCCAGCCAGTGTGGGTAATACACAGACAGCTGGATCTGTAGAAGGCAGCTCCCCATGTTCCTTTGTTCCTAATAAGACGAATTCTGCCCACCAGGTACAAGAACTTGCTTCACCATGTACTCCTCTGCATTTCCTGCTTGCGCATCCTGGGCACAATGTTCCTCGGCGCGAGCGGGAGCGGCCGCCTCCTTGGCGAGGGGTGTCGAGGCTCTTGTCTTTTTTTTAATGTTCCTGGGGATGCGCTTGGGCCGGACGGCTGCGTCCCCGTTGTGGAGGATGCTGTGCAGCTTTGCGTAGTACGGGCAGGTGGCCGTGTGCTTCCCCGTCCTGGAGTTGTGGTTCACAACCCGCTGGTACTCCAGCCTCATGCACTTGGTCTTGGAGCGGCACTCCACGGCGTTGCGCCGGTGGCCGCGGCAGGCCATCTTGCGGGCGATGATCTCGAAGGCCTCGATGTTGCGGTGGCTGGCACGCAGCTGCTCCTGGATCTTGGGCTCCCCCCAAATGTCCAAGAGGTCCAAGATTTCCTGGTGCCTCCAGGAGACGCCTCGCCCTTTCCTGCCGCTGCTCGAGAGGGACATGCCTTCGGGGAAACCGTGGTCGGAGGTGCGGCTCAGTAGGTGCGCTTTGGTGACAAGGAAGGAAGGAAGGAAGGAAAAAGATACACATAATACGTTACAAGGACAGGAAGAAACGTCATGGACAGAATGATTACCACACACAAGAAGAACAAAGAGAGAGTCTGAATGCTTCACCTGCAGGACTGTAAATCATTTAACGTGCTAATGTGTGTGGAAGTCATTAAAATTGCAGTTGCGGTATAAGGGTGTGTTATTCTGACGAGTGTAATGGAAATTTGCAAGATTTTGGAACGCGGAAATAAAGTAGAGGTAAATCATCAAACCATCAATTCTAGCACGCGGGGGGGGGGGGGGCACCTAAATTGTATAATTTGGCTTTTGAACGATTGGCATTATTAATGGTATTATGATTTGGCATTGTTATAATGAGGCTTTTACTCAATTATTGTAATCGAAATCTAATAAAAATTATTTTCAAAAAAAAAAAAAAAGGAAGGAAGGAAGGAAGGAAGGAAGGAAGGAAGGAAGGAAGGGAAATTTTGTTATGCAAATCTGCAGTGCGATCATTAACACCAGAGCTTGTGGAGAGACAACATAATTTTTTTAATGATTTGATATTAATTGAATACTCATTGGAATAATAACCTTCCTCCATCTTGCAATGTATTATAATTTTAAGTACTTTTCCACTTTTTTCTTTATTTAACCATGGCAAAATGTTCTCGTCTGTCTGTCTGTCTGACTGACCCTTATCCTGAACAAGCTAACCATAATTCCTTTATGTGTATGTCTCTCTCTCTCTCTCTCTCTCTCTCTCTCTCTCTCTCTCTCCCTCTCTCTGTATAAATTTTTAATTAATTTTTCTGTTTTACAATTTAAAGTACTCATTTTTGCATTGTTAAGCTATCAATGACTTAACAGGGTACAAATAAAAAATTATTATTATTATTATTATTCCCTTCTTCTCTTTCCATGGTTCATTTTACCTATATTACATCCCTGCATATTTTACAATCGGTTTTCCATTATTACATTCATCAAAACTTATTTGCACTGTTGAATTTATCTTAATGTTGCCAGTGTTTTCAGTGTTTATATTTAATAAACGTTTCCCAATCTTCTCTAAATGTATGTGCTTCTTGTTCTGTTATTCTATATGTTAAGTCTGCAAGCCGCGCATATCCCATCAGCTTAAGTTGCCACTTTTCTTTGGTTGGGACCTCGCTTGTTTTCCAGATCCCACCCTTATCCTGAAGGAGCTCGCCATGATTCCTGTGTGCCCCCGTAATGTCATCCTTATGCTGGATGTATTTGCTCAGGTGCTCCTTTCTGCTCCACCCCAATGTTGTGGCGGCAACTGGGACTCACCCTCCTCACCGGCCTCACTGGGGAAAGAAATATTCTCTTGGCATCTTTCTGGCAGAGCCTCATACTCTTCCTTGATCACGGGAGCTTCGTCCGGGAAGCTCTCCACCTTGATCTTCTTCAGAGATCTGGCACCTTTGTGATCCAGATATGGAGGGAGGGAGAGAAAGAGGAGAAAGAGAAAAATACCTGAAAACTCAGTTCTATTTCCAGAAAGGCAGAAACCTTAACAAACAGGTTTTAAAAAAAGCAACTACTTGCTGGATTGACAAAAGCAGCATCAAATATCCACAAATCCCTACCAGCAGACAGGTGTCTTCTGCTTCCACCAAAGCTCTTACAGGGAAATGTGGCATTTTTACATTAATGTAAAATATTAATATAAATAACACACACAATATGTAAGCAAACATATTTTAAATACCTTATTTTTAGATTTGGTATTTGCCAAAATAAAAATAAAAATTGCTGTATTGTAATGATGTTGCATTTTAGGAATTTTGATATATTTTCCTGTTTTGTATCCAATTGGTCTTTGTGATTCTTTTACCTAAATATAAACAGTTTAGCGGTGTTTATTTACGTTAGGTAAAATGTGGAATGATGAGTATCATTACTAGAAATATTTAATTATCATATACAGAATATGGAATTGTGACTATTGACAATAATAGTCATTTTACGTATAATTAATTGTGTCAATTGAGCCAATTGGTGTGGGGGGTGGGCATGGGAGGGAAGGGGGACAGTCCCATTCTGCTAGCAAAAGTCCTTGTTATGAGTTTCCACCATCGGTAGGCAAACTAAGGCCCAGGGACCGGATCCAGCCCAATCACCTTCTAAATTCGGCCCACGGACGGTCTGGGAATCAGCGTGTTTTCACATGAGTATAATGTGTGCTTTTATTTAAAATGCATCTCTGGGTTATTTGTGGGGCATAGGAATTCATTTATCCCCCCCCCCCCAAAAAAAATATAGTCCGGCCCCCGACAAGGTCTGAGGGACAGTGGACCGGCCCCCTGCTGGAAAAGTTTGCTGACCCCTGTTCTACTATTGGGGCTTGTGAGTTGAATCCCGCCCTGTATTTCTTCTATTGAGTCCTTTTTGCTGGGATCCGTTAAGGTGCCCAAAGATTTCAGGTTGAAATACGAAGCAAGTATGTTATTGTCGTCACTATTATTTCTTGTTGGCTTAAAGTGGCACGATGCTGATTTAAGTGTAAGGGGCTGGCGTGGCCTCAGAGACACACCCACCTGTGGATCTGATCTCTTCCATGGAGCCTTTGGCAAAGAGGTCTTTTCTGTCTTCTTCCAGCCAGGAGATGAGGTCAGGTCTGGAGCTCACATGTCCATCTTGAAATAGAGACGCAGAAATGTCAGGGTCTGGACTGAGGAGGAGTGGTGGGAGCCCCCCCCCTTTTCCTGAACTTTCCCAAGGGCAGGAAGACAGTATTGATTTAGAACAGCGGTTTGCAGAAGGGCTTAGTTCAGAGGGGAAAAGCTGGGAAATACTGGGTGAGGAGCAGCTAGAAAAGGAAACACCAGGAGAGAGACAGCTAGCAGATTCAGTGTCCTTGGAAGGCATTCCTGACCCCACTTCGCCTAAGACTAGACGGGCTTTGAGTGATAGAGCAGAGAGCGCAGTGGCAACAAGCTCAGATTACCCGATGTAGGAGTAACGGACAAGCTTTCCCCAGCCACTCTGGGCGGCTCCCAACAGCATATTAAAAACAGGATAAAACATCAAACATGAAAAACTTCCCTAAACAGGCCTGCTTTCAGGTGTCTTCTAAAAGTCAGATAGTTGTTTATTTCCTTGACATCTGATGGGAGGGTGTTCCACAGGGCGGGCACCACTACTGAGAAGCCCCGAGAAGGTTAAGGAAGCTGGGTATGTTTAGCCTAGAAAATAAGGGACTGAGAGGAGATGTGATAGTGTCGTGTCCCCAATGGTAACTGTAGCTAGCTGTCAAGAACGCACGCCACTCCGAGAAGTCAGCGGAAGAAGTCTTGAAGTTTATTGTACAGCACACAGAGAAACGTGGAAAGTCCGTGAGGATTCTGAAGAGGCCACCTCAGAATCCCCCTTTAATACACCTTGCTGGGTGACTCCCAATTCCCCCCTCCCTTCTGCCCTAAAGGTCCGGGGGCGATCCACTTCCCCACCCGGGATGGTTTGGACAAAAGAGTTAACTGCTCTGGTCTACCTGCACTATTCATGGGTGCTTTTTACATTGTTATTGTGATACTGCCGGTTCCGCCGCTGATGGCTCGTTAGCGGTCGTTATCGCCCATCCTGGGGTTGTTTACCCCGTGGGGCATGCCTGGGCGAGGTCCGGCCTTGCTGCACTTGGTTTAACCCCTGCATGCCTGGCTCCGCTGTTGCCCCCTTTCCTGGCCCGCTGCATGGTTCCCCTTCCTGGCGCCTGCATGGCGCGACCACACTGTCTAGTCGGGTCGCGACATCCTGCCCCCCCGAAACTAACACCCCCCTCCCCTGGGGAGCGTCCTGGGTCCCGGGGCCCCCCGGCCGGTTCGGCCACTGCTGGTGGAATCTCTTGACCAGCTGTGGGGCCAAAACGTCCGACGCCCACACCCATCCTCGGTCCCCCGTTGCGAAGTCCTTCCACTCCACCAGGTACTGCAGACGCCCTCTGTGGAATCTGGAGTCCAAAATGTCCTTGACCTCATGGTGCTCCCCTCCCGCCAGGATCAGCGGGGTGGGTGGCGCCGCCACGGGGTGCCAACCGTCGTCCTCCGGGGACTTCTTCAGCAAGCTGAAGTGGAACACCGGGTGTATCTGTCGCAAGTTCTTTGGGAGTTCCAGCTTCGCAGAAACTCCGTTGATTACCTCTAACACTTTAAACGGGCCCAAGTACCGGGGCCCGAGTTTCTTGCTAGGGAGGCCCAGCTTCAGATGCCGCGTGGACAGGTAGACCCGGCACCCCGCTTTGATGTCCCCCGCCGTTCTCCTTCGCTGGTCCGCCGTCCTCTTCTGCGCCGCCTTGACCTCCAGCAGTTGTTCCCGAAGGGACTCCCAGCACCTGGCCGTCCTCTCTCTCCACTTTCCGAGCTCCTCCGGCTCCCGGGCGGTGGGCTCCCCCAAGTCCGGCAGGTGCCTCAGGTCGGTCCCGTAGACCACGGCGAAGGGGGACATCTCCGTGCTGCTGTGTACGGAGTTATTATAAGCGAACTCCGCCAACGGAAGCAGCTGTGACCAGTCGTCCTGCTGGTAGCAGCCAAAACATCGCAGGTACTGCTCCAGCACCTGGTTGACACGTTCCGTCTGTCCGTCAGTCTGGGGGTGGTAGGCCGAGCTGAGTCCCTGCTCGATCCCCAGCAATCCCAGGAACGCCTTCCAAAATCGGGACACAAACTGGGAGCCGCGGTCGGAAATGACCTTGTCTGGAACCCCATGGAGCCGGAAGATGTGCTCCATGAACAGCTTTGCCACCTGGGTGGCGGTAGGCAGTGAGGCGCAGGGCACGAAATGGGCTTGCTTGGAGAACAGGTCCACCACGACCCATATTGCTGTTTTGCCTCGGCTGGGTGGCAGATCCGTAATAAAGTCCATGGAGATCACCGACCAGGGTCGAGGTGGGACCTCCAGGGGCTGTAGGAGGCCCTGCGGCTTGCCCACTGCCGGCTTGCAGGTGAGGCAGATGGGGCAGCCCGCAACGTAGTCCTTGACATCTTTACGGAGCGTGGGCCACCAGAAGCTCCGCCGAACCAGCTTCCACGTCTTGACGAAGCCGAAGTGCCCAGCCGCTTTGGCGTCGTGGCATGCTTCCAGGGCGGCCCTCCGGAGGGGTTCCGGGACGTACGCGGCGCTCCCTCTTTGCCAGATGTCCCCTTCCAGTGTCAAGGAGTCCTGCAGGTTCTGTAGTTCCGTGTCTGTCGGATACGCTGCCACTAGTCTGTCACGGAGCGCTGCAGAAGGCTGGCTGCGCTCCCGGGGGGGTGTCCCAACTTGACCCCCTGTCTGTCCCTCTTCCCTCCTAGCCTGGTTACGGGTGGTGACGGCTCGGGCTAAGTGTTTGTCCTCAAATAGCGGACGCATCTCTGTGCGGGCGTCCGCCTCGTACTGGGGCAGGCGAGACAGGGCGTCCGCGAGGAAGTTGTCCTTCCCGGGGATGTGGCTTAGCTGGAAATCGTACCGGGAGAAGAACTCTGCCCACCGCATGTGCTTGGCGGTCAGCTTCCGCGGCTGTCGGAGGGCCTCGAGGTTGCGGTGGTCTGTCCAGACCTCGAACGGTTCCCTTGCCCCCTCCAGCCAGTGCCTCCACTCCTCAAGCGCCATGCGGATGGCCGCTGCCTCCTTCTCCCAGGTAGACCAGTTCCTTTCCGCCTTCCCAAACTTCCGGGACAGGTACGCCCCGGGCCTCAGACGGCCCTCCCCGTCCCTCTGCAGGAGTACCGCTCCCATGGCCACATCACTAGCGTCTACCTGTACCACCATGGGCCGGGCTGGATCCACATGGATCAGCGTAGGCTCGGCGGCGAACGCCTCTTTGAGCCCCTGGAAAGCCTCCTCCGCCCGGGACCCCCAATCCAGAGCCGCCCCAGGACGCTTGGCCCCCTTTCCTTTCCCCTTGGTACCTAGGAGATCGGTGAGGGGGGTCACCAAGGCCGAATAGTTGGGCAAAAAGCCCCTGCAGAAATTTGCGAACCCTAGCAGGCTCTGGAGTTGGCGCCGTGTCCGCGGCCGCTCCCACCCCAGGACTGCCTCCACCTTCTGGGGATCCATGGCCACCCCCGCCGCCGAGATCCTATACCCCAGGTAATCTAAGGAGGGACGGTGGAACTCGCACTTGGGCAACTTGACGTATAGGTGGTTGTCCAGGAGTCTCTGCAAGACCTCCCGGACCAACCGGACATGTTCCCGGGGGTCCCGGCTGTACACCAGCACATCGTCCAGGTAGACCACCACCCCTTTGTACAGGAGGTCGTGGAGTACCTCGTTGATGAGACTCATGAACACCCCCGGGGCCCCGCTCAATCCGAACGGCATTACCAGGAACTCGAACTGTCCAAACTGGCAGTTAAAAGCCGTCTTCCATTCGTCCCCCTCCCGGACCCGCACCCGGTAGTATGCCTCCCTTAAGTCTAGCTTCGTGAAGATCGTGCCGGTACCCAACTGGTCCAGCAGATCCGGGATGAGGGGGAGCGGGTACGCGTTCCCTGCCGCTATGGCGTTCAACCCTCTATAGTCCTGGCACAACCTCCGGGTGCCATCCTTCTTGCCCACGAAGATGACCGGAGCCCCCATGGGGCTCTTGGCGGGGCGGATGAACCCTCTGGCCAGATTCTTGTCCAGGAACTCCCTGAGGTCCTGGAGTTCCTCCCCGGACATCTTGTAGATGCGTCCCTTGGGGAGGACCGCATCTTCTGGGATGTCGATGGCGCAATCTGTGCGGCGGTGGGGGGGCAGCTCGTCTGCCTCGGTTTCCCCGAACACCGCCGCCAGATCCCGGTACTCCGGGGGTATCTCCGGCGCCACCACATCCAGCTTGCCCTCGTCCCCGTGGACCCCTTTGGCCTCCCCCTTTCCGGGGCACTGGGGGTCCGATTCGACCCTGTGCTGCCCACACCTATCCAGGTCGAACGTCAGGCGCCCTGAGCGCCAGTCTACTATGGGGTTATGTTCCATCAGCCAATCCAACCCCAGCACTACCTGGTACCCATCCGTGGGGACCCTAACTAGCATCCTGGACTCCCGGTGGTCCCCCACCCACAAGGAGACCGGCCCCACTTCCACCCCAAACGGACCCCCCTTTATGGGACTGCCGTCCATCTGGACGAAAACTAAGGGGGTGCTCCGAACCTGGGTGGGCAAGTCCAGTTCCTTGGCCACTTCGGGGTGCAGCATACTGTGGTCGCAGCCCGAGTCCAGCAGCGCATCTCCCGTCCATTGTTTGCCGCCGTCCGGGTTTTCCAGCCTCACCCGGACCAGGTTGGGTGGTCTTCCCGCCCGTTTCTTGGGGTCCGCTGACCCTGGCGGGACCTGCAGCCGGGCGTCCTTCACTGCAGGTCCTGGTCGTTTCCCGACTCCGCGCCTTCGGAGTCGGACTGGCGCTTTTCCCTCGGCTCCGACGCGACAGCCGCCCGGCTCCCGGTCTTGGGTGTCCGGTTGGTTCCCGACGTCGCTTGGGACCCTGCCGGGGTCCGAACCTCTCCTGGGGGTCGCTCGGGGCACGCCACCGCATAGTGTCCTGCCCCCCCGCACCTGATGCAGAGTCCATCCCGGCGTCTCCTCTCCCGTTCCGGGTCGGGGGTGCGCTTGTGCCGGGGGACCCCCACGCCATTGGCGGGACGGGGGGGTCCCCGAGTTCTCCGCGGGCCTTCGGTCCTTGCCCGCCCTGGGTCCTAGCTCCAGCATCCCCAGGTCTGCTTCCAACTGAGCCACCATGCGGCACCAGCCGTCCAGCGTCGACAGCTCCCGAGGGGTCCCTTTCACTACGGCCCACTTGCGGAGCTCAGGATGGAGGCCCTCCTTGAAGTAGTGGACTAGGACCTCCTCGTTCCAGGAGGAGATTTGGGCGGCCTCCCCCCTGAACATGTCTACATAGTCCTGAACCGGGAGACCCCCTTGCCTGGCCTTCTGGACCCGTCGCTTCGCCTTCTCCTCCGCCTGCGGGTCTTGGAAGCGCTCTCGAAGGGCCGCCAAGAAGTCCTCCAGGTTGGCCAGGGCCGGATCCCTGCGGTCGACCAGGAGCATGGCCCACTGGCCGGCCTTCCCCTGCAGGGAGGAGATGACCGCCGCTACCAAGTCCTCTGGGTCGCAGTCGTCTCCCCCGTACCTTCTGGCGTGGTTCCTTGCGTGGAAGATGAAGGTGGAGAGTTCCGCCGGGTCCCCCTCGAAAATGGCCTTCAGCTCCGGGGGCGGCCTGCGCCGCGCCGTCGCCCTCCCGCGGACGTGCCTCCCGCGGGTCTCCGGGGTCGCTGCAGCGCGCTCGTCCTCGCTGCTGTCGCCCGTGGAACTCCCCGCCGCTACGTCGTCCTCCAGCCGGCTGCTGCGACGTCTTGGCGGGGGAAACACCTGCCCCCTCAGGGCCGTCCCGTCCGACCACGTCAGTCGTTGAGTCACTCCGGGCTCCTGACCTGAGCCCTTCCTTGGGGTCTGCCGACTGCAGACCCCCAATCCCGCGTGGCCTTGGCTCCCGCCGCCGCTACGACTTGTCCGGGGCACCGCGCCCCCACAGGCCTGGTCCAACAACCGGCCTGACTCCTCGCCGACCCGCAGCCGCTCCCAGATGAGGTGGTTCAGCTGCTCCTGGAGTCGCCGTAGCTCGTCCAGGCTCCCGCTGTCTGGCCTGGCCGAGGGAAGGCTCCGTTGGTCTGAGGTAAACAGATCCGCCAGCCGCTCGAGTAGGGCGCTCGAGGTAACGGGGGTCTGAAAACGTGCCGCTCCGCGCCATGGGGTCGCCATCTCGGTAGCTGCCGGTAAGCGATCCCAACACGATACGGACGTTGAAGTTTTTTTCGTGAGAATCCTCACTATGTCGTGTCCCCAATGGTAACTGTAGCTAGCTGTCAAGAACGCACGCCACTCCGAGAAGTCAGCGGAAGAAGTCTTGAAGTTTATTGTACAGCACACAGAGAAACGTGGAAAGTCCGTGAGGATTCTGAAGAGGCCACCTCAGAATCCCCCTTTAATACACCTTGCTGGGTGACTCCCAATTCCCCCCTCCCTTCTGCCCTAAAGGTCCGGGGGCGATCCACTTCCCCACCCGGGATGGTTTGGACAAAAGAGTTAACTGCTCTGGTCTACCTGCACTATTCATGGGTGCTTTTTACATTGTTATTGTGATACTGCCGGTTCCGCCGCTGATGGCTCGTTAGCGGTCGTTATCGCCCATCCTGGGGTTGTTTACCCCGTGGGGCATGCCTGGGCGAGGTCCGGCCTTGCTGCACTTGGTTTAACCCCTGCATGCCTGGCTCCGCTGTTGCCCCCTTTCCTGGCCCGCTGCATGGTTCCCCTTCCTGGCGCCTGCATGGCGCGACCACACTGTCTAGTCGGGTCGCGACAGATAGCTATCTTTAAATATCTCAAGGGTTGTCACATGGAAGATGGAGCAAGCTTGTTTTTTCCTGCTCTGCAGGGTAGGATTCAAACAAGCTGCTTCAAGTTACAAGGAAGGAGATTCCGACTAAACTTCAGGAAGAACTTTCTAAACGGCTTCCCTTCGGAGGTGGTGGACTCTCCTTCCCTGGAGGTTTTAAAGCCGAGGTTGGATGGCCATCTGTCATGGATGCCTTAGCTGAGATTCCTGCACTGCAGGGGTTTGGACTAGAGGACCCTTGGGGTCCCTTCCAACTCTATGATTCTATGATTCTGTGAACAGGATGTTGCACCAGCAAGGTTGTGAGGCCAGACACAGCAGGACCTTAGTATCCTGACTACAGGGAAAAGGGATCCTTACCCAGAGAGGTCACCAAGTCGTGAATCTCCAGCATGACCTCTGGTTCAGATCCAACAGTGCCCACTCCTTCTCGGTGAAGTGTACGGCCGCCTCCTCAAACACCACCAGCCCCTGGAAGAAAAAGAAGAAAACCGTTTCCTTCCACGCTGCGGGCAGGGACTGAAAACCATCTCCTTTCCCCTCAGAAATGGAACGCAGGTGTGATGAGCCGAGCAGTTTCACCTGCAGAGTTTGAAACTTATGTTCAGATAAGAAGAGTTTGGATTTGATATCCCGCTTTATCACTCCCCGAAGGAGTCTCAAAGCAGCCAACATTCTCCTTTCCCTTCCTCCCCCCCAACAAACACTCTGTGAGGTGAGTGGTGCTGAGAGACTTCAGAGAAGTGGGACTAGCCCAAGGTCACCCAGCAGCTGCATGTGGAGGAGCGGAGACGCGAACCCGGTTCACCAGATTACGAGTCTGCAGCTCTTAACCACTACACCACACTGGCTCTCAGTTCAGAGGACCCCACAAACTTACATAACGCAAGAACCTGCCTTGTACAAAGGGCTTCATTAAAAACCATTAGAGGAAGGGAAAGATTATGGTGGGCCCTGTATACAATTCAAAATAAAACCAACACTAAATAATAAAATATGATTTTAAAACAAAATAGATTTATTGCAACACATCTGATCTCGCATTATTTCAGTTTACATTAGTAGGAGGCCTCCTGGTTTAGGTGGGGCTATGCATTGAAAAGAAAAAAATGAGGTACCAGTAAGTAGTGTTGGGAACTAAAGAAATACAGTGGTACCTTGGGTTACAGACGCTTCAGGTTACAGACGCTTCAGGTTACAGACTCCGCTAACCCAGAAATAGTACCTTGGGTTGAGAACTTTACCTCAGGATGAGAACAGAAATGGCACGGCGGCAGCGGGAGGCCCCATTAGCTAAAGTGGTGCTTCAGGTTAAGAACAGTTTCAGGTTAAGAACGGACCTCCGGAACGAATTAAGTTCTTAACCTGAGGTACCACTGTATAAGCAAGGCAACAAACCACACTTTAAATCTAGGTTATGTTTGCCCCAACGGAATGTCCCTCAGGATTCCTTCCAACGCCACAATTCTCTCAACCACATTGCAACTCGCTCTTACAACAGTTCACTTGTCCCAGTATAGAATCCTAGAGTTGGAAGAGACCACAAGGGCCATCCAGTCCAACCCCCTGCCAAGCAGGAAACACCATCAGAGCATTCCTGACAGGTGGCTGTCAAGCCTCTGCTTAAAGACCTCCAAAGAAGGAGACTCCACCACACTCCTTGGCAGCAAATTCCACTGTCAAACAGCTCTTACTGTCAGGAAGTTCTTCCTAATGTTTAGGTGGAATCTTCTTTCTTGTAGTTTGAATCCATTGCTCCCTGTCCACTTCTCTGGAGCAGCAGAAAACAACCTTTCTCCCTCCTCTATATGACATCCTTTTATATATTTGAACATGGCTATCATATCACCCCTTAACCTTCTCTTCTCCAGGCTAAACATACCCAGCTCCCTAAGCCGTTCCTCATAAGGCATCATTTCCAGGCCTTTGACCATTTGCAAGAAACTTTCTTGCAGTATGCAAAAAACACACACAGGGGAAATGGAAATGGTATTAACGATGGAAGCTTTTAAACTGTGCTCACCAACTTGGTGCCCAGAAATCTCTAGTTGGGCCCATGCCAGGAGCAAAACACGTCCGGGGAATTTCGAACACCGGGGTAGGGGTGGGAAAGAAGTGTAAGGATATCTAACAAATTCTGGTGTTTTTCCGTTATGACAACTTTGATGTGTTTTCTTTAAAGTCAATTTCTTCTTTACAAAAAAATCTCTTTCTTTCCCTGCAAGTCCCTCGGCATGTGCTGAGCCTGCCTATTGTGCAATCCAGCACTGCTTACGCAGCGTCAGACCACTGGTCCATGTGGCTCACTGCTGCCTGCACGGAGTGTTATGAGATGGACCGTTGTGGCCTACAAGGCGATTACACAAATGTAATTAAAATGCTTGTGTTTACTAGCAACAATCCAAAATAAACAGAGATTAAAGCTCAGATCCACACACGTCTTTGCAATTAAGCGTCTCCCTCTTGCACAGACCTTCTGCATGCAAAGCGGAGGCTCTACCACGGAGCTGCGGCGCCTTCTCTTAAATAAAAAGTAAGATCCTAGTCCTCCTGGTTTAAACAATGTTCTGTTTAAATAGGAACTTATACCTTTGGTCCATATAGCTCAGTATTGTCTACACTGACTGGCAGAGGTTGCAGGCAGGGGGTATTCCCAGGACCACCTAGAGATACTGGGGACTGGACTTGAGACCTTCTGCACGCCAAAGCAGATGCTCTACCACTGAGCTACGCTCCTTCCTCAAATACAAGTCTGCATCAAGGCAATCCAAATGCTGTACCTACGAAAGTTCTGAGGTTTGCAAGCTCTATAAACTGGCATCATCATCTCTCTCACTTTGCACATTTTATTCTGATATTTTATCTTCTTTGCACAATTTGGGCTTCCTTAGTCATGGGAGATGGGAGTGAAGAAAACGTGAAAGCTGTGAAATATCTATCACCTTCCTGTGATTGGAAATCTTAATTCAGCCAACACGCCATCTGGGTTCTGAGATTCCTCCTAAACATTTCTTTTTTAAAATAAATTTTATTAAGGTTTATAGATACATCCTATGTCCTTTTAAAATGTGGCTCTTTTGGGGGGGGGTGTTATTGGGTTGTTGTTTTTATTTTGATTATATACCGGTATACTGTGGTTTTTATGTTGATGTTTAAAAAATGACTAAATATGATATTAAATATATTGCACAAATATGTCATTATTCATCTTTCCCGTTTTTTTCTTTTTCTCATTGTATTTATTAAGTTTTATAAACAAACATAATGAAGCGATTAAAGATTATGGATATGTTACTACTTCCCTTCTTTGATTAAAATTATTAATATCTTCAGATTATGGTTTGGGATTTCTCCAGTTCTGACAGATTAGCATTCTAGCTGCCATTGTAAACTGAGCTACCATTTCCAGGTCTTTCTCCTATGTTAAGCCTCTAAAATATCCAAATGAAATTACTAAAGGGGACCTTGGAAGATCGTATCTGAGGAATCAAATTTCTACCCACCCACCCCTTCTTCACATTCATCGGGTGCCCACGCAGCACATGAAAAGAGATTTGCATTGGGAGGAGAATTTATTTTACAGAAGTCTTTCAGGGAGTTTGGGGCCTGAGCCACTCAGGGTTTTAAACACTAACACAGACACCTGGAAGCTGGGATAGCTCAGTACGTAGAACATGAGGCTCTTAATCTCAAGGTTGTGGGTTCGAGCACCACATTGGGCAAAAGATTCCTGCACTGCAGGGAGTTGGACTAGATTACACTTATGGCCCCTTCCAACTCTACGATTCTATGATTCACCTTGAATTGGACCCAGAAACGAACTGGCAAACCAGCACAGCTGTCACTGATGCGATAACAGCACATTAATGGCCAATTTGTAAACCGCTTTGAGGTTTTCTTACAATCAAGAGGTGTACAAATTTTATGGAAAAACCAGACAAGCAGCTTCATACTGGACCATCTGCACATCAGTCCGTTTCATTAGTGTTTCTGTGACAATTCCCTAATGGCATTGCATCAATGTTGTCTTGAGGGATGCTCCTGCATATAGCCCAACAAAAGCAGGACCAACACACACACACACACACACACACACACACACACACACACACACACACACACACACACACCACAACATCTGTGGTATGCAAAGTTACAGGATTTCAGCAGGATGTTACAAGAATCCTACCGATGTAAATAAAGCCCTGAAACTTTTCCAGGCACAAACCACCGTACTGAAATTGGGATTGCATAAAACCGCCCTGATACCCTCATGAATGTACAAAAAATAGAGCAGTAAGAAAATGGAAGGTAGAGAGGAAGGGGAAATAAGTTTTTTCCACATGACTTAGGCTGCATACAAAACATATGTTTAAAGCACACCGTCACTTTTCCCAGACAAAGAATCCTGCTAACGGTAGCTCACCCCTCCCAAACCTTCAATTCCAGGCACTCATAACAAACTACCATTTCTTTTGGAGGGGGGAGGATGTGATGTGCTTTAACTGCCTGGTGTGTACACAGCCTTCTTCTCCATTTTGCACCACCTGAAGAACTTTCTCATGGCAAAAAGCTGTTAAAGGGTACACGCCAACAGAATTTTATTTATTCTTAATAAAGGGGGGAAAGTGGCAATATTGGGGTGTCCCCCCCTCTAATGTCAGGAAAAGCAAACAGAACCAGCCAGGGGGAGAATACAAAGAATTTATTTGACAACAGCGACCCACGAGGGATTAAAGGATTAAAATCTGGAAAGCTGGAGGAGACCCCCCCCTCCCCACCTCCTCCTCTTCCCCCATAAACCTCCAGCCAGAATCCCAACCATCAACAATCTCCCCTCCAAATGGATCTTTGAAGTTTCAAATAAATATCTTTTTAAAAGATTGCAAACACAAGGAAGGGAGAAGGGGAAGCAGAGTGTTTGTTTGAAAAGAATTTGCAAGGTATTACCGTAGCATAAAAGTTTTCTTTTGCTGCTGTGGAAAGGGAGGGGCGCGGGGGCGGCTTAGGGGAGCTTTGCTTGCAATTTTTTTTTTGGGGGGGTGGGGGGCACCCTTGCTGGGACCCACTGGGAGAGGGTGGGGGTTTGGGGGGGTTGCACTTCCTTCCCCTCCCCCTCCCCCCTCCCCAAAGGGTGCACCTTCAACATGGGGCTCCCCCGGCGAGAGCAACAGCCCGGTCCGGCATCGCTGCAGACGCAAATCTCTGGGAAGCACAAAGAGGTTCACATGGGCCCCCCTTGCATTTCCCAGGTGGGCGGGACAGGAAGGAGTCCTCGGTGACGCGGCGCCACGCTTCCCTTCTAGTCCACCCCGCCTCGCTGGTTATGTAACCCTCTGCTCTGGACCCCCCCCCCTCCAGATACACACAGAGAGACGCCAAATGATTTTGGGGGTGGGTGGGGGTGCCAGGAGGGAGATCTGGGTCTGCTGGGTTTGGGTTGGGTTTTTTTTGGCAGTAGATGGGTGAGGATTTCTGAGCATACCACAAATGGGAAGGACAAAAATAAATAAATGAGGCAGCCTTCCTTAAATGGTGGTGCTGAAATTAAGGAAACTGTCATAATGAGAAGTTAAATTGTAAATATGTATATAATCTGGTTGGGTTTCCCCAGCCACTCTGGGTATACAGCATATACAACCAAACATCAAACATTAAGAAACAGAATATCTTATACGTGCAACAAACAAACCAATACATCAATAGAAACCAATAACAATAACAAGTGATAAACACACACAATATCTGCTGAAATTAAGGAAACGTTGATAATGAGAAGTTAAATTATATATCTGTTTATGTGTTTATACACCCACCCACCCTGAAATTACACCCACCCATCTGCTTAAATTAAGGAAACTACCGGTAATAATGAGGTTAAATTGTGTGTGTGTGTGTGTGTGTGTGTGTGTGTGTGTGTGTGTGTGAGAGAGAGAGAGAGAGAGAGAGAGAGAGAGAATTTAACTTCTTATATATTTCCTTAATTTCAACAGCAGCATAGATGCTCCTATAGTTTTAGAAGTGCAAGTGCTGCAGGCTTTCCTGCAAAATTTGAATTGGGAAGTTTTTCCTACGTAAACTGCACAGGGTGATTTGCATAGGAAAAAATTATCATCTCCAGAATGGTATGATCTATTTTTTGTCTGCTCTGAAGCTGCTGATACCAGTAATCCTTTTCATGAAGGCTGTTCACATACCATACGTTTAAAGCACACACAAACACCCTGACAATCATGGGAACTATAGTTCACCCTCTCACAGCTATACTGTAATTGCCAGCATCCTTAAGAAAGCACAGGAATGTGCTTTAAATGTATGGAATTCCAATATCTAGTTTGGTGCTGGAGAGAAAATAGTTTCTCACTCCCCACCATCAATAATATTAGCTCAGCCACGTCTATACTGAATCATCTTGCTATACAGTGGATCTCCTTTCTTATAACTTTATGCCATTGGTTCGGGTCCTAGTCTGTGGGACAGCCCTTGAGATATTTGAAGATCTGCTCTCTGTCTCCCCTTTCCTGGGCTAAACATACCCAACTCCCTCAACCGTTCCTCATAAGGCTTGATTTCCAAACCCTTGATCATCTTGGTCTCTGTCCTCTGCACATGTTTCAGCTTGTCAATATCTGTCTTAAATTGTGGCACCTAGAACTGGACACAGGACTCCACGTGTGGTCTGACCAAGGCAGAACAGACAGGGGCTAGTACTATCTGGACACTATTTGGAAGTAATGTTTTTTAAATGTATGAGGTGTATGCAGCCTTATGCTTCCATAATCTTTATAATATTGTTCCTTTTAATGTCATCGATTCTATGCTGAATGAATGAGTGAATGTTTGAATGGATGTTTACTCTGCTTAAACTGCCAAAAGCTATCGATAGGTAGCATCTCAAATAAACAGGACTTTGCCTTTTGAGAAACCAAGAGGTCTGTTGCCTTCCTTGTATGTTACAATTTAACAGCATCCCGATAAGGCCAGAGACCTCTGCAATCACAATGTCAACTTGCCTGTCATGTAACTTTGCACAGAGTAAGCAAAGAGACTCAGAGAGCATTTAAAGCACTGTCATGGCTTCCTCCAAATAATCCTGGGAACTGAAGTTTTCTTTTTTCTTTTTGCATGAGCCTGTCCTTCTTACTCTGTTTTACGGGATTTTATGAGGCTACTTCATTGATATTCTTAGGCAAGCTGGCAGTCCATACACACACCACACACACTTTCCCCAAAGAATCCTGGGAACTGTAATTTGTTAAGGGTGCTAGGAATTCTAGCTCTATCAGGGGAAACCTACAGTTCCCAGGGTTCTTCTTCACAGGGGCTGTGATGTGCATGCAGCCAAATACTTTTACAAATAAATAAAAATAAATGTTCCCATCCCTGCATGAACCAGGCCCCTAGGACTTCCCCAGTGAAATCCCTGTAGGAAGTTAATAAACCAATTCCATGGGCATGGAGAAAATTTCACAGCAGCTGAGAGCAAAGGTATCCTTACCCAGAGCTCTTTGTCCTGGTTCAAAGCAGGGCGCATTCCCAGAATTTCCTATGAAGAGTGATGTGACAGTTGTTAAAATACTCTGCAAATTGTAATTCAGGGAGGGCAATGGGGGGTCATCTAAGAGCGATGAGCACCCTTAATAAACTACAGCTCCCATAATTATTTGGGGGAAGCCATGACTATTTAAGTTGCTATAATAGTGTTTTAAAGAAACAGAGCCTTGGAGGCCCATCTAGTCGCACCATCGGGCTCTCATGGTGGCCAAGAAATGCCCATGGGAGGCCTTCAGGCAGGATCCGAACACAACAGCACTACTTTCTCCACCTGCTGATGCTCAGGATCTGGTCTTGAGAGGCATATTGGCTCTGACAGCCAACAGGCACAACTTAGAGCCATGATGGTTAGTGGTCCCCATTCAGCATCCTGTTCTCACCGTGGCCAGTCAGGTGCCTATGGGAAACACACAAGTAACGTGTAAAAATAAAATCGGACAACAGCAGATGGGAACTCAAAAGTGAAAAAAGGAGGCAGTTAAAAAACAAGAAAGGAGATTCCCACTAGACGTCAGGAAGAATCTTCTGACTGTGGAGGAGACTCCCACGAGAGGTGGGAGGCTCTCCCTTGGAAGTTTTTAAGCAGAGGTTGGATGGTCATCTGTCAGGGATAAGGAACCTCTCTTACCTAGCTCAGTATTGTCTACACGGATTGGCAGCAGCTCTCCAGAGTTTCAGGAAGGGAGTTTTAGAAGACATCTGAAGGCAGCCCTGTTTAGGGAAGTTTTTAATGTTTGGTGTTTTATCGTGTTTTTAATATACTGTGGGGAGCCGCCCAGAGTGGCTGGGGAAACCCAGCCAGATGGGTGAGGTATAAATATTATTATTATTATTATTATTATTATTATTATTATTATTACTGGAAGGGAGTTTTCCTCAAGCTGTTCTGGGATTCCTGCATCACAGAGGTTTGGACCGGATGACCATCAGGGTCCCTTCCAGCACTGCAATTCCACGATTCTAAGTTTAAATTAAAAATTCCAATGAAAACACAGATAAATAACATAGAGTCAGCGATAATGACCAGCTGCAACATAGTAAGTAAGTGGGGCTTACTTCTGAGTAAACCGTGCATGGGGGGGGGGGATACGCTGCCCGCACTTTTGCTCCTCTGTGGGTCAGTGTGTTTGGCTGTTAACAAGAAGATTGGTGGTTCCAGTCCACCCAGGGATGGCTGTGGGCAGGATTCCTGCATTGCAGGGGGGTTGGGCTAGATGACCCTCGGGTCCCCTTCCATCCAGCTCTGCTATTCCATGATTCTAGGGAAAAAAACAACAGCACAGCATCCTGACCTCGCAAACCCCAGAGAACCAGCGCCTTTCCCTAGAAACCGGGCATGTCTTAAAAGTCAGCCTAAGACTGGCTCGTGTTGCCAGTTCTCGGGCCCCTAAGAGTTAACAGGAGCAGCGAGCTGAGCGGTTCCTAGAGAGGCAGGAAATGGGGGCGGTGCAACGCGGAAGTGGGAGGGGCTTCCTCTTTCCCCCCCTTGCTCCGCCCCCTGTGGGAAAGTAGGAAGTGGCCTCGGTGGGTCGGGTGGCATCTCTGCCAGGGGAGCTGCTGGGCGCGTGGAAGGAGCAGCCTTTGGGGAGGGGGGGGGCAGAAAAAGGCTGCAGGGTTGGGGAGCCCCCTCCCTTCTTTATCACCTCCCTCCCCCCCAGGGCTTGGGAGCGCAAGAGATGCCCTGCTGGATCAGGTCCTAGATGCACGCAGCCCGAGCCTACCTCGCAGGGTTGTAGCGAGGACGGAATGAGGAGGGGGCGAGTCTCGTTGGACGCCTTGGGGGTCCCTGGAGGAAAGGTGGGAGGCACACTAGCGGCCAAAATTGTGGAAACCTTTTGGGGAAAATGTATTTCCGAGGTTTGATGGATCGTAACACCACCTTTTTTGGGAGTGATGCCATTAAAAAAAACACACAAAGGGACCCAGGTGGCGCTGTGGGTTAAACCACAGAGCCTAGGGCTTGCTGATCAGAAGGTCGGCGGTTCGAATCCCTGCACGGGGTGAGCTCCTGTTGTTTGGTCCCAGCTCCTGCCCACCTAGCAGTTCGAAAGCACATCAAAGTGCAAGTAAATAAATAGGTACCGCTCCAGCGAGAAGGTAAACGGCGTTTCCGTGCGCTGTTCTGGTTCGCCAGAAGCGGCTTCGTCATGCTGGCCACATGACCTGGAAGCTGTACGCCGGCTCCCTCGGCCAATAAAGCGAGATGAGCGCCGCAACCCCAGAGTCGGTCACGACTGGACCTAATGGTCAGGGGTCCCTTTACCTTTACCATAAAAATATATATCAATGGAAAGATAACTGCAGGTTTCGTATTGATTGCTACTGAAATCTTTGTCCAGTGGATTTGTGCATATCAATGTGGATTTATTTTATTTTATTTTTTACAGTTCAAATAAAGAAAAAGAGCATCTTTTCACCATTCCATTCCAAGAAATGCAGACTTGGGAGAAGGACTCTGGCCCCGACCTCTGTGCCCAGGTGGTAGCCCTAGCTGAGGATTTCCTCCTGAGACGGCAAGAGCCTGACGGAGAGGCACAAAACGTAAGGGTACTTTGGGCGATACCGAGAGACGTATTACGAATGCAGTCTTGTTACAGCAGAGGTCTCAGAGCGGCCTGCAGCACATTTAAAAGCATGAGCATATGAGAATTGTGAGAAAAAGCTGTAAACACGTGGAATAGAATGATTTCTGCAGAGAAAGCATGTGCTCTGGCCCTCCTTGTTTAAAGTAACAGCTTAACATTCAGAATCATAGGCCTCCTCTTTCTTTTCCCTCCACTCCAGGCGCCTCAGCTCTCAGAGAAGAATCTTTTGGATTCCAAGAAGGCACAGGAAGACAAGCAGGCAGAGGAGGCGGAAGAATATGATGAGGAGACTGCCTTATTAGGTAAAGACACCCATGTGTTGGTGACAAATTATAGCAAACGTCAGGAGTACCCTGTTTCCCCTTTTTTAATACGTAGTCATAAAGTAAGCCATGGCAGGTTTTTTTTACCTTTGTGAGAAGTAAGACGTACCCCAAAAGTAAGCCATGGTGCCGCCATTGTTCCCGTCGCCTCCTCAGCCCCTCCTGCGTGCGCAGGGAGCCAGTGAACCAGCGAGAGGCGCAGGGGGGGGGGAACGCGCCTCTTGCAGAGTTCTGCTCAGCGCACAGGGGGAGGCTGTACCGTACCATACTGACATACTAAAAATAAGACATCCCCCCAAAATAAGCCACCCTGTGTTTTTTTGAGGAAAAAAATTTATAAGACGGTGTCTTAAAAAGGGGGAAAGACGGTATTTTGCAGTATCTGATTCAAAAATGATCATTTTTTTGTTACTTGCTTATTTTAAAAACGTACCTAAAGGACAAGAGAAAGTGACAATGCTATATTGCCGGGGTGGGGTGGGGGGTGAAATCCTGCGCCCCAGAGAATGGCATATTAAGCTGTGGGAAGTGAGCACTTTGAGCAAAATGTGCTGGACTCTACGGGTTAAATATGGAGGAAAGAAGGTGAAACAAATATGAACACGATTGGTGAAAGTTTACAGGACCATGGAATAGCAAACATGGGGCAATTAACTAACATGCATTTACAGTTTTAGGAGAAAGTACTGTATATACTTGAGTATAAGCCAACTTTTTCAGCCCATTTTTGGGGCTGAAAAAGCTGCCCTCGGCTTATACTCAGGTCCTGTGCCTTTCGCAGCTGTCGGAGAGGCGGAGAAGAGGCAAGAAATGGCTTCTAGCCTCTTCCCCCCCCCCTCCGACAGAGGGGAAAGGCACAGGAATGGAGGATCGGAAAAGCTCCGATCCCCAGGTCGTGTGCCTTTTGCCAAGGATTAAAAAGGATTGAGTGGGATTCCTAGAGAGGTCATGAAATAAAGGAGGTGGGATGGGGGGGGCAGAGAAACTTCCGAGCAAAATCCCCTCCCTCTCTGCGCCTATAAAAGGAGGAGATGGTCTTTGGGGAGGGAAGAAAAGGGCCTGAAAATAAACCTCCTCAGGAGGGTTTTACTGATAGAGGTTGTAGGGGGACGGAAATATTGGACATAAAATACACCGAAGAAATAAAAAGGAAAGCCTGACTGTTGGAAGAGGGGAGGGGGCAAATAAAAGAAAGCGGTGGTATTGCTACGGTGCAGAGTCAAGCCTATGGAACTCCCTGCCCCAGGAGGCAAGGCTGGGACCAGTGCAGGGAGGAGAGGGTCTGCTCAGCTTCAGTCGCGAGGGCTGAACTTTTGTCTCCCCAGCGATGCTGCTGAATCTCAGTTCCTGGAAGGAAGTGCAGGGGGAGAGAGGGGCTCTTGCGCCCCAGTCCTGCTGATGTTCTGATATTTGGGGTGCCAAGTGTGAGCCCCTGAACTGGGCCAGGAAATGAACTGGCCATCAAAGCGGCTGTTTTAAGAGGGGATGTGTTCTCAAGGTTCTGGTGATTCAGTGGGGGGGGGGGCATGGATGCCACCTGGAGCTCCTAGGAGAAAAGGAGGGGAGAGAAATGCCATGAATAAAGAGAGGAAACCCAGCCCCTCTGCATTTTGGAGTCCTCTTCAAGGGCAATTCCGCCTAGAGGGCACTGCCATAGACTCATCGGATCCAGAGCGTGGAGGACCCTGGCCTTGTCCTTTCTGTCAGAGCTGGAAATGGATCCTACTAGTCACTGAGGCCACTTGAGCCCCCAGTGACTATGTTGGATCCTGGAGAACCCCCAGACATATCAGTCTGTTATTTTGTATTTTGTATTTTCTTATTACTGTAACCCCTATCTGGACCCAGTGTTGACTATGCTTGCATAGAGCAGCCTGTGTTAGGGCTCATAATATACGGTACTGGTACACGCACACTGTCTTTTTTTTATCCTGTTAGAAATGGATCCCAGTACCAGTACTTCTAATCGTGGACCAAAACAAAAACGCAGGTCATACGAAGCTGGTTTCAAACTTCAGGTTGTGTCAAGAGCAGAAGAAAGCAATAACAGTATTGCAAGTAGGGAATTTTGTGTTGATGAAAAGCAAGTGAGGGAGTGGCGGAAAAGGAAAGCTGACTTGGAAAAGATTCCAAAGGCAAAAAAAGCTCGACGTGGTTTAACAACTTCATATGGCGCTCTAGAGACTGAATTGCATAAATGGGTTATGGAGTGTCGTCAAAATGGTTACTGCGTAACACGCATGGGAATTCGCTTACGTGCCCTTCAAATGGCTAAAGATGACAAATTAAAAGCACCAGGCATTGAAAATTTTGTTGCGTCACCAGGATGGTGTACCCGCTTCATGAATAGGTTTGCCCTGTGTTTACGGCAAAGAACAAAGATTTCACAGAATTTGCCAAAAGACCTGGAGGAAAAAGTGATGTCATTCCATTCATTCATCATAAAACAAAGAAGGATCCATAACTATGACCTGGGAGATATTGGGAATATGGATGAAACACCTATGACCTTTGATCTTCCAAGCAACAGAACTGTGGCAAGTTTGGGAGACAAAACTATTTTTGTCAGAACCACAGGAAATGAAAAAAACCATTTCACAGTTGTTCTGTCATGTTTGGCTAATGGAACTAAGCTGCGGCCTGTCATTATTTTTAAAAGAAAGACCTTGCCTAAAAAGGTCACATTCCCACCAAGAATTACAGTGCGCGAACATGTCAAAGGCTGGATGGATGAAGATGGAACAAAAAAATGGCTGGAAGAAATTTGGAACAGACGACCAGGAGCAGCCTTAAAGAAAAAACCATCATTGCTAGTTTGGGATATGTTCAGAGCCCACACATGTGAGGACATAAAAAAATTGGCCAAGTCTTCTCAAGTGACTTTGGCCTTTATTCCAGGTGGGCTTACATCTGCATTGCAGCCCCTAGATGTGTCTTTGAATAAACCTTTCAAAAACCGTGTGCGAAAGATGTGGCATGAATGGATGTCATCTGGTCAAGCCCAACTGACAAAAGCTGGAAATCTGATGAAGCCCAACGTAGAATTGATAACAAGGTGGGTTCGTGATGCCTGGGAAGATATTCCAGAGGACATGGTGCAACGCGCCTTCAAGAAATGTGGCATTAGTAATGCTATGGATGGCAGTGAAGACAGCGCTTTACATGAGGACAGCAGTGATGGTGACGACTGCGAACTCAGTGATGATGACAATGTCTATGCTGATAACCTCACACCAGCTACAGCTGAAGCTCTGTTTGGGAATACAGATGATGAGGAATCCAGTTTTGAAGGATTTTAACTTGTGATTTACCGTAGCTTGGTTGCTGATTGAGCTAAGGTTTTTGTTTACTGTTTTTCTTTGAAATAAATATTCAAAAATATTTAACCTACTGATGCCTCAATTTTATTGGTATTTATTTTTATTTTTGAAATTTACCAGTAGCTGCTGCATTTCCCACCCTCGGCTTATACTCGAGTCAATAGGTTTCCCCGTTTTTTGTGGTAAACTTACCGTGTTTCTCCTAAAATAAGACACCATCTTATATATTGTTTCCCTCCAAAAAACTACAGTATGGCTTATTTTCGGAGGATGTCTTATTTTAACCACCCCGCGTCGGTACGCTGCATAGCCACGCCTATCCAGGCCGTCTTAAGGGAGAGGCGCCATGTCACTATGTCTTATTTTCGGGGTATGGCTTATTTTCGGGGTACGGCTTATATTTCACAAATGCGTAGAAATCCTGTTATGGCTTATTTTATGACTACGTCTTATTTTAGGAGAAACAGGGTAGGTGCCTCGGCTTATATTCGGGTCGGCTTATACTCGAGTACCCTGTTTCCCCTTTTTTTAATACGTAGTCATAAAGTAAGCCATGGCAGGTTTTTTTTACCTTTGTGAGAAGTAAGACGTACCCCAAAAGTAAGCCGTGGTGCCGCCACAGGGGGAGGCTGTACTGTACCATACTGACGTAATAAAAATAAGACATCCCCCCGAAAATAAGCCACCCTGTGTTTTTTTGAGGAAAAAAAATTATAAGACGGTGTCTTAAAAAGGGGGAAAGACGGTATATAGGTATATGGTTTCACGCAAAACAATCCTTATATTGGTATTTCTCGGAGGCTCAAATTTTTAATTTTGGGGGGTTACTAAATTATTATCGCGTACTAATGGGTTTGTTAAACTTATCAAGGATGCAATCTGTTCTTACTGTTGCAAGTTGTACTTGTTATCAACAAATGAAAATGGCACGGGGGAAGTTAAAGCAAAAAGGAAGACCGACTTCTAAGGTCAAATAGTTGCATGTCAGGAGATTTTTTTTTAAAAAGGCTCTCTTACACACCTACACATACATTGAAAGCCGTATAATTCCACTTTAAACAGCCATAGTTCCCCCCCAAGGAATCCTGGGAATTGTAGTTTGATAAGGGAGCTGAGAGTTGTTAGGAGACCCCCGTTCCTGTTCACAGAGCTAACAATGTAATCCCTTTTGCTAGGGAACTGCAGTAATTACAACTCGTGTGAGGGGAATAGGAACCTCTCCTGACAACACTCGGCATCCTTAACATACTACAGTTCCCAGGATTCTCTGGGGGAAGCCATGGCTGTTTAAATTGGTATGTTACTGCTCCAAATGTATGGGGCAGATGGGACCACACGGTTTCTCTTCTTCTGTGCACAGTGCTAGGCAAGCCCAGGCAACCAGCTGATTGTTGTTGCTTGCAAAGCACTTTGTACAGGGTTTTGGAAGGGCCGGTTGCATTCAGCTCTGCCCCATACCAGGTGCAAAGCAGGTGGGTGTGATTTTCCTGAAACGGCCATGCATTCCAGATGAGTCTCCATGGCTGGCTTAATGGCTCATAATAATAATAATAATTCTTATTATAAAGTACCGTATTTTTCGCTCTATAACGCGCACTTTTTTCCTCCTAAAAAGGAAGGGGGAAAGTGTGTGCGCGTTATGGAGTGAAGGCACTGGCCGGCAGCGGGATCCCTCGGCTGCCACAGCAGTCGTAAGCAGAGGGATGCCTCTGCCAGCGGAGCCATGGCTCCCAGCCAGGCGGGAGAGAAACGGACAGCCCGAAAGCAGTGCTTTCGGGATGTCCGTTCCTTTCTGCACCCTCCCACTTTCTCTCCGTCAAGGCGGGTGCGGAGGGGTGGAGGGGAAAGGAACGGACAGCCCCAAAGCAGTGCTTTGGGGTTGTCCGTTCCTTTTGCCCTCCACCCCTCCACGCCCACCCCCTTTTGCGTTGTCCTGGTAGGTGGGGGGGAAAGGAACATACACCCCGAAAGCAGCGCTTTCAGGATGTCCGTTCCTCCCCTGCCCCTGGAGAGTACAAGGAGGGAGGGAGGGAGATGCTTCCCCCCTCTCCTTCCTTCTTTCTCTCTCTTTCTCTTCCCTCCCTCTCTTCCTCCTTCTTTCCCTCTTTCTTCCTCTCTCTCTCTTCCTTCCTTCCTTCTCTCTCTCTTCCCTCCCTCCCAGCCTTTTAGAGGAGGAAAACCAGAAAAAAATTTTTTTCTGGTTTTCCTCCTCTAAAAACGTGGTGCGCATTATGGTCCGGTGCGCATTATGGAGCGAAAAATACGGTAATAATAATTATTGGTAGTGGCGCCCACCCTGTGGAACGTCCTTCTGTCAGATGTCAAGGAAATAAACAACTATCTGACTTTTAGAAGACACCTGAAGGCAGCCCTGTTTAGGGAAATTTTTAATGTTTGATGTTTTATTGTTTTTAATGTTCTGTTGGGATTTGCCCAGAATGGCTGGGGAGGCCCGGCCAGATGGGCGGGGTATAAGTAATAAATTTATTATCATCATCATCATCTTTTGTTTGGTCTTGGCTACCTCTCTCTCTCTCTCTCTGCTTTGAAGTTTGACTCATCCCACGATTTTCTGTTTTTGTTCCACAAGTCGACGAGTCCGAAGGAGAAAACGAAGAGGGGGTCCTCCCAGCAGAAAGACCCGAGTGCAGAAACCCGACCCGGATATCGTTGGAAGAAGTCATCCTTGGGAAGCTTTTCCCGGTGGAAGGAGGGCCTCCGGGCAACGTGCCCACGACAAACTTTGCCACGGAGAAGCCGTTTGAGTGCTCCGAGTGCGGGAAGCACTTCTCTACCAGCTCCCACCTCATCAACCACAAGCGCGTCCACACAGGGGAGAAGCCCTACAAGTGCTTGAGCTGCGGGAAAAGCTTCACGGAGCGAGGCAACCTCTTGAAGCACCAGAGGACCCACACGGGCGAGAAGCCCTACGGATGTTCCGACTGCGGGAAAGCCTTTGGCATCAGCTCTCAGCTGATCAGCCACAAGCGGGTGCACACGGGAGAGAAGCCCTACGAGTGCTCGGACTGCGGGAAGAGCTTCTGCACGAGCTCGCAGCTCGTGCGCCACAGCCGGGTCCACACGGGCGAGAAGCCCTACGAGTGCTCCGCCTGCGGGAAAACCTTCAGCCAGAGGTCGTACCTCGTGGGGCACGAGAGGACGCACACGGGCGAGAAGCCCTTCGAGTGCTCGCAGTGTGGGAAGTGGTTCTCGCACCGCTCCGACCGCCTGAGGCACGAGAAGATCCACACGGGCGAGAAGCCCCACAAGTGCGCCGACTGCGGGAAGGGCTTCAACCAGAAGGGCTCCCTCGTCACCCACCAGAGGACCCACACGGGGGAGAAGCCCTTCGAGTGCTCCGAGTGCGGGAAGAGCTTCAACGACCGGGGTTACCTTATCACACACCGGAGAACCCACACGGGGGAGAAGCCCTACGAGTGCCTGGACTGCGGGAAGAGCTTCAGCCGCACGTCCCACCTGACCGTGCATAAAAAGACACATGGGGGGGAGAGGCCGTAGCCGGATCAGGAGGTGGGGAGGGGAAAGGGAAGACAAACGGACACTCCCCCCCAACCCTCCAGTCCCTCTGACCTTTGCAAAATATCAGAAAATCCGTGTGAAAATATCCGGGTGCTCAGATGATTTTTAAAAAAGACTGTGGAGCTATGGTGGTATAAATGTTTAGAGCAGAGGTGGGGAACCGTTGGCTAAGTTAGCCATGCCTGTCAACTTCAATGGGTTTAGTCTTGAGTAGGACTAGCCCTGAATACAGTCGTACCTTGGAATTGGTTCTGGAAGTTCGTTCAACTTCCAAAACGTTCAGAAACCAAAGTGCGACTTCTTATTGGCTGCAGGAAGCTTCTGCAGTCAATTGGAAGCCCTGTTGGACGTTTGGCTTCCAAAAATAGTTTGCAAACCGGAGCAATCACTTCTGGGTTTGTGGCGTTTGGGAACCAAAACATCTGCATTCCAGGGCTTTCAGGATCCAAGGTACGACTGTACTGGTTTTAGATTCAGCTGCCCCTCCGATCAGCTCCTGTGGACATCAGCGGTGCAGAATCTCTGGTCCGCCAGGTGCTGCCAAACTACAACTCCCATCAGGCCCAGCAGTCATGGTCAGGGGATGATGGGAGTTGCAGTCCAGCAACAGCCGGAGGGTCAAAGGGAGGAACCCCTTGTTGAGGCTGCCTGGAAAGTTATGCGAGGAGCTGAAAAGGAAGTTGATTTCTGAACCACCTGAAACAGAGCCGACCATTCTGATATTTTCTCTTGAATGAGCACTTGGGATTTGGTTGATCATATTGCCTGGAAGCCAAACTCCATAGGTGAGGCGAGGCATTGGGATAGCAGGACAGAATGGGACCATTCGTGGTATCCTTATGTGGGCTGAAAATGAAGATCCTGACTAGAGCAGATGGAAGATCCATCCATCTAAGTCTGTTTTCTGATAGTAGCTTCTTGATGTCTTCAAGAAGCAAGCCACAGTCCCTCTTCCCGCTGGTCGTATTTATTGGCATCTGGAAGCTTGAGGTATACTGCCTCTGTCTAAGGGAGTTTTATTCTGCTGTCATAGTGAATAGCAGTTGATAGGCCTGTCCTACTTGGGGTTTGGATCTAACCCACTTTTCCAAAGCCACCTTCAGCCTGTGGTCACTGCTGTATCCCTTGCCTGTAAGTTAACTATGCACTGAGAGCAAAGAATTTCCTCTTCTTCATTGCCAATCTGCCACTCGCAGATTTCCGTGGCGACCCCAAATTTGAGTGTCCTTTGGGAAGGGGGCAAAAATCTGCCCCTCTCAAAACAGCCTTTCCCATCTTGGTATGCACAAGTTGCTGCTATTTATTTGATTCTGTATCCACCGTTTACCATAAGGTCCGAGGGCAGGTTATAGCAACTAAAAAATAAAACTACAAACTCCTATTAGCTACAGCAAGTACGGACAATGGGCAGGAATGATGGGAGGCAGAGTTCAGCATCTGGAGAGCATCCAGTTGAGGGACACTATGCATACTTTTATAAACCTCAGTATTCATGCCCCTTCTTGGATTTCTTCTCCCTTACACGCATACACAAAGACACCCCATCTGGAATTATCAGGTTCCTCCCCCTGCTCTAAAACATCATCTTTTGTCACCTAGTGGTTCTCAAACTTGGGTCTCCAGCTGCTTGGGGACTACAACTCCCATCATCCCTAGCTAGCAAGACTAGTGGTCGGGGATGATGGGAGTTGTAGTCCAACACCAGCTGGGGACCCAAGTTTGAGAAACACTGGACCCCCTAAAAATGATTGAATTTCTCCCCATTTTGTCTTCTGCCATGAAAACCACCGTCATCTTTCTCGTGTATATAAAGACAACTTGAAAGATCCACAGCTCGTCGTCTGAGCTCTCAGGACTCTGGAATAATAATTCCTCCGTAATCTGAAGTGATGATATAAGCAGCTGTGGGCTATTCCAGGTAGCTTCTCGTGGAGTCGGCATAATTTGCCAGTTTCACTTCTGCACATTTTGTGTCTTGATCTCGACCGATATTACCGCACAAGGCGGCATGGGCTGTTCTAGAAACAAGGGTGTATAATAAAAGTTAGATGTGATGCATACATGCTTGTTGACTGAAGGGTTTGTGTTAAAAGGCGGGGGCGTATCTCATTAAGGCCCCAATCTGCCCTATACATTTAAAGGCGTATCTTGCTACTTGAAACAGCCATGGCTTCCCTCAAAGGATCCGTTTTGTTAACGGCGCTGAAAGTTGTTGGGAAGCAGGTGGGGAAATCCACATGAAAAGGAGACTCACTGAGGGTTGGTGGCAATACATTTCTCCCAACTATCTCCAGCCCCTTGGAAAATCCTAAACTACAAATATTAAAATATGCGCATATATACACCTGAAAACCAGAAAAGAAATACTTCGACACAGAGGGAGAGAGCTGGTTGAGGTAAGGTGGGAAGGTAAAGGTAAAGGGACCCCTGACCGTTAGGTCCAGTCGTGGACGACTCTGGGGTTGCGGCGCTCATCTCGTATTATTGGCCGAAGGAGCCAGCGTACAGCTTCCAGGTCATGTGGCCAGCATGACAAAGCCACTTCTGGCGAACCAGAGCAGCGCACAGAAACGCCATTTACCTTCCCGGCATAGCGGTACCTATTTATCTACTTGCACTTTGATGTGCTTTCGAACTGCTAGGTTGACAGGAGCTGGGACCGAACAACGGGAGCTCACCCCATCGTGGGGATTCGAACCGCGGACCTTCTGATCAGCAAGCCCTAGTTTCAGTGGTTTAGACCACAGCGCCACCCGCATCCCTTGGTGGGAAAATACCCTGCAGTTAATACCGTCTTTCCCCCTTTTTAAGACACCGTCTTATAATTTTTTTTCCTCAAAAAAACACAGGGTGGCTTATTTTCGGGGGGATGTCTTATTTTTATTACATCAGTATGGTACGGTACAGCCTCCCCCTGTGGCGGCACCATGGCTTACTTTTGGGGTACGTCTTACTTCTCACAAAGGTAAGAAAACCCTGCCATGGCTTACTTTATGACTACGTATTAAAAAAGGGGAAACAGGGTACTGTGGGAAATCCTACAGGGCTG
Source organism: Darevskia nairensis (assembly GCA_034642065.1). NCBI lineage: Eukaryota > Metazoa > Chordata > Lepidosauria > Squamata > Lacertidae > Darevskia > Darevskia nairensis. The sequence continues at coordinate 543,385 of JAWWNI010000437.1, forward strand.
ATTGCTATTTTCCCACTCTTTTCTTCTATCACATTGTCTAAGGCAGTGTTTCCCAACCAGTGTGCCTCCAGATGTTTTGGGACTACAATTCCCATCATCCCTGACCACTGGTATTGCTAGCGAGGGATGATGGGAGTTGTAGTCCCAAAACATCTGGAGGCACACTGGTTGGGAAACACTGGTCTAAGGTGGGGCTGGTAGAGCTCGACTCTCTTCATTCCCTCACAGGGAAATTTTACGGGGCTCACATGGCACCAGAGGCAAAAATATAAATTTGTATGCAGAGCAACATACAGATTTTGTTTCCACACACACCCACACACCCACACACCATGCTCCATCTCAACAAGAGAGACATTAATCACGTGGAGTTTAAGGCCATATTACATCCAGGCAAAAAAACAAAACTCCATTCAAGGTTACAGAGCCTGGAGACACTGGGTGTGGGGTGGGTGGTCGGGGAAAGTTCAAAGGGCCGAAGAGAAGGGTCTGGAGGGCTGCTTTTTACTCCCAGGGCCAGAGGTTTAAAAGGCAGGTGGCATGCATAACCTCGCAGAAATCTATGGCTCAAGCACAGGCTGGGCAAGGCAGAACCAAACACAGAAGCCAGAAGATGCAATGCACCCATTCGATTCTAAAGTGTTTTATTCAGAGCTATATCCTTCGGAAAATGCAAGCGAAGACAAGGGTTTTTATATGGTGCTGACATGGATAAAAGCCAGATGGGGGCTTCAACCTCCAGAAGGATTGAAAGAGAGGGAGGAGATGATCTTGGGAGATATTTCAATAATTTTGAAGCAGTTGCAAGATAACCAAGCCCTGAAAAGGGATTGAGTTTCCGCACAGAACTCGTGAGAAGGTTAAAGATACTCTGCTGCAGCGGCATATGTAAAAAAGCTTTTTCTTTTTTTAGAAAAAAAAAACACACCAGGTTCAGCAAACTGGCTAGCTTCCAGAATCCTGCATGAGAAAGAAAACAAAATAGCATCACAACAATCTGCTAAAAGAGAGAGAGAATATATACAAACACATCTTTCTAATATCAGGGCATGAAAATATTTGCAAGGATCCTTTCCACAAGTAATAAAATACCTGTTCCTAAAACAGTTGTAGATTAATGTCCACAGCTACCCTGTTTCCCCTATTTTAAGACGTAGTCATAAAATAAGGCATAGCAGGCTTTTTCGCATTTGCGAAATATAAGCCGTACCCCAAAAATAAGCCATAGTAATAGGCGCAGTTCTGGAGGGCGCCAAGGAAAACGCGGGGCTGGGCTTACGTAATAAAAATAAGACATCCCCTCAAAATAAGCCATAGTGCGTTTTCTTGAGGGGGAAAAAATATAAGACGGTGTCTTAAAATAGGGGAAACACGGTATGTGAATGCCATGTTTATTTAAATAACAAAATGAAACACAGATTTATGCATTTAGGAAATCTAATTTCTGCCCCAGTCCAAGCTTTTGAGCCATGTATAAATTATCATGTAATATGGTCTTAACTTGCATAACTTATTCCGTATTTTATATACGGTATATATCTTTGCTTTGGCCACCTCCATACCATGCATATAAAGCGCCATGACATTATTTTAAATAGTCATGGCTTTCCCCAAAGTATTCTGGGAATTGTAGTTTGTTAAGGGTGCAGAAGTTTGTTAGGAGACTCTTTTCCCCTCAGAGAACTATTATTCTCAGAGTGGTTTGACAATCCCTATTCACAGGGAAATCTGGGAACTGGCAGGCTGAGACCCTACTTGCCCGTGGACTGTCTCACCAGAGTGGTGCGTGCTCTAGTTATCTCTCGCTTGGATTACTGCAATGCGCTCTACGTGGGGCTACCTTTGAAGGTGACCCAGAAACTACAATTAATCCAGAATGCGGCAGCTACACTGGTGACTGGGAGCGGCCGCCGAGACCACATAACACCGGTCTTGAAAGACCTACATTGGCTCCCAGTACGTTTCCGAGCACAATTCAAAGTGTTGGTGCTGACCTTGAAAGCCCTAAACGGCCTCGGTCCAGTATATCTGAAGGAGCATCTCCACCCCCATCGTTCTGCCCGGACACTGAGATCCAGCGCCAAGGGCCTCCTGGCAGTTCCCTCACTGTGAGAAGCAAAGCTACAGGGAACCAGGCAGAGGGCCTTCTCGGTAGTGGCACCCGCCCTGTGGAACGCCCTCCCACCAGATGTCAAAGAGAAAACCAATGACCAGACCTTTAGAAGACATCTGAAGGCAGCCCTGTTTAGGGAGGCTTTTAATGTTTAATAGATTACTGCATTTTAATGTTCTGTTGGAAGCCGCCCAGAGTGGCCGGGGAAACCCAGCCAGATGGGCGGGGTATAAATAATATATTATTATTATTATTATTATTATTATTATTATTATTATTACTGTAGCTCTGTAAGGGGAATAGGGATCTAACAACCCTTAGCAAACTACAACTCCCATAATCATTTGTGCCATTGGAGACACAAGGCAGGGTCTGCATTGTTGACCTGAGTGCACTATCTATATACCCGCAGGTCCCACTTACTGAACACACTGCATTCCCTGCAAATCATTCGTTAAGCGAGTGTTTGCATAACAAGTCCATGATTTCCATTGATTCCTATGGGAATATTTCTAACTGGGGATTTGTACAATCTCTCTCTGTGGTTCCTTCCTGATATGGGTGTAGCCAACCAGCAAAAAGGAGACAAAAGGAAAAACAAATTTGTCCGATCTGTCCTGCTCCCTGATTTTTCTAATCTTCCTCCCTCTGCATGCTTTCTGCCCAAAAATGCCTACCGTTGACCAGCAAAGCACAAGGAAGAAAGGAAGTGGGCAAAAACTGGATATTCAGATATCTGAATCTGCAGGTTTGTGCGTAATTATTTACGCTCGGATAAGTGAATTTTAAGAGTGAGTGGGTGGATAGCGGGACCTACCTGTACCTGTACCTATATCTATACTTCTTTAACAAAATTTCACAGTACTGCCTGATTGCATTGATTATAAATACAAGGGAAAAAGTGTAATATATGAACATATAATTACTATACGAAAGGGAGTAAGTTGTCAATTTTATTGTGCTGTTAATTCTATGAAGTTGTATTCAGAGCAGACCCATGGAAATGAATGGAGTTACGTTAGTCATGTCCATTGTTTTCAATCAGTCTACTCCGAGTAAGCCGGAGACAACCCTCTGATGTTCAATGAAGCTATTCGTTTTTACAGCTTTGTCGTTCTTTCCATCTCCTCATTCCTGTCGTTTCTAACAGCATATTCTTTCTGAATACAGGGGTACCTCAGTTTTCGAATGTAATCCGTTCTGGAAGACCGTTCGGCTTCTGAAACGTTCGAAAACTGAGGCGCAAAGGGCGGTCTGCAGTTTCTCCCCCCCCCCATTTTTTAAATTGATTTTAACAATTTTAAGCACTTAACATTACCGTTAAATTTTCATTCTTCCCCCCTCTCACTGAGGGAAGCAATTTTCCATCCCCCTCTCTCACTGGGGTAACCATAAACATTATACATTTAACGTGACTAACAAATTAAATATCATTGCTTAGGCCTGGCCCATTTCTGTGGGTCAGGTATTCTTCCTTTCCTCAATTTCATATTTCGGTTGACTTCCTCAAGTCCCCCTCTGTTGAATTCATTATCTATCCTCTTTATCAGTTTTCCACAGTCATAAACTTCACAATAGCATAAAATACTAAAATCATTTTACTTAAACTAACTCCTTATTTCACTCCTCAGCACCTCATTACTTCTGATCCTTTCCTCAAGCCTTATCAAATTCCCTTACTCCAACAGAATTTAAAACCCCTGTATTTCTTCTTTTTACTCCCTTACCTCCCTCTGGTCTCAGAATTTTTAGCTATATTTCCCTCTTAATTTTTAACCATTAATCATTAACGCCAGTATCCAGATCCAAACATCATAACCACTTAGACAGGAGAAAACAAATCCAAATATGTCCTCTTTATCCCACCCCAACCCTCACAAATTTCCAAACCCAAAAAGGGCGGTCTGCAGTTTCAATGGAGAAAAAATTGAAAAAACGAAGTGGAAGCCGTTCGACTTCTGAGGTGTGTTTGAAAACGGAAGCATTTACTTCCGGGTATTTGGCGTTCGAAAACTGAAACATTCGGCTTCCGAGATGCTCGAAAACCGAAGTACCACTGTATGTCAAAACCAATCAGAATGCTTGGGAGGCAAAGGTGCATTAGAAAAGGAGACCCTACTTCTATACATTTATTCTGCTTAAACCAGGTGTCCCCAAACTTGGCCCTCCAGATGTTTTGGGACTACAACTCCCATCATCCCTGACCACTGGTCCTGTTAGCTAGGGATGGTGGGAGTTGTAGTCCCAAAACATCTGGAGGGCCGAGTTTGCCTATGCCTGGCTTAAACAGTATGCTAACAAACATCTCTCCAGAGTTTATTAATAAAATCAATTGGACATGGGTGACCAGCAGGTTCTTAAGGGAGAAGGTGGTTTTTAAGATATCTGAGGGATTTCAAGGTAATAAAGCGGCATTTCTTAATGGGGTCTGGGAATTATTACTATTTACTGTGCTTATATCCCATTCTCCTGGTGGGATATAGCAGCTTCTCCACTCTTCCTCACCCCCGTTTTATCCTTGCAACATGGAGGATAAACTAAGGAGGAGGAACTGGCCTATCGTCATACAGGAAACTCCATGGATGGACCAGGGATTTGATCCATTGTCTCCCTGGTCCTCACACAAAACTCCAGGCTCCACAACACGCTGGCTGTTGCTTGTCTTACCCAAGTGCAGCTTCCCGACGTTTCCTGCTCTATACAGCGGTGGTCAAAATAATGGCATTGCAATCCAAGCTCATCTGGAACAATCAAAGAGTGTTATGAATAAGAAAGACGTCATCTACACAGCCCAGCCAAGGAAAGGCAGCTTTGGCATATCCAGACTTGGGCGTGGTTTAGGTTTAAGGCTCTCATCGGCATTGCCAGTTTAAAGGTGAAGGACCCCTGGATGGTTGAGTCCAGTCAAAGGCGACTATGGGGTTGCAGCGCTCATCTCGCTTTCAGGCCGAGGGAGCTGCAGTTTGTTCACAGACAGCTTTCCGGGTCATGTGGCCAGCATAACTAATCTGCTTCTGGCGCAACAGGAAACTGTGATGGAAGCCAGAGCGCACGGAAACGCCGTTTACCTATTTATCTACTTGTGCTGGCATGCTTTCGAACTGCTAGGTTGGAAGGAGCTGGGACAGAGCAATGGGAGCATGGGGATTCGAACCGCCAACCTTCCGACTGGCAAGCCCAAGAGGCTCAGTGGTTTAGGCCACAGCGCCACCCGCGTCCACACTTTAAGCAGTCATGGCTTCCCCCAAAGGATCCTGGGAACTGTAGTCTGTTATGGGTGCTGAGGATTGTTAGGAGACCCTCCGTTCCTCTCCCAGAACTCCATTTCCCAGGGTGGCTAAACAATCAGTCCTCCTTCCCAGGGAATTCTGGGAATTGTCACTCTTTATCAGAATTCTCACCAGGCCACGCACTTTCTTCCCAAGCCTCCCTCTTGCTGATCCTGCTTTGTACCTCAAATTCTGATAACAGCTCCAGGGAGGTGAGGGAGCGAGCATAAAACTCGCTGGCTGAGCAAAGGTAACATTTCATTGGCTGCCCCCCTCTGGCCCCGCCCACCCCGTCATGTGGCCCCAGCAGATTCCCCAGAAAGGAATGAAAAAGGTCCTTCCCCGATTCTTGTCATAGACTGAAGAAATAACGACGCGGTGTAATTAAAAGCTTCTCTTGGCAAAGCAAAATGAGAGCTGTTCCTTACCACGGCGGTGCTGATTTCCTCTACGGTGAGCTCCGTAGATTCGGCAATGAAGCCTGAAATGTAAAAAAATTAATTGGTACAGCGTTTTTATTCATGGGGAGTGGGAAGACCACGAAAGGGGCAGGTGGGGGGAACAACAAGGAGGATGTAGGCGTGTCATGTTCTGAGATGGCTATTATTATTATTATTATTATTATTATTATTATTACTAAAGGTAGATAGCCGTGTTGGTCTGTCATAGTAAAAACAAAATAAAAAAATTCCTTCCAGTAGCACCTTAGAGACCAACTAAGTTTGTTCTTGGTATGAGCTTTCGTGTGCATGCACACGAAAGCTCATACCAAGAACAAACTTAGTTGGTCTCTAAGGTGCTACTGGAAGGAATTTTTTTATTTTTTTATTATTTATTGAATTTATATACCGCCCTATACCCAGAGGCCTCAGGGCGGTTCGCAGAAAAGATTGACATAAAAACCACAATATACTGTATCAAAATAAAAACAACAACCCAATAACCCCCCCAAAAGAGCCACATTTTAAAAGGGCATATAGGATGGTTTAAAAAGGAGGCTGTTCCTTGGACAGGCTGCCAGAGATCCTGACAAGATCTGGCCCCAGAGTGGCTGGGGAGACCCGGCCAGATGGGCGGGGTACAAATAAAAGAATTATTATTATTATTATTATTATTATTATTATTATTATTATTACAAGACAGAAGTACTGTTTTGGGGAGATAGGGAGTGGGCTGGTGTGGAGTACTCCCTGGTCCTAAATGGGGTAACTGTGTTCCTGAAGGACCAGGTGCGCAGCCTGGGAGTCATTCTGGACTCACAGCTGCCCATGGAGGCGCAGGTCAATTCTGTGTCCAGGGCAGCTGTCTACCAGCTCCATCTGGTACACAGGCTGAGACCCTCCCTGCCCGCAGACTGTCTCTCCAGAGTGGTGCATGCTCTAGTTATCTCCCACTTAGACTACTGCAATGTGCTCTACGTGGGGCTACCTTTGAAGGTGACCTGGAAACTCCAACTAATCCAGAATGCGGCAGCTAGACTGGTGACTGGGAGTGGCCGCCGGGACCACATGACACTGGTCTTAAAATACCTACATTGGCTCCCAGTACATTTCCGAGCACAATTCAAAGTGTTGGTGCTGACCTTTAAAGCCCTAAACGGCCTCGGTCCTGTATACCTGAAGGAGCGTCTCCACCCCCATCATCCAACCCAGACACTGAGGTCCAGCTCCGAGGGCCTTCTGGTGGTTCCCTCACTGCGAGAAGTGAGATTACAGGGAACCAGGCAGAGGGCCTTCTTGGTGGTGGCGCCTGCACTGTGGAACGCCCTCCCATCAGATGCCAAGGAAATAAACTACTACCTAAAATTTTTCCTTCCAGTAGCACCTTAGAGACCAACTAAGTTTGGTATCTGAATGTCAGGGATCCGCCTTCCCCTGCCAGTCCAACCCTGAGTGTTTATAGGGAGCAACCACCTGTTCTGACTACTGACTCCTCTACAAGTGAAAGCAGCAGCTCTTCGGAAGGAAAGCAGTTGGGGGCTGGGAGGAAAGGAGTGCCAGGGCTCAAGAGATACAGCGAGAGACCTGGCACCTCCCAGCAAGCAGGTCCGGCGCAGAGATTACGTAGGAGGAAAAGGCGTTTCCGTTTCCCTAAACTCTTGTGTTGGCGCTAGAATCGCCGTAAGTGACTTCCGGATTGCTGTCAGGGCCTCCCCCTCATCGGTCATTCAATAAGGAGGCCCGAGTCATTTGCCTTTAAGTAGTTTTCATCAGTGCTCATTATCTGCTAGTGACTGAGCAGACATGATATGATTTAGCTCTTCACTGTAAGATAATGAGCACTGATAAAAACTACTGAAAGACCAATGACTCAGGCCTCCTTATTGAACGACCGATGAGGGGGAGGCCCTGACAGCGAAGAAGTGTGCATGCACACGAAAGCTCATACCAATAACAAACTTAGTTGGTCTCTAAGGTGCTACTGGAAGGGAAAAAAAATTATTTTGTTTCAACTATGGCAGACCAACACGGCTACCTACCTGTAACTAAAACAACTACCTGGCCTTTAGATGACATCTGAAGGCAGCCCTGTTTAGGGAAGTTTTTAATGTTTGATGTTTTGTCGTGTTTTTAATATTCTGTTGGGAGCCACCCAGAGTGGCTGGGGAAACCCAGCCAGATGGGTGGGGTATAAATAAAAAAGTTATTATTATTTATTATTATTATTATTATTACTTTTAATCCAGGGATTCTTGGGGGCGAACCTGGAAAGGGGGTGCTCCACCCAGGGCAATGGCCTGCCCTCACAGAAGCAATTCGCCCCACACTATCCATGCCGCTTCTCACCTATGTGCATCCTTTCATGTTCGGCAAGCTGGGATCTCCTGCTGAAGCTTTCCGTGCACTCGGAGCACTGATACGGTTTCTTTCCCGTGTGAGCCGCCTTGTGTGTGATCAGGGACTTTTTCCAGCTGAAGCTTTTCCCGCACTCGGAGCACTTGTAGGGCTTCTCTCCCGTGTGGGTCCTCTTGTGCACGAGGAGGGCGACTTTCTGGTTGAAGCTCTTCCCGCAGTCGAAGCAGGTGTACGGCTTCTCTCCCGTGTGGATGATCTCGTGACGCGCCAGGTGGTCCTTCTTGTGGAAGCACTTCCCGCACGAGGCGCAGGCGTACGGCTTCTCCCCCGTGTGGATCCTCATGTGGTTGATCAGGCCGACTTTCCAGTTGAAGCCCTTCCCGCACTCCGAGCACTGGTAGGGCTTCTCTCCCGTGTGGGTCCTCTTGTGCGTCATGAGGCGGTCTTTCTTGTAGAAGCTTTTCCCGCACTCTGCGCACTCGTACGGCTTCTCCCCCGTGTGCGTTCGCATGTGCGCGGTGAAGTTGGCCTTCACGCTGTAGCTCTTCCCGCACTCGGAGCATTCGTGCGGCTTCTCCCCCGTGTGGGTCCTCTGGTGCGCAAGGAGAGAGGATTTCACGTGGAAGCATTTCCCGCACTCGGGGCATTCGTACGGCTTCTCCCCGGTGTGGATTCTCTTGTGCTGAATGAGGATCCATTTGCCGCTGAAACTTTTCCCACACTCAGAGCACACGTACGGCTTCTCCCCGGTGTGGGTTCTCATGTGTACGTTAAGAGCAGATGACCAGCTGAAGCTTTTGCCGCAGACGACGCAATCGTGTACGTTCTGCTCCCCTGTATGTTTCCTCATGTGCATGATCAGGGACCGTTTCCAATGGAAACTTTGGCCACAGTCAGAGCATATGTGCGATCGCTCCCCGGTGTGGGTTTTCTCATGTCTTAAAAGGTAAGAGGAGCATGAGAACCCTTTCCCACAGTGTGAACACTGATATGGTCTCTCTCCGGTGTGAGTCCGCTTATGCACATCAAGGTACGATTTCAGGATGAAGGATTTCCCGCAATCGGAACATCCATATGGCTTCTCTCCAGTATGGGTTCTCCGGTGAGTAATAAGGCCCGAAATCTGCTTGAAGCTTTTGTCGCACTCGGAGCACTCGTACGGCTTCTCTCCCGTGTGAGTCCTCTTATGCGTGACCAGGGTTGCGCCGTGGTTGAAGCTCTTCCCGCACACGGAGCACATGTACGGCTTCTCTCCGGTGTGGATTCTCCGGTGTGTGATAAGGTAATCTTTGCGGCCAAAGCTCTTCCCGCACTCGGGGCATTCGTAGGATTTCAAGACGGGTCCTACCGAATGGGACTTCTTGTGTCTCCGGAACGATGCTGCATAGCGGAAGCACTTTCCGCACTCGGAGCACTGAAACGGCGTCTCCGCCGTGTGGCTCTGCTTGTGTATGTTGAGGGTCCCTTTCTCGCGGAAGCTCTTCCCGCAGTCGGAGCACTGGTACGGCTTCTCTTCCGAATGGGTCCTCATGTGCACATTGAGAGCAGATTTCACGGTGAAGTTCTTCCCACAGTCGGAGCATTCGTAGGGTTTCTCCCCCGTGTGGATTCTCCTGTGCACGGCAAGGTGCGGCTTCCGATTGAAGCTCTTCCCACAGTCCGGGCACTTGTACAACTTCTCTCCTGTGTGGATTCTCTCGTGCAGAATAAGGGACCCTCTGCGATAGAAGCTCTTCCCGCACTCGGAGCACGTATACGGCCTCTCCCCCGTGTGGATCCTCTTGTGCTGGACAACGTATGCTTGTTCCCGAAAGCTCTTCCCACAGTCTGAGCACTGATACGGTTTCTCTTCCGTGTGGCTTGTCTCGTGGCCGAGAAGCTCGGGGCGGGAAGAGAAACCCTGGCCGCACTGGGAGCAGCTGTACGGTTTCTCTCCAGTATGACCCCTCTGGTGTATAACCAGCTGAGACCGCTTATGGAAACTTTCCTCGCAGGAGAGGCATTTATAGGGATTCTCTTTCGCTGGTATCTCCTTCAGATGCTCTGTGTGCTGCAGGATTCCAGGTGCCCCTTCAGTCTTAAGACCCTGGGGAGATTTCCCGCTGATTGTCCCCAAAGTTTCTCCTCCTCCTGGCTCAGCTGTTTCCAGCTGACTCTCCTCTTCATTCCCTGGCACTTGATCACTGCCTGCTGGAACAAAATGAGAGAGAAAGAAAGGAGTGTCACAAATGGGTCCTGCAATAAAAGAGTTTGGATTTGATATCCTGCTTTATCACTACCCGAAGGAGTCTCAAAGCGGCTAACAATCTCCTTTCCCTTCCTCCCCCACAACAAACACTCAGTGAGGTGAGTGGGGCTGAGAGACTTCAAAGAAGTGTGACTAGCCCAAGGTCACCCAACAGCTGCATGTGGAGGAGCGGAGACGCGAATCCGGTTCACCAGATTACGAGTCTACCGCTCTTAACCACTACACCACACTGGCTCTCCATTACAGTGTGGAGTGTTCCTCTGGTCAGCCAGCCATACCCCCTCCTACGAGACTCCATTTCGTTGCCTCTCCCATCTGATTTTCTGGGTCCCCCGGTCCCCAGCTGTAAGCATACGACATCCTCATTGGGCTTTTTGGAAGTGTGGATTCTACCTTAGGGTTTATGTATTTCTGAAAGCCTTGAGGTTTCACCAAACCCACGGATAGATTCTCCTTGTGTGTATGTGTGTGCGTGTAATGTGTTGTTCTGCTTGGATAAAAAAGGTAAAGGGACCCCTGACCATTAGGTCCAGTCGCAGACGACTCTGGGATTGCTCGCTCATCTTGCTCTATAGGCCGAGGGAGCCGGCGTTTGTTCACAGACAGCTTCCGGGTCATGTGGCCAGCATGACTAAACCGCTTCTGGCGAACCAGAGCAGCGCACGGAAACGCCGTTTACCTTCCCGCCGGAGCAGTACCTATTTATCTACTTGTACTTTGACGTGCTTTCGAACTGCTAGGTGGGCAGGAGCAGGGACCGAGCAACGGGAGCTCACCCCGTCGTGGGGATTCGAACCGCCGACCTTCCGATCGGCAAGCCCTAGGCTCTGTGGTTTAGACCACAGTGCCACCCGTGTCCCTCTGCTTGGATAATGCAACATAGAAACCATGAAAATAGCCTGCTAGTTCAGACCGAAGACTCATCTGGCCCATCAGCCTGTTCTCACACGGCGGCTGGACTTTGGGAAACCCCCAAGAAACTTAAGAGAATATCTCTCCCTCTCCTGTACATGAGGGGAAATTGTTTTTTGAAGCCCATCTTTGTTTGTTGTGGGGCAGGAAGGGAAAGGAGAATGTTAGCCGCTTTGAGACTCCTTCGGGTAGTGATAAAGCGGGATATCCAATCCAAACAACTCCTCCTCCTCCTCCGCCTCCTCCTCCTCCTCCTCTTCTTCTTAAAAGAGACATTCTTCCTTCTCACACAAGGGTAAACGCCTCTAACACACATATATGCTTCAGCTAAAAAGGATGCATTTGACTTCAAAATCAAATTGTTTCTACTCACAAGCAAATTTAAAGTCAAATTGATTAAATTATGATACTAGCAACAGTATGTTTATGCCACTTGTTTTAAATATTTAGATGCCGCCCTAGAGTGAAACTGTGTTCCAGAGCAGTTTACACAATAAAAATGTGGGGAGCGCAATAAAAATCACATAATAAATTGAAAAGCAAAGCAAAATCAGCAGATGAAACAGTTGGCAAGCCAGTATGGTGTGGCAGTATGGGAAGACCAGGGTTCAAATCCCTACTCAGTCATAAAGCTCATTGGGTGACCTTGGGCCAGTCACTGCTGCTCAGCCTAACCCACCTCAAAGGGTTGTTGTGGGGATCAAATGAGGAGAACCACATACGCCTTAGAGGAGAAGGTGCTTAAGGGGGCTGAATACAGGCTATGTCCCAAACGTTTGATGTTTTTATTATGTTTTTAGATATGCTGTAAGCTGCCCAGAGTGGCTGGGGAAACCCAGCCAGATGAGCAGGGTATAAATAATAATAATAATAATAATAATAATAATAAATTAATTAATTAAAAGTTGGTTGTCAAACTTATTAAGTTCTGGGAGTCCGTTCGACTCCCAAAACGGTTTGAAAGCAAGGCGTTGGATGTTTGGCTTCCGAAAAACTTTTGCAAACTGGAACACTTACTTTCAGGTTTGCGGCGTTTGGGAGCCGATTTTTTCGGGAGGCAAGGTGTTTAAGTACCAAGGTACCACTGTAATAATAATAATAATAATAATAATAATAATAATAATTATTATTATCATTCTAGACGTATTGCAACCTTAACAGAACAACTGCTAAAGTGAATAGCTAGTCAAGAAAATTATAAACAACTATATAGGCCTATTGAGACACCTGAAAGTCAAAGGCAAGTATTCTATTGATATAGAGTGGCTGGGGGGACCCAGCCAGATGGGCGGGGTACAAATAATAAAAAATTATTATTATTATTATGCAGTTATTTTGATTGCTATATTTCTGTAACTCATCTCAGACCATTTGATGACAAGCAGGGTATAAATACAAATTAAAATTGTATTTTTATTGTTCTAAAGCAGCGTTTCCCAACCGGTGTGCCGCGGCACACTAGTGTGCCGCGAGACACCGGCTGATGTGCCGCGGAAAAAGGGACCTGCAGCCCAGGGCTGCACAGGACCGTGGCGGCGGCGCTGCTGGAGCCCAGCGGCGAAGCGGAAGCCAGGGCGGCGCTGCACCCTTGGCTGCTGCAGCAGCAGCAACAGCAGCCTCACGTGAGAATCCCGACCGGAAGCCTCGTGCGAGAATCCCGACCAGAAGCCTCGCGCGAGAATCAGAGCCCAGGGTGCCCTGCAGCCCCGCGCTGCACAGGACCATGGCGGCGGCAATGCTGGAGCCCGGCGGCGAAGCGGAAGCCAGGGCGGCGCTGCTCCCTTGGCTGCTGCTGCAGCAGCAGCAACAGAAGCCTCGCGGGAGAATCCCGACCTGGTGCCCCAGCTGATGGGCGGGAGAAAGGACGCCGCGCTACAGCTGATCCCAGAGGTAACTCTGGGTCAGGAGACCCGGCGCAGCCGGGTGGGGGAGGAGCGGTGTGCCGCGAGATTTTTTTAATGAAACAAGTGTGCCGTTGCCTAGATTAGGTTGGGAAACACTGTTCTAAAGAGATGGATAGATTTTTAAATATATATATCTGTGGCCCTCCAGATGTTGCTGAACTTTCTGCTCCCATCATCCCTGACCAGTGGCCATCAGGTTAGAAGTGAGGAAATCAAATGGAATGTACCATGTCAGACGACAGGGGGAGGAAGGCCACTTCTGAGTGCTCCACTTCCAGAAAGGGGGAGGGGGAGGGGGAAAGACCACATAACTGAAGTGGCAGATGTTAAAAAAACAAGAGAGGTTGGGGTGCGGAACTCAAAGGCAACTAGATGACAATAAAAAAAGGTGAGCCCAGATGCTCTTAAGGCACTTGGGCTCACCCAAGCCTGTACGGCTGTTAAACTGTCTGTGTTGAGGTTCTGAGTTCCAAAACAGAAAGGAAGATGCGTCTGTGGGAAGATGAAGCCCATCTGGCAGAAAGCCAGCGTTTACAGCCTCTGCTTCTTCAACAACCTCTTCTTTGTTCTGGGGGCCGTGCTCATGGGCTCCGGAATATGGCTCTTGTTTGACAAGAAAAACTTCATCACCATTCTGCAGATCTCGACGTCCACCATGAACACCGTGCCTTACACCCTGATCGGTGTCGGGGCCGTCACCATGGTGATGGGGTTCCTGGGCTGCGTTGGGGCCTTCAGCGGGAGCCGCTGTTTCTTGGGGCTGTACATTGTCGGCCTGCTGCTGCTCCTGGCGGCCCAGACCACCACCTGCCTGCTCATCTACCGCCGTGCGGAGGCCATCAAGACAGAAACGCCCACCTCTGTCCTCAACCTCATCCGGTACTACGACCTGAGGCACGAAACCAACAGGTCCGCCATGCTTGCCTGGGACTATTTCCAATCCAAGATGTCTTGCTGCGGATGGATCGGGCCGGAAAACTGGAAGATGAACCTCTTCCTCCAGAGCATAAGTTACACGCACTACCCTTGCTCTTGCGGCCTCAACGCCACCAGCTTGGAGACAGCGATAGGCTTCTGCTCTCAGGCCACTCCTTCCTACGGCTTTGACGGCTGGCCGGTGAGAAAGAAGGGCTGCGTGGTCTCCGCCCGTAACTGGTTTCACGAGAACAACGACGTCATTTTTGGGATCTGCGCAGCCGTCTCTCTCACGGAGGTGTTGGGAATAGTGCTGTCGCTTTGCCTCTGCAAGACCAAAGCACCACCAGAACTGGCAGCGTAGCAAAGGCCACCCTTGATGCCGACACAGACTCGGGCAAATCTCTTCCTTATTTTATTTTTAGTCCACTTCTGGGCCTGTCTTGACAAGCCTCTGAATGCGCCTCCTCTGCAGCTCTCTGGCTTTACCATGGCTTTGTGTAAATTAAACCTTGTGCCCTACCCAATTAGGGGTAATTAGGGGGACGTTTGGCCACTGCTGTTGGGAGTGCTCTCTCTCTCCCTTTCACTGTCAAACAAGAGAACCCTTACTCTAATTCGCCTCCCTTGCCTTCACTTCCTCAGATCTATTTAACTGTACCTTGAACTTGTTTGCTGCAAATGTTTGCAATAATATTTCACTACTTTGCTAAAAAAGAAATTAAAAAAGTAAAATACTTATTTTTGCTTAGTGATATTTGTTGGAAGCCGCCCAGAGTGGCTGGGGAGACCCAACCAGATGGGAGGGGTACAAATAATAAATTATTATTATTATTATTATTATTATTATTATTATTAGCTGAGAGATGTAGAAAGTGGGATTCCCCCCCCCCCCCAGGATTGTAACTGTGCTTTTTAACTTGCTCATAAAAGAGGACCCAATCAGTTCATGGAGCGTAGGACCATCAATGGCTGCTGGAAATCACATGAGTGGGGAGTGCTCGTGTCCAAATCCTGCTTGCGGATTTCCCACAGGCGCCTGGTTGGCCGCTGTGAGAACAGGATGCTGGACTAGATGGGCCACTGGCCGGATCCAGCAGGCTCTTCTCATGTTCAAAGCAGGGGGTATACCACTGAGGCACGGCCCCATTCCCACTTTCAATTTTTGAAAGAACCTTTTTAGTATTTGAGGGACCTAAGACACGAGGCAAAACGTACAGGCAGCAATCTTTTCATTTTGTTTGTGGGGAACCAGCCTCCTCCTCTCATTCCCCCGCTGTCCCTGAAAAACTCCCTGTGGCCCCCCGCGTTTCTCTTCCTGGATTAATGGGGGCTTGTGGGCCTTGCAGAAACAGTGTACAGTGGTACCTCAGGCTCCATACGCTTCGGGTTCCATACGCTTCAGGTTAAGAACTCCGCTAAACCAGAAATAATGCTTCAGGTTAAGAACTTTGCTTCAGGATAAGAACAGAAATCGTGCTCTGGCGGCATGGCGGCAGCGGGAGGCCCCATTAGCTAAAGTGGTGCTTCAGGTTAAGAACAGTTTCAGGTTAAGAACGGACCTCTGGAACGAATTAAGTACTTAACCAGAGGTACCACTGTATTATGATAGAACTAGTGTTTCCTTTTTCCTCTGAGCCTGTAGAGATTTCCTCCAAAGACGAAAATGGAAGAAGGCAGAAGGCATTTCTGAACTAGCCCAAAGGAGAAAGGGCTCCAGGGTCTCACAATTCCACCCACTGTAGCCGGACTACAACTCCCATCTTCCCTAGCCAGCAGGAATGAACGAGAGTTGCAGTCCGACAGCAACACCAAGCTTAGGGGTGGCTGCAGTAAACATTCCCACCACAAATGCTAAGCACTTAAAATCCCTGCATGACTTAGGCCCTCCTTCGTGTGCCCCCTCCTCAAGAGGTCCAGAGGGTGGCAACGCAAGAACAGGGCCTTCTCTGCAGTGGCTCCCCATCTGTGGAATGCTCTCCCCAGGGAAGCTCGCCTGGCGCCTTCATTATGCACCTTTAGGCGCCAGGCAAAAATGTTCCTTTTTAATGCCCCTGGGACTTTGGGGCTCAAATCTTGATAGCTTAAGGTGTTTCTCTTCAGCCTGGCCTTTGACACCTGAGGTCAATACTTTCAGCTTATTACTGCAGTTGTGATTTGTTTTAAACTTTTGCTTTTAACGTTGCGTTTTACATGGTTGTGACTTACCCTGGGACCTCAGGATGAAGAGCGGGGTAGCAAAAATAACTAAGTGAATAGAAATAAGAGACTACCTGACAGTTTCTTCTTCCCCTTCTCAGGTGCCTCAGATCCCTGTCGCCTCTTTCTTCTTCCCAGACCCTTGGAGTTCTCCTCGATCTCTGTGCCCTCGCTTCCTTCGCACGGTGCCCCACACAGCTCTCCTTCATCGTCGCTCTGCCACCCATCGCTCACTGGCACAACTATAAGGATGAGAGAGGGATGGGGAAATGGAGCCTGAAAACTGCTGAGGAGAAATGGGGGTACAAGGGATGCAGCCAAATATACACCATTTCTGAGTAACGTTGAAGATGCTTTGTGATTGCAAGAGGCTCTGGAATGGGTATCTGCTCAGAAAATCAACCTAAATATATTTAAAATAAAACAAATACCGTATTTTTCGCTCCATAAGACGCACCTGAACATAAGACGCACCTAATTTCTAGAGGAGGAAAGCGGGAAAGCCTGTTTTTTTGAGGATCAGCTCAAAGTGGTGCAGCTTCTTTTGCAAAGGGAAAAGCCCTGTTTTTTTTGAGGATCAGCTCAAAGTGGTGCAGCTTTTTTTGCAAAGGGAAAAGCCCTGTTTTTTTTTTGAGGATCAGCTCAAAGTGGTGCAGCTTCTTTTGCAAAGGGAAAGCCCTGTTTTTTTGAGGATCAGCTCAAAGTGGTGCAGCTTTTTTTTCAAAGGGAAAAGCCCTGTTTTTTTGAGGATCAGCTCAAAGTGGTGCAGCTTTTTTTGCAAAGGGAAAAGCCCTGCTTTTTTGAGGATCAGCTGAAAGTGGTGCAGCTTCTTTTTCAAAGAGGAAAAGCCCCGTTTTTATGGGGTTCAACTCACAGTTCTGCAGCTTCTAGTCCTACAGTTTCCAGACAGATAATCTAATCAGCCAGTCACATGTCGCTGAGGAAACAAACAGCCTCCCTCTGCATTAAACAACGGAGGCCTTGGCAAGGGGGTGGGGCTGGAAAAGGAGCCAACAGCTGTTCAGCGGCTTCCTTTCAACACCCTCTTCTCTCTTTGTAAAAAAAAGAGCACAATCTGCTTTTGGCTCCAGGGACCATGCATTCGCTCCATAAGACGCACAGACATTTCCCCTTACTTTTTAGGAGGAAAAAAGTGTGTCTTATGGAGCGAAAAATACGGTAATCAAAGGTCTGACTGGTCTGACCTGATTTAATCTGATTTAGTCAGATTAAATCATTAAATAAACAAGGAATATTCCGTGTTATGTTGGAGGGAATGCCAGGAAACGGAATTATGTTCACATGTAGTGGGGGTGTAAATAAGTACAAATTTTCTGCCAAAGGATGCTTAAGGAGATAACAGAAATCACTGACCAAAAGTCCAGAGTCATTATCAAAAGTCATTATCAATTTACGATGGGGTGGAAGGTTCGCAGGCTAGGAAGGACTTGATCACAAATTTATTGACAGCTGCACAAATTACGATAGCTAGGAAGTGGAAGGGGCAAGCAGAATATAAAATGGAAGAATGGTATAAAGAGGTGTGGGATACAGCTACGATAAATTAACATGTGCCATTAAGGTAAGATGGGGAATATGCAGGAGAAATGATTTTGAGGAGATATGGAGGGTGTTTGTAGAATTTGTACTGTTAAAACAGAAAGGGGTCAAACCATCACAGGATGTGTTGACATTTTGGGACGTTGGATAGTTACAATGGAATGGTCTTGGGGGTGGGGTGCACGTTTTTATTCTTAGTTATTTACGATTATTACTTTGTCAAAATAAAATAACGGGGGCAGGGGAATAAAAATAAATAAATAAGCAAAGGTCAAATAAATAGCGCTCAGCGCACCTCTGAGAATTCCTCTCTTGCTTACTCCCTTATTTCCTTCCATGAGGTAAAATATGAGTGCTGGTCGTTTTACATTCTTAATCCCTTCGAAACCCTGGCAGGCTTAGGCCTAGAGACAAGGCCCAGATCTGAGCGCCGCTACCTTTACTCAGGGCAGTATGACAAATAGCGGCTCCAGATCCATTCTCGACAGAGATTGCTTCTATTAAACGAACACCATATTGAATTAATACTCACTTTCAGCAGCCTCAGTCACGGAGGAAACTTCCTCCTGAGACACTACTTCTTCAGATGCAAGGACTTCGTCTTGAATGATCTCTGCCTGGTTGTTGTCGCTCACAGGCACATCTTCTGGAGGATCAAGACAGACAGAGATGGGGGAAATGAAGGAAGAAGGGAAAAACTCTCTCTCTCTCTCTCTCTCTCTCTCTCTCTCTCTCACACACACACACACACACAAGAAATCACCTAAGAAAACAATGGGCAAAGGGTGCCATATATGGTTTGCTTCAGGGCTTTTTTTTTTCCATCTGGAACTTTCCGGAACTCAGTTCTGGCACCTCTCAGGTGGCCGCCATTGCCGTTACAGCGGAACCTCGGTTTTTGAACATAATCCATTCTGGAAGACGGTTCGACTTCCGAAATGTCCGAAAACCGAGGATCAATGGGCAGTCAGCAAAATCCATTGAAAAATGGAAAAACATGCAGCAGAAGCCGTTTGACTTCCGAGGCGCGTTCGAAAACAGAAGCAATTACTTCTGGGTTTTCGGTGTTCAGGTTCCGAATCGTTCGGCTTCCCTGACGCTCAAAAATTGAGGTTCAACTGTGTAAGAGAACAAGGGAGGTATTTTCTAGAAAAATAGCACTGGTTTGCTTCCATAGGTGGCTATAGTGTCCTAAAAACACCTCCATTTTAGATTCTGTCTGCACTGTTTTAGTTAGGAGTCCACTGGCACATCTAGTTTGGAACTGTCCACACTGACTGGCAGCAGCTGCCCAGAATTAGACTGGGGTCTCTCCCAGCCGTACCTGGAGACACCATTGGGGAGGTTGAATCTGGGATTTTCTGCATGGTCTACCACTTGGCTATGGTCGCTCCCTTTATAGATAAAGTAATAGCCCAGTCCTCCTACTTCTAAACAGAGAATTCTTTTTGTGACAGGGGATAAGAATTTCCCCTCACACAGGACTACAGTCTTGTAACAGCAGCCCTCAGAATGTGAGGCAGGCAACAGAAGAGGGGAAGAGGAGGCGAGAGAAAAGACATGTCATAGGAACAGGAGTGGGGAGCCTTTGGCCCTGCAGCTGCTGCTGAACTACAACTCCCATCAGCCTTTGCAAGCAATGTCAATGTATGATGGGAGTCCAGCAACACCTGGAGGGCTGGATTTCCCCCTTTACCCCGCCATAAGGGAAGCACAAAGAATTGTTACCCAGCAAAGCAGAACTTCCACCTCCCTTCCTGGTGGGCCTCCTGACCCGCAGTGAACGCCGCACCTCCGAGGGAGCCTTCTCGGACTCGGGGAGATTGGCCGCCATCTCGGCCAGCGGCCTCCGCACCTAAAAACAGGAAAATGGGTGAGGGAGAGAACGCAGAGCAGCCCAGAAAGGGATTAATCCAGAATGCGGCAGCTAGACTGGTGACTGGGAGCGGCCGCCGGGACCACATAACACCAGTCCTGAGAGATCTACATTGGCTCCCAGTACGTTTCCGAGCACAATTCAAAGTGTTGGTGCTGACCTTTAAAGCCCTAAATGGCCTCGGTCCCGTATACCTGAAGGAGCGTCTCCACCCCCACCGTTCAGCCCGGACACTGAGATCCAGCGCCGAGGGCCTTCTGGCAGCTCCCTCATTGTGAGAAGCGAGGTTACAGGGAACCAGACAGAGGGCCTTCTCGGTAGTGGCACCCGCCCTGTGGAACGCCCTTCCAGCAGATGTCAAGGAAATAAGCAGCTATCCTATTTTTAAAAGACATCTGAAGGCAGCCCTGTTTAGGGAAGTTTTTAATATTTAATGCTGTATTGTTTTAAAATTTGATTGGAAGCCGCCCAGAGTGGCTGGGGAAACTCGGCCAGATGGGCGGGGTACAAATAATATTATATTATATTTTATTATTATTATTATTATTATTATTATTATTATTATTATTATTATTATTGGCTCTGTTCCTTCAGGTCTGTGTGGCACAATGTCTGCTGGGGAGGCAGCTGCCGTCAATGTGGCAGTGTCAAAAACGCAATAAAAGCCTGGCTGCTGGATCAGGCCGAGGGCCCACCAAGCCCAACACTATATATCAACACTAAAGTGCAAAAGTTCACTTAGGAATCCTATATATTCCAGGTGAGTATAAAGCTGATATTCATAGATATTCTGTTTCAAGCAAAGTTCCTCAATAGTCCTCATCTGTCCTGACGGGTTGGTAGCTGAAAGTCTCACCAGTGAAACGGGAGGACTTTATACTCACCTGGAATATATAGGATTCCTAAGTGAACTTTTGCACTTTGGTGTTGATATACCTTGGAATGTATGCATCAGGCTATTGCTATTGATCATTTTTATCACTATTTACACTGTTGCTATAATATATTCAATATTTTTCATTGTTGTTTTTCCACGGCTTTCTGTATATTCTGTGTTTGGTCATAATTTCTGTGATTGTTTGCTACTGAAGGCAAATGAACATAATGGTCAGAAATCCAGTACGTTCAGGATTGGCACTGTCCATAGGAAATCCAGTTGCAACAGAGTTAACTTAAACTTACGATCTGAAGAAGTGTGCATGCACACGACAACTCATACTATCTGAAGAAGTGTGCATGCACACAAAAGCTCATACTATCTGAAGAAGTGTGCATGCACACAAAAGCTCATACTATCTGAAGAAGTGTGCATGCACACAAAAGCTCATACTATCTGAAGAAGTGTGCATGCACACAAAAGCTCATACTATCTGAAGAAGTGTGCATGCACACAAAAGCTCATACTATCTGAAGAAGTGTGCATGCACACAAAAGCTCATACTATCTGAAGAAGTGTGCATGCACACAAAAGCTCATACTATCTGAAGAAGTGTGCATGCACACGAATGCTCATACCAAGAACAAACTTAGTTGGTCTCTAAGGTGCTACTGGAAGGAATTTTTTTATTTTGTTTAAACTTACGATGACTTATAATAAGACTAAATCTTAACACTAAGCATACAGAACACCACACCAGACGGAAAAGAGATAGAAAGAGAAAGTAAAAACCCAGGCTCCTTCTGGCCTCTTATTATAGACAGCATGACCTTGACTGAAAGAAATAACGGAACCAGTTTAAACCAGCTGTATTCAGCGTCTCTGAAGGAATAACCCAAACAGGGCACACCAGTACACATATCACCCACACAAGAGGTTCCCTGTTGCAGCTCTGCCTGAGTCTATGCTCAATACTCAGCTTCATTCCCTTTGAGATGGCCACTCTTGTTGGAACTCTATGCTATCAGCTTGTGCAACCAGTCTCAGTGGCCTGGATCTGCCATAGGGGAAATGAACTCACCTCTTCCCCTTGCCCTCTCTTCAGGAAATCCTCGGCAAGGGTCACGGCACTATCACAGTTTGTTGGTTGTTCTTCCTTGACGTAGTCCTGCATCTCCCAGGGAAGACTGGCCAGGAACTGCTCCAGGATCACCAGCTCCAGAATCTGCAATTTGGTGTGCTTCCCGGGCTTCAGCCATTGGTGGCAAAGGTCCCAGAGCCGGTTGCAAAGCTCCCGGGGCCCTTTGACCTCCTCGTAGCGGAACTGGCGGAAACACTGGCGATGGGCGTCTGAGTTGACGACAGGCTCCTCCGAGATGTTTTGCCATGTCCTCTCCCTGCATTCCCTCCAAGGCCTGGGCTGGGGGAAGCGAGGGCCTTTTCCTGCCGTGGGGTCAGTCAGGCCGTGCTCCCGCGCAGATGCCAAGCGAAGATCCCGGGCTAACAGTTTTTAATGACAAGAGGAGAATACCAGGATGGGGCATTTGATGGTCAATTCACTTGGCTCAAAAGGTAAAGGGACCCCTGACCATTAGGTCCAGTCATGACCGACTCTGGGGTTGCGGCGCTCATCTCGCTTTATTGGCCGAGGGAGCCAGCGTACAGCTTCCGGGTCATGTGGCCAGCATGACTAAACCGCTTCTGGTGAACCAGAGCAGCGCACGGAAATGCTGTTTACCTTCCCGCCGGAGCAGTACCTATTTATCTACTTGCACTTTGACGTGCTTTCGAACTGCTAGGTTGGCAGGAGCAGGGACCAAGCAATGGGAGCTCACCCCTTCGTGGGGATTCAAACCACCGACTTTCTGATCGGCAAGCCCTAGGCTCTGTGGTTTAACCCACAGCGCCACCCGTGTCCCCTTGGCTCAATAGCAAACTATAAATTATGTTGCTCAATAATAATTTTTTAAAATTTATTTATGTGGGATGTAATCCATTGGAGCAGTCAAATACAACATTCCTTGTTTCCCTAGAGTAAACACAGGGATGTTACTCCAGTCAGTATAACTTTCTGTTCCACTGGTCTGCAGCGTCCTCCCCCTGCATGTGAACAGGGAGATGGGCGTGACCCTGGCTGACTCCATGAGCCGAGTCACACAGCCATCTTCCTCTTGCTGCCATGCTGCTCTCCTGCAGCCATTTTCTTCTCTTGATGCTGTTCTCTTAATGTATTTTGCTGTCTGCTGGCTCTCAGCCAGCAGCACATGGGCTCAATCCCCATATGGGAAGAACTCACTCACACTTTGTTATGTAACTACTAGCTAAAGCCTGCCTTCAGGGATCATACTGTGAACTGAATGTGAGCAAACATCTTGTTACTGTTAAGGAAAGACTCTTGCGTCTTTATTCTTTTAAGACTGATGAAAGGGGACACCAGGAATAATCCATCTGGGCAAGCCAGATTGGAATGCTTAACTAAAGAGATTCAAACGAATCTGCAAAACTAGCTTCCTGCTGAATTGAGGGGAATCTGCTCTGCTACATGACTCAGTAGCGCAGGGGTAGGCAACCTAAGGCCCGTGGGCCGGATGCGGCCCATTCGCTTTCTCAATCCGGCCCACAGACAGTCCAGGAATCAGTGTGTTTTTACATGAGTAGAATGTGTCCTTTTATTTAAAATGCATCTCTGGGTTATTTGTGTGGCACAGAAATTCGTTCATTTCCCCCTAAAAAATATAGTCCGGCCCACCACATGGTTTGAAGGATGGTGGATTGGCCCACGGCTGAAAAAGGTTGCTGACCCCTGCACTAGCGTGAGATATAATATTTAATTAATGTATTCTCTCCTACTATCCTTAACATTCCCACAAGTTATCTATTAAATTTGTATACTGCTCTATACCCGCAGGTCTCAGGGCGAAACCACAAGATAAAATCACAAAATACACAATCCAATAACACACACGCCCCAAACACATTTTAAAAGGGCGTCAGCCAAAGGCCTGGCTAAAGAGGAAAGTTTTTGCCAGGTGCCTAAAGGTATATAATAAAGGCACCAGCCGAACCTCCCTGGGGAGAGCATTCCACAAACTCATACGCTCGGTCTCTTTTTACAGAAAGCTGTATTCCAGCAGCGCCTTTTGTGAAGTTTAGTTGCCGACCTACCTGGACTGGCTGGGAGAGAGTAGGAGTGCTCCAGCCCCACAACATCGCTCCCAGGGGAAGGGATTTCTGCATCACTCTCCTTGGTTTTCAACTGACGGCTTGGCGGAGGATCACGGCGGACGTGGGGCCGCCTCTTTTTACCGCCCTGTATGAAAATAAAAGTTTCAGCAGTGGCCTACCATTGGCCTATGGGATAATAATTATTATTCATTCATTCATTCATTCCCCATTTTGAGAGGCTCTGAGTTCCTTGGGGCAGCGAGGCCCTTTCAGCAAGCCAGCTACAGGGAAACCTGTGAAGGGACGGCTCCAAGGGTTCGAGTACACACATTTCTGCATATACGCAGAACACTCTGAACCAGACCCCCGCGTAAGGCGCAATCGTACTGTACAGAAAAGGCGTCCGTCCATGAGATCTATGGGAGGACGGTGAAATTTACCTTCTTTAGCCGCTCGGGTATGTTAAACACTGTCGGAATCGCTTCAGGCTTTAAGTACCGCCTCCCGGAAGCTACATTTTCAAGGTAGTCCGTCTCGCAAAAATGTTCCGAGCAGATCACATGGTGCCGTGTGGGAGTGAAGTTCTTGCGATGGATGTTCCAAACCCACTTTTTCAACAGATCTTTTTTCCCCAGAGGAAACCTATGACCAGTATGTTATATAGATAGATGATAGATAGATGGATAGATAGATAGATAGATAGATAGATAGATAGATAGATAGATATGGGGCAATTAAATACTGCATTCATGTTCCATTTCATACAATGTGTTCACAGGGAGCAGGGGCACAAAGCACAAACTCCTCTCCTCACAGATACCCAGAAGCTGTGCTCATAACTATGAAAAAACACATAATTAGATATAGAGAGAGACAGAATCAGAGAGATGGAAGGGACCTCAGGATCATATTCTAGAGTCTAGACCAACCCCCTACCATGTAGGAATATGCAACTGGTCCACACGGGGATTGAACCTGCAACCTTGGTGTTATTAGCATCAAGCTCTAACCAACTGAGCTATCCCGGCAATAACTGCCTGACCTTTAGTCAGACCCTTGGTTCATCTAGTTTAGCACACTCTCCCTCACAGAGCTACAATCTCCGGAGGGGTTTGACAGCCAATCCCTCTCCCCAGAGAAGTCTGGAAATTATCGTTCTGTGAGGAGCATAGGGGGTTCTCCTAAGAACTCTCCGCAGCCTTAACAAACTACAGCTCCCAGAATTCTTTGGGAGAAACCATGACTGTGTTGAAGGAGGTTTACTCTTGCCCAGGAAAAATGTAAGTGCTGATTGCTTGCACCTGGTTTTAAGGGCAAGATTGCAGATTGCTTATACCTGGCCAAATCTGCATGGCAACTGCTGAATCTGCAACTGGCATCTGGCCAGGATGTGATTGTCCTGCCTATATAAGAGGAACTAGACCAGCAAATTCTATCTGCTGCACAATATCTCTGTTGTATGACCCCTACCTGCTCGCTGCTGCTGGGCTATGTGCTGTGCTTGGAGCTACGGTACATATGAACCTGCAACCTAGATCTGTACTTTGCTGTGAGTTTTGCTGTGCAGGCCAGGTGGCAATTCTCCATCTAAAGGAGTACCCCTGCTAGTGCTCTAGCAGGAGACTCTGCAAACATGTGCAACTGTGTATGCGCAAGCCTGCCAGTAAATGAAGCCACTGACTGAAGTTTGCCGTCCATTTTTCCCTTTCACTGGTGCAAAGTGAACTTGCTCAGGCCTCTCACATTTGGAGCTGTTTCCTGACTGTGCCCAAGTGCTTCAACTGACTGTTTAGAGTGGTATGATACTGCTTTAAAGTTATAGTGCAGATGGGGCCACAGATGTTGATAGAGGCGGACAGAGGAGCAAGGAAGCAGGAAGACTGGCTGGCTTCTAAGAAAAGATACCTGTCCGTGCAACCCCAGCATCAATGTGTTGATTACAGATTTAGTTTGGGAACTACCAGTTTGTGGGCTTAATCCAGCCCACCAAGTCTCTGAAGGTGGTCCCCAGCACTCTTCCTATGCCCCGGCTCTCCCCTGAAGTGCAACTGATGAGCAGCAGAGCATCACCCAGGGCCGGTGGAGGGGGAACCACAGAGTGGAGATGACAGCTCAGCAATGGGGAAGAATGAGCTTGCAGTCAAAGCTGTATGCAGACAGTACCATTTCAGACTGCAGGTGGGGTGCTCACATAATTTCAATGCTCACATGATAGAACGTTCCCCACTTTAGTTAATAACATATATGTATTTAAAGATTCCTTGCTTAGCACATCAGGAGGAAGCCATAATTATAAACCATCCTCTCTGACATGGTAACATAAAAATTGTTAGAAGAGCCCTGCCAGATCAGAACAATGATGCTGCCATATCACTCACTGCACACCCTCCATTATTTGCTAGCTTTCTATATGCAGGGAATGTACCAAGTACGGAGAAAATTCAGTTCAAGCCTAAGGGCATCACAAGGGCACCTTACCTGTGAAATGAGATATTGTTGCCCAGCAAAAATTTGTTGTTGCAGTTTATTGCACAACATGATTTCACCATGATCGCAGGGATGTAGCTGCTGGCCGGAAACTGTAAGGGATAACGGTAGAGTGTGGTTAACAGTATGGAGCACAGTTTACAAGAGGGATCTGAAAGACTGTCTCCTCCCTTACATACTTTCTCAGGGGTTAAGATCAGCAGAGGAGGGTGTCTTGGTAGTTCCGCCACCCTCATTCATGGGGGGGGGGGGGAGGCAGCCCAAGAGAGGGCTTTCTCTGTAGCAGCTCCCCACAGATGTGCCAGAAAGAATTCCCTCCCCACAGATGTGTGCCGGGTACCTTCATTGTACAGCTTGCAGTACATGCAAAAGGCGCCCATCTTTACTTTGGCGTGCGTACACACACACAACCCCCCCAGGGTCATCTAGTAGTCTAACCTCCTGCAATGCAGGAATCTTTTTATATCATATTTTTTATTTTCAATTTCAATCCAATAATACCCTTGTTATAACAATACCAAATTATAATACAATTACTAATACCAATTGTTCAAATACCAAATTATATAATTTAGGTGGCCTCCTGTGTGCTAGAATTGACGGTTTGATGATTTTCTTTATTCCTGCTTTCCAAAATCTTATTACCGGTACTTTCAATTACATTCCAGTCAAAATAATAATCCGTTATACAACAACTGCAATATTAATAACTTCAATTCATGCCGAAACATTAAATGATTTATAGAACTACAAATGAGGAACTCAATCTATATCCTTGTTCTTCCTCTTTGTGGCAATTATTCTGTCCATGTTATTTCTTCCTGTCCTTGTAAAATGTTTTGTCTATCTTTTACCGGTTGTTGCTGTTCTCCATCATGCCTGAGCTGATATCCTATTGTTGTTTCAGAGATTTCTCCATTGCTCCGTCCCATGCTTCTTGTTTTGCAACTTTAACAACAGCTGCAAAAAGTTGCAAAGGTGCAATGCAGGAATCTCAGCCAAATCATTGTTGTTGTTCAGTCGTTCAGTCGTGTCCGACTCTTCGTGACCCCATGGAGCAGAGCACGCCAGGCACGCCTATCCTTCACTGCCTCTCGCAGTTTGGCCAAACTCATGTTAGTAGCTTCGAGAACACTGTCCAACCATCTTGTCCTCTGTCGTCCCCTTCTCCTTGTGCCCTCAATCTTTCCCAACATCAGGGTCTTTTCTAGGGAGTCTTCTCTTCTCATGAGGTGGCCAAAGTACTGGATGGTACATCTATGATAGCCAAATCATAGATGGCATCTAACCTCCCCTCCACCACATTTATGAAATATTTGAATGTATTACATTTCAAAGGCCTGTCTGATGGGGCTGTAACTCAGCTAATTGGGAACCACTGAAGACCACTCCTATGTGAAGTACTGCGGACCCCCTGCTTTTCAAAGCCCAGCCACAGACCCCCTACATTTGAAAATGTTGACACCTCTATGGTCGTTTTTGTTATGTGAATGGTGCTCACGGACCCCTGGGTGGGTTACGCACACCCCCTGGGGGTCCACGGACCACCGGTCTAAATCATTAACAAGAACAAAGAAGCACGCCTGGCAACAACAATAAACGACTCCTGACATCCCCAGGCAGGGCTGAGAGAAGCTCCCTCCCTCCCTGGAAAACAGCTGCCAATCAGTATGCGTTCAGCGATTGCGTTCAAGGCACTTTCTTATGTCCCTAATTTCAGGAGTTCCCAATCCAGTCCCCCCCCCCCCGCCCCAATTATATTTTATTAAGTTTCAACATTTTTAACACATGCCGTCAAACCACAAATTCACCTTTTCTCTTCCTTCTGACGCCTTCCCACCCTTTAACCCAGACATCCCCAAACTGCGGCCCTTCAGATGTTTTGGCCTACAACTCCCATGATCTCTAGCTAACAGGACCCAGTGGTCAGGGATGATGGGAATTGTAGTCCAAAACATCTGGAGGGCCGAAGTTTGGGGATGCCTGCAAGTTTAACCCCTCGGCTTTTCTGTTTCTCCCCTTCTGCTGTGTGCATGCACACGAAAGCTCATACCAAGAACAAACTTAGTTGGTCTCTAAGGTGCTACTGGAAGGAATTTTTTTATTTTGTCATAACCACAACATTATGGTTCCGAACCCAGTTTTTTCCCCGGTTCTTTTTTTTTTTTTTTTTTTGGAGGCGAAGGGCAGCGAAAAACTGAGGCGGATCACCACCTCTGCAGGCAGCAGATCCCAGGATCCACCCCCAACGGCATCTCCAGGAAGGACTCCCTTCTGAAACCCTGGACAGCTGACTAGAGCAGCTCCCCTAAGTTCCTAGTCCCTAAGAGAGGCAGTGAACTATTCAAAATTCTAAAAGATGATGCTGTTAAGGTGCTACACTCAATATGCCAGCAAGTTTGGAAAACTCAGCAGTGGCCAGAGGATTGGAGAAGATCAGTCTACATCCCAATCCCAAAGAAGGGCAGTGCCAAAGAATGCTCCAACTACCGCACAATTGCGCTCATTTCACACGCTAGCAAGGTTTTGCTAAAAATTCTACAAGGCAGGCTTAAGCAGTATGTGGACTGAGAACTCCCAGAAGTGCAAGCTAGATTTCGAAGGGGCAGAGGAACCAGAGACCAAATTGCAAACATGCGCTGGATTATGGAGAAAGCTAGAGAGTTCCAGAAAAACATTTACGGTACTTCTGCTTCATTGACTACACAAAAGCTTTTGACTGTGTCGACCACAGCAAACTATGGCAAGTTCTTAAAGAAATGGGAGTGCCTGATCACCTCATCCGTCTCCTGAGAAATCTCTATGTGGGACAAGAAGCTACAGTTAGAACTGGATATGGAATAACTGATTAGTTCAAAATTGGGAAAGTTATTGGGAAACTTATATGCAGAATTCATCATGCGAAAGGCTGGAATGGATGAATCCCAAACCGGAATTAAGATTGCCGGAAGAAATATCAACAACCTCAGATATGCTGATGATACAACCTTGATGGCAGAAAGTGAGGAGGAATTAAAGAACCTTTTAATGAGGGTGAAAGAGGAGAGCGCAAAATATGGTCTAAAGCTCAACATCAAAAAAACTAAGATCATGGCCACTGGTTCCATCACCTCCTGGCAAATAGAAGGGGAAGAAATGGAGGCAGTGAGAGATTTCACTTTCTTGGGTTCCATGATCACTGCAGATGGTGACAGCACTCACGAAATTAGAAGACGCCTGCTTCTTGGGAGAAAAGCAATGACAAACCTAGACAGCATCTTAAAAAGCAAAGACATCACCTTGCCAACAAAGGTCCGTATAGTTAAAGCTATGGTTTTCCCAGTAGTAATGTACGGAAGTGAGAGCTGGACCATAAAGAAGGCTGATCGCCGAAGAATTGATGCTTTTGAATTATGGTGCTGGAGGAGACTCTGGAGAGTCCCATGGACTGCAAGAAGATCAAACCTATCCATTCTTAAAGAAATCAGCCCTGAGTGCTCACTAGAAGGACAGATCCTGAAGTTGAGGCTCCAGTACTTTGGCCACCTCATGAGAAGAGAAGACTCCCTAGAAAAGACCCTGATGTTGGGAAAGATGGAGGGCACAAGGAGAAGGGGACGACAGAGGACGAGATGGTTGGACAGTGTTATCGAAGCTACTAACATGAGTTTGGCCAAACTGCGAGAGGCAGTGAAGGATAGGCGAGCCTGGCGTGCTCTGGTCCATGGGGTCACGAAAAGTCGGACACAACTGAACGACTAAACAACAACAAAGAGAGGCGGCATTTGAACCAGCGGCTCACGGGCTCCAGCCTTTGAAGCCACCCTCCGAGCAAGCGCCTTGTGCCTCCACGGCCGCCCACAGCAACGGGGTCCCCACTTTCCCCCCCCGGTCACCCCCCAAAAACCAAAATCAAAACCGCCGCACCTTTCGCTGGCGGCTCCCTCCATGCAACCAGCCTCCAGCTGCTCTGCGAAGCAATGGGGCTCTTCCTTCGTGGCCCGAGAGGAGCGGGACCGGAAGGTGCACCCGCTATTCCTTCCCCGCAACACCGCCGGGCCTTTGCTCCAAAGGTTCGCTTCCTTTCTAGGAAGGCGAGGGTTCGGCTGCTGGTTGCCTTAACCCCTTCATTGCGGGATCCAACGGCCAGGTGTCAGCGGGCTTCCCCCACCCCCACCCCGTCTTTGTTTCTTCTTTGTTACTTACCCAATAATTTTTTATTTTAAAAAGGGGAGATTGGTAGAGCAAAAAGAAAAAATAAGAATTGCATTTCACGGGTTCTGCAGGGTTGGGTTGGTTTTTTTTAAGTTGGAATGGAACACGCATTTTACAAAACGCACTCACACGAGAAAGTGCAACCGACGAAGAATCTTGAAAGTTGCGAGAACGAGGGGGAGAGAGAGAAAGAGAAAGAGAGAGAGAGGGAGAAAGAAAAAGAAAGAGGGAGAGAGAGAGAGAGAGAGACAGCGAAAGAAAGAAAGAAAGAAAGAAAGAAAGAAAGAAAGAAAGAAAGAAAGAAAGAAAGGCATTTCAGATTGTAAGCTTCACTTTCCTCGTTTGTTCGGTTTTTTAAAAAAAAACCAGGGTGTTGTTAATGGGAGGGGAAGGCGGGCTTAAGGGGAGAAAACCTGACAGTTTATCCCTGTTTATTGACTTGCTCAAAGTCTTTTGTGTCCTCTGAAAGATGTGGCCTTCTTGGTGGTGGCCCCCTAAAATATAGAAACACCCCCCCCAACACACACACAGAGGTCTCTGGACTCATCTCTTTACACCTTCCAGTTGGAAACTGAAGATTTTTGACTGCCCTCCATCTAATACGGTTTCTTTGCATTTCTACCATCTTCCCCAAAGAGCTCGTACTGGTGTACATGGTTCTTCTCCCCCTCCTCAATGAATCCCCCCCCCCAAACAGCCCTGTGAGGTAGGCTAGGCTGAGAGTGAGCTTCATGGCAGAGTACGGATTTGAACCCGGGTCTCATTGTTAACTTTAAGGAGGAATTTAAAAGCATTCCCTGCTTACCCAAGGATTTGGTAGCTGGAACATCTGCCCTGGCAACCCTGACATTACTGGTTTTGAGAGCAGGTGTTGAGTTTTAGGACTTTTAAACTGTTTTTAGAAGTTTTAATTGTATTGTAACTGCATTGTTTGCCCCCTGGGCGCTTTTGGAGGAAGGGTGAGATATAAACTTAGGTAAATTAGGTACATGCTTTTGGGAGTAAGTATTCCCATTTGCATCGAGTAGGTGTTACAAAGCAATAAGTTAATTTTCGCCTGCCCCAGAGTCCATTTTTTTTCTCCCTAAACTGCACCAATGTTTCATTTCGTCCCATATTTGACTTTCAAGTGCTTTTTGAGAACCCTTTTTATGCCATCAGCCATATACCATTGTTTAAAATTTATCCAAAATTTCTCTTTTTAAAAAATCTCTTTAAATTTCTGTTTAAAAGTAGCCAGCCACTTTCCTGATTGTTCTGTATTGCTTTAAAATGTTTTAATGTATGGCTGCATTGAATCATTGAAGACATGACTACTCTTGGCACTTGTGAGTGGATTACTTATAAATGTAGACTTTGAAAGGACAAGTGTATAAATGAGTTCTCGATTCCATTACAACATCTAGATTAAAAATAAATAATGATATTATCGATATATTAGATAAGCATATATGGAATTGTAATTCTTATAGTGATATAGCATACCTTTCTTTTTTATATAAAAAAATCACGTTCTCACCCCCCCCAATGTTCTTTATTTTAAGTGTTGTTAAAAATGCAAAATAAAACAAATTCCTTCCAGTAGCACCTTAGAGACCAACTAAGTTTGTTCTTGGTATGAGCTTTCGTGTGCATGCACACTTCTTCAGATACACTGAAACAGAAGTCACCAGACCCTTAAATAAAAATGCAGTTCTCGGTTGTCTCCTGAGACGGACAGATACCAATAATAATAAGAAGAAGAAGAAATGAATAAAACATTTTAATGTTGCTGTCCACCTCTTTGAAGTTTTGCAAGAGTGTAGCATATAAATAAATACTTTAATAAATAAACAAAATACATTTTCTTGGAAGTAAGAAACCCATTGAGCTCTGTGAGGCTTATGTCTGAGTTAAAACACACAGGGATCATCATATTCCCCTTCACCAGCAGAAGACATTTCTCCAAACCCGCTATGTTATTCCTGATGAATGCACACACTGTAGCTGGCTTGCCCAGGATGTTCTCATTATTTTCTCCTTTCCACTCCTCCTGGTCTCCCCACACCCCCCCCAGCTTTGTAACTGCCCCACCACAGAGATAGAAAAAGAGAGGTATTGCAACAGAGCCTTCATTTCCGGCTCCTGTCTGAAGGCCTCTGCAAGGAGTATACTGCAAAAAGCACATTTCCCTCCACCAGCCCACCTCTGACAGTTTAATGCGATTAGTGTTGTTGTTCTTTATGTGGCGGCATTAATATGCACGGCCCTTTGTTTGGGGAGCAACAACTCATACAAAAAAGCAAATACAGCTCTGCTGGTCCATAAGGGGATGGTGAAATTCACAGCTACATTGACTGGTCTCCCGGACTACAACTCCCATCAGTCCCAGTGAGCAGGGGTTGTAGTCGGGGGTGGGTGGGGGAATATATGAGGGGGCACCAAGTCTGGTCTTAAAGCAGAGCTTTCCAAACTGTGTGTCGCGGCACATTAGTGTGTCGAGCTGGAAAGGGGTTAGTTTAGCCTCTGGTTTGCTAGTAAAACTGAATTAAAACTGTGTCGCGAAATGGTGCATGTCTAAAATGTGTGTCACCAACATGAGAAGTTTGGAGAGCTCTGCCTTGAAGAATAGAGAGTCTAGCTGTTTAAGGCTGAATCTGCAACCAGGGGATTTTCCACCACCTGAAGATAAGGCTTTGCATTTTGTGAGGGTTGCATTCCCCTCTGACCATGAGGAAATGGCCTCAATTGACTACTTGTAATAGCAATAATAATTTTATGAGTTATACCTCGCCCATCTGGCTGGGTTGTCCCAACCACTCTTTTAGCTAGAAAACCATTCAAAAGCAATCCCTGGTGTGTTTGTGGGTGTGTGTGTTTGTGTGTTTTGCCATGGATAAGTATACAAGCTGAATGTTGAAAGATTCGGGACACATAATAATAAAAAAAAACCCTTCACGCAG